>OX467719.1:10357430-11557430 GCA_950111635.1 Agelastica alni | reverse complement strand
CAGTAAGGTAGAAGGAGTGCCTGACATACGCGATGTAGAAATTGTGGATGAAATGATTTATCTGGGAGCCCATATGAATAAATATGGAAACGCATCCACAGAGATTAAAAGGAGAATAGCTCTTGCCAAAACCGCCATGACCAAGTCGAATAAAATTTGGAGAGACGAGCATATTATAACCCCAACAACAAAACGTGGACTTGTTGAAACTCTTCTATTCCCGATTGCGCTTTATAAAGCTAAGGCATGGACCTTAAAGGCTTCCGACACTGCTAAAATGGATAGTTTCGAAATGTGGGTTTGGAGACGGCTCTTAAGAATTCCTTGGACTGCTCATAGAACGAATACGTCAATATTGGAAGAGCTTAAAGGTAAACATAGACTGTCAACCATAGTAAAGCGAAGAATTCTCAAATATTTTGATCATGTGGGCAGAAAAAGTAATGACAATCTTGAAAAACTTGTAATCCAAGAAAAAGTCGGAGTGAGACCTCGGGGATGCATGCCCGAACGCTGGATGGACCAAGTAAATCACTTCACAAGGAAACCACTACAAGAAAGCATAAGATGCGTTCTAGATAGAGGCAAATGGAAAGGAATTACAAACACCATAACGGGAACGATAAACATAAAGTCACGACACTTTGGGATATGAAGATATGACAGAGAGAGAGAGAGAGAGAGAGAGAGAGAGAGAGAGAGAAAGAGAGAGAGAAAGAGAGAGAGACAGAGAGAGAGAGAGAGACAGAGAGAGAGAGACAGAGAGAGAGAGAGAGAGAGAGAGAGAGAGAGAGAGATCGAGGCCAATGAATTTTGAAACCGAGAGTACAAAAAAAATAAAAAAAATCAATACCTAATGAGCTGTAAAGTTTAAATTTAATCATCATTGAAAATTTTTACAAATGTATTACATACATTTATAAAATTTTATCAGACTAGTCAGGAATACTAACCTATGTACTGACACAAACAGTTTAACATATAGATACAAAATACAATTAAACAGATAATATACTACAAGAAATATTTTTTTTACACTGGAAAACACTTATATCAAGCAGATATATAAATATAAGAAATAAGAGGACTGGAAAAGACTGGAAATTAAAGAGGTTGATAATACCTTTTCTCGAAATACAAAGTATAATGATGTTGAATATAAATATTATTCGCACGGCACATTTATTATTAAATAACTCGAAAACAACGCATCGGAGATCGAGACATGATGTATATAATTTTTGGAGATTTTTAGGAAGAAAAAAATATGACCGATCTGAATTTTCTGCAATTAACAGATTTCGAGTTATTAATCTTTTAATAAAAAAAGAGCCGTAAAATTTAAAAACAAAAAAAAATATTTGTCGAACAACGTCAGGAACTTCGTTTCAATGACACCAAATGCCTTGTTACAAATATGATTTCCATACGCCTATGAATATTTATTTGTGCTGAGATCGGAATTACTTCCAATTTTTTTCAAAGTAATTTTATTACATCAACAATTATTATATCGAACATATGTGGCTTTTTAATGAGTACAGTGTCAAAAAATATGAACAATGAAACGAAAAAAATTTCTAAAATTTTTCAAATACTAACAAATGGAAGGAAAAGACAGTAGGAGAGTCGTCTATTGAGATTTCCATTTGAAAAGTTAAAGAAAAATATCCTATAAAGCAGTTTACACAGCATAAACGTAACCAATTACAGTAAAAATGGAAAATTCACAAATAAACTGCAATAAACCAAGAACAAACAAATATTGGATAATTTTAGCAGAAAAAAATGTATTTAAAAAAGCTAAAGAAAAAATCTAATGAAGAAATAAAAATCATTTGGACACCAAACAGTGACAAACGTATGTTATTTGCTAATTAAATGTGGTCCACATATCTGATTGGTGATGTACCTCGGCTTCTCGTTCCTTGTACCTTCCCCTGGACGGTGAGTTTTTCCAGTCCGTTTCTTCGGACGATATGTCCGAAAAAGGATGTTATTCGCTCAGAGACGATAGTGCGCAGCCTTTTTTTGATCTTCAATTGGTTTAGAATCGACTCGTTTGGTATTCTTTGTGTCCATGATATGCGTAACATCTTTCGCCAACAGCACATTTCAAAAGCATCGATAGCGCGTTTATCCGTTTCCTTGAGTGCCCAGCACTCTGATGCATATGATAAGACTGAGAATACTAGAGTTTTAACGAGTCTGGTCTTGGTGGATAGGGTTATGTCATGACTCTTTCAGATCTTAGTAAGCCTTGCCATGGCTTCTTTTGCAACTGCTGACCGCCTTTTGATTTCCGATGTGCATCCCCCTGAATTCGTTATAAGCGATCCCAGATACACGAATTGATTAACCACAGCTATACCATTTATTTCCTTGGTTTCTGGCCTGTTGTTTCTTGGCCGGTCGATAATCATTATTTTTGTCTTTGATCTGTTAATAGTTAACCCTGTCTCCTGACCAGCTATCTTGACCCGCTGTAACAGTTCTGTTAGCTCTAGCTCGTTACTGGCAAATAAAGTAGTATTTTTTTTTATGAAAATAGTCGCAAAAAGGATAGACCTATCGTGTGGGCCACGGACGGCCCGCACTACGACTATTAGAAGGGGAAGGGATGATAGAAAGGAAATTATTGTGGACACGCTTTTTAAAAAGTTGCAGGTCATAGTTCTCTGGAAAAACTGATTTTGGAAGCTTATTCCATTCCGTAGCAGCCCTGTAAAAGAAGGATTCTTGATGAAGATTGGTATCTGTGAGAGTTGAGCTGTTTATCAAGCGAATGGCTCTTTTCTGAATGGAATCTAGAAGACGAAGAGAATGCCTTGGTGCTGAACCCCAAATATGCGAGCAATACTCCAGTAGAGGTCGGATTTGAGCCTTGTACGTCGTCAACAGTTGATCAGGAGTAAAAAACTTTCTGGCTTTTCACAGAAAACCTAGCCTCTGGCTTGCCGACTTTGCGATGTTAGCAACATGGTCATGCCAAAACATATTATTGGACACCGTGACTCCCAAAATCGAGATGGAGGGACTTGGTTCAAGGGTATTTCCGGACATTGTGATGGGATGATTTGAGGAATTCACTTTCTTGGAAAATGTGGCACTTTGTGTTTTTTGGAGGTTGAACTGAACAAGATTGTTGGTTCCCCACTCGACGATTGCTTTAAGATCTCTATTGATGGAATCAACCTGTTCCTGCCTGAGTCTATTTGTATCATTCACCGAAAGTGATCGATAGGATGTGAAAGTTGAGACAAGTGTGCTATCGTCTGCGAAACTGTAAATGGGGTATCGTCAGCATACCTAAGGTTATTGATTGTTCTTGGTAGATATCCAAGTTATTTTCTATTTCTGCGGTACTTCCTCTCCGTATATGCATATTATTAATATTTATCAATATTAGTATTTTTAATAAATCCAAAAGTAACAATTAGTCAAGTTACGAGGTATAAACAAATTTACTTGCGATTAAAAACATAAAAATTATTTCGTAAATATCTGCCATATAATAAAGTTAATTTTGAATGAGGTTCATAACGGTAATAGCAATGTAAACATTGCAAGTTTTCATATATTTTTAAGAAATTACGATCAAAATCTGGTTAAATAAAAGTGAAGAGGGCCATTCGTTTCTTATTAATAGTAATATTTGGGTTATTAATAACAACAACGATATATTGATTAAGGCAATTATTAGAAAAAAAATAAACTGTACGAACATATTTCTTAAAATATATTGCTATAAATACAAAAAAGCGGATATTTATAGAACAAACTTCGCATCTACACACAACTGCGATATTTATTTCGTACAAATTCGACGTTTAAAGGGCTAAATTGCTAAAACTTGAACGGTTCTTTAACAAAATCTCTTTCCATTAACACTCCCTACGAAACGAACACTAAAATAATAGTTTTTAAAACAGCAAAACAACGAATTATAGTACAGTCATATTAGGTCAAAATACCTCTCTACCTGGAAATAATTCCCTAAAAGAGAAAACT
This sequence comes from Agelastica alni, assembly GCA_950111635.1. NCBI lineage: Eukaryota > Metazoa > Arthropoda > Insecta > Coleoptera > Chrysomelidae > Agelastica > Agelastica alni. The sequence goes on along the minus strand of OX467719.1, from coordinate 11,553,419 downwards.
TGGCATATGTATAAAACTAGCACCCAGTAACAACATATTGAAAATCAACATTCGTGCATGCTGTGCCTCGACCGCCATCTTGGAAAATGGCGGCCGATTTTTACTTTTTTGATCATATTTCACTAACCGTTAAAAAAAACAAAAAAATGTTTAAAGAATAGCTAAAGAACACAAAAAAATACATCTTTTTAGTCCCTATAACTTTTGTCCTATCTCTAACGGTTATTGAGAAAAATTTGAATTAGTGATAACAAAACTTGAACTTTGTTCGAATTCTGGTAGTTTTATTTTTTTCTCAAAAAGAGAGACAAACACAAATTTATGAATTGGATAAGACAACATAACCCTTTTACAGCATGCACGAATGCTGATTTTTGATATGTTGTTACTGGGTGCTAGTACTATACATATGCAAAGTTTCCCGTTTTAGGGAATTATTTTCGCCTAATCTTCTAATATGACTGCACTATTAGTTTCGGATCAATTTATAAATATCGGTGGAATGTGTTCGCTAAAAGAAAAGAGTAACATTACGTCATCCTGCTCATCGACGGATTTAAGTAATTGATATCGGTTGCTTTGGTAATATAGTAATCGACTATTAATTCGCAATTGACTCTGGGTTGCAGACAGACCCTAGATGCATTGGCAAAACGCAACAAGAAAACTCTTGGATGGATTCCTGGTGACCCGGGGATCAAAGGCAACAAAAGGGCTGATAAGTTGGCAAAACTGGATCCGAGGCCAAGTTCGTGGGCCTTATGGACTCCATTCTGTCTAGACAGAAGGCAATCTACGGCTGGCTCAAGAACCAAAGCTTAATGTACTGGAAAACTAGAGAAAAGTGTTGTCCTCAAAGGCCCTCATAGGGAATTTTTCCCCGAAAAGACAGCCGAAAGCATTACGTTAATTAATAGACTAGCACAACTGCCAGACTAGCAGGACATATACTGACGGTCATGGTACCCTTAGATACCTAAGATTGTGTAAAAAGGAGCAAACCAGCCTTCATATCTTTTGCTGTTCTCAGCTTTTCTAGGGAGATGGATGTTGTCGGGATTGAGTTTATTATTATTATGTCTTTTCTAGTGATTCAGTTTTTTCATTAGGTAATTTTACAAAAAGAGTGGATTGTCATGTTGTAAATATTTATGTGATTAAAACCTCAGTTTTAACATACAAATACTTTTTTCCCGTAGGGGTAGGCAGAGACTACTTTCTTCCACTTGCTGCGGTTCTTACACACATATTTTGCTTCATCTTCTTTCATCAGTGCTCTCATACATGCTCGTCGGTTGTCGGTTCTCTTGACTTGGCCTTTCTTTAAAAAAATGTCGATCTGATCAAGATATGCTCGTCAAAGTCGACCTCTACCGATTTGTCCATTCACCTTATAAATATGTTTCGTTAATCTTTCCTTGTCCATCCTGTTCACGTGTCCAAACCATCTAAGTATTGCCTTATCTATCTTTGTAACCACATCTTCTTTTAGACCACAGCGTTCGCTTATCTCACTATTCTATACTTTATCCAACCGATTCACTCTGGCTATACTTCTCAGACTGCTCATCTCCGCAGCATTAATCCTATTTTCATGTTTCTTCTGTCAAACCCAACATTTACTGTAATACATAAGTGGAGGAAACAGCACTCTATGCACTGCCAGACGTGCCTTTTTTGACACGTTCTGGCAGTTCATAAGGTTATGCAGTGCTTCATTCATTTATTTTTCCGCAAACACCCTTCGCTTAATGTCACTGTCATACTTTCCGTCTCTCGTAAACTTTGAGATCAAGTATACAAACTCATTTACTTGTTCCACTATTTCTCCCTTAATCAGCCACTCGCAGTTTGTCATGCTTTCTTTCTTCTCTTTAAAAAACCATTACTTTTGTTTTGCTTGCATTTATTTTCATCCCTTTGAATTTCAGGGCATCATGCATAACATTGTCCATTGCCTGCAACTTTTTTTCAGATGACGCTAATATAACTTGATCATCGGCGTAAAGAAGGCATTTGACGATCAAATCATTCATTTTCAATTAATACGCACTTTCTTTCAAATCTTGTAAACAATCGTCTGTGGCAAAGCCACACACCTCTATCTACGAGAGCAGTCTGATAAGTCAGTGACTTTTTAAATTTCCTGCGCAGTTACTCCAAATGCAACAGTGCTGCCGTCAACTATAATCTATCAGTGGGCAACTTTCTAATTTTAAGCAAGCTACGTCGTGCAGTTGGTGTTTGATAGCCGTTCAAAGCAGACAACCTCGTGAATTTTTACGAAAATGGAAAAAAGTGAAATGAAGTGCTGATTAAGCATTACTTTTTACGTAAAAAATCCATCAATGAAACTAAGGAAAGACTTGATAAATACTACGGGGACTCGGCACCATCAATTTCAATGGTTAAGAAGTGGTTTACAGAGTTCCGTTGTGGTCGTACCAGCACTAGTGAAGCCGAACCGTCCAGGTCGCCCAAAAGAAGTGATCACGCCGGAAATCGTCGATAAAATCCATGAAATGATATTGGATGATCGGAGAATAAAAGTGCGTGAGTTGGCTCATGCTGTAGGTATCTCAACTGAACGGGTACATCATATTTTACACGAATATTTGGAAATGAAAAAACTCTCTGCGAGATGGGTGCCGCGATTGCTCACACTCGATCATAAGCGCAATCGTGTGACCACTTCAAAAGAGTGTTTAGCGATGTTCAGCCGTAATCCGGACGAATTTTTGCGCCGTTTTGTTACTGTGGATAAAACATGGATCCATCACAACACGCCAGAGACCAAGGAACAATCAAAATAGTGGGTTGCTCGGGGTGAACGTGGACCAAAGAAGGCAAACAGAGTCTGTCAGCCAACAAGGTCATGACCACAGTTTTTTGGGATGTGCGCGGTGTCATTCACATCGATTACCTCAAGAAAGGCAAGAAGATCACCGGCGAATATTATTCAAAGCTTTTGAACAGATTCGACGTTGATTTGAAGCAAAAACGGCCGCATTTGACGAAGAAGAAAGTGCTATTCCTTCAAGACAATGCACGTGTGCACACTTGTCTAGCAACGATGGCCAAAATCCACGAATTGGGATACGAACTGCTACCCCATCCAGCATATTCTCCAGATTTAGCCCACTGCGACTATTTTCTGTTTCCAAACCTAAAGAAATGGCTGGGCGGTAAGAGATTTGAGTCGAATGAAGAAGTCATTACCGAAACAAACGCGTATTTTGAGAGCTTTGAAAAAACCAATTATTTGGAGGGAATAAAAAAATTAGAAAAACGCTGGAGTAAATGTATCGAGCTAAAAGGTGATTATGTAGAAAAATAAAATGTTTATTTGCGAAAAAAAAATTTGTTGTATTCAAAAAGTTACTGACTTATCAAACCGCCGAATCTGCGTTCACTGGACCAGAACCGGTTTTTGGAGTCACCACAAGTGCCGCCAAAACAATTATTTCGGACTGGGCGGAGAGGAAAATACTCACGTACTGGTCCGACTTACCAGGGCTAACCCACTCGAAGGCGTTTTTACCGTTACAACCCTCGAGAAACACAACTAAGCAGATCCTAGAATGGAGCAGAAATGACCTGCGTATTCTAACAGGACTGCTTACGGGACACTGTCGTCTGAGATACCACCTCAGAAAGATAGATCTGAACCAACAAACGGACTGTCGGTTCTGCTGCGTGGAAGACGAAACTGCTGAACATATACTATGTTCATGCCCCGGCTTGGGAAGAATAAGGTTCAACATATTTGGTTACACTAACCTAGAACCTACCGATTTTAAAAAAATCTCACCCTATACAACCATGAACTTCGTAAGAAGGGCTGGATTGTACGGTGAACTGTAGCCTCTAGGGGTGAGCCACAATAGACCTACTAAGGGTCGCGGTGGAGGGGCGACCACGCCCCACTCACATAAAACCTAACCTAACCTATCAAACCGCCCTCGTAACATCTTTTTCGATTTTAAACCAGTCTATGTAAACTTTATCCTGACACAAGCAGTGAAATCAGTTTTTAAAGTATGATTTAAAAGATACGAAGTTCAAGACTTTTAAAAATGCGAAAAGATAACGCTAGTTATTATAACACCCAAAGAGGGAAATAGATTATAAGTATTAATTTAATATAATTCTTGGATTACAACACATCATAAAATAAGCCACAATTTTAAAGATGACAAAACGTGGGCTCAATAAAAGCTTATAAACCATCTTGTTGGATATATTACGACTACCCCTATATCATCCTAAACCTGATTTTATTGAGTCAGTATTAGCAACAGTTAGGCTTGTACACTGGAGTTCACGGCAAACAAAAAAGAAGTGTCGGCAGGCCACAGAAGAGATGGTTGGATGATGTTTAAAGAATAGTAGGGGGAAGATGGTACCATACTACCATTCAGCGAAAGTCAGGACAGCATGGAAACAAATGAAAGAGGCCTTTGTTCATGAGTGGTCAGATAATGGCTGAAAAAGAAAAAGATGTGAAATAATAATTAGTAAGTGAAAAATTCAACAGCATATCTAAAGTAAATGGGTTCAGAAGATGTAACCATGTGAATTGATTGAAAGATACCATATCCTGGATAAAACTGGCGATTTTTAGGCATTTCTCGTCTAATAAATGTGATTAAATATTTCAGAAGATGAACTTTCTGGAGTCGAATGTATTCTTCTCGAAGCAATCGCATTCTATTATGTGATAAATTTAGTGAAAATATATTTTCGAAAATTTTTATATTTATTTATCTTTACAGCAAATGGATTTAAATTCGATTCAAGACCTGCAACACCACCTCAACACTAGCAAAGTATATTTTGAATGCGGTTCCCAAAATACAACTCCTGGTAAGTGGAAATTTAAAATACATACAATTTAAGCGTTAATTTGCAGTGCTATAATGTAATCACAGCATTTCCTGTCGTCAGAAATTAGAATTCTCGACACACCGACAATTACACATACCATCAAATATCATTTACGATGATGTGACAACGTTGCTACGAATACGTTATGATTTATTTATATTGGCCTATAGCTTATGTATTGTTTACATTGCGTTTTATTATTTACAAATAATCAATATTGGTTAAAAAAATGCCTTAACAATTAAGACGTTTTGTTTTCGTTTATTTTGCGTCGCACAGTATATGGTTAATTTTCAAATGACATTTTATCTCTGAATTTTCGCGAACCAATGGCAGATTTAGCTACGAGAATTTCCGTAAATCTGTGAAATGACCATGAGATCTAATCAAATTACGGAACGTGGCTGCATATGAATGACGAAGTAATAAGACGTAAACGTCAAAAAGCGCGTGTCGGTAAAACGGTTAAAGCGAATGTCACCAAGAATTATTTTATTCCATTTTTACCCCATTAAGCAAATATATTCTTTTAACTTTAGTGGAATCTTAATGAAGGAAAATTAACTTATTAAACAGATCTATTTTATTCAATTTGTATTTACAAAAAGTTACCAGTAGAAGCCTAATATATCTCTTATCTCTGAATCCCAAAGAGACAGTTGGTTCATTAGTGTAAAAAGGATTAAAAAAGAATTTCGGCTAAACCGAGGTGGGTCCAACATTTTTTATACGAAGCATTCTCAGATTTGCCATTGACTTTAAACATATAATTTTTTTTTCATTCTCATTTGTAAATAAAGTCCACTGTATTTGCATCCCACCCATTAAATCTTTAAAATTAAACGGTGTTTGTAATGTATAAATAATTCTTCTATTAACTTTTGTAAATAGTCATTATGTGAGTGTAAATGTACTCTCGGAACAAATATACAGAAAAAAAAATTGTGATAAACGTATCTGTATTTGAATTAGGTACTTAAAAAATACAGAAATTTTTTTTTAATGATTGGTAGCAATATTAATAATTGGTATTACCTCCACCGGCCCTAATAACTGCCTGACATCGTTTTTTTATACTTAAAATCAGGTTTCTAATCTCGTCTTTCTCAATTTGATCTCGTGTCTCAATTAGTCGCAATGACAGCTCATGTAAGTTTACTGGAGGTGGTTGTTAAGCTTGAATACGTCGTCCCATGCTGTCCCATAAATACTCAATGAGGTTCAAGCCTGGATGATTATATATTTTGATTCCAGAATACAATGGTCCATTTCGGATTCTGCCATAATTATAATTTGGTAAATTAATATTATGTTTTTTCTTTCGGTGCCATATTAGGTCCCCCTAACGTTGGCAATTACATTGACGAGTTTTTCGCGATTTTCGGTTAATCTGAATAGTTGTTCAGCACTGCGTATTCCTGTCCAATATATATATATATATATATATATATATATATATATATATATATATATATATATATATATATATATATATGTATATATATAAACCAAACTGACATTTTGTTATTATATTGTTTTAATTTAAGTAGTTAACTATAGTCCGTTCATAATTTGTCGATAGCACAAAATGTGCGTCCAAGTCATAAAACGGCCGTAATAGTCGTAAAATCATAGGCGGAGGTTCCTGAGGTGTTTATTCATGTCCGTACACAATTTGTTGATAGCTCACTGCAAGTTTGACCCTCATTAGGTTTAGTACGTTTTTGATCGCATTTAATTTACGGCTCGTTGGTGTTTCGGCGTCTACGGCAGTAATTAACGTCTCTAATATTTATTTTGCGAATTTTGTGCAGTGCGTGAGTAACTTTTTTTCATATTCCTACAAACATATACGTACCTTTCGTTCCTGCTTGTTTTGTTTGATTGCTTGCGATGGCTTCGTCATCATCATCAACATCATCAAGTTTTACACCGGTACTGTTGCGTACAGTCAGTAAGTCTGTCTATTCACCAAGAGAGAAGACTATTGTTTTGAACGTTCACGATGCTCTGCTTTCTCAGAATTCCACAAACACTGTTCAGAACATAATCAAGAGTTGTGCCCACATGACGGGCGTAGGGAAGTCAACAATATATAGGTTCCTATCAGAAAGAAAAAAACAAGGTATAGCTAACCCAAATACAAACGAATACTTAAAGAGGGGGAGAAAACCTATTGAAATTGATGAATTTGCCAAAAATGGTATTCGAAGGAAAATTCACGAATTTTTTTACAAAAAAGAAATACCCAACTTAAACAAAATTTTACAAGAAGTTAGAGACGACCCGGATTTGCCTCATGTCGGACGAACCAAATTGTGGTAAGTTTTAAAAGAATTAAATTTCCGGTGGGAGAAATCAGACCGAAAATCACTTTTGATTGACCGGGAAGAGATAATATGTTGGAGAAGAAAGTATCTAAGATCTATACGAAAATTTCGGGCTGAAGGAAAGCCAATTTACTATCAGGACGAAACGTGGGTAAACTCATTTGGGCACAAATGAAAAGCTATGTGGCTAGAAAAAATACGTCATATAAAATACAAGCTGTACGTGAATTGTTATATGAGTCTTTACAACATACTACAGAACAAAATTGGCGAGATGCAGTAAGACATGTAATAGAAGAAGAACAAAAAATGTGGGATCTTGACAATATAATTGATGCGACTGTAGAGACACAACCGCTAATTATTAACCTGCAAGACGACTCGGATTCCGAAGATGATCCTGTTTATTTTGAATTTGAATAGTTTTGTAAGTAATCGTAGTTTATATCATTTAAAAATAGGTATTAATTAAATAAATGTATCTTTTACAAATTGCAAGTAACTTTTTATTTTTAAATAAAATAAAGAAATTTTATTAAAATAAAAATACAATTTACAGTACCTACAGTTTAAGAATATTAATATATTTATTTATTTAAAGTAACGTAATGATTTAATCATATACTCTACGACACTGGTCAGTCACTTCCACTCAAAATACCTACATAATCGGATTAAAAGTTCTATAGCTGTATTGTATTTCTTCAGATACAAGGTGGGTTAGTCGAAAACATCTTAAACTGCCAGTTTTAGGTTGGTTTTTGTTATTATATCATACTACCTGTCCTCTCTGTATTTCAGTTCTCTAATGAGGGTCAAACTTGCAGTGAGCTATCAACAAATTGTGTACGGACTATAGTTGCTTATTGACGCAACATTCTAATAACTTTGAGATGGATGAAAGTAATGAAATACCAAGATAGTTATTAGCGTCACATTTATCGCCTTTTTTATACAGAGGTAAAATCACCGACTTTTTAAAACAATCCTGTATTATTATTAAATGCAATTAATTTTCTTAGCCAAGCTTATTACAGACAATTCTGCTTAGGCAAAGAAAAACCTGAGCCAGAGAGCTACATCAGGACCTTTAACAGCCTCTGGAAGTTGGAGGAGGGCTCTAACCACAGGTTGCCTTTTCATAAAAAGTTTAAAAAAGCCCAAAAATCTAATCTACTATACTGGAGATGGAATTATCAAAACCCAACGGTCGGTAAAATTATGCCGTACCCTGTATATTAATTGAATAAATTATAATGGAAAATCGTTTCTAGTTCGGTTCGCTTTTGTTATTAAAAAAATTCATAAACAAATCGAAACGTATTTTTAATTTAATTTCATGTAAAATAAATAAATGTAGAATAATTTGTATTTGTGTTCGTTCATCATTTCCTACCATCAAAGTGCATTAATTCGGATCGCTTATTTTTACATAAACGCCACGTCGAAGTGGAATCCTGTTTACTTAAATCATTGACAGTTAAAAATTTTAAATCGCTAAATAATTCTGTCAAGTTCTCGTTATTTATAAGAATTTTTGTTGTGTGCGAGATCTAAATACAAGTTTTATTTCAGTAAAAAATTCTGTGTACATAAAAAATCTTGAATATATGCGATAGATAAATTATTCGTGTGTACGTACTCATTACAAACATTTTTATATGCGTTTTGTTTATAATTTATTAAATATAGTCTGGTCAACAAGTGCCTTTTAGGTCAAACTTTTTTCTCGGCCTCCGAAAAATACGAACGAGCTGTCATTCGATTCGGAATAGCGTGTAAATGATTTTTGAAAAAACTCAAGTGCAGCTTGCAAAAATTGCAAAATTTATAAAAAATTAACTGAACAAACAAATGGGGTTTGGTTTTTTGCAAATATTTTAAAAACTGGTGAATGGTTTTTCGGGTTTATTGGCCGTCGTAGGCCAATAAAGTCGACGTTTCGCCATCTCGAGTGAATGGCACCTTCGGAAGATGTAATATCTGCTTTTTAAGGCTGACGGTTTGTGACATTTGTATATCACTTGTATATCATTCTTCTTATGTTTGTAAGGAAGCAGCGTTGCATTTTTAAGTACAGGTACCCATGTTCTATTGATTTAAAGTGTTTTCTCAAATTTATTACAGTTTTGCTGGTGTTAACGTATTTTAATCGCTTCTCTATAAAGCCTTGGGTAATATGCAGATGTAGTGCATAAGACTTGGTCTTCTCGGTCTTTCTATATGCTTCAGAATTTTGGACTGTCAAAGAAATAGATCGTCGTCGGATTGATGCATTTGAGATGTAGGCGTGGCGACGAATGTTGAGAGTGTCCTGGACCGCACTTAGAACAAATGCTTCGGTTTTACAGTTTCGCAGACGATAGCACACTTGTCTCAACTTCCACATCCTATCGATCACTTTCGGTGAATGATACAAATAGACAATCGTCGAGTGGGGAACTAACAATCTTGTTTAGTTCAACGTTCAAAAAACACAAAGTGCCACGTTTTCCAAGAAAGTGAATTCCTCAAATCATCCCATCACAATGTCCGGAAATACCCTTGAACCAAGTCCCTCCATCTCGATTTTGGGAGTCACGGTGTCCAATAATATGTCTTGGCATGACCATGTTGCTAACATCGCAAAGTCGGCAAGCCAGATGCTAGGTTTTCTGTGGAAAGCCAGAAAGTTTTTTACTCCTGATCAACTGTTGACGACGTACAAGGCTTAAATCCGACCTTTACTGGAGTATTGCTCGCACATTTGGGGTTCAGCACCAAGGCATTCTCTTTGTCTTCTAGATTCCATTCAGAAAAGAGTTATTCGCTTGATAAACAGCTCAACTCTCACAGATACCCTTCACCCTCTAGTCCAGTCATTGCTCTACAGATATTTCCATGGCAGATGCTCCAGAGAAATAAAAACTCTTGTATACCACCATTGGCCACATTCGGCCGAAGAACACGGCACGCTGATCAGTCTCACCCATTTACTCTCAAGATTAACACTACAAGGACCAATCTTCATCAAGAATCCTTCTTTTACAGGGCTGCTACGGAATGGAATAAGCTTCCAAAATCAGTTTTTCCAGAGAACTATGACCTGCAACTTTTTAAAAAGCGTGTCCACAATCATTTCCTTTCTATAATCCCTTCCCCTTCTAATAGTCGCAGTGCGGGCCGTCCGCGGCCCACACGATAGGTCTACCCTTTTTGCGACTATTTTCTTAAAAAAAAAAATACGTCCGTCAAAACGTTTGTCCAGTATCGTGTACTCTCGAATTCTTACATTTTTCGGACACATCAGTCGGAGTGAGCATATGGAAAGGCTTATTGTACAGGGAAAACCTGAAGATAACAGAAGGCGTGGCCGATCACCGAATCGATGGGTGGATGTTACCAAAAAATTATTAGATGCTACTCTCCCACAAGCGGCTCGCATGTCATTTAATCGAGATAAATGGCGAGATGCAATCAAGAGAGCCATCCAAAACATTGAATCTCGTTAATATGGGTCACAACACATCTGCAAAGATGTTATGATTAGGAAGAAGAGTGCATAAAACTTGGGTTTAATTCTGTGATCAATATTATTATTTGTGTGCTCCACAACGGCAAATTTTTCTGTATGTCCAAGACGGCAGTTGCTTTGTGTTCTTTGACCTTGGTGTTAATGGACCGTTTAGTTGTTCCAATGTAGACACTTCAATAAATGCATGTAATACTCTTTAGACCAATTGTAAAAAGCTCTTAACAACAAATGAAGCTAAGAGAAATGTATTTTTTAGTACAGGTACCCATGTAACAAGCAGACATTACATCTCCCGAAGATGTCATCCACTCGAGATCGCTAAACGTCGAGTATTAACTCGACCTACGACGGCCAATAAACCCGAAAAACCATTCAGTAATAAACGATGGCCGCAAAAGTCTTTCGCAATATCTAAAAAACTATTTAACTTTCTCAAATTTGAAAATATTGTTTATAACAAATTAAAAAATAACAATTTTCCAAAGAAATATAAAAGTTCTGAATCGCATGAAAAAAAACTCATGCTTACCATTAAGGAGAGAAAAACGCGCTATTTAGGTCACATAATTTTAAGAAAAAATTATGAATTACTGCGACTAATTATAGAAGGCAAGTCCAATCAAGAGGTCTGTCGGCAGGTGCCAAAATTCTTGACTCAAGGACATCCGAAGATGGTTTGGTGGTTCATCGCTTGACATATTCCCCATGGCTGTAACTAGAACAACGTTAGCCATTTGGATCGCCAACCTCCGAAAGGAGACGGCGTCATAAGAAGAATCATCAGGCACTCATGTCGCACTTTGCTACATCAATTGTAATGACCCCGTATAAATTTGTTTTTGCGATAAATTATGAAAACGAAAGAAAAAAATGAGAAGCAATTTTTAAATCGATACCCGAACGCTTTATATATAAAACTATCTGTATTATCTACTATATATTTATCGACAGTTTACCACGAACTTTTCGGCAAACCATTTAATCAATATAAAAGACAGATCCACGTTGGCATACATAAATCGATAATAACGGATAAAGTAAATGCATAAATTATGAAATTCGAATTTGTTGATGGTACGGATACCGACAGTAAAAGATTTATTACATCCCACAATAAAATACATAAAATAAAACTATTTACTCCATTAATGAGTGGCAAAAATCATAATGTTACGGTAACACACTTTCTAAAAACAAATTAAAACTGAACTTTATTTATAGCATAAATGAAATCAGAAATTTCACAAATTCGGCACTTTAAAGAATTCAGACTACTATAAGATCAGGACCAGACTTAAATTGGCTGTAACGAACAACTCAAATCAGCTCTGGTATGCAAAGAGGGAGATAGGAATACCATTAAAGTTAATAAACATCAGCAAAATGTGAGTTAGAAACTCGAAAGCGAAGGTGCGAGTTGGGAATGCTTCGTCAGAAACGTTTAATATGTCCATACATACATACATACACACATATAGTCACGCCTTTTTCCCGTAGGGGTAGGCAGAGACCACTTCCTTCCACTTCCTACGGTTCTTACACACATCTTTTGCATCCTCTACTTTCATTAGTGTTCTTATACATGCTCGTCGGTTGTTGGTTCTTTTAACCTGGCCTTTTTTCAAAACAATGCTGATCTGATCGAGATATGTTCGCCGAGGTCGACCTCTACCGACTTGTCCATTCACACTCGCCTTATAAATTTGATTCGTCAATCTTCCTTCATCCATCCTTTCTACTTAAGCTATACAGTGCCCCATTCATTTGTTTTCCTGCCAACACTCTTTGCTCAATGTCACTGTCATACTTTTCATCTCTCGTAAACTTTAAACACAAGTATACAAACTCATTTACTTGTTCCACTCTTTCTCCCTTAATCAGAACCTCACAGTTTGTCATACTTTCTTCCATTTTAAAAACCATTACTTTCGTTTTGCTTACAATTATTTTCATCCCTTTGATTTTCAAGGCATCATGCATAACATTAACCATCGCCTGCGACTCCTCTTTAGATGACGCTAATATGACTTGATCATCGGCGTAAAGAAGGCATTTGACGATCAAATCATTAATTTTCAATACTGATACATAAATATGAAAAATAAAGTACAACTGATTGTTTTTTTGTTATAAAATAAATGTTTTAATTTGCTACAGGGTACTGTCCAGAAGTTTTCGACTCGAGTACACAAATTTATTTACTTGCTCCACTCTTTTTCCCTCAATCGAAACTTTACAGTTTGTCTGCTTTCTTTTCTTTCAAAAACCAATACTTTCGTTTTGCTTATATTTATTTTTATCCCTCTGTTTTTCAGGGCATCACGCATAGGTTAGGTTAGGTATCATGTGAGTGGGTCGTGGTCGCCACTTCACTGCGACCTTTAGTAGGTCTATTGTGGCCCGCCGCTAGAGGTTACAGTTCACCGCACAATCCAGCCCTTCTCACGAAGTTTATGGTTTTATAGGATGAGATTTTTTTGAAATCGATAGGTTTTAGGTTTATGTAATCAAATAAGTTGAACCTTATTCTTCCCAGGCCGGGGCATATACATAGTATATGTTTAGCAGTTTCGTCTTCCACGCAGCAAAACCGACAGTCTGTTTGTTGGTTCACACCTATCCTTCCAAAGTGGTATCTTAGACGACAGTGTCCTGTAAGCAGTCCTATTAGAATTCGCAGGTCATTTCTGCTCCATTCTAGGTTCTTCTTAGTTGTGTTTCTCGAGGGTTTAGGTAAAAAAGCCTTCGAGTGATTCAACCCTTGTATTTCGGACCAGTACGTGAGTGTCAGGAACCATCCCGAGAATTTGGTAGTTTTTTGTGTTTTGTTTTTTGTCACTTAGTATCCCGGAGTGGTCCCCGAGTTGCTCTCCATTAATTTACCTTTTCAAAGACAGGAATCTGTAGGAGACTATACTGTCCTCCCTTTCGCATAACATTAACCATCGCCTGTAACTCCTCTTTAGATGACGCTAATATGACTTGATCATCGGCGTAAAGAAGGCATTTGACGATCAAATTATTTATTTTCAATCCTGATACATAAAAATGAAAAATAAAGTACAACTGATTTTTTTTTTGTTATAAAATAAATGTTTTAATTTGCTACAGGGTACTGTCCAGAAGTTTTCGACTCGTATCTGTACTACGTCGCAGACGCAGAGATATGTTGGCCGGAGACTCCGCCAGGTACAATAGCAAATCATTCATGTCCAAAGGTAGAGCTCTTCAATCACTCGGAGCTGATATACAAAGAGTGTTTGCAAAACGGCAGCTGGTACATCAAATACGTAAACGGGACTTCTATACCATACGTAGATTATTCGCAATGTTTCAAGATGGAGGAGTTCGAGGTGGGTTTTATTTAATTAAACTACTTAACCGGTTTGGTAACGGCTTTTTACAAAAATTAAGGTATTTTTTATGGCAGACTTACTTTACTCTTTATGTTCTTTAGCACTGTTATCTTTTCTCGAGATTTCCGGCGCGATCAAATTTTCTGACAGCATCAAATTATGATACCATTCAGAAATGGCTATGCTAGCTTTAAATACGTCTTTGATTTAAAAAAAACAATGAATTAACGAAGGTATGTAGGTATGGACTACCAAGTTCCGACGTCACGCGAAGGGCCATTTTTAAAATTATGGTTGTGCGTTTATAAACAATAAAAATTGCGAAAGTGTCGTGGAACACTCGGTTGGAACGAAGTTTTTTTCGTAGTGTATTATTATTGGTAAACGTATTATATATTTTTTTCGACATTGTTGATTTTTTTATGTTTTTTAGTCAATTAATTATTCACATGTTGTTACACTTTTGCTCTGACACTTACCTAGCGTCATTGTTATTATCCACTATTAGTCACTATCAAAATGCATTATCGATGTATATTAACCAATAACAAGAGTAATCCATAGCGCGTATGTTATTGGCTGCAGCCCAGTCATAAGTGCGCGCTTATTGGTTCAAGTTAGCCAATAAATTCGCACTGGCTGCGCAGGTTTAATTGGTGCACGGCATACGCGTCTGATGTTTCGTGTGTCGTGACGAAAAAATCTTACACTTTTTTTCGCCCAGCCCCCATTCGTACCGTGCGATAACGAACTTCGTTTCAATAATGACTTTTTTCACGATCCCAATAAAGTGAGCTCCCTTACAAAACTTTCGAAGCGCGGTGCTCTATTGTCTAGGGAGTCATAGTTTCAACTGAAAAAAAATAGGAACACACATCTGTTTCCTTCTTTATGGCTTGGTACTAACCAAAAACGTTTGGCCTCATCTGACCCACCCAGTAGATTCTTCTCAAGAATCATTTTGGCGCACTCTATGAGTGATGTTATTTTAGTTTGAAAGACAGTGCAGCCTCTTCCTAGTTATCTAGAGATCTCTTTAAGGTTCCGTAGACTAGATCTTCGGTATTTCACCAAGTCGTCTGTGCACCATTATTTTGGGAAAATACACAATTTAAACTGTTGTAAATTTATTAAAATATCGTTAGCACCGACCAAATGTACCACATTTAAAGATTCTTCTTCTTCTTCCTACTTCATTAATAGGCTCATGCCTGTTTTACTTCGGTTCTTAGCCTCAATTGATGTTGTCTGACCATCTTTTCCTCGGTCGTCCCATCGATCTTCTTCCATTTAGCGATTTGTCTCTTGCTATTCGTTTATTTTTTTTATACCACATCTCGCTCGTATTCCCTCACTTCTTACTCTGTCTCTTAGAGTTTTGTTTGCTATTTTTCGTAAGACTTTCATTTCTGCTGTTTCCAGTAATCTTTGTGTTTTTGCCGTATCTGCTCTTATTTCCGCTGTATACGTCATTATCGGTCTTATTGTTAATTTATATATCCTAGTTTTCGTTTCCTTTGTGAGGTATTTGTTTCTCCAAATTGCATTGTTGAGACATCCTGCTGCTCTGTTCGCCATGTTCACTTGTTTTTGTACTTCTTCCTCTACTTTTCCGTAGCTTGACAGTTTAATTCCCAAGTATTCCGTTTCCATCACTTGTTCTATTATTTTTCCATTTACGACCAGTTTACATCGTCTTGGTTCTGCTGATATCACCATCGATTTACAGATTATACCTCTTTATGATCTTTAAAAGATAATGGGTAAAATTAAAAAAAATCCAACTGATTCAGGTAAAGTCGTTTGGAGAGATTATCACCCCATTTCGTCAAATTTATACTTTGCTAGTAAAACTATTTTATATAAAGGTGCTCGATCACAAAAATACGTCTACATATAGGGTGTCCCGATAGGGCAGTATCAAAATAATTTGGTGTTTTTAATTTTTGGAGTAGCTTTATTCGGGAATATAAAATTTATAAATGACGAATCCTCATCGATAACATTGCTACATATCAAATCTGACTAGCGCCATCGGTGGTTGTTTGTAAAAACTATGTGATTTATTTTTTTTTTTCAGTTTTTCACATTCATCAATAAGTTGACGGTCATTGGATACTCAGTGTCATTGGCAGCATTACTCATTTCACTTTTTATATTTCTTACTTTTAGGTAAGTACCTTAGAATTCAGTAAAATTATCGCGACCGGTCCTGTATGCAAATATGGAAAATTATTTACGAAACATACGCATTTCAATGAAACTAAACGACCTTGACGACCAGCATAAAATAAATATTCGCGATAAATAATCGAGTAATTAATTAGGCCACTTTGATTTGAATTGTCCCCGCTTTGACGACTTGTGTTTGCGCCGTTACTAAACAGTATGAAAATGTTAGCGACGGTGTGCACGTCTGACCTATCAGGTTCAAATAAACCTTCTTGTTGTGCTAGGTTAGGTTAGGTATCATGTGAGTGGGGCGTAGGTCGCCTCTCCACTGCGATCTTTAGTATGTCTATTGTGACTCACCCCTAGAGGTTCAGTTCACCGCACAATCTGGCAGTTTGTTTGGACTCACTAATTTTGTCTTGTGGTGTGAATATGTTATTTATTTGTTGGAGAGAGATGGCATCTTTTGCTGCTTCATCGACTTTCTCATTTCCAACTATGCCTGAGTGGCCTTTAACCCAGATAAAAATTATTTTAATGTTGCTGGTTTGGAGAGAGAGCAGTGTTTGAATGATTTCGTTTTTAATAGGGTTATAGTCTGCCACTGAGGCATGATTATAAATGGCAGTCGGAATCGATTTCGAGTCCAAGAGAATGTCTGAGTTGTCTCCTCCACTATGCTTAGTCCATTTGAGAGCTTCATATATGGCATGATTCTGCACTAAAAATTGACGAATGATCAGGGAGGCGAAATTCAGCGAGCACTCTTTTATTTTCAACATAAAAGGCACATCCTGAACCATTTTTATTTTTGGACCAATCGCAATATATGGTATTTTGTTTATCTAATGTGCTCAATAAGGTAGGTTCTAGGTTGGTATAACCAAATATGTTGAACCTTATTCTTCCCAGACCAGGGCATGAAAATAGTACATGTTCAGCAGTTTCGTCTTCCACGCAGCAAAACCGACAGTCCGTTTGTTGATTCAGACCTATCCTTCCGAGGTCGTATCTTAGACGACAGCGTCCTGTAAGCAGTCCCGTTAGAATTCGCAGGTCATTCTTGCTCTATTCTAGGATCTGCTTAGTTGTGTTTCTCGAGGGTTTAGGTAGAAACGCCTTTAAGTGAGTTAACCCTGGTATATCGGACCAGTACGTCAGTATTTTCCTCTCCGCCCAGTTTGAAATGATTGTTTTGGCGGCACTTGTGGTGACAAAATCATTTCAAAGCAAAATCATCATCATCATCAATCAGCTATACTCGTCCACTGCTGCACATAAGCCTCCCGTAATAGTTTCCATCCCCTTCTGTCCTGGGCTGCATTCATCCAGTTGGAATGGATATGCTTTATATAGTCCGACCATCGGGTGGGTGGTCTTCTTCTGCTGCAAAATGCATCGGCTCGAGGTCTCCACTCTGTCATCTTTTTGAACACCTTCCTTTTAAGGGAGATGGGAATATCTGATCTTATGATGTGACTTAGCTTTCCGAAGGCTGCCCAAGTTAGTACAATTCTTCTTGACAACTCACAAGATTGGTTGTCTCTACCCAAGCGAATCTCATGGCCCAGATACTTATACGAGTGTACTTGTTCTATTGTGGAGTTGTTGAGAGTTAAATTTGTACTTGCAACCAGATTGGTCATGAACATAGTTTTGCTGGTGTTAACATTCAGGCCCACCTTTTTGGAGACTTGTTCTAGCTCTTGTAACATCATTTGCGCCTTACCCAGACAATCCGTCACCAGTATGATGTCATCAGCAAAGCGCAAGTGGTTAAGCTATTCGCCGTTAATGTTGATTCCGCAGTTCTCAATGTTGGCACGTTTGAACATATACTCTAGGAGGGTAGTAAACAACTTGGGGGAAATAACATCTCCCTGGCGCACACCTCGTCCTATCCTAAAGTTGGGAGTGTCTTCATGCAGCCTAACATGAAAGCAAAATAGAAATATCATAATACCTCTTTTTTTTTAGTAAAAAATTACTCTTTGATGACCAATTAAATAAACATTCTTTCAATACTATAATAATAATAAATCCTTGCTGTTAAAATATAGTTATTGGTAATTGCCGATAATTATTATTGGATCAATACTGGCCAAACAGAAAAACCCAATTTCTAAATATGTTTATTACGTTAACTTTAATAATCATAGTAAAATGAAGATGGAGTGACACTTATTTCAGTCCAGTCATAAAAATTTCGTTATTTTTAACTTGCACGACTCAAAATAAATGTACACCTTGGATGTCTAGATACGCGTATACCTTTCAGCGATACTGCATTCTCATTTTAGTAGGATGAGGTGGAGACCGTTTCTATCGTTTTCAAACAGTAGTTCGCATTTTCCTTCGTCCGCCAAGCTAGAGTAGCTGAATTATAATTAGTTACTTGAATATTTATCGCGAATATTTATTTGTCTGGGTACCGTCCAGGTCGCTCAATTCCATTGAAATGCGTATTTTTCGCAACTATTTTTCCATAACTGTATAAAACGAAGACTCTGCCTTCCTACGAAAATACATTTGACTGCGCATTTAAACCCGTTATTACGCATTAAATTATTTTAATCCGAACCCAGCGAAGAGAATGGGTGGAATGTTTGTAATGAAAGCCGAGTAATTTATTCAAAATTAAATTTTGTTTAGAGAGGATAAAAGATGGAAAACGGATTATCCCGAAGGTCCACTGAGCATAAAATATCGTGACTAGACAAATAACTAAAATTAATTTAAAAATAAGGTGAAACTTCCGTTAACGGACACCTCTCTTGAACGTACAATTTTTAGTGTACCGAACATTTTATATGTATGTAAATAAGCTAAGGCACCCCTAAACAACAAACCATCCTCACAACGACTTCGGACAAAATTGAATCACATTTTATTTATGTAATTCCTGTTATTTTACCTATAGCTGCCGACAACGAACAATAAAGGCGATTATAAATGGGGCTCGGGAAACCCAAATACCCTATTGCAGTCATAGAACTAAGTAAGTAGGTACTTTGAGTTTCTTCTTCCTTCTTGACTTTTGGCGAATCGCCTGTTTATTCTTCGTAAACTTGCCTATTGCTCTGCATTCTGGTTGTCGCCCCATCTCTGCGCCCCCGTGGTGATTTATCACGAGCAATTTTTACTACTCTCCTGTCGTCCATCCTATGTATGTGTTCATTCCTCCACTATTTTTTTCTGTTTGATACTCAGCCATAATTGTCTTCCAATCCACATGTATTTTTTATACTTTTACTTCTTTCCCTGTTAAAAATTGTTTTACCAGTAATTCTGCGAAGTACTTTCATTTCGGTTGTTTCTAATAGTCGTTTAGTTTTCGATGTTTCTGGTCTAGTTTCTGCCGTATATTTTATGATAGGTCTTACTGTTTTGTAGATTCTAGTCTTGGCCTCAATTCCTGTGTGTTTTTTGCACCATATTGTACAATTCAAACACCCTGGTATTCTGTTGCTTTCGTTGTTTGTTCCCTTACCTATAAAAGAAGAGTGGCGAAACAAATTTATAAGGCGAGTGTAAATGGGCAAGTCGGTAAAGGTCGACTTAGGTGAACGTATCTTAATCAGATCAAAATTCTTACTTTAAAAAAAGGACAAGTCAAGAGTACCATCAACCGACGAGCATGCATAAAAAGGCTATGAAATCTAGATCATACCCCCTTCCAAGAGTTTGTCTCAGTTAAATAAAATATTCGTTAGTTTGAAACCATAGTACTTCCAAATTTATATGTATAAATATAATAATAACTTTGTTACTTTGCTTACACTATTGTATGTGAGACGTTCGAGTTACATGACTTAAATGATATAATTTTATTGTCATTATTTTCAGATTTCAATTGAAAATTTCAAAACTTTACTATACATTTATAAATTAAAATGAATATTTCATTCCTGAGAATTTAAATATTAATTGCAGAGCATGGTTCAGTGTCTTATCTTAAATAACCATGAAAATGAATATTTAGAGAACAAGTGGAGTTTATGTTCGCTTCGAAGAGACGAAATTACTTTGGAAACTTGTCGAATTGGTTTAGAATTTAATGCAATTAATCTAACAATTTTATTTCGCCGATGGCGCCGTATCAAAAGAAATTCATCGTATTGATCGAGAATGAAATGTTTGATCTCTAACCGAAAGTTTGTCACAAATGACGGGCAACTCCTTGACCTTAATATGTTTCGAATATAACTCAATCGAGGAACGGTAAAGATAAAGAAGCCTGGCAATACTTTGTCTTAAGCCTCGATTCGTGTAATGATTCCGAGCCCACACGTAGGAGCTTCATGTCAGTCACAATACAGAGTCGTCGAAGAAAGGCTAAAATTGTTTCTTTATTTAGTACTATTCAACGTCTACTCGTCATACATATTTAGAAAGGCTCTCGAGAATAAGAATGCTGGAATAACGGTAAACGGTAAAAAGCTTAACAACATTCGGTATGCTGACGATACAATAATTATGGCAGATAGTCTGGAAGGGCTACAACAACTGATGACTGAAAGAAGTTAGTACGGATTATGGTCTTGATATAAATCTCAAAAAGACAAAATATATGGATATAAGCAAGAGACAAATCACACATAAACATTTTACTATAAATCAAGAACAAATAGAGAGTCAGTAGATATACATATTTAGGAACCGTTGTCACGTGCCTATTTTTTCCCATCTACGGTTCATAATAATTGTGCCTTACTCGTAAGTATTGTTGCATAACTTTCGATAGTTGGTTTGCAATTTCTGTGTGGATGGGACTAAATATCCACACGGACGAGGACGAGGCACGGATTTGAGAAGATTGTGGGTTGACGTTTATTTCGCGCCATTTTTCTTGATTTCCGATATAGGAGCGGGAGTCGTGTTTTGAGAGTCTTGGAGGCAAGGTGTCGGTGAACGTTGTTGGGGACGGTGTTATTAGCACGTGCGCAGAACCTCTATGGGATTTCTTTCATATCTGGCTGTATTTGGGCCATCTTAATTGGATTTTGAAGAAAAACCATTTGATTTTCAACTTGACCATTTTGTCTTGCCATTGTTGTGGATATTGTTGGAGTTGGTGTCAAGTTAAAATAACCGTTATCGGGATCTATTTGAGGGAAGCCATTGTTAACCAGTGCCACCCCCATAATCTAACCAGCCCCCGGAGTAGGCCACAGGAGAAGACCACTATTGACACCACTATTATGTCCTGTTTAGTTTATTAGTATAGTACATTGTTGGAAACTATTTATTGCATTAGATAATATGCCAAAACTAAACTTGGATTAAAGTAACCTTCTCAATAATTCTTTATGTCCAAGTAAAAACATATTTTCTTCCTACTTATTTGTAAATATCCTACAATCTTGATATTTTAAAGGACAACCATTGTAAAGTTATTTTTAAATGGACTTGATTGTTTTGGCAGTGAAAATCTTATGTAAACGGTTAACTAGTGAATTTTCTTTACCTTCATGTAAATGTTTGAATTAGTGTTATTAATGAGTTAACTGATATATGTGTTTTACCTTTTGTTCTTTGCCTTTATGTAAATGTTTGAATTAGTGTCATTAATGAGTTAATTTATATATGTCTTACCTTTTGTTGTAACTTGGTAAAGTCTGTTACTCTTACTTCTGTTCTGGTTATTTTATAAAGCTGTAAATTTTACATTTTTGGTTTGTTTTAGCAAGGAAATTTTACTATAGCTGTTAACTTTGACTATATTTGTTATGATGTTGCTATTGAACTGTGTACCTTAATTATCTATTGTGTGAGTAAAGTATCCAACATATTTTTGCTATAATTTTATTTATTTGGTTCACCATAATCATAGTTGTTTATCTTGTAGCCCTGCTAGTGCCTATAAGATCTAGGGGTTTCCGGCTTATACCGTCAAGCCGGTGGCGCAGCTCACTTTTATATTTTTTTCTTCTACCCTCTACGGCTGAGCTCGGGCATAATTTGCCAGTAGAGAAACCGCTAGCAGAGTACTCGTTAGAGAACGAAAAAAGACGTGGCACCGTACTCAATGACCAATGGGCCATTCACAAGAGATTCGCTGTAGGATAGAGAAAGCAAGATCAGTATTTTTTAAAATGAAACAAATTTTTAAGAGCCATTCTCTTACTTTAACCACAGAAGTAAGACTCCTCCGGTCCTACGTCTTCTCTGTCTTACTGTACGGAGTAGAATCATGGACCTTGACCGAAGCAACCACCAAAAAACTTGCCGGATTTGAAATGTGGCTTTATCGTAGAATTCTAAAAATTCCATGTGTCTAACGAAAAATTCTGTCGAAGAATGGAGAAAAATACCGAATTAATCACCACGATAAAGACTCGCAAACTCGAATATCTCGGTCATATAATAAGAAATGGAAAAAGATGCGGTCTACTACAAAACATACTGCAAGGAAAAATGTGGGCCAGGTCGACGAAGAAATTCCTGGCTAAAGAATCTCAGGTTATGGTTCTAAGTAACGACGACAGGGCTTTTCCGTGCCGCAACCAACAAAATCATAATTGCCAGAATGATCGCCAACAATCGGACGTTATAGGCACTATAAGAAGAAGATTAAGTACCATTTATTTATCGTGTCTAAGCTACATTTATTCCTTATAATAATAAGGATAAATTTATGTGTACGACGTTCGCAGGCGTCGCCAGTCAGGATTGGTTTGTTTGAGTGTCATATGTTGCCACGTTTTATTCGTTCTCTATAGAGTACTCTGCCAGCGGTCTCTCTACTGGCAAATTATGCCCGAGCTCAGCCGTAGAGGGTAGAAGAAAAAAAATATATATAAAAGTGAGCCGCGCCACCGACTTAGACGGTTCAAGCCGGAAACCCCTAGGTCTTATAGGCACTAGCAGAGCCACACGATAAACAACTAAGATTATGGTGAACCAAATAAATAAAATTCTAGCAAAAATATATTGGATACTTTACTCCTACAATAAATCAAAGTACACAGCTCAATAGCAAAATTATAACAAATATAGTCAAAATCAACAGCTAACAATAAACCGAAGTACTCAGTTCAATAATAACATTATAACAAATATAGTCAAAATCAATAGATAACAATAAATCAAAAATCCAAAGTTTACGATTCCAAAAAATAATCAAAACAAAAGTAAGAGTAACAAATTTTACCAAGTTACCAAAAAAAAACGTATACAAGTCAACTCCTTAATAATACTTAATCAAACGTTTACATAAGGCTGCTAATTTTACTCATGTTTTTACCATTTACATAAAGATTTACACTGCCAAAACAATCGAGTTTATTTAAAAATATTTTTACAATGGTTGTCCTTTAAAATATCAAAATTGTAGGATATTTACAAATAATAGAAGAAATATGAAGAAAATATATTTTTACTTGGACATAAAGAATTATTGAGAAGGTTACTTTAATCCAAGTTTAGTTTTGGCATATTATCTAATGCAATAAATAGTTTTTAATAATGTATTATATTAATAAATTAAAACAAAACTTAATTATGGTGTCAAAAATAAGTCACGTCGTTAAATATTCAAAAATAATTCACTTGTAACCTTTGGGTAAACGTATATTGTAGATCAGATATAAAAAAAAAAAGAATAACTTTAATCTTGATCACCTTAATACGGAGTTTCTGCAAAAAACACCAAGCAAGTCTTTATAACACTGCAAATTATCGTCGATATGAATGATACGAATGCACTACTCTTGTGGCCGGTTTGATTATGGAACGGCACCTGCTAATTAACCACGGCTTTCCTCAAATAAATCCCGCATGCGGTTATTTTAACTAGACACCAAAATCCAAAATATCAACAACGAAGGTAAGATAGAATGGTCAAGTTAAAAATTAAATGGTTTTTATTCAAAATCCAATTAAGATGGCCCAAATACAGCCAGATATGAAAGATAAACCGTAGAGGTTTTGCACACGTGCTAATATCACACCGTCCCAAAACTCTCACCACACCACTCCCAAGACTGCCACCAAACGACTCACTACCTCGCAAGCCGGATATCAAGAAAAATGACACGGAACCGACGTCAAGCAACAATATTCGCAAATCTATGTTCCACACTCAGAATCGCGCTCGTCCGTGTTGATAGCCAGCCCCATCCACACAGAAATGCAAACCAAACAATAATATAACCGACAACACACAACAATCGAGGCCAAAAACCAAAGCAAAATCTAATAACGAAAACCCCCACTCAACCTCCATTAACAAAAATGCCACAGCCATTAACAATCGAATCCTATCACTACAAGGTATGCAACACTATTTACAACGAATGATATATTTAAGTTACAACAAAATACGGTACCTGAGGAATACAAAACTATCAGAGACACAATTATAATGGAACTGTAGGAGGGAAAAAAATAGGCACGTGACAATGTCCTTTCAGTGTCTGGTACGCTGCACCGCTGAGTCATTCGCCTTCCACAGCTCCAGAATTGTGCAGGGGGTCTGCCAGGATGTGCAGGTCAGGAGGTGTTCCATCGTTTGGATCTCTCCGCAGGCGCATGAGTCTTCCTCGGCATAACCCCATCTTAACAAATTTTCCCCGGACCTTTCCATTTAACATCTGATCCTATTGAGGTTTTCCAGATTTTCCAGTCTAGTTTTAATCCCTCAGGGAGGCTTTATGTCGGGTTCCAGGTTGGGGTATTGTTATCTGTTAGCCTCTGCTTCCACATTGTTTCTTTTTCAGTTATTCTTGCAATGCCCAATTCCATTTTAATGTTGTTATTCTCCTGACGACATCCGCTACACATGTTCTTCTTATTTCGTTGTTTTGGATTTTATCTCTTAGAGAAATGCCTAAAATGGCTCTCTCCATAGCTCGCTGTATCACTTGTAACTTATTGATGGATTTTCTTGTCAGAGTAATAACAGTTTGGTTGTCTCGACCCACACGAATTTTATGACCAAGATATTTGTACGACGATACTTCGTGCCCACTCAAGGAGATATTACCACAATACCGCTATTGCTATTGTTTAATTTACAAAGTTTAGCCTTTTAATTTTCTTAGCAAAGTACTTAATGGCCTCCGTCTTGGCTTAAAACACCATAGTGTGTAGACCCAGACTGATCGCCACCTGAAAGGAACTTACTCAGTGATATCTACTTACCCCCAACGTAGTCATTAACCACTATGAATATCAACCAACTTACATCCCTTTAAACGTATACAAATCATTATTTTGCAAATTACAAAAAAAAACAACCAATTTTTTATTTTATTTAACATTTTTTTGCTACAGAACACTCAAATGCACAAGAATTCGTATCCACACGCAGCTGTTTATTTCTTTTATACTGAACAATATTCTGTGGATATTCTGGTACAAAGAAGTTGTACCTTACGCAGAAGTACCAGTAACGAATCCGGTAAGTAAGACTGATTTTAAAGTTGGTTGCATGCTTAAGGTATTTATGTCACTATCGCTTAGCAATTTATTATATAGGATGTGAGAATTTTTATTTTAACTGAGCACGTTTTTACTAGTCTCTTGATATGATGTTTGCTTTGGAGTATATCAAGGATTGTATAATTTATGCCGACTTTAAAGACATTGTTTATTTTCAAGTAAAATTAAGTTTTTGTTAAATGAGTGATTAAAGTTTACCGAGTTAATTATTTTTCGCAATTATTGTACTCTGTAAACAGGGCGAGTCTAAACGCGAAACTGTAATTTTCTCACTTCACTTAAATGCTGTGAGGAGCCACTTAATGACTATTTTATGTTTATTAACTTTTTTTGTAAACCTTACTTCGACGGTTTTTAAGATATTTTCCTTTCATGAAGAAAACCCAGTTTTTTATTTGATTTCATCGAGTTGGCTACTTCTTTTTTATCTGGTACATATCAAATAGCAGTTTTTTTATTTAATGTAAAATTGGATATAAAATAACACATATATTAATTTCCGTCAATTTACTTGCAACATCTTCATTAAATGGCATAAATACAGGGTCCATTATGAAATTGATGCGCATTTTCTGGGAAAAAAGATTTACTGGTATTACCGGTACAAATGCTAAAATTCTTTGAAACAGTTCCCTCCTGTAACAATGCGCTTGCGAATACGCGTCTGCTACGCCTGGAAGGCACCCTGAAACTCCTCTACAGATGTGCCTTTTAAGAACGTGCGTTTGGGGAACAAGAAAGTCACAGTGGGCTAAATCGGGACTGTAAGGGGGCTGAGGGACCACTGGGGTGCTGCTCCGTGCCAGGAAGTTTGGCTCGGAGGCATTGTCGTGGTGGAGTTTGAACGCGTCTTTGTGTAAACAAGTTTAGGGTGTCAGAGATTTCCTGGATGTTTAATCGACGCAAAACTTGGTTCACGCGCGTCACGTTTTCGTCGGTTCTGGCCGTTTTTGAGCGTCCAGAACGGGGTTCGTTAACGACCTCCTTTCGGCCTTCTTTAAACGCCTTGTACCACCTTCCGGATTGTGATCCCTTAAGCATCTGAAATATGTCGGTAGCATTTTTTCCAAGCCGCACACAAAACTTGATAGCGTACCGCTGTTCAAGCGAACCCTTCATCACGTCGTATTACAAAGCCAAAAAACACCCTTCACGCAAAGACACGTCCTTCCGCTTTCGCTGCTCGGAGCGAAGTGAGACCGGATGCGTTTGAACGGGCAGACTCCTCACCACATTTTCAAACCGGCCCGAAGACGCTGTGATAGATGGACAATAAAATCATGCGCATTACTTTTATAGTGGATATAGTGGTTTGATATAAGCTGAATATAAAAATAAATCACAGTATTTGAAGTTTTTCTTCTTTAAATACAACACCATCAAAAAAATACCGTAGCTATGGATAATGCGCACAAATTATGAATCCAGATTCCATACCAACAAATCCTAGATTATCTTTGTATATACTTAACAATACAACTAAATCACAAAAAGTCAAAAGAAAGTAGTTTGTGGATAAAACTAAAAAAGACTCTGCATTTGATATTACTTACAATCCTTTATATTTGTTTTAATATCGCGGCGCCCTCGACAGTAATTAAAAACGCGAAAAATGTTTCTCCATAAACATAAATTTTTGTGAGTTTTTGTGTTAATAAATAGCAAAATTACGAAACAGTTTACTTTTTGGTATCCCCTGTTCATTGCCACCCAACACCTCTTTGGCGATATCAACCACTACAATAAAAAAATTTTACGGGTTGCACTCTGGGAGTGCCGGCAGAAGTGAAAACTTAAGTATTAACGTTGTGCGCCCTGCGCCGCCTAAACGAAACAGCCGGCGCAGGCATACATTTTCGCCGCGCCGTAGAAAAAGAGGGGGATACTCCCTCTCCTACGCCACGCCAGCTGTCTACTCTCCATCTGTCTTACGAATTTTCGATCAGGTCACGTGTCCTGACGCGAGTTTAACATTTTTTACCCATTACAAAAAAAGTTCACAGCGTGCCATAAGAAGTTATCACTTCAAAAACAACAAACAATGATAGTAGGTTAATCCATTAATGAAATTATAGTTGATTGAAATCATCTCAAAATATTAAATTGTTTAGCTTTGGTGTCAACTGCTTCACATCTTCAAGGAATACTTCATGGTGGCCAACTACATGTGGATGTTTTGCGAAGGTTTGCACCTGCACATGGCTCTAGTCGTGGTATTCGTCAGAGAAGAGAGAACCATGAGATGGTTCTTTGGACTAGGATGGGGAGTACCGGTACTTATTGTGATAATGCACAATTCTATAAGGTTATTCTACACCAAAGATACGAGAAAGTAAGCATCACCCGATTTTTTTATTTCGATAAATCTGTCAAAACACGGTTTAGCCCAGATTGTGGACCCGCTTTTTGAAAAGTTGCAGGTCATAGTTCTTTGAAAAAACTGATTTTGCAAGCTTGTTCGATTCCGTAGCAGCCCTGCGTCAGAAAATATTTCTAGCATCGTCTGGTACGGATGGGTATGCCAAATCTAAATTTGCGTCCTCGAAAAAGGGGGGAGACAACTTTTGGTGACCAAAAAAGACTTTTTTGGATTTTTTTCAATTTTTCGCTTACAAAACCGTTTTCGAGTCATGAGCGAAAAAAACTAAAATATTTCGAGGTTTTTCGGTCATCAAAAGTGGTCCCCACCACTTTCGATGCCGAAAATTTAGAATTGGCGTACCCACACCATACCAAACGATCCTAGTAAAAAAATTATCAATTTATTTATTAATAATTAATTTTATGTAAGCTGAACTACTTTTTATATCCTCTATACTGAGTGGACTAAAAGTCTTTGGTGTACTGTGAATGCTATGCTGTTATTATCTTTCCTTATTTACTTTACACAGGTGTTGGTTAGACGAATCCAACTTTAGTCACTGGTTTTTAAGTATCCCCGTGTTAATAATTTTGGGAATTTGCACAGGTGAGTTTTTATTTATTTTTAAATATATACAAATTATTAATTTAAAATCGGTAGAAATGGACTACTATTGAAAGACACCCAACCGTCACTAAATTCAACAAAGTGAGATTAGAACGTCTACAAAACACGAGGATTGCCAAAAAATCCTGCTTACAGATTACAAAGAAGTAATCGCGAATAATTTTAGCGGGCTATAATCTAACGATTTTGCGATACGAACATATTACATAAGCGAGATGGGCGGTACGGTGACGTCACAGCCAATGATGAGAATGTTCCAGTACCTCCTCGACTTATTACGAATTTTCGATAGAACAGTCTGGATACGTTTGGAAAATTCTAGTCTTCTCTCGTTTAACGTTAATGTATAAATTGGCCACGATTCGCGGAAGTTAGTCAGTCAGTTTTCCGAAATGAATAATTGTGTTCACTGGTTACACAAGCCCCAAGTGTGATTTAAGTAAAACCTTCGAATTTAGTATGGATGTGTGGGTGTTTTGGCTACTATTGTATTTTTTTATTTGAAATACAAATTCAAAATAGGCAGACCGAGCTTTAAAGGCTTTTTTACAAATATTATCCGATAAACAAGTAGGTTTTGAGAATGGGCAGTCAACTTTAGGAAAAGTACTATTAAAACTGGATTTTCATTGGCAAAAACACCCGATAACGGAGATATGTTAATGAAAAGATATGATGTAGGATAAAAGCGTATATTTTTAAAATAGAATTAAATAGTATCGTGAGGAAGGAAGAGATATATCATTTATACTGATGCAACATTTGCACAGTTCCCATTCAACGATGCATAGCTGATAAACAATCAAAGTCAACTCGTCCGGTTTCACGGAGTATCCTGATAATATAAACCAATCGTTTCTAAATTGTTAAATTAAACTGGAGTTTGCGAAATGATCATAATGATCCCAAAAGTATTCATACAAAAGCTTGTTTATTTACTTTCAAATCCAATACATTTTCTAATAAATAAATATTTTTAATTGAAATTATCCAAAAAATTAATTTATCTCTTTCTTATTTATATCCGTTTTTGCAGTTTCTCAAGTATTTGAATAGTAGGCTTTGCATATTTTGTCTGATTATTAATGACACCATCAAGACAATTCGTTTAGATTTGCAGTTTTAAAAAAATTGTTAAATATTAACAATTTTGTGTACTAGATTTGTGCGATAGATTTTAGTTAAAAGTAAGCTAATACATTTTTTATACGTTTTTTGTGGTAGACTTTTTAATTTTTAACCCCGAAAAATTAGGGATACTCAATATGGGTCAAAGAATCAAAAGTAATTTGCTACGCGGACGATGCCGTGCTGGTCTCAAAAGATGAAGACAACCTACGCAGAATGCTTTATTAGTTCGAAAAGACAGCTGCCAAATACAACATGGAGATATCGGTAGCAAAATCAAAAGTGCTAACCATTTTAAAAGAGCCCAGAAGATGTTAATTGGCTTTATACAATAAACCAGTAGAACAGGTTATGAGTTTCAAATATCTCTGCATCAACATCACGAGCAACAGAGACTTTCAAGAAGAAGTAAACGCTCAAACAACCAAAGCAGCTTTAATATCAGGATTCCTTAGAGATATAATATGGAGAAACAAGCACATATCCATTCAAAGCAAATTCCGCATATATAAGACCTGTGTGAGACCTGTTATGACCTACGCTGTAGAAACAAGAGCCGAAAATTCCATAACAAAAAGGATTATCCGTACAGCAGAGATGAGGTCTCTAAGATCCATAACAGGCTACACACTAAGGGACCAAGGGACTAAGGGATGGTCTCCCAAGATCCAGCAGACCACCTGGACGTCCACTCATACGTTAGTATGAAAGCTGGAATTCATCATCTTAGCTACAACTCTAAGAAATTAATGTCGACTCTGGAAGTATTAAAGCGCAGGAATCCTCAATTTGTGAATACAACAGACTAAGACGCATTTACCGTCCAGACTTGTCAAAAGTTGTGACATCAAATGCTCCGAGAAAAACCCATAGAGACAGGCTTTCAGAAAAACTGTAGCTGAAGCTCAAGAAGTAGTACCGGAAAAAAAAAGAGGAAGACTACCTACAAAAATAAGAAAAGCTCATAAGACAGAGAGTGGGCTTTAAGAAAATCCGGCGAGTGTTAATGAACGTAAGTCGGTAGAGGTCGACCTCGGCGAACATCGATCTCGATCAGATCAACATTGTTTTAAAGAAAGGACAGGTCGAAAGCACCAACAACCGACGAACATGTATAAGAGCACTGATAAAAGTAGAGGAGACAAAAGATGTGTGTAGGAACCGTAGCGGAAGTGGAAGGAAGTGGTCTCTGCCTACCACTACGGGTGTTGTTACTGGATTGTTAGGTTCGTAGAAATCTATCACTGTAACTTATTTAAACAAGACAAGTATTGAAATATTAATAATGTATTTGTAGAACTTTGACAACTCAGTATTTATAATTTTGATAGTTCTATTTACATCGTTGACATGGAAAACGTTTAACAACTTACACCTACTTTCTAAATATGATAAAATCTCATTTCCAACAACGGGAAAAAGGCGTGACTATATGTATGTATGTCTAAAAAATATTTTTATTTCCAATCTTATAGAGAAATAATAAATTTTCACTATCCGAATATCTTTTTTTTTAACTTTTAATGTAACCAATATCCATAAAAAAATAGTAGTTTATGTAGGCCCCGTCATTGGTAATCAATTCAGTTTAAATCGGTACTCGAAGCGCGCTCCTGTCTGCGCCTTTCAGTGGTAATTTATTTGTAACGCTTATGGAAGTTTTATAAACCTTAAAGTTACCATTGTGCAATGTGGATTGGACGCTAATGCTAATGCTCAAACTAATTTATAGTTCGTCGAATTGCGTCAAGCATAATTTTCCAAAGTTATATTTCCCTTGGGCATTTCGGCCGATACATTCTCGTTTTTAATTAATTTAGCAAGCAATGAATATTAATAAGTCTTTTCCTCGATCAAAAACTTTGCCATTAATATTGTAACGCAGCTATGCAATGAGATAGCATTAAAAAAATTTCAAATTGACATCCGATAGTCATAATGAAATCGAAATATCTGACAGAGCATGACTTGATTGGTTATTCATTGAACAATAAAAAAAATGTCTGACCACTTTTTTGAATATCATTCTCTGATAGCAAATATGATTAAAAAAATGATACAAATTTAAATAAAATCATTTATCTATTATTTTATTATTTAATCGTTTAAACTAACTCTGCACCTCGTCACATTTCCAAAATAACTAAAAATAAGAAATCCCTTGTAACGAAAATGTTACTTTACTGTTTTAAAAACTATTAATTCTTACTGAATTTTAAAAAACTAAACAATCTTACTCGTGGTTTTGTGAATTCTTGATTTCTGGATTAAATTAATATTGAGGGAATGGACCTATGCGCCCTTTTTTTTTGTAACTAAACTAACTGAAAAATTGAAAAGCTAAACCACATTAGGGCGCCAAGTGAAAAAATCACTAGAAGTAGATTAAACCTCAAAGAAAATTCAACCGTACTATTTTAATTTAATACTTTAAAAACTGCGAAACGAGCAACGTATTTCGGCTTCGAGGCTGTTATTATTTCTTTTTCTTTCGGAAACAATTAAAAACGAAAAAAATAAATACAGGTTTATTGTACAAAAACTGTTTATTAAAGTATTAATATAAGTTAAAAGTAAACAAAATTAAAAATTGATGAACCCACGTTTCGTCGACTATAAGAACACGCTTCTGGTCTGCCATCAGCATTCGTGGAACCCAACGTGCAGAGATTTTTTTAAGACCCAATTCCTAATGTAAAATTTTTTCAACGCTTTCAACAGAAAACTTACATGTCTCTGCTATAGCCTTGACTGTAATTGTTCTGTCATTTAATATCATCCTCCTCCTTTTTCCATTATCCTCCAAAGGATGTAGTGACACCATTTATATTTGATTCAGCAGTTGATTCCATGCTTGTTTATCCTGTGCAATCCTTTCGGCATCATGCAGTCTCATGTTTATTAAGGGTTTTGTTTGGTCTATCCATCTAGTTGGAGATCTGCCTCATGAGCGTTTGCCTTATACTTTCCCTTCTATGATTAATCGCTCCTTTGTTCCTGATCTTCTAGCTATATGCCCAAGGTACTGCAGATACATGCGGTTTATTCTGGTTAGCAGCCTTGTACGTGGACCAATTTCTTGTAATACGGATACATTGGTTCGATGTTCTGTCCACGATACTCTTAAGAGTCGTCTATAAACCCACATTTCGAAATCCTCTATTCTGTTTTTATCTGCTTTGTTTAAAGTCCATGTTTCCGCTGCGTACGTTGCAATGGGGAAGACAAGAGCATTAACTAGACGGAGTTTCGTTGTTTTGGTCATAGATTTGTCTTTCCATATTTTATTTAGCTTGGAAGTCTTGCCATAGTCAGGCGACGCCGTATTTCGCTTTCACATTTCCAGTGTTAGCAATCAAGGAACCATATCATATCATGGACTAAATTCACATTTTCTTTGGTCACCACAGTTTTGGGGGCTCCTGCACCTGGTTTTACAATTAATACCGTATCCAAATCTTTAATATCATTCAATATCTGGCTGAATTCATAATTTCGAAAAGCTTCTGCAATCCCAAATACAACAACAATAGTTTAAAATATTTTGAAATGTCTACATTATTATTGGATTGTAACATACTTTTAATCATGTAATAATCCGACCACACTGTTAATGACTTTTGATGTTGTGCCAGTTCAAAAAAATAAGCCAATGACACCGTCTCCGAAAAAAACAGCGTGTCTTTTGCATATTCATTCCATAAATCTTGAATACGCGATTTCTTAAATTTTCCGCGATTTAGCTGGCAATAATTTTTGTGACGTTACTTTCGCTGCTTCTACTAACTCCGTTAGAGTCAGAGAGAACTCGAAATTAAACATTTTTTAACTTTATATTATTCAAAAATAAACAACCACCAAGTTCGCATTTTTTAAATCAAATCACGGAATTAAATTTTCAGCTATTTTGGCTCTCGGTTTTTTGTCTTCGTTCGCTTCGTGTCGGAAACCAACACAACCAGAGTTAATAATATTTCTCCCAGTTTTCTGATTGATGCGACGGCAGAATATTCGCAGTTTTTGAGGTAATCGAGCGCATAGCATGGCTTAAGTAGAACTGGGCCGGCCATGTGGCCAGAATAGCTGATGGGCGGTGGACCGGAAAAATGATAGAATGGAGACCACGAGCTGACAAAGGGAGTAGAGGCAGACCCCCTACACGATGGACAGATAATGTCAAAAGAATCGCTGGCAACTGACTACAAGAAGCTCAGAAATGACACAACTGGAATAATTTAGGAGAGGCCTATGTTCAACTTTGGACGCAGAAGGCTGGATGATGATGATGAAGTTTTTGATTGCCTCGTCCTTTTGTCTATAGCCTCTGAATAAAGGTACTTCATCTTGTAAAGATGCTTTCATACCTTACAGTGTATGTTCACCATCCCCTCTGTACATCGCCAGATGGGTCTTTGCTAAAATACCTCATTAGTTTCTAGTTGTAGTCGTCAGTAGGTAGTTTCATCCCACTGTCTCTTGACCTAATTAGGATTTAGTAGAGAGATTTAAAAAAAATGTTGGTTTACTTTATTTTTCTTTGGACTGGATCTAGAACCACATGACATCTGTATTTTTTTTCTAGTGTTTCTGATCAACGTATTGAGAGTTATCTTGACGATAATGCATCCCAACTCTCAGAACCCAGCACCGGTGGGTATCAGAAGAGCAACCCGAGCTGCTTTAATTCTGATTCCATTGTTCGGGATCCAGTACATACTGCTACCCATGATACCGGAGCAGCGGCATCCGCTCTTCCATTTTTATATGTGGCTGACTTTGGTGATGGTACCGTTTCAGGTAAAGTATTTCTCGACTATTTTGGCTTTGAAAACTTTAGGTATTTGACGTCTTACGATCCAATATGATTCGACACTGGATACTGCAATTGAACCAAAATTACAATTTACAACTATCTTAGCTTATCTTTTTACTTTTAACTTATTATTAACTAAGTAAGATTTTCTTAGTATCTATAGCAATCTTGATAAATTTACTATAAAGGTTGACTAGCCTAATTTTTTACATTTTTAGTAGGCAAAACTATAAATAATCTAATTTATTTTTAAATTTAAATAAAAAGTTTTACAAGGGCACCCAATTTTTTAAGGACCCATGCGGTATGTCACAAACAATCAGACTATAAGATGCAAATTTCTGAGTTTGGAAAAGGGCTACAAATTTTTTTAAAAATAATAAATAAAAACAAAATATGTTTTGGAAAAAAATGATACATACCATCACATAAAATTTTGCGTTGTAGGGTCTCTGCTGTGCTTGCCTGTTCTGCTTTGCCAACCACGACGTTATCCAAGCCCTGAAAGGGTGCATTATGAGTTTGAGGCAACGAAACGGCCGATTTAGCAGTTACAGATACACAGGTGGCGCTGCAGATAGCGCTGGGGTTTATACGGTCAATGGACTACATCGCAAATCGACAGTGTCTACCAAAATTTAAATAACATATGCAATCGACCGACTTTATCAAAACAATACATTTTGTAGCCAGGATTTTACTCGTTTTAATAAAAATAAGAATCGCAAAAACATGTGTGTATGCACAGAATTTAATTACTTTTGCAATAATTTTATTGTCGAGTAAAAAACCAATTTATATATTTTTTTCACAATTGTTTTATTAGTTTACAATATAAATATAAAATATTTGTACAGAATTTTTTTAAACAATTTAAATTTATTATTTAAAAAACTTAATAACAGAATGGTGAAAAAATTATATTTATCAATTAATTAGGAAAAAAAATGGCACGACCTACTTTATATTACAACTTTTTGAAAAAATTTATATTGCGCTCGAAAAATGTAAAAAATAATGTTTTTTTAGCACACGACACATGGTTCTCTTTATTAATTCTTTTAGAATTTAAAAAAATATATAGAGCGAAAGTTCATTTGTTTATAACGAATTGTTTATGAAATAAGCAAATAAAAAATAAATTTTTTTGCAGAATTTGTACCCCTGAAAAAAATCATGATTGGTTTATTATTATTAATATTTTGAAGCAAAAAAAAATTGTTCCTTTATAAATACGTTTTCCCGAAACCAATCTTTAAACCGCATCTGCCACGTCTCGCTAGGCATTATGGCGCACTCGTTAGGCGTTATGGCTCCTCACCACTGGAAAACCGTCTTCCTTTCACCTTCATTTTCATATGGGGGAACAGTGCAAAGTCGTAGGGTGCAAGGTTTGGACAGTAAGGACGGTGCTTAAGCAGTTTCAGTCCTGTAGTGGTCGTATTGTAAATTGTAGGGGGGATCGTATAGGCTATGCTGCCTCTCAAGCACTTTGACCCATCAGATCTTTTGTTCATAACCCTTAATCTATTCTAGGCCCGGGATTCCAAGACTTCGTACAAAGTTTATCAGTTTCCTGGGGGCTAAGTTCCTGACATCGAAGGGCATTAGGAAGGCCCCTTCCAGAAACTTGAGCCTCTTGCAGAAAAGCGCTGGGCATTCGCAAAGCAGTTTCAGCGAAGTTCTCGCAGTAGCAGCAACTATCATTCTCTGTTTTGCCCATCTTTTTCAGGTGATACCTCAAAGGACTGTGTCCAGTAAGGAGTCCCGTCACCAGTTTCAAGTTTTTCTTTTCCAACTCGAGAAGCTGTTTAGCTTTCCTTGGCGAAAGATTTACTAGCCTTTTCGCTTGTCTTTCTCCAGGCACTTTAGGCCAGTATGATTTCATTTCATCTGTTTCCCAGCGTCGAACCTCTTCTTTCAAGTGGGCTTTGGAGAGCCCACAGAAGGGTTCTGTGCCGGAAAATTGTGTATTTGCCCCTTCTTTGGCAAGGCAGTCAGCTTCTTCGTTGCCTTTGACTCTCTTGTGACCTGGAACCCACATCAAAGTAACCTGATTGTTTGCTGCCAGTTGTCTCAAGGATTGTTAACAGTCCCAAGTCAGCTTAGACTCACAAGTTAATGGTCGCATATTTGGTTATTTGGTGCAGGCTTTTGCGCGTTGGAAAAAAAAACCTTGTGTCCAATCCTCAATTTGGTAGGTAATTCTTCAGAGAGTTGATGTCTTTAGAAAGGCACTTGGCTGTTACTATCTTTTGTGTTTCCAATACAACACGCTCCACAATTCCAATCAATTTAAAAAATACAGCTTCTTTACTGATCGTAACTTTCTGACTGCCTCGTCATGAAAGGCCCAAATTTTGTTTTGAGACTTGGTCGACACATCATAATAGTACAGACAAGTCTCGTCACCTGTCACGATGTTGTTCGCAAACCGAGATTGTCCCTTAACAAACAGCAACAGTAACGTTTTTCTCGGTAACGGACGTTGGTGGCCTTTCCGTCCTCTCAGCGTCCTCCAGGCTGAAATTTCCCCTTCGGAATTCTCTGTACCACCTAAACATAGAGGTGCGATGTGGACAATCATCACCTAGTGCAAATGCCATTTCTTTTAAACACTGGTCTATGTTTAAATCACGTGCGAAGTTATACCGCAGAACGTCCCGAATATCATTTCGTGACCAAGATGCCATAGCACGCACTTTAAACTACTTATGTCTACCAAAAAATGTTTTACACTGATGGGTGAATCACACGCGTGGCACATGGGGGCTTCGTCTCTTGTAAGAAGGTGTTGATGTGTAACTCGAGTGTGACCAATTCTAAGTCTTGTTAGGATGGTTTGGTGACTTCTTTTCTGAGAGGCTAGTTTCCAGGGTAGCACTGATTGCTTCACTTCGCGTAATTTAGAATTTGATTCGTTCCACTGGCACTGCCACGCACTTAAAATTAAACTTTTTAGAACAGGTTTCAGGTCGAGATGGGTAACTTGTGTGGACACTATTGCTTCTGGACTTGATATGGCTTCTTTAGCTAGGATATCAACTTCTTCATTGCCGCGGATTCCAACGTGGGAAGGTAACTACAGGAAAGTGGTCAACAGGTTTTTTATTTGGATCCTGTTTAGTGAGGATTTTATTAAAAGAAGAATTGGGTGTTGAGGGTAGAGTTGATTTAACGATGAGACTGCACTTAAGGAATCTGTGATGATGACACATTTATTGATGTTATTGTTATCTATATAATTTAGTGCGTGAAGTATGGCGGTGAGCTCTGCTGTATAAGAAGATGGTACATGTTAATTAGATTATTAACATTAATATTTATTTTTTATAATCAGATAAATAATTATTATGTAAATTTATGTAAAGTGTTTCCGATAAAATGTTTAGTGTAATTGGATAATATTATTATTAATATGCATCTATATCGTGTAAGTAAATATTAACTTTTGTATTTTAAATGTATTCATTTGTTTATAAATTTGGTTTTAATTATTTTTTGTAAATTTATTTTTAAATGTAAATAAAATAAAATTACCACTTAGCATTTATCTATGCACACAATTTTTAGCTACCTACTTCAAGACAGCGTTTTTTTTAATAATATAAATAAAAAATTGTTGCCAAAAAAAAAAAATTATGACATCGTTGTTAAAAAAAAAAATATTTAACACGTTAACTGTCGATAGATTCAAGGTAACTTTAATCAACTATACTTGTGGATGTTTATTATAAATTTGTTAATTATGTTGAAATTATCGTCCAATAATAATTTTTATTTTTAAACAAAAAATGTTATCGTAAATATATGTCATTCTTATCACCAAATAATTTATCTTTCCAAACAATACAAATGAGTAATAGTTTCGTACTTTAGTCAGAAATCCGATGGATAAAATATTATTTGGCATGCACAACGTCTCTCAAACAACTACATATTTTTGCAAAAGAATACGTAACTATAAATATGAAGGCGTATTTGTTTATTTTAAATAATTATTTTATACAGGGTGTTCCAACAAATACTTGACCCCCCCCCAAAAACTCAGAAGCCAAGAGTTTCATCAAAATTTAAAAAAACACGTCAAATTTTATTGGGAGAAGGACGAATTTTGATACAAAATTCATACCCAAAAATGCAACCCCCTGCCGCCCAGTATTAACCACCCAGTAAGTAGCACTGTGTAAGCCGTCAAAAACACGTTTGAAGTTGATGGATTTATAATTTTTTATATTAGAATGGCAGGAGTCTACCCAAAATAAAAAACATTGAAAGGTGGTCTGAGAGATAAAAAGTTTGGAGACCGTAAGTAAACCAATAAAAAAATAACTGATATTTTCATCAGAAATTTTTAACATTTTATTATAATTTTTTTTCATTAGGAACAATTACTTATGGTACCTGTAATGTAAGATTCAGCAATCAAAATTGATGACAGCCGTTCTTTATATGGATTTTTAGGTCTTTACTTGAATATATAATGAGTGGAATACCACCCTTAATTTTTTTTTCCAAACATATCAGTTTTAGTATAGTCGAACTTTCGTATTTATTACGTTATTAACTGGGATTTAGAATTAATTATTATTTCAATATTTAGCGCACATTGATATTGTAAGATCATTACTTATAAATAATTAAATAAAATAGTACGCGAAAGAAACATTTTTAAATTGTTTACAAGCTATTTTATAGTAAAACTTTATAAAAATATTAAACATATTTATTTATATGGTATCATCCAGCTACAAAAGCCAATCAAAGAACGCAAAAGGCAACGAGTGAGGATGTAAACAAGGCAAAGAATGAGTATAAAAGGTTAAAAGGTGTGGCAAAAGAGGTTGTGGCAAGAAAGAAGGAGAGCGATAAAGATGAATTTAATAGAAGGTTATCTGACGATTTCCAAAACAAGATTGAACTCTTCTGGAAATCCATAAAAACAGCAGTTGAAATGCTAAAGGCTGGACAAAACGTGCTAGCTAGTCTGTTGTACCGCCTTTTTAACCTTTGTTGGAGAAGTGGTAGCGTACCAGACGACTGGTGCAAGGCCGTTATCGTGCCACTTTACAAGGGAAAAGGTTCGCATCAGGACTGTAAGAACTACCGAGGTATTAGTTTACTCAGCATAGTCGGCAAACTGTATGCAAAGATATTGATTAAAAGAGTAACGAATAAAACTGAAAAGATGATATGTGATGTGCAAGCAGGATTTAGAAGAGGAAGGAGGTGTATGGATCAGGTCTTTTTATTACGGGGTATAGTCGAAAAATTCTTGGCTAGAAGTCAGGTCTATTGCGCTGTTATAAACCTGGAAAAGGCCTATGACAGAGTGGTGAGGAGTGAATTGTGTGTTAGTTTAATACGAGCACTGACATTTCTTTACGAAGATTCCACTGCTTGTGTGTAGACAATTGTTTACATGATTTGAAAGAGAGTGCGTATGGATTAAAAATGAATAATTTGATCGTCTCAAATGTCTTCTTTACGCCGATGATCAAGTTATATTAGCAACATCTGAAGAGGAGTTGCAGGCGATGGTTATTGTTATGCATGATGCCCTAAAAATCAAAGGGATGAAAATAAATGTAAGCAAAACAAAAGTAATGGTTTTTAAAAGAGAAGAAAGCATGACAAACTGTGGAGTTTCGATTGATGGAGAAAGAGTGTAACAAGTAAATGAATTTGTGTACTTGGGTTCAAAGTTTACGAGAGATGATAAGTATGACAGTGACATTGAGCGAAGGGTGTTAACAGAAAAACAAATGAATGGGATACTGCATAGCTTTATGAACAGCCAGAAAGTGTCAAAAAAGCACTTCTGGCTGTGCATTGAAGTGTTTTGTTTCCTACACTTATGTATGGTAGTGAATGTTGGGTTTGGCAGAAGAAGCATGAAAATACGATTAATGCTGCGGAGATGAGTAGTCTGAGAAGTATAGCCGGAGTGACTCAGTTGGATAAAGTAAAGAATAGTGAGATAAGAGAACGATGTGG
Source organism: Agelastica alni (assembly GCA_950111635.1). Lineage (NCBI taxonomy): Eukaryota > Metazoa > Arthropoda > Insecta > Coleoptera > Chrysomelidae > Agelastica > Agelastica alni. Next base: position 11,512,789 of record OX467719.1, on the reverse strand, counting down.
TGTAAAAGAAGATGTGGTTACAAAGATAGACAAAGGAATGCTTAAATGTTCTGGACACGTAGAAAGGAAGGAAAGAAAGATTAACGAAACAAATTTATAAGGCGAGAGGTCGACCTCGGAGATCATATCTCGATCAAATCAACAGGTCAAGAGTACCAACAACCAACGAGCATGCATGAGAGCACTGATAAAAGTAGAGTAAGCAAAAGATGTGTTTAAGAACCGTAGCAAGTGGTCTCTGCCTACCCATACGAAAAAATGGCGTGACTATATGTATGTATGTTTCATCTTTAAATAAAAATTAAAATCACAGATTTTGAAAAATATCGTTCAAACGGTCTTTTAGATGCAAAAGCAAACTTTTTTGAGCTATATATTTTTTCTCGTCCAATTTTGATTTAAACCATCAAAATTTTATACTTAAAAGTAAAGTCAAATTTCGTGTTGACCCATGTTATTTTTGTACACAAAAAGAGTTAGGCTGTGGGAAAACAAGGTGGTCAAACTAAAAAAATAAAAATCTATTAAAATGTGTAACAGGTATAACAGCAGACAGGAAACTTGAAATGGCAGAAAAAATAATAACTAAAAATAAAGCAAAAAAAAAAATTGTGAAATTCATAATTCGATTAAAATTATCTTATCGAGTAACCATCAGCGAGAACTATTTGGGACGCCGCGTATCAGTATCGGAGAATTGAACTTTAAACGCGGTCCAATCCTCAAACGCATTATAAATTGTCCGAGAAAAGATAAACATCATTCAGTATAAAACACGACTACAAGTAGAAATATTGTCGCAATCTCGCGAAGTATCGGAACGCGTTTATTTTGTTTTTTTTTTTTGTTTTCTCATTCAAATCCTAAAACATGGAGGCAATATTACACGAGAGCAGCAACGTCGAACCATCCAAAGAAACCGCGAACTGTGTCAACGGCAGTGACGTCGTAAAAGTGAATATGAAATCTGAAAAGACGGATATTCTTCTACGGAAATCTAATGGACACTATGAGTGGAAAGGCAACACCATGGACATGGAGTTCAGAAACATCAGCTTTACCGCAACTCAGGGAGGAGTTTTAACGAAAAAATGTAAGTCGGGTCATTTAGTTTTGCGACTTTATTACACTATCTTCACTGGAATGTAAAATGAAAAAATGTATCAAGCAGTTTGCATTTATCATTCAAAATACCATGTCCGTCGTGTTAATACTAATTCATAATTAAAAGCCGTGTTGTGCCATTGGACACCCGATAAGAACGAACTTCGTTATGCTATTCGACAATTTTTTTTTAATTTATAAATTTTGATTAATCTATTTTGCAAAAAAAATAATTCGCTTATAAATTTTTTTACGTAATGATATTATCTTATGAGGTTCAATAAATTTACAATTATTTATAAACCTATAAATTGATTATATAAAAAATGGTACTTAACTCTGCATAGCTCAATGAATAGCCAGAAAGTGTTAAAAAAAGCACGTCTGGCTGTGCGTAGAGGTGTCTTGGTTCCTACACTTATGTATAGTATTGAATGTTGGGTTGGGCAGAAGAAGCATGAAAGTAGGATCAATGCTGCGGAGATGAGTAGTCTGAGATGTATAGCCGGAGTGACTCGGTTGGATAAAGTAAAGAATAGTGAGATAAGAGAACGATGTGGTGTAAAAGAAGATGTAGTTACAAAGATAGATAAAGGAATGCTTAGATGGCTTGGTCATGCAGAAAGAATATATGAAGGACGATTGACGAAACAAATTTATAAGGCGAGTGTGAATCGGTAGAGGTCGACCTCGGCGAACATATCTCGATTAGATCAATATTGTTTTGAAGAAAGGCCAGGTCAAGAGTACCAACAACCGACGAGCATGTATGAGAGCCCTGATGAAAGTAGAGGAAGCAAAAGATGTGTGTAAAAACCGTAGCAAGTAAAAGAAATTAGTCTCTGCCTACCCCTACGGGAAAAAGGCGTGACTATATGTATGTACGTTAACGAGGAAATTAAAATTTCTCGTTAGTATTTTCTCAACAGCGTAGTCAACGAAAAGGTAGTTGATTATGTGATGGTTTTAAAATTTACAGTATTTTTATCACACAGAATGATGTTTTTTAGTATATATTGTTTGTAAAATAAAAATTATAAGGTTTAGTAAAGTACTACCAAATAGATGCCCTGAAAATCAAAGTGATAAAAATAAATGTAAGCAAAACAAAGGTAATGATTTTTATGAACTGTAAAGTTCTGATTAAGGAAGAAAGAGTGGAACAAGTAAATGAGTTTGTATACTTGGGTTTAAAGTTTACGAGAGATAGAAAGTATGACAGAGACATTGAGCGTCTGGCTCTGCATAAAATAGTGTTGGTTCCTACACTTATGTATGGTAGTGAATGTTGGGTCTGGCAAAAGAAGCTTAAAAATACGATTAATGCTGCGGAGATAAGTAGTCTGAGAGGTATAGCCGGAGTGACTCGGTTGGATAAAGTAAAGAATAGTGAGATAAGAGAACGATGTGGTGTAAAAGAAGATGTAGTTACAAAGATAGATAAAGGAATGCTTAGATGGCTTGGTCACGCAGAAAGAATATATGAAGGACGATTGACGAAACAAATTTATAAGGCGAGTGTGAATGGACAAATCGGTAGAGGTCGACCTCGGCGAACATATCTCGATTAGATCAATATTGTTTTGAAGAAAGGCCAGGTCAAGAGTACCAACAACCGACGAGCATGTATGAGAGCCCTGATGAAAGTAGAGGAAGCAAAAGATGTGTGTAAAAACCGTAGCAAGTAAAAGAAATTAGTCTCTGCCTACCCCTACGGGAAAAAGGCGTGACTATATGAATGTACGTTAACGAGGAAATTAAAATTTCTCGTTAGTATTTTCTCAACAGCGTAGTCAACGAAAAGGTAGTTGATTATGTGATGGTTTTAAAATTTACAGTATTTTTATCACACAGAATGATGTTTTTTAGTATATATTGTTTGTAAAATAAAAATTATAAGGTTTAGTAAAGTACTACCAAATAGATGCCCTGAAAATCAAAGTGATAAAAATAAATGTAAGCAAAACAAAGGTAATGATTTTTATGAACTGTAAAGTTCTGATTAAGGAAGAAAGAGTGGAACAAGTAAATGAGTTTGTATACTTGGGTTTAAAGTTTACGAGAGATAGAAAGTATGACAGAGACATTGAGCGTCTGGCTCTGCATATAATAGTGTTGGTTCCTACACTTATGTATGGTAGTGAATGTTGGGTCTGGCAAAAGAAGCTTAAAAATACGATTAATGCTGCGGAGATAAGTAGTCTGAGAAGTATAGCCGGAGTGACTCGGTTGGATAAAGTAAAGAATAGTGAGATAAGAGAACGATGTGGTGTAAAAGAAGATGTAGTTACAAAGATAGATAAAGGAATGCTTGGATGATTTGGACACGTAGAAAAGATGGATAAAGGGAGATTGACAAAACAAATTTATAGTGAATGGACAAGTCGGTAGAGGTCGAAGTAAGGCCAGGTCAAGAGTACCAACAACTGTCGAGCATGTATGAAAGCACTGATGAAAGTAGAGGAAGCAAAAGATGTATGTAAGAACCGTAGCAAGTGGAAGGAAGTTGTCTCAGCCTACCCCTAAGTGAAAAAGGCGTGACTATTTGTATGTATGTATATTTATTAATAATTAAATCTAATGATACTAGAACATAGAAATTATTGGCTTACCCTGCTTGCTTGTCTTCTAAATCAGATTTTAATTTGAATAAAAAGAAGTTTTTCAGTTTAGTTTATTGAATCATACGGCTATTTTTTTATTTAAAAATTAATAACTCAAAAACTATTGATTGCAAAAAATTGTCTTTTTTTTCTTCCTAAAAATCTCTAAAGATTATATGCACCATATCTCAATCTGCGATGCTTTGTTTTCGAGTTATTTAATATTAAATGTGCTGTGCAAGTAGTCGGACTACTTTCTTTCTCCCTTTCTCTGCAGGCAGTAATTGTAGAGGAAAAGAGAAAGCAATTAACGCATTCTTGTTAAGCAAAGTTTATGATGGCTAGCCCCGGTCTTCGCAATGTGCAATAATGAACTTCGCTCCAAAAATACTCGACATTGTTGTCAAAAAAGTTTAAATAATAAATGTTTACATTCCCCAATCGACGGCTAGTAAATAGGGTGTCCTTGAAATAGTAGTGCTACTGAATAAGTCAAATTTAGTGTACCAACCTTCACCTTAATTAAATAATCACGTTTTTGAATCACTTCTACATATTATTTATTTACATACATGAAATTACAAAGCAAAAAACAAAAACAAGCCATTCTGAAAAACTAGTGAAATCGTGTGAGAAATAAAATTAATTATATAACTCAAAAGTATACCTTTATTTCGATTACAAAAAACAAAACTCTGGATAGATACACTGTTCAACAATTTTCACGATAAATGCACTAAAACATAGAAGAGGAGTTGCAGACCAGTCATTGCTCTACAAATATTTCGATGGCAAATGCTCCAAAAAAATAAAAACTCTTGTACCACCACTGGCCACATATGGCCGAAGAACTCGGCACGCTGATCAGTCGCACACATTTACTTTCAAGATTGTCACTACAAGGACCAATCTTCATCAAGAATCCTTCTTTTACAGGGCTGCTACGGAATGGAATAAACTTCCAAAATCAGTTTTTCCAGAGAACTATGACCTGCAATTTTTCAAAAAGCGTGTCCACAATAATTTCCTTTCTATAATCTCTTTCCCTCTCTAATAGTCGCAGTGTCCGCGGCCCACACGATAGGTCTACCCTTTTTGCGACTATTTTCAGTAAATGAAAAATAAAATTGCTTAATTTGTATTTTCGTTGTAAAAATACATTACCTACAGAAATTTTAAAGACGTAAAAATTGAAAAGGACTGAAACACGTGGCAACGCATCGTCAGTTTCCAATTATTTCGGATAAAACTGCTCTTAAAATAAATTTCGCGATATTTTTGAATATTAATTATGACTCGCAGACGTTTAAATCCTGTACTACAAGAACGTCGTGAAGTGTCTAAACGTTCAAATGTATCGCAAAGAGAGTAGTAAGTCATACTTAAAATGGTATTTGGTTAACAACACGGTGGATATGGAGGTGCTGCAACCAGCTTCACAAGTATTTTTCTTTTTATAGTATCTTCTACGTTCGTGTGAGATGTAGATGAACAAGTACCTGCTTCTAAATAATTTTCTGATGATGAGTAACTAACACTGACTTTTTGTTTAGAAGAAGGCGCAGGTAGGGTGCCTTCTATTATTTCTAAATGTTTTTTCTTTAGGACATCTTATCTCACTAAAGGTTGCAGCAACTCAGTATCCTTTTGACATTGAAATTTGTAAGGAAGGATATCTTTCTTTAATCTTAATAATTTGTTTTTCGCGCAAATTTATAATTTTTAACTCAATATAATTATCTGTAACTCTCTCTACTTGAAAACACAAACATAATAAATTACTTTGTGAAATAAATAGGAAACAGAATGTATTAAAAACAGTGTAACACATGACACAGGTGGTACAAATATTGTTTTTTTTTTAAAAATACGCAAACAAAAAAAAGTGTTAAGGTAACGAATTCAATATTTACGTCAAAATAATCGTCACAACAATACAAAAAACAAGCTGATGGAGATAACACGACTCTTTTTATAATATAACACCACTTCTTTCTTATGTCCACCCCTCTCAGGACAAGAAAACACTTTTTGGGTGCATTTCTTATTGTATTTCTGCACTTGGGCACAATGCAGTACTTTTATGTCGACTTTTTGGATTGTTTTATAGAGGGAGAAGGTAGTTCCATGGTGATGTAATAGTCGAAAATAGAAAACACTGAAAAATTTCACCACACTTTTTCAATAATCTTCAACCTTCCACTTGTTCCTTCCACTTGTTCGTTTGTTGTCATAGACTATGACGTCACACCGAGCGCGCCCGTGTCGGTTGGCTATTTTAAACTTTTTTTTTTAAATACTTAAAATTGGTTTTTTGGTGTTGAAATTTTTGTTTACATTTATGTTGCGATTTATGTGTCGAATAAAAATATAAAAGAAATACATGCATATTCTTAATTAAATTCGGTTGTTGATGCAAAAGAAATTAAGGAAATGTCGTAAAGGACAGGAGGTCAAAGTGATGAATGTGCCATCCATTACAAATGTTGATTTAGTTGAACATTACTTAATTGAATACTTCCAACCGACGGTGTCTGTATTTAACAGAGATAATATTGGTATAGTTGCAAAATTTGTGCCTAATATGCACCAAACTAAAGATTTTGTTGACGCCACTACTCATCTTTTGTATAACCCCAAAAGGAGTGATGGTAAAGTCAAGATTGACACTACAATGACCAATCTCCATCAAGAATCCTTCTTTTACAGGGCTGCTACGGAATGGAACAAGCTTTCAAAATCAGTTTTTCCAGAGAATTATGACCCGCAACTTTTTAAAAAGCGTGTCCACAATCATTTTCTTTCTATAATCCCTTCCCCTTCTAATAGTCGCAGTGCGGGCCGTCCGCGGCCCACACGATAGGTCTACCCTTTTTGCGACTATTTTCATTAAAAAAAAATCATGCACATTCAGTTTTATTAAAAAGAGTATTGAACATCCGTAACCTCCTCCTCATCATAATTTGACGAAGGTGAGCGGATTCTTTTTTGAACAATGTTTTTTTCTGGAATTTTCAAGGGTTTTCCTAGTTACGCCATAACTTGATGACGTAGATTGTAGATTGTAAGGGGGTTCGTGAAGGTTATGCTGCCTCTCAAGCACCTCGGCCTATCAGATCTTTGGCGCATAACCCTTGATCTATTCGAGGTCCGGGATTCCGAGACTTCGTACAAAGTTTATCAGTTTCCTGGAAACTAAGTTCCTGACATCGGAGGACTTTCAGAAACTTTAACCATTTTGCAGAAAAGCGCTAGGCATTCGCAAAGCAAATGTTCTGCAATTTCAGCGAAGTTCTCGCAGTATCAACCCCCTTTGTTTAGCCCATCTTTTTCAGGTGATATCTCAGAGGGCATTGAGGAGTCTCGTAACCAGTTCCAAGTCTTTTTTGTCCAACTCGAGAAGCTGTTTAGTTTTTTTTTGGCAAGTGACACACTAGCCTTTTTGCCCGTCTCTGTCCTGGCACTTTATTCCAGTGAGATTTTATTTCATTTATTTCCCAACGTCGAACCTCTTTCAAGTGGGCCTTGGAGAATCCACAGAACGGTTCTGGACCGGAAAATCGTGTATTTGCCCCTTTCTTGGCAAGGCAGTCTGCTTTCCCGTTGCCTTTAACTTCCCCATGAACTGGAACGTGATAATGATTTTATCTTTTCAGCGATTTAATGTTACTTGAACGTAAACGAAAACACACTCTGGCCGTGCTCACACAGAGGCGTGCATTTACCACTTTAAATCCAAAATATCATTCAGTAGTGTTAAGCGCACATATAACCAATTGGATAAAAAAATATGAACGATTCCTTGTGAAGTAGTGTAGTTAATGGTAAATTATACGGCGTCCCAAAAATTTGTTGTCGTATAAAAATTATAATGTGCAACAAATTTATAAAATTTATTATTCAAATTATACAGCGTACGTCATGTACGTTATGGCTAAAATTTATAATATCGACCTCTAATCGAGTTAAATAATAGTTAACACAAAGAAAATTTGAATAAAACCAACGAGTAATAAGGCGATAACAACGTGATTCATTTTACGAATTATATTATGTACGTACATGTTATTGTTTTAGCAAACAAAAAGGATTTTTTTATAAACGGGGGTGGTCTGAAACGTATCCGAAACTAACAAATATACAAGAAAATTCCACACCTGCAATTTTGAACCAATCAAAATACGTTATTTCGAGAGATCACCACGGCAAAGGAGGTATTTTAGTGGAATTTTTTTTCTCGTGGGATACCCAACAGCGAATAATACTGGAAATTTTTTGACGTTTATAATAACAGACCATTTTTGACAGACTGGTTTTTATTTGTTCCCATAATATTTAGTTTTGATACATTTTAATTACAAAGCTAAAATGTTTTCTATATTCTTCGGACACCTTCTCCCTTCTTAATGGAAAAAATGCAGGACTTTGAATGTTTTCAATTAAGTGTCTATGTCTAATAATTTTCTTTCTTCAAGTGGGAGCCAACATCCTCTACTAATGCGAATAAATAAGTCATGGTACGATGATTGATCATTACATCAGACAATTTCACGCATATTTTGCATAAAGTATGATTTTCAAATCCATTCATTTTTTAAGCAATGAATTTTATTGGTTCTACTGGATGTGCAGTATTCTTTATTGCAACAAATCGCGAGTTTTTTTTATGTTTTTAAGTGTCAAAATACAATGATCACAGCCTCCTATGATTGATGCTTGCTGACGCTGGTTATGAATTTCATACCATTAAAGCGCGCATAACGCACGTTAATAAAAAAACAATTTTCTACCACTTGTAGCTACTCAAAACTTTGTAAAATTAAAGAATATACCATTTTCTATCTTGAATTGGTATTTCCATGCAACTACAATGAGTAGAAATTACCAATTTAAAGGTCTAAATATTTTTTTTTTAAGAAAATAGTCGCAAAAAGGGTAGACCTATCGTGTGGGCCGCGGACGGCCCGCACTGCGACTATTAGAAGAGGAAGGGATTATAGAAAGGAAATGATTGTGGACACGCTTTTTAAAAAGTTGCAGGTCATAGTTCTCTGGAAAAACTGATTTTGGAAGCTTATTCCATTCCGTAGCAGCCCTGTAAAAGTAGGATTCTCGATGAAGATCAACAGTTGATCAGGAGTAAAAAACTTTCTGGCTTTCCACAGAAAACCTAGCCTCTGGCTTGCCGACTTTGCGATGTTAGCAACATGGTCATGCCAAGACATATTATTGGACACCGTAACTCCCATCGAGATGGAGAACTTGGTTCAAGGGTATTTCCGGACATTGTGATGGGATGATTTGAGGAATTCACTTTCTTGGAAAACGTGGCACTTTGTGTTTTTTGGGCGTTGAACTGAACAAGATTGTTGGTTCCCCACTCGACGATTGCTTTAAGATCTCTATTGATGGAATCAACCTGTTCCTGCCTGAGTCTATTTGTATCATTCACCGAAAGTGATCGATAGGATGTGAAAGTTGAGACAAGTGTGCTATCGTCTGCGAAACTGTAAATGGGGTTCGTGGTGGTTTTCAAGAGGTCGTTGATGTGTAAAAGAAATAAGGTGGGGGACAGGATGGAACCCTGGTGGACCCCGGCATTGGTTTTAAACGCATCAGAAGAAATACCGTCAACTGCCACATGTAAGGAGCGATCTTGCATGAAGCTATATCCAAGGCTATTGCACGGGATTCACCAAACTTTTCAATAGTGTTTGTCCAGAGCTGAGTGACATAAGCCAGCAAATCTCCAGTAGACCGAAGTTGTCGAAATCCATATTGTCTGTCATGTATTATCTCAAATTTCTCCAGATATTTGATAAGTTCTGTGTTAATCGCTTTTTCCATAACTTTGGATATGACTGAGAGCAATACAATAGGGCGATAATTTGCAGGAATAGCCTTCTTTCCTTTTTTCGGAATCGGTTGGACTTTAGCGTTTTTCCACAAGGACGGAAATACTCCTTTGCTGTATGATAACTTGAAGAGTCTAAAGAGAACTGGGGTAAGTTCTTGAGCACAGGTCTTCAAGACAATTGTCGGAATTCCATCTGGTCCTACTGCCTTATTAGAGTCAAGATTTCGTAGGATTTTCCTGATAGTGCGATGGCGGATAGCGGATTGCTAACAAAGCTATGACGCGCTACGAATCTGTTCATACAACTTCCCGAAAAACCTCTAAAATTATAATTTTATACCACTTTTAGTAAGCTCAAGTAACTATAAAATAAAACAATATTATATTTCTTGTCCCTAAATGGCACTTTTGAACTACAAGTCGACCACACATTTTACGTTTCGCTGGTGACTTGATGAAGAAAATAATTTGCATTGTTAAGAATCGAAAAATAAATTTTAAAAATATTTCCACCACAATTCGGTGTGGAATTTTCTTACCGAATACCACGCGAGATCAAATTAATATCCGGAAATTTTTTGACCTCTAGTGGTATTACTAAAGACAATTTTTCTTAAATTTATTTGTTGAACTTATTTCCTTATCGCACGTTGTGGTGACCGGAGCAGCATAAACCGTGCGTAACAAGAATGCGTTAGTCGCTATCTCTCTCGCACAGCACATTTATTATTAAATAACTCGAAAAAAACGCATGGGAGATCAAGACATGGTTCGTGTACAATTTTTAGAGAGTTTTAAGAAGAAAAATAAGACAAATCTGGATTTTCTGCAATCATTAGTTTTCGAGTTATTCATTTTTAAAAAAAAAACTCGTGATAGAGGATCATTAGATTTAATTTTTATTATTTTATGGTAACAACCATTTTTTATATCATTAATTCATAAGTTTGTAAATAATTGTAAATTTATTGGGTGTGAAAGCAGCAACGGTTTTATTCGCAACGGTTTTTTTTTTATTTTTGGTGTTTATTTTATAAAAATGGATCATTGTATACCTACTAGGGCTCATGTACCTATATAGAAATTAAATCGCCATTTGTTGTGTTTTTAATTTCAGGAAATTTAGTTAATAAAATAAGAATCCGGCCGTCTGATAAAGCAATAAATGCTTTAGTTTTTCTAAAGGCATATTTCATCAGACAGTAAACTGACCTAATTGTTATGTATCTGTCTGTTTGTATGTTCAGCTCCTCAGCGTAAGATGTTCCATTGATCTTGCAAAGTTTTCATTTGTTTTTATTCTATTCCATAAATAGTGCTATGATTGTAATTTTATTATAATTTACATTTATTTTTTACCCGAATTTAAGATATTAACGTTTTCTTTCATGTTATTTTTTTTGTTTTTGTTTTATAGAAGCTATTTTTGTTTACAAGTTTTAAGTTGATTTTTTTTATTTAAATAACCAGCCAAAAATGGTGCTGTCATTTTAATTATGAGTCTGAATAATATTATTTCTGTATTTTTTTTTAAAAAGTTAATTAGCTTATTCATAAGATTAATGTTTTTGAATATAATCAATAAAAGTTTTGTAATAAATTTGATACTTTTATTTAAGAGGAAAACCACTGAATTTGTTGACGTTATTGGAACCAAATAATATGAGAAAACGTACGTAAATGTAAATTTCTCGACAACCCGAAAAGCCTCGAGAATTCTCGAGATCCGAAAAATTGAAAAGCTCGAGAAATCATGAACCCTAATACCTACTCAATACACTCTACAAAGTGAAATAATTTGTGACCTAAAAACTACCCCCCAATAACCCTTCAAAGGTATAAAAAAATCTTAACAAATGGAATGCTCTATGCTCAGGATTTTTTGACGAAAATACATACATACATATAGTCACGACTTTTTCCCGTAGGTGTAGGAAGAGACCACTTCATTCCACTTGCTACGGTTCTTACACACATCTTTTGATTCCTCTACTTTCATCAGTGCTCTCATACATGCTCTTCCATTGTTGGTACTCTTGACCTGGCCTTTCTTCAAAACAATGTCGACCTGCTCGAGGTATGTTCGCCGAGGTCGACCTCTACCGACTTGCCCATTCACACTCGCCTTATAAACTTGTTTGGTCAATCTTCCTTTATCCATCCTTTTTACGTGTCCAAACCATTTAATCATTCCTTTATCCATCTTTGTAACCACATCTTCTTTTACACCACAGCGTTCTCTTATCTCACTATTCTTTACTTTATCCAACCGAGTCACTCCGGCTTCTTAGACTACTCATCTCCACAGCATTAATTCTATTTTTATGCTTCTAACCAACACACCTCTATGAACAGCCAGACGTGCCTTTTCTGACACTTTCTGGCTGTTCATAAAGCTATGCAGTGCCCCATTAATTTGTTTTCCTGTCAACATCCTTCGCTCAATGTCACTGTCATACTTTCCATCTCTCGTAAACTTTGAACTCAAGTACACAAATTCATTTACTTGTTCCACTCTTTCTCCCTCAATCGAAACTTTACAGTTTGACTTGTATCAGTTTTTTTATAGATAATTAATTAATAAACGTATTGTTACGGATTGTGGTTAACGGGTACGCCCTTGTCTCATTGCCTGGGCCGAGACGCGGTACGCTGTATAAAAAAATGCATGATTTCTTTTGATGGTATCATACGCCCAACATTTTTAGCCGCGGGCGGTGATTGAAGGCCCGCGATATATCTGGAAAGGTCGTTCGCAAATCGGGAAAATATCGAGAAATATTGGTTGGGTATATTTAAGAAAATCGCGAGCGGGCAGTTTAGTCTGAAGGTAATTATAAAGTGATATAAAAGATTGTAAAGAAAGTATAAAGTATTGTGAATATCTAACTGCATAGCTTTATGAATAGCCAGAAATTGTCAAAAAAGGCACGTCTGGCGGTGCATAGAGGTGTGTTGGTTCCTACTCTTATGTATGGTAGTGAATGTTGGGTTTGGCAGAAGAAGCATGAAAATAGAATTAATGCTGTTAAGATGAGTAGTCTGAGAAGTATAGCCGGAGTGACTCGGTTGAATTAATTGAAGAATAATTTAATAATTATAGTTTCATATGTAAAAAGATAGCAAATTTTTTTTTTACAAAATTTGTTTAGAAAATGAGAGCTCTTTTTAAATATGCCAAAAAAAATCGATGACGTCATTACTTCAGTTTGTAAATATGGAAAAATATGCAAATTAGGCTTAATACGGACCTTACTCGATCCCGTTTAAGAACATCTTTTCATATTTTTTCTATCGTCTTTCCTTTTCTTATAATAGAGCTAGGACATCGTCTTTTGCTCACCCTGTACATCAAGAATAATCTGATCAAAAAAAAATTTTTTTTTCTGTACAGCAGTAACTTTTAAATAATATAACATTAAATAATTTTTATTTGAAAAATTTAAAATGACGACCAATGTCTAATAACTATTGATTTATCACCTTGTTTGTCTTATTTTTTTTTATACACATTCCTATCATTTTCAATACTGCTTTTACTCCAGTCAGTAGCGGAAAAAATGAGATATTAGCTCCGAATTCTTTTATACAGCACCGATTTTGATAAAAATTTGTAAACAAGCTCATTTTTCCCTCTTAATCAAAAGTTATATTGTGCCAAGGTGTGCTTTTTGTTTTTTAGGGGTGAAATCCCTTGTGTTAAAAATGGAAAAGTCATTGATTTAAGTGTTACATCGATGAAAATCATGTTCAAATATGTAGAATAAACATTTTTTCATGTTTTGAAGTATAATTTATAATCTTTTACAATGATTCAAGCCTCCAAAACTATCAACTTATGGAGTAATTTAAGTGAACATACGTTTTCAACGGCTTTAAATGTTGTCGTGGAGCATTTATAATGAATTAAAATTCTTCAATTCCTTGTAATATAATTTATAAATTATTGGAATGTTTCAACCCTTTAAAACAACCCTCTTAAGACATAATTTAAGAAAAAATGTGTTTTTATAAATGTTGGAATGATGAATTTATAATGAATTAAAATTCTGCCATTTTTATAATATAATTTATGAATTATTGGAATGTTTCAACCCTTTAAAACAACCCTCTTAAGACAAAATTAAAAAAAAATGTGTTTTGAACAGTATTAAATGTTGCAATGATGAATTTATAATGAATTAAAATTCTGCAATTCTTTCCAAAATAATTTATGAATTATTGGAATGTTTCAACCCTTTAAAACAACCCCCTTACGAAATAATTTAAGAATAAATGTGTTTTTAACAGCTTTACATGTTGCAATGATAAATTTATAATGAATTAAAATTCTGCCATTTCTTTTAATATATTTTATGAATTTTTGGAATGTTTCAACCCTTTAAAACAACCCTCTTAAGACATAATTTAAGAAAAAATGTGTTTTTAACAGCTTTAAATGTTGCAACGATGAATTTATAATGAATTAAAATTCTGTCATTCCTTGTAATATAATTTATGACTTTGTACTCTTGCATTTTTTACGTATATATTTTAGTTTTTGAATTATTGTAAAAAAATTATCCATTTTTAAAAAAAAATTTAAAATAATTTCTTATGTAAATCAAACTTCTTTCGAAATATATACCTCTCAGATTGCTCAAACTTCTTAAACATATTGTTAGTACCTAAATGAAGTAAACTGCACATGGATACGGTTAAATTTTAATTCTGATGGAAAATCCTTTGCTTTCATTATCAATTTTTTTGTCTGAAATCCGATGTTTCCAGTTTATTTTTATCATAACTCCGTTAGTTTTTTAGTTATTACCTTAAACAAAAATTCATTTTAAAGATCTTTTTAAGTAGGTATTTTGAAAATTATTTTATAAACGTCGAACCAAGAGTCATCTTTAACGAGTCATGACTCGGTTCATATTACAGCTACAGAAAATTTTAAAAAACCGATCGTTTTGTTAATTTATAACCTTCATTTTTGTTGAATATGTTTTTTTTTATAAAAGGTAAGGTTTTCGAGTTATTTGTGCAAAATAGTTTAAAAACATGCATTTTTTAGGTCGAAAATTAACATTTAAAATCATGAATAACTCAAAAACTATCAACTCACCAAAAAAACGTCATATGACATTTTATGCTTAGAATTGATCCCTGAATCGACCTATTGAGTTACTTTTAATTTTAAAATTTACACCCCCGAGAAGTGGTGGCATTCACCCCCAAGGAAAAAGCACACCTTGGTACATTATAACTTTTGATTAGGAGGGTAAAATGAGCTTGTTTACAAATTTTCATCAAAATCGGTGCTGTTTGAAAGAATTCGGACCTAATTACCGCTACTGACTGGACTATTTTGAATTGCCTGAGGTTAACTACATATTTATAATATCATTTACTAACTATACCTTGCTTTTTAAACTTGTATGTAAAACATCGATTAAATATAGTCTTTTTTTTTGGAACTATGTATAATTTAAGTATCATATCAAAGTTTAAAGATACAGTTTAATAACGAGAAAAAAAATTTAAAAAAATAATTACCAACTCATAGTTGGACATTCAGTTACAACATTACAGACAAATAAAATACCGTTTAAATTTAATGTTTTACCGGCCTTCTAATATTGATGACAAGTTTTCATTAAGAATGTAACAACAGGTTACTTTGTCATTAAGTTAAAAACAAAATTTTTGTACCTTCATTGTTAGCAAAACTTTTAAGCAATACGGCATCCGAAACAAAATCAACTACTTTTTAACTTAACTTAATTACATTAAATAATTCTTTTATTTACCAATAATATGGAAGCAATAATGTTTTAAAATCACTGAATGGTTTTGTTTATAGTAGTTTTAATGTAATTACCTTCTTAACAAGCACCACAATACACTTTCACATCATTTAACGTAATGAATAAAGATGAGTTTGAGTCATCACTCTTGACATTAGTCAGTGACAGCCCTGCAGTACATGGTAGTTACTCTTAATCGATAACCAATCAAAGTATCGATTCTAAATTGTGAGATTTGTTGTTTATAGCCATATAAATCATAATATATATATATATGAAATCTAGAATGCCAACACAATAGGACGAAAGTGTTGTAAAAAGTTAGAGACAGTTTTCAGTGCGCATGATCAGTAACAGTCTCATTCTTACCAGGGAGGGTTTCAGTAATATTGTAATGTGAGATGTAAAATGATTCGTTATGGAGACTATTTTGGGGTATGTTTTTGAGGACATCTTTTGTATGTGATGATTATATCCGAAAAATGTATCGACTAAAACAATTACATAATAAAAAATGATATCATGAGGGTTACTTTTGGTAACATTTCTGAAATATAGGTACAGTGCAACAGAAGTAGCTTGGCGGGCGAGAGATCACAAAATCTGCGCACAACGAAAACATTCGAATAACGATCCGATCGGCGACGACGAAATTTTCAGTAATCGTGAGTCTCAAGTACAATCGGAGAAAGAAGTTTACGAATGTCAAAGGGAACTATTAGCGCTGTTGCACGATCTAAAGAAATCGATGGGACTTTGAGTACGCTTTCTGGTAATGTTAGATTTTGTTTCCAGCGACAAAGATAAAAGTTTTTGAAATTTGTCAACTCTGTAGATCAAAGAGACTGGTAATAATCATGCGCAGTAACGAGAACAAATGGAATTTTACAACACTTTTCGATGCAAGGCATGCAGGGGATTAGCGATCTAGATTCATTATATTATATAGTATATCTCTGTTCATAGCTCATAGTCGAGATAGATTAAGATTTAAATATACTTATTGACAGAATAATTGCGTTAAATATAGTCGATACAAAATAGGACTGACTTATTTTGCACAGTAGAAGAGTTTCCACTGTTGTCAGATCATTTTAATTCTTTCTGTTGTACGACTTTATAATAAAGTAGAAAAAAATTAATGCAACAGCATTATTAATCGTGCTCAAATGAATTAATTTTAATAATTTTTTTGTGGACATTAAAAAAACGTATTTGTATACTTTAAAAGTGAATTAGCTTTAATATTTCTCCATAAGATTAAAATTAAAATTATAACAAATAAATTGTAATATTGAAAAATACATGATCGTTGCATGCTCTATATTTTTTACGTCCACTAAGTAATAAAATAAAAACAATTATTTACTTTAAACTATCTACAGGGTATTCCAACGAAAACTTTAGACCCACTGCGGGGCTATCAACTATCATTTTTTTTAATAGCAAGTATGGTCGCGTGACACATCATTTTATAGGTAATTTAATTCTCTACACAACATGGTAATTTTTTTTTTCTTTTTGAAGATATTTTGAATTTAACTTATTTATTTATTACATATAGTCAGGCCTTTTTCCCGTAGGGGTATGCAGAGACCACTTTCTTTCACTTGCTACGGTTCTTACTCACATTTTTTGCTTCCTCCACTTTCATCAGTGCTCTCATACATGTTTGTCGGTTGTTCGTACTCTTGATCTAGCCTTTCTTTAAAACAATGTTGATCTGATCGAGATATGTTCTCCGAGGTCGACCTCTACCGACTTCCGTCCATTCACACTCGCCTTATAATTTTTTTCTTCAATCTTCCTTCATTCATCCATTCTACGGGTCCAAACCATTTAAGCATTCCTTTATCTATCTTTGTAACCACAACTTCTTTTACACCACA
Organism: Agelastica alni; assembly: GCA_950111635.1. NCBI lineage: Eukaryota > Metazoa > Arthropoda > Insecta > Coleoptera > Chrysomelidae > Agelastica > Agelastica alni. The sequence continues at coordinate 11,495,547 of OX467719.1, read as the reverse complement.
GCGTTATTTTATCTTACAATTTTTACTCTATTTAACCGAGTCTCTCCGGCTATACTTCTCAGACTACTCATCTCTGCAGCATTAATCCTATTTTCATGCTTCTTCTGCCAAACCCAACACACTACCATACATAAGTGTAGGAACCAACACACTTTTATGCACAGCCAGACGTGCCTTTTTTAACACTTTGTAACTGCTTATAAATCTATAAAGTGCCCCATTCATTTTGTTGGAAATCAGTACAATTCCTCTTTGAGAAATTCCTTGATTTTTAAAAGTACTCAGTACGGCTCTGACGCCGACAAAAAATCAACTAAAAGTCACTTATTTATTACGTGGAAATTAGCATTGGGATATAAACAAAGGGTCCCGTGTAATTTAGAATACGTGCACTTATTACGCCAGAACATTCCGAAATCGTCGCGCGCCATTTTTAGCAACCGGCTGTACGGTCAGTGACCTATCAAAAATGCTGAATTTTACACGAGAAGAAGCCACATTCGAAACAGTTTCCGGCTTCTCTCCCCCTTTTCGCATATCATCAGCCGAGGCATGAACACCTCTAGCGTTCAGAGCAATGCTTTAAAACACCACGTGGTAAAATAATCAAATAAAATTCATCAAATTAAAAGCTAACAACCAGTGAAATGATTCTGAAGATGCACTGTAAGCTCCATGTATTAAAGTTAACAATATATTATCGATGACAAGTGTGTTGCTTCATTTACTGTGGTAACAAAATTCACGGCGATAAAAGGCAGTAAAACCTTTAGCCTATAGTAGTAAAAAAAAACAGATCGAGCCAGCGTTTACTGAGTTATCGAAGGATCCAACATCTACGCAGTGAACGACGTCGTCGAAGAGCAAGTGAGTCGGCAGGCAATAGAGGTTCCGGTGGTGAAGCTGCCCACACCTTAGAGCTTTCTACAGCGAACCACGCCCAATATACTCCTACTCGTCGGCGCCGGCTCTCACATTTGTTTTCCTGCCAACACCCTTCGCTCAATGTCACTGTCATCCTTTTCATCTCTCGTAAACTTTGAACCCAAGTATACAAACTCGTTTACTTGTTCCACTCTTTCTCCCTCAATCGAAACTTTACAGTTTGTCATGCTTTCTTCTCTTTCAAAAACCATTACTTTAGTTTTGCCTACATTTATTTTCATCCCTTTGATTTTCAGGGCATCATGCATAACATTAACCATCGCCTGCAATTCCTCTTCGGGTGACGCTAATCATAACAAGTAAATTTATAATTTTTGATTGGTTTAAACGATCATAACATCTATCTCTTAAATTGACACTAGACTAATCAACGTACTTAACAACAAACTAATGCGATTAAAACAGTTGAGGACTCCACAAGATTTATAAATAGAATATTTATATGCGATAAATATGTTCTTCGGCATTCCAAAAAATATCATTTCCGCATGAACAAATATTATTGTACCGATTGAATTGTAATTTGGAATTGCGCGGAAGTTTTTTTTCTATAAAGTATCTATCTATCGCACGAGTGACCGAAATGTTATAAAATTAATTGCTTAATTTTCTCGATAGCGAAAATGATTAAACAGTATCAATATTTACCCGCTTCATCACAAATTTCAACAAACAAGTTTATTTAAATTTTAATGATTGCTGTGGAGGCGATTGATCGAAAAGAGTAACACATACCTTGCGAAACGTATTTTATTATATTTACAAAAATGAAAAAAACATAATTGCAATCTTTTTCAAAACATACTGATATGCATTAACACCTGTATTTATTTTTTACTTAATTCTTGTGCAACACCACGGAATATTATTTCTCACTCACACTCTAGAACAGTGTCTCCCAACCTTTTTCGTGCCATGCCCCACCTTAGCCTTCCCAAAATTCTCAGGCCCCCCCCTGTGTAACATACATAATTTTTAATATTGAAAAATTGAATTGTTCACTTTGATGATAGGTTTTAGGAAGAAATCACGAAGAAATTGTTAACGAAACACAGTAAGTAAATTTTCATATAATGATAATCTTCTTCTTAGTCGTTATCTCGTATTCGAAAATCGTGCTTTCAAGAGTTGCTCTCCACAATATGTCTCCATTCATCTCTGCTCTCTGGTATCCTGAATGTGCAGGCTAGACTTTGTCCCGTGATGTTAGTGATGAGGTCCGTATATCTAGTGGGGGACCTACCTCGGGGTCTTTTTCCGGCTACCATGCCCTCAACAGTTATTTTTTCAAGGCCTTTTCCTAGTACTACGTGGCCAAAAAATTTAGCGATGTTTTCAGCTACTATTGTTTTGGTTTTTTTTGTTGAAGTATTGATTCATTGGTTCTTCTTTGTGTCCACGAGATTCTCAGCATTCTACGCCACCAGAACAATTCCAAGGCGTCAATTTTTTTTTTCTTATGAAAATAGTCGCAAAAAGAATAGACCTATCGTGTGGGCCGCGGACGGCCCGCACTGCGACTATTAGAAGGGGAAGTGATTATAGAAAGGAAATGATTGTGAACACGCTTTTTGAAAAGTTGCAGGTCATAGTTCTCTGGAAAAACTAATTTTGGAAGCTTATTCCATTCCGTAGCAGCCCTGTAAAAGAAGGATTCTTGATGAAGATTGGTCCTTGTAGTGTTAAGCTTAAGAGTAAATGTGTGAGACTGATCAGCGTGCCGAGTTCTTCGGCCGAATGTGGCCAGTGGTGGTACAAGAGTTTTTATTTCTCTGGAGCATCTGCCATGGAAATATCTGTAGAGCATTGACTGGTCTGCAACTCTTCTTCTATGTTCTAGAGGGTGAAGGGTATCTGTGAGAGTTGAGCTGTTTATCAAGCGAATGGCTCTTTTCTGAATGGAATCTAGAAGACGAAGAGAATGCCTTGGTGCTGAAACCCAAATATGCGAGCAATACTCCAGTAGAGGTCGGATTTGAGCCTTGTACGTCGTCAACAGTTGATCAGGAGTAAAAAACTTTCTGGCTTTCCACAGAAAACCTAGCCTCTGGCTTGCCGACTTTGCGATGTTAGCAACATGGTCATGCCAAGACATATTATTGGACACCGTGACTCCCAAAATCGAGATGGAGGGACTTGGTTCAAGGGTATTTCCGGACATTGTGATGGGATGATTTGAGGAATTCACTTTCTTGGAAAACGTGGCACTTTGTGTTTTTTGTGCGTTGAACTGAACAAGATTGTTGGTTCCCCACTCGACGATTGCTTCAAGATCTCTATTGATGGAATCAACCTGTTCCTGCCTGAGTCTATTTGTATCATTCACCAAAAGTGATCGATAGGATGTGAAAGTTGAGACAAGTGTGCTATCGTCTGCGAAACTGTAAATGGGGTTCGTGGTTTTCAAGAGGTCGTTGATGTGTAAAAGAAATAAGGTGCGGGACAGGATGGAACCCTGGGGGACCCCGGCATTGGTTTTAAACGCATCAGAAGAAATACCGTCAACTGCCACCTGTAAGGAGCGATCTTGCATGAAGCTAAAGAGCCATTGGCGCTGTTTGGTTGGGAGACCGTAGGCACATAATTTACTTAACAATGCCTGGTGCCAAACGCGTTCAAAGGCTTTAGATATATCCAAGGCTATTGCACGGGATTCACCAAACTTTTCAATAGTGTTTGTCCAGAGCTGAGTGACATAAGCCAGCAAATCTTTAGTAGAACGAAGTTGTCTGTCATGGATTATCTCAAATTTCTCCAGATATTTGATGAGTTCTGTGTTAATTGCTTTTTCCATAACTTTGGATATGACTGAGAGCAATACAATAGGGCGATAATTTGCAGGAATAGCCTTCTTTCCTTTTTTCGGAATCGGTTGGACTTTAGCGTTTTTCCACAAGGACGGAAATACTCCTTTGCTGTATGATAACTTGAAGAGTCTAAAGAGAACTGGGGTAAGTTCTTGAGCACAGGTCTTCAAGACAATTGTCGGAATTCCATCTGGTCCTACTGCCTTATTAGAGTCAAGATTTCGTAGGATTTTCCTGATAGTGCGATGGCGGATAGCGGATTGCTAACAAAGCTATGACGCGCTACGAATCTGTTCATACAACTTCCCGAAAAACCTCTAAAATTATAATTTTATACCACTTTTAGTAAGCTCAAGTAACTATAAAATAAAACAATATTATATTTCTTGTCCCTAAATGGCACTTTTGAACTACAAGTCGACCACACATTTTACGTTTCGCTGGTGACTTGATGAAGAAAATAATTTGCATTGTTAAGAATCGAAAAATAAATTTTAAAAATATTTCCACCACAATTCGGTGTGGAATTTTCTTACCGAATACCACGCGAGATCAAATTAATATCCGGAAATTTTTTGACCTCTAGTGGTATTACTAAAGACAATTTTTCTTAAATTTATTTGTTGAACTTATTTCCTTATCGCACGTTGTGGTGACCGGAGCAGCATAAACCGTGCGTAACAAGAATGCGTTAGTCGCTATCTCTCTCGCACAGCACATTTATTATTAAATAACTCGAAAAAAACGCATGGGAGATCAAGACATGGTTCGTGTACAATTTTTAGAGAGTTTTAAGAAGAAAAATAAGACAAATCTGGATTTTCTGCAATCATTAGTTTTCGAGTTATTCATTTTTAAAAAAAAAACTCGTGATAGAGGATCATTAGATTTAATTTTTATTATTTTATGGTAACAACCATTTTTTATATCATTAATTCATAAGTTTGTAAATAATTGTAAATTTATTGGGTGTGAAAGCAGCAACGGTTTTATTCGCAACGGTTTTTTTTTTATTTTTGGTGTTTATTTTATAAAAATGGATCATTGTATACCTACTAGGGCTCATGTACCTATATAGAAATTAAATCGCCATTTGTTGTGTTTTTAATTTCAGGAAATTTAGTTAATAAAATAAGAATCCGGCCGTCTGATAAAGCAATAAATGCTTTAGTTTTTCTAAAGGCATATTTCATCAGACAGGAATAGTCTTCTTTCCTTTTTTCGGAATCGGTTGGACGGAAATACTCCTTTGCTGTATTATAACTTGAAGAGTCTACAGAGAACTGGGCTGAGCGCTTAAGCACAGGTCTTCAGGACAATTGTCGGAATTCCATCTGGTCCTACTGCCTTATTAGAGTCAAAATTCCGTAGGATTTTCCTGATAGTGCGATGGCGGATAGCGACCTCAGGCATTGATGCGTTTATTTTAGGTATCGTTGGTGGTTGTTTCCCATTGGTATCGAGGGTTGAGCTAGAGCTGAATTTTCTCTTTTTCCGTTACTTTGAACGACCAGCATTCTGACCCATAGAGAAAGATTGAGAAGACCAGGCTCCTTACCAGTCTCATTTTTGTTGCCAAAGAGATTTCATGACTTCTCCATATGTTTGTTGGATTAGTCATAGCTTCCTTTGCTATGGAGCTTCTCCCTTTGATCTCTTCACTGGCTCCGCCCTCGTTTGGAATGAGTGAACCTAGATAAATGAAAGTGGTAACTGTGTCGATATTATTTATTTTCTTTATTTCTGGTCTATTGTTGTTAGCTCGGTCAACTATCATAATTTTGGTTTTCTTTTTATTTATTCTCAAACCAATCTCCTTGCTGAAATGCTCTATTCGCCTGATCAAGTCGCATAGTTCCTCCTCTGATGCCACAATTGCTGTAGTGTCATCAGCGTAGCGAAGGTTGTTGATAATGATAAACTGAAATTCAAATTGCAAATTTTTCTATATTAATTTAATATTTTAATTTAGTGAGATCCTAGCGTTTGATGCTTGATGCACATAGATTTAGGTTCCAATTTGGTTAGCTTCAGTCTCAAGTCTCCACGTTGTGTTATATCCAGCTGATTTCTTTTTTTTACCAGTAAATCATTTACAGCACTAAATCCACATTCAGCTAAAAATGAAGATGAAAACGGTAGCAATACTTCTTTGCACATTTGGTTGAATTTGGGTATTTAATTTCTGTTTCCTGACAAAGCCATGCCATCGCTCCTTTTATACAAAATAAAGTTTTAACTCACCCATCATTTTGCAATTCTGCGAGATCTTCTTGATACTGCTTATTTGATATATCAGACAAATCCACTAACATTTGCTGCATCATCCATTTTGGAAAATCAATTTGTTGTGACAGAATCTATTATTCCTTATATCCGGAATAAGCCATTCAAATTATAATATTGATCACCCTATACTGGGTGATTCATTAAGAATGTCCAATCTCTGAATTGTAGATTTTAGACCTCAAAATATGATGATTCTGCCCAACATCACTTACACAAATATTGTTAGTTTCAAAAATACCGGGTGTTAAAAGTTTAAATATGGATTTTTATTTTTGTAATAATTTTTCATGTTTTCACAATTTTTATTTAATTAAGCATTGCTAATAGAAGGCCCTAGTTACACAGCAATCAGTGCCTTCAGACTAAGCCAGACAATAAATCTTAGAACAGGATTGAACATTTGAATATTTTGGAAAATATTTCCTTAAATCCATGTCTAAGCCGACAGATATTATGCCAGTTAGGTACGACTTCGAAATGCAGTTTAAAGTGATCATAAACAACCACCAAGTTTGCACAGAGAACGAACCTCAACTATAATAATCTACAATTCAGAGATTGGACATTTCTAATGAATCACCCTGTATAATAATTTACAGTTACACGATTTTTTTTTTAAATAATAAACGAATGAATTAAGAAAATATGCGATACTAATTGTTACTTTAACATCCTGTATATTCCAGATGAAGGAAGTAAAAGCAGTTTTTTTCTTTTATAATAGCATATAGAAAATTTAAAAAAATGCTACAGGGTGAATCGAAGCTCAAATAATTGCAATTGAATTGGTATAGTTAAAGTCAGAAATAATTTTTCTCATTTCAAAAATTCGGCATCTCAAATAATTTAGACGATGGCAGGTCCAGGACCGGACTTGGATGTAACGAACAACTCAAAATATTATTTGCCTATGATACCCAACAATTCGGCAATTTGGGAAAGCATTCACGAAACATTTAGCAGATTGATTACTCCATTCTTTTTTTTAACAATATCATGAGTGACGTATCAAATTTAATCAAGATAAACTATAAATATACCTTGTCGATGAATTTCATCGTTTCACTCCTGGGTTTTCTTCAGCCAGTCTTCTCTGGTTGGTATTTTTGTGGAGATCCAAAGGTTAGGGCTATTTATAGTCCCTCTATGGGGGCGGTGCTCATTGCCCCCGAAAACGGTGTAAATATCGAAAAAAATAATGAATTAATACTCCATCATTTTCAATGATGTGCCACATATGGTACACACCCCATTTTAAATTAAGGGTTTGTGGAAGTAGAAGGGAAGGGGTGAGCCCCCTTTAAAACAAAAATCGACGTGTTTGAGCATTCCCTTAAATTCTCATGAATATTGCCAAATATCGGGGTGGACGGTTTTTTGTAGCCTACTCGTATTAATAATATTGATATATAATCGTATTAATAATATTGATATATAAAATTAAGAAAAAAAAAATGAGTGCTCCTTTTGTCCTCCAACAAGGACGCTTATGTTGCATATTTGATTACTGTTTAGTACAAGAGGGTAAAATATTTTAACCCTTAGCCCTTTAGGTTTTTGTTTTTGTTACATTTGAGTTTTTTTAGAATGTCATATTATTTTTTATTTTACAATTAAAGTGCTTTGTATAAATTCATATTTATCACGAGTGTGCAAAAAAAAATAATAAAATATTTGCGATAAAATTTGATAGGTCCAAAGGGCGTTAAATTTATATATTTATATTTTGGCTGTCAAAAGATTAAAATCATTAATTTTTGATAAAAGTATTATCCAAATTTTTATCAAGCGTTTACAGGTACTTACTGATCAAAATTATCTTTTATTTGGTTTATATATCAATCTTGAATAATCTTACATGTTTAATGGATAAAAATTATTTTATAAGCAATATATATATATATATATATATATATATATATATATATATATATATATATATATATATATATATATATATATATATATATAGGAGTCTATTAGGAGTATATTAATGTGTCCAGTCGAGGTAGACTTACCCTATGCTGCTGAGGGACAACACACTCCGAAACCGGTCCATAGGTGGTTGCTTCGGATAGATAAATCTAATAGTTCCTTTTCTAACTTAACAAGCATCTGCATATTGTTACCCGAAATGGGGTATTATACACGATTATGTATCAGATGTAATTTAATACCTGTGGCGGCATATAGCCAGAGGATTGTTGTTTTTTATACATAATCGACCCATAAGAACCTATAATATAGGTGAAATACAGCAGAATTTTTTAAAAATCAGTTATACATTTTTCCCATCTATTGACGCTGTCGAAAAATGTTTATAGTCTACTATAATAATATTATAGTTTTCTATAAATTTTGCGGATTACAATATATATATATATATATATATATATATATATATATATATATATATATATATATATATATATTTTGTTTACTTATGCATGATTTTGCAAATAGGCTTAGACCTCAGCCTTCATTGATATGTAATAATAATAATAATACATCACATGTTAATCAGCTATACATAAATTGTAATTGAGTTAAGTAGTAGTTACAGTGGTTGTAATATTGTAACCTTTTCTACTGGAAATTCACAAGTCTGTGTACTAATTATAGATACCAATTATGAGAAAAAATAACAATAAAAACAACAACCAATTCACAGTTAATGACACGATATTGTCGAAGGTGGATTAACTGACATACGTGGACAGCATTCTGATTAGAGACTGGAATAATTCCAAAGAAGTCAGATGCTAGATTGTAAAGGCAAGAAGTGCATTCTTTAAAATGAGGAGACTACTCTGCAATCCAAGCTTAAACATTAAAATTAGACTTCTTCTTTTGCTTCAGGTGCCAACTCCATTCAAAGAAGGTCGGCAACAATTTCGGCAATTGCGATCCTTGGCTGCATGAATCAATGCTGATGTGTCCATACCAGTCCAATCGCGTATATTTTTTAGCCACGAATGTTGTCTGCGGCCAGGTCTTTGTTTTCCCCTTGATTTTTCATTCGATTATCAGTTTCAGGATATTATACTTGTTATTACGGTAAATGTGACCTAGATAAGCAGTCTTTTTTTGCTTTATTGTTGTAAGTAGTTTCCTTTCCCTTCTCATTCTCTATTGGTGTACCGTATTAGTTTATATTCACTTGCGGGTTTGGCAGTCTTGTTATGGCCATTACTTTTGTTTTTCTTACAATAATTTTTATATCCAGCTGATCTTCTACTTCTACAACTTTGTTGATCAGTATTGGCGATAGCACACAGCCATGTCTCACTCCTTTTTCTATGCTTACGGGTTTCGATGTCGCTTGCCCATATCTAATTTTTGCTACTTGGTTCCAATAGAGATTTCTTGATGGCTTGTTTGTCTAACCCTTTTTCCTGAAGTAATAACAAAAGGACGATATGAAGGACGATATGAATGACGCGATCGAAAGCTTTCTCATCATTTACGAAACAGGCATAGACGTATTTTCTCATGTCTTGACATTTCTGGAAGAGTATTGACAAACTGGCTAGTGCTTCCCTTGTTCCTAGGCCTTCACGAAATCAAAATTGAGTGTCGCTTTGACCGATTTCACATTTGCGGTAAATTCTAGCCAGTGTATTATTTTAAGTAAGCACTTGACTCATCAGGCTTATCAATCTAAAATTAGACTTAAGGCCGTTAAATGTTAATTATTTTCAGCCTGTACGCTGACAGCATCATCTCTTTCGAGATGTGGTGTTACCATTGAATGTGGAGAATAGCGTGGATGTAACATACAGTGGCGGATTTACCAGCAGGCTAAGTAGGCTAAAGCATTGGGCGGCAGATTTAAGGGGTAGCAAATTTGGGAACCGAATCATTTTTTTCAGAAAACAAAAATATTTCTGCAAGACGATTTTGTGATGTCTATATGTCTTGCAGAAAGATATCTTTCCGATGACTTTTTCCTTTTCCATTTCATTGTAAATTCAAGGGTACCGCAAACTTTTACATTCAGCATAGAGTCGGAATTAACAAATGAGATAACTTGCGACGATATCATCGATGATTTTACCACAAAAATTGCGCAAAAAGGACTTGTAAGAAACACTCATAACTTAATTGAATGTATTAATTAATATTATTTAACTACGTTATTGTACATTATTGTGTCTACTTGTCTACCTGGGAACCTTAATAAACGAACAGTGGCACCACTAACAAGAGATCAGATGTAGAATGGAAAAAGCAAGAGATGCCTTCATCAAAATGTCTAAGCTCTTCAACCTCAAATTAGATATTAAAGTAAAACTCCTGCGCTGCTATGTGTACTCCATATTGTACTATGGCATGGAATCCTGGACATTGACCGAAGCAACACAAAAGAAGCTCGAAGCCTTCGAGATGTGGCTATACAGAAGGATCCTTAGAACATCATGGGTAGATAGAGTGACCAACGAAACAATACTGGAAAGAATGGGGAAAGAAAAAGAGGTGATGAAAACGATTAAGAGAAGGAAACTGGAATATCTCGGACATATAATGAGAAATGACAACAAATACAGGCTCTTAAAATTCATCCTCCAAGGAAAAGTGTTTGGAAAGAGAGGGCCCGGAAGAAGAAGGATATCATGGCTCAAGAACCTAAGGACATGGTATTCAAAAACAACCACAGCAGTCAAAAAGGTCATTATAGCCAGGATGGTCGCCAATATTCGAAACGAATAGGCACTAGAAGAAGTGTAAGTATTATTAGTCGTACATATTTGAGCTTTAATTAGCTCAGAAATAAAGAGACCTGTCAAACGTCCCCACCATATTCCCAAAGTAAGCAAGTGCAGTGCCGATTCAAACCGCTAACCGATAACTTTAAAAATATAAAAGAATCTAAATCTAAAGAGCCTGTTCTTAAATGACCTTTTTAATAAGAAAGTTTAGATGTAGCTGCAAGGTATAATGGTTCCTACTTACGAATTTTCCCGTTTTTCTTATTAGAAAAGTAACGACTTGTAAATTTTCCTTTTGTTTCAGCTAAAAAAGAAATTCTGCATCGGGTAACTGGAAGATTTCCTCCTGGACAGCTGATAGCTATTATGGGACCCTCCGGTGCGGGAAAGAGCACGTTATTAGACGTTTTGAGTGGTTACAGAATACGAGGAGTAACTGGAAACGTTCTCGTAAACGGTGTGAAGAGGAATTTGAAAGATTTTAGAAAATATTCATGTTATATAACACAAGATGATAGACTTCAACCGTTGCTCACAGTCGAGGAAAATATGCTCATAGCGGCAGACTTAAAGCTACCAAGTACCGTCAGCGTTCCTAAAAAAAACAAAATCGTAAGTATTAATTGGATTTATAACCTAAACTGTTCGCTCAAACGAGCAGGGCTGCCGGTGGAGCCAACTTATTGTTACGTTTGCCTGCTTTGGTAATATCACTATCAAACTTAGCGATCCCGAAAACTATAAATTCGACACTAGTATCGGCATTTTTAATAGTTTTTATATTTAATTCCCTTTCCACCCCTTTTGTATGGGTGCTAACATAATTGGTTTTGTCACTATCGAACTCGGCATCCTCAAAGACTATAAGTTCACCACCAACATTTTTAAGTTGAGTAGCTAAACGTCAAAACAGGAAGTGTTGGACGACCAGGAATACGACGACAAAATTCACACTGTGCTTACATCACAAACGAATCATTCCACAAAAAAATAGACACAATTATTCAGCGTGCTTGAGGAGGTTTCTTCACACACATTTCTAATTATGTTTACTTTACAAATGTCATAAACGAACTGACATTCGATGCTATTTGCAAAAGTTATTTTATCTTCCAATAGGGTCATTTATTTTGGGTTACCTGTTACTTAATTACAAACGTTTTTGGTAAAATTTATAATATTCTGTTGTTTTCCAGTATTATTTTTGGAAGACAATTTTTAATTTATTAAATAATTGACAGTAACTAGCAAACAAAAAAACAATGTATCTAAAGTACTCAACATCAAAAAACAATTTAAAAAATGCGCAGGTTCGTCATCAAGCCTGCAGTTCCAAGGTCGTTCTCTTATCATCAATGACACACGAATAATAATTAATCCATTGTTATAAGAAGCAAGAATATTTCTCAATAAAACTGATAACAAAATTAGTTAACAGCTGAAAATTCCAACTTTCGAAATTTTAAATACTATCATTAGCTACGCAGATGTTTGATGGAGAGAGGGGATTTGCTATCCTCGTTCAACCATAGGGGTTTTCATATCTCCATAGGTTTAGCTGGGTCACTGTGTAGATAGTCTTGCTTTTTTTATTATATATTTATATTGGATCACAGTTCCAAATAAAATTAATGTTATCACTTTTTTTAAGTAATAAAAAAAATGTAACAACGGAAAAAGCCTAAGTCAATTAATAATTTGAATCCAAAAAGAGCGCATTTGGGTATACGAGAGAAAGAGAGAGATATATATATATTTTTATTTAACACTTATTAACGCTAACAAAAATCAACTGATCCAAATTAAGAGACTTACGACTTAATTTTTACACAATGGTATTTTTTATATTGATACTACAGTAAGATCTATTTTTCTTGTAAGTTTTGAGAGTGAAACATCAACGACTTATTTCAACAACTGCTTTGTTTTCTAGAAAAGGCAGCTTGCTTTTTAATGGGGCACATGTATTTTACGTTAACAGAGGGTTGTATATATATATATATATATATATATATATATATATATATATATATATATATATATTCCCATTATTCCATGGCGGAACATAAGGCCTCAACAAAGTATCTCCATCGGACTCTATTTCTGGCAAGCATTTTGACTTCTTGCCATGATTTATTCATTTTTCGTATTTCACTTAATATCGATCTTCTCCAGGTTGTCTTTGGGCGGCCCCTAGCGCGGCTACCTTGGGGATTCCACTCCAGGGCCATTCGAGCTATATTATTTTCAGGTTTTCTAAGGGTGTGACCCAGCCATCCCCATTTGCGCTTCCGTATCTCTGTGTCGGTCGGATTCTGGTTTGTTCTTCTCCAGAGCTCTTCATTTGAAAAGCGAGCCGGCCAGAAAATACGTAATATCCTGCATAGACATTTGTTCACAAAAACTTGCAGAGCCCTGGATGAGCTTTTAGTGGTTGTCCATGTTTCGCATCCGTACAGAAGAACAGATTTTACGTTTGTGTTGAAGATACGTAGTTTTGTGTTGGTGGTGTATGCTCTCGAACTCCAGACCCTGCTAAGCATTCCAAAAGCTCTCCTTGCTTTTTGTATTCTGGTTTTAATGTCTGTATCTGTGCCACCCCCCTTGTCATCACACTTCCAAGATAATCAAAGTGTTCGACTAGTTCGATTGGTTGGTTCTCAATATGTAATGGATTAACGTTGTCAGTGTTAATTCTTAACTGTTTAGTTTTATTGATATTAATCTTAAGACCAACTTTCTTGGCTTCTTCACTGAGTCTGACGAGCTTCTGCATCATATCTTCAAAGGAGTGAGCCAGAAAACAGATATCGTCGGCGTAGTCTAGGTCTTTTAGCCGGCCATTGAAACCCCATCTTATTCCTCTGTCCTGGTCACTAGCTTTGCGGAGAACGGAATCCAGCACGATATTAAAGAGCATTGGAGAGAGGACACAACCCTGCTTCACTCCGCTTGAGATTGTTATAGGTTCGCTTGGTATTCCTTTGTGAAGTACTTGACATGCAGATTTTGAATAGAGCTGTTTTATAATTTGAATCATAACATAAACGCATGTCCATCGGTATATCTTGATTTTCTTTAAGTTTGCCATGGAAAACTGGAATTTATTGATAGTTATGACGATAAAAAAATAAGAATATTATAATAATACTTTGCAAACAAAGGATGTATGCACGTGTTAGGTTATTTTTTCCTAATGGACATTTAATTTGATATTAATAGTTATGCAGTAATTAAGGTAACATATTTGATATTTAATAAACGTACGTACCTGTTTCACTTAGTTTTTATTAAAAAAGCTGTTTAATTAGGTAAAATTACAGCATCAAATTGGCATATTTAATGAACGCAAAACGTGTAACAATCGTCTGCTCCATAACTAGTTAAACACAAGGTTGGTTGCCACGTAACATATTTGACCATTGTCTTCGGTACGCCAAAAATTCGTAAATAAATGGCATAATTTTATATTTATCTCGCAATCTGGAAGTTAATATTAAATCAACAGTATTTTAAAGATGATAAACTGTTAAGAAAATAAAAATATCATTTATCCTAAAGCTATTAGATTGTAGGGGAGGTCGTGCAGGCTATGAAGCCTTTCAAGCACCTCGACCTATCAGATCTTTTGTGCATCTTCTAAAGCTATAGAACATTGCTTATTTTATTAAAAGACATTAATGACGGGTAACATATATGACATTTTTTTCAAAATGAACTATTTTTTTATGTTTAGTATGAAAAATCAGATAAAAGATTTTAGTGCGGTGCTAGACAAACCCAAACGGAATTAAAATGATAGAAAAATACAGTCATTTTAAAACCAGCCAGTCCAAGTAACTTTTTATTTTGCATAAATGTAGGAAAAACAAAAAATACATCAAATTTTAAATCAGGGCAGAGGTTTAAAAATATTATTCTGCTGTTTTCAGGTAGCACCCCCTTAACACACCCCACCCCTTCTTTAAAATGTCAAATAGCAACCCCTACCTTGTAATACAATAAATAAAAACCCAAGAAAAATGCAAATCAGCTGTATAAACAACAGTTTATTCTATCGATTTCTTTTGCAAATAACATTAAACAAAAAAAAAATTAGACCCAAAAATTAATAAAATAAAGTTACAGTAACTGTTTATAGTGTTCTCCGTTATTTTGTATGCATACATACATACATACATATAGTCACGCCTTTTTCCTATAGGGGTAGGCTGAGACCACGTCCTTCCACTTGCTACGGTTCCTACACACATCTTTTGCCTCCTCTACTTTCATTTGTGCTCTCATACATGCTTGTCGGTTGTTGGTACTCTTGACCTTTTCAAAATCTGGTCTTGACCTGGCCTTTCTTCAAAACGATGTTAATCTGATCGAGATACGTTTGCCGAGATCGACCTCTACCGACTTCCGTCCATTCACACTCGCCTTATAAGTTTGTTTCGTCAATCTTCCTTCATTCATCCTTTCTACGTGTCCAAACCCTCTAAGCCTTCCTTTGTCTATCTTTGCAACCACATCTTCTTTTACACCACAGTGTTTTCTTATCTCACTATTCTTTACTTTATCCAACCGAGTCACTCCGGCTATACTTCTCAGACTACTCATCTCCGCAGCATTAATCGTATTTTCATGCTTCTTCTGCCAAACCCAACATTCACTACCATACATAAGTGTAGGAAACAAAACACTTCAATGCACAGCCAGAAGTGCTTTTTTTGACACTTTCTGGCTGTTCATAAAGCTATGCAGTATCCCATTCATTTGTTTTTCTGCCAACACCCATCGCTCAATGTCACTGTCATACTTTTTATCTCTCGTAAACTTTGAACTCGAGTACACAAATTCATTTACTTGCTCCACTCTTTCTCCCTCAATCGAAACTTTACAGTTTGTCATGCTTTCTTTTCTTTCAAAAACCAATACTTTCGTTTTGCTTATATTTATTTTCATCCCTTTGATTTTCAGGGCATCACGCATAGGTTAGGTGTCATGTGAGTGGGGCGTGGTCGCCCCTTCACTGCGATCTTTAGTAGGTCTATTGTGGCTTGCCCCTAGAGGTTACAGTTCACCGCACAATCCAGCCCTTCTCACGAAGTTCATGGTTTTATAGAATGAGATTTTTTTGAAATCGGTAGGTTTTAGGTTTATGTAACCAAATAAGTTGAACCTTATTATTCCCAGGCCGGGGCATGTACATAGTATATGTTTAGCAGTTTCCTCTTCCACGCAGCAAAACCGACAGTCTGTTGGATCAGACCTATCCTTCCAAAGTGGTATCTTAGACGACAGTGTCCTGTAAGCAGTCCTATTAGAATTCGCAGGTCATTTCTGCTCCATTCTAGGTTCTTCTTAGTTGTGTTTTTTTGAGGGTTTAGGTAAAAACGCCTTCGAGTGATACAACCCTTGTATTTCGGACCAGTGCGTGAGTGTCAGGAACCATCCCGAGAATTTGGTAGTTTTTTGTTTCACTTAGTATCTCGGAGTGGTCCCCGAGTTGCTCTCCATTAATTTGCCTTTTCAAAGACAGGAATCTGTAGGAGACTATACTAGCCTCCCTTTCGCATAACATTAACCATCACCTGCAACTCCTCTTTAGATGACGGTAATATGACTTGATCATCGGCGTAAAGAAGGCATTTGACGATCAATTTTTTTACCCAAAGAATAATAATTAACCAAAAACAATAATAAATATGTAACAATAGTTAATGTTATATTAATAGTGTAAAAACAATAAATTTAAAAAATAAAATATCGTAGATTAAATAATGCCCTTAAATAATAAATAATTAATGACTATAATAATGTGATAATTATATAATATGATAATGATGATGCATAAAAATAATTATTGATGACAATAATGAAATAATTATAATATAATGCCATCTGTCGCGAAGCAACAACCTTACCTTACCAATAGGCGCTACAGCCCGATGTGGGCCTTGGCCTCCTCCACAATTCGCCTCCAAGCAATGCGGTCCTTGACTTTAGTTTCCCAGCCGGATATCCGCATTGCCCTCAGGTCACCCAGTACTTGGTCCATCCATCTGAGCCGCGGTCTTCCTCTTTTACTGGTAGCATAGATTTTAATGTTTAGATTTTTCTTTGGCATCTTGGCGTCTTCCATTCTTTGAACGCGAATCAACAATATGGATATTAAATTAGTTTAAAATCCCAAATCATATTTAGATTAACTCTTTTTAAGCAACAATATGAAAGAAATGACAAAAAGATCATTTTTCCTCACAATTTGAATCCCATTTCAATGGACGCCCGGCTTATATTAGATCATAGACACTGTTACGATTTTTTGAATCCGTCTCTGTCGACCTTGCCTAGAGACGACAGCGCCAACCGAATTTGAAGTGCATATTTAATGAGCTGTTGTTATGCCGGCCTCCGTCTGGTAAACTCTTGAACACCTCGTCTAGCGGTTTAGAGAAGGAAGAAGGATCGTTCCGGACTCTCGAGAAAAAGGTAGATTACTCTGAAATTATGATTTAGAGGTATAAAGAGGACAGCGGCCGCGAAAAGGACAGTTTAAGTTTTTATGAGTTATGAAATTTTATTAGTTGTAAAAGTTGTAATATCTAAGTGATTTGTAAAAGTAAAATTTATTGTGTAAAAGTATTGGAATAAAAATTGTTTTGTTACTGTATCGAGAGTTTAAAATTACCGAACCCAAGAAAGAAGAAATTTCGTAACAATACGAAACAAATAAATGAATCTTGTTCAGTTCTTAGAAGTCCCACACACCTCGTAGCAGTCAAAAGATTTAACAATGTCAGTCACGTAGATCAATTTCAAGTCAACTCGTGATCGAAAGGTCAAATTTTATGTTTTGTATACTAAAATATAATTCTGTAATTATTATCAGAGTAGGAAAACATACACACATTTTGTATTAAATGTGCCATGCTGAATAAGTAAATAATTATTGTCCTAGTTGGCTTTGTCTCTTATCACGTCGAAAGGTCAAAGAATTTATAATAAAACAAAAGCTACACGTTGCTGAAATGATAACAAACGATTGCCTTTTTGAATTAATTAAACAAAATCACTGTTTTTTTGTGAGAGTGTTTGCCGGGGTCGACCTCTACCGACTTGTATTGCATTTTCATGCTTCTGCTGCCAAACCCAACATTCACTACCATAAATAAGTGTAGTAACCAACACACCTGTATGCACAGCCAGACTTGCCTATTTTGACACTTTCTGGTTGCTTATAAAGCAATGTAGTGCCCCATTCATTTGTTTTCCTGCCAACACCCTTCGCTCAATGTCACTGTCATACTTTCCATCTCTCGTAAACTTTAAACCCAAGTATACAAACTCATTTACTTGTTCCACTCTTTCTCCCTCGATCGAAACTTTACAGTTTGTCATGCTTTCTTTCCTTTCAAAAATCAATATTTTTGTTTGCTTAGATTTATTTTTATCCCTTTGATTTTCAGGGCATTATGCATATCATTAACCAACTCCCCTTTAGATGACGCTAATATGACTTGAGCATCGGCGTAAAGAAGGCATTTGACGATCAAATCATTCATTTTAAATCCATACGCACTCTCTTTTAAATCTTTTAAACAATCGTAGAAATGCTAACATAATTGGAAAAGTCACTGTAAAACTCAGCAAAAACTATGAATTCGATACTAATACCGGCCGTTTTTTATAGTTTTTATATTTCATCCCCTCCTTACCCTTTTTGTTGATCCGATCGCTACCAAACTTCACAGGATCACCCGCTGGGCTTATTTGAAAATTGCCTAAAAATTTTATTAAATTTGGTTCAGTCGTTTTGGAGTCCATAGGAAACATATGCATATACATACATATGATCAGTATGAAACTGTAGCGACGGTGTGTACGTCTGACTTATCAGGAAAGAGACTAAGACGTATATAAAATATCAAATAATTTTTCTTTTTAAAATCGTTTTATATTTACCAAAACGACTTTTAAAATAAAATAAATTTTCTTCGAATTAAAAAACATAGCCCAGAGCGGTGCAACTGCTAGTGCCAGCCCTGGCTATCGCTAATATTTTTATACTGACAATGCAAATAAAATTAAAAAAGAAGGGTCAGATTAGCCTAAGCAGGATTTAGAAAATTAAAATGGGTCCTAAAAAATAAGAAAATGCAACAGTACCCAAAAACCAGAGTATTTGACCAGTGCATCCTTCCAATTCTTACATACGCCAGCCAAACATGGACCTTGACTAAAGCTCTCTCTGTCTGTCGTACTCTTAAAGCTGAGAGGTCGTGATTCCATGATTTTCAATTAGTGTTCTTGATGATCTGCTTCCAAATTGTTCTATCTTTTGTGTCTCTAATGGTTGTTTGTAAGCGTCTTCCCGTAATTTTCTTTACCTGGTCTACCCATCTGATGGGAGAGCGACCCCTTGTCCTCAGGCCTTCTATTTTTCCTTGTATTATCAATTTTTCTATGTTGTCTCCTTGTCTTCTGTTTCTATGCCCATAGTATTGGAGAATTCGTCGTCGGCATATTGTTGACAGTCGATCTTTTATGCCTATTTCTTGAATAACTGATACATTTGTTCTCCGTGCTGTCCAAGGGATGCACAGTAGTCTTCTCCAGCACCAGAGCTCAAAGGAGTCTTTTCTTGTCTGCTTCTTTGATCGTCCAGCTTTGTACACCATACATAAATATTGCGAATATTAATGTTTGTAATATTTGTCTGTCTTCCCATATTATTTTTAGATTGGTCATCGCTGTTCGTCCCATTTGTAATGGGTAATGGGTCGTGTAATTTCAGGTTCGCAGTTTCCCTGGTTATTTATCAAGGCTCCTAAATATGTTAGGCTGTCGGTTCTTTGGATGTCTGCTAAGTTGTTTCCATCTTGTAACTGTTGTAGCTTGTTTCCTAATGCAAACATCGATAAAATAAAGAAAACCCAAAGAGCCATGAAGCGATCAATGTTGGGAATTAAATAACAAGATAAAAAACAAAATAACTGGATAATAAACAAAACAAAAGTCAATTATGCAGGTCAATATATAGCCAGGCTAAAATGGGACTTGGCAGGTCATAACGCCAGACAAAAGGATGATAGGTGGAATACCATGATACAACAATAGACACCATGGACTGGAAAGAGAGCAAGAGGACGGCCCCAGAAGAAATAAGGAGACGACATAAAGAAAATAGGAGTAATACATTTGAAACAAAAAGCACAAAATAGAAACGATTGGAAAAAATTGGTCGAATGGTTTCCGTATACCTTAAAGTTTTGCATCGGATTTCCTTTGTTCCACAAATATTTGTCCATATCTGTATATTTTTGTATAGGTAGATGCAACTTGTGTTGAATCTTTGTGTTTCTTTTTTTTTACAGATAGACGAAATACTACTGACGCTAAAATTGGAGAAAACCAAAAAAGTTAGGGCTGCTGCATTATCGGGAGGTCAGAAAAAACGATTATCGATTGCTTTGGAACTAGTCAATAATCCAATGGTCATGTTTTTAGATGAACCCACTACGTACGTATATTATTTTAACTTTTTAATGTTTTTTTTTTAACTAGATAAAAGTTATTTTGACCATATTTTTCCTTAAATTTAATTAAATACGTACACACCCTTGAAATTTCTACAAAGGACAATTAGATGACGCCATTTTAATTTGACAAATTTTTTTCGTAATATGGAAGTGATAGCTTAAAAATTTACGTAAGGTTTTTTAAATTCGCTTAACTTGTTTATTTTTATACCAGATGACATTAACCATCGCCTGCAACTCCTCTTCAGATGACGCTAATATGACTTGATCATCGGCGTAAAGAAGGCATTTGACGATCAAATCATTTATTTTCAATCCATAAACACTCTCTTTCAAATATTTTAAACAATCGTTTATGTATAAGCTAAACAGCCATGGCGAAGCCGCACATCCCTGTCTCACACCTTTTTCGATGTTAAACCAGTCCGTGCAAGCTCCGTTTATCCTGACACAAGCAGTGGAATCCTCGTAAAGTGATTTCAGTGCTCGTTTACCCCATACATAACCACTCTCTCATAGGCTATAGTCTCATAGTCTATAAAAGCGCAATTACTATTTATTTAGCTAATAATGAGTTTTTGCATTACTTTATAGATGCACTGTATTTATAGGAATAGATAATGTAATATTTTAATAATGGTGTAGGTACTTTAAATTATGTATATATTTTATTTTTATTTATCTGTAGCAATTGCTACTCTTGCTGATCCGGCACTACCTGTACCGACATGCCCATTTAAACTCGCCCTATAAATCTGTTTCGTCAATCTTCTTTTATCCATCCTTTCTACGTGTCCAAACCATCTAAGCATTCCTTTATCTATCGTTGTGACCACATCTTTTTTTTACACCACAGCGTTCTCTTATCACTCTATTTTGAATGCTGAAACATGTTGAAAAATGAAAACCAAAAATAAACTCGATTCACAGATTTTTGTTAGTTTTCTGGTATCTTTTTCACTCTTGTAGTCTCATTCTTCTATCGTTGACTTCGTTCTTTTTTAAATCAGTGGACTGGAATTATGCAAGAGTTCATCCAGTAATTTTAAAAACTTGCTTACGGTCAAGTTTTAAAAAATACTCTTTCCCAATATTTCAATCAAAAATAAATATTGGCTCATAATGTTAGTAAAGATGAAATAATTTATTTATAATCCCACGGTTATCAACACCAAATTGTTTTCCAGTGGCTTGTGAACATCTGACTGAGTAAATTTTCTTTTGTAAACATGAAGTAGGTACACACTAATTAGGAAACAGATAATAGACATTGTGATAAATTCAGATAAAAATGTACAAGAGTCAAGGTTCCACATTTATTGAAAACATATTTCTGCTTGACTCAAAATTACGGTCAGTGTTCGTAATTAAAATACAATAGAAATCAAAGTTCAATATAGCTGGTTATTGTTTTTGAGGGTTACATAATTGTTTACGGAACGGTTTGCAATTTCAACGACACCAACTGTGCATTAAATAATTGACAGTCGTACAAGGAAATGATAATCCAAAAAATTTTATCCATAAAAAGAGAGTCACTAACTACGCAATGGCTAATATGTTTCCAAACTAATATTTATGCTGAAAGATATTTAAAAATTATTTATGATTTACATCATTTATATTCTGGTTAACCTTCACTGACATCTTCGCGATAGAAATCAGATAAATTATTTTATCATTACGAAATTGAAAAAATTAAATTAATATTTGCTTTCTACAAAGATTTACTAGTTAATTTAATAAACTTCATCTTTGGACTAAGCGAATGGTGTCTACATAACCTCTGCTTATTTTCCGTAAAAAACTTCGCTTATTTTGGTCTACCGATCAAGTCTGGCTAGTTTTGATTTTTTTATCGTTTCACAATTGTTTATTTTTATGTTTATTAGGTAAAATAAATTGTCTTTTTTAGCGGTTTGGACAGTTCTTCTTGCATGACATGCATAAAACTGCTAAAAGACCTAACGCTGCAAGGAAAAACAATCATTTGTACTATCCACCAACCAGCTGCATCTTTATTTTCCATGTTTGACCAAGTGTACGTATTAGCTGACGGATACTGTTTGTACCAAGGAGCAACGTCGAATTTGGTACCATTTCTGGAAGAAGTCCAATTCCCCTGTCCCATGTACCACAACCCCGCTGATTATGGTAAGTATACTTTCTCGAAAAAAACCTTACATAACAATCTGTTTTACAAACGACCGTAAGCAACCTCAAACGCCGGATTCGACACAAATGTAAGAAGTCCTTTAATTAGCAACTTCTATCTACAGGCGTATTTTAAATCAAAATAACTCGATAAGAAATTACAATTACAATTACTTACTAACACTATACAAATCTCACACATGACCAAGCTCGTTTCAATATTAGGAACGTTACAACTTAATCTGCTGTACTCCATCCCGAAGAAAGTTTTATTAATAATCCTAGCTTAATAAAAATCCATCGACAATAGACATGTCTTTTTTTTACAAATATTTTCATAGACTGTTTAAAGAAGGTGTCTTTCTAAAAAAAACTTTAAAAACAATATGTTTTACAGACTCAACCTTAAACCTCCGATTTCGTCACAAATGAAAGACGTTCTTCAATTAGTAACTTCTATTCTTAGGCATTTTTTAATCTCAAATAACTCGATAAGGAACCAGTAACTTTGTCTATCTAGTCTTCCGGTCTACTAAGACCAGACAAAGCTCGTTCCAAAATTTGGGGCTCTGCGACTTTAATACCTTTTAATCTGCTGTATCCTTACTCGAAGAAAGTCTTGTTAATAACCCAAGCTTTATAAAATCCATCGACAATTGACCTGTCTCTTTTTTACATTTTCATTTCCATGGACTCCGTTTAAAGAAGCTATTTCCTCAATCTTTTTACTGGCTTTGCCAATAAGATACAACACAAGAAGATGTATGCACCTTGCACCGTGCACAAATATCTAGATCTTTCTAACTAAAATTTTCACTATAATCAGAATCTCTAGATGGTGAGGGTCTTTCACTCTTTCAATTTACTGTACACTGTACAAATATTTACCAATACCAAGCTTGTTTCAAGTTAGGAACGTGGCGAATTTAATACCTTTTTATCTGATGTACCCAGGAATAATAAAAATACATCTACAGATGACCTGTTTTTTTTGAACAAATATATCCATGTACCGTGCTCAAAGAAGCTATCTTCTTTAATCGTATTACTGGCTTTGTCAATAAAATACAACACAAAAAGATGTATGCACCTAGAGCAGATCTACAACGCCTAGATCTTTCTAACTAAAATGCTCATTACAATCGGAATCTCTAGATGATCTTCTTCTTCTAGGTGCCATGACCGTTAAACGATCGTTGGCGATCATTCTGGCTATCATGTTTGCAATCATTATTTTGTTGGTAGCCGCTCGGAAAAGTTGTATAGTGGTGAGACCAAACCACTGTCTGAGATTTTTAAATTTTTCGTCTGTCTAATTAACTTCAAAAGTAAATCTAATGAATTAATTATTCAAATATTCCACCCGCTTGTAACAAACAGTAAAGCCGATCCTGTTATAGAGATTTTTTTCTTATAATGTTGCTTCAAAGTTGATTATTTTTTCTAAATTTATGCAACCAGTAAACTTTTTCTTATCACTCGTTGCAAGTTATCAAATTAGTAAATTTTGTATTTCTTTTTTAGTGATCGAATTGGCGTGCGAAGAATACGGACCTGATAAACCTAAAATAATGAAAATGGCTACGGAGAATGGAAGATCTTTGAAATATTTTAACGATCCAGCTTCGTTGCCAAATTATTCCAATATTAAAGGTAAAAATAATTAATTGATCTAATAACATTAGTCGTTTTAAATAAGCATTAATTAAAATGTTGGTCAGACTTAATTTTATTGTTTTTAAAATATTGCCCGACAAGATTGCTTTAGAAGGCATCGACTGCTTCTGTTATTGCTAACCTCTGCACCACTACGTTCTCTTGGCTAGTAGAACCAAGTCTTGATTCTCTAATATTTAATTGGATGTTTGTGGAACCTCTTGTACTATATTTACCTGCAGTTATACATGACGAACTTTATTCCAATCTGCGTTTTGAAATATCAAAAGACAACTGTAATTGCTACCTTTGGTATCACCTTACAACATTAATTTCCAAATTGAGGCTCAAGCTATTAGCTGCTACTTTGCTTGAAATTGTATTGATAGATGTATGTGGTCATGCAGTGAACTGTGGGCGACATTGTTTATTTATGAGGCGAGCGGTAGTTTAATACGAGCAATGAAATCACTTTACGAGGATTCCACTGCTTGTGTCAGGATAAACAGAGCTTACACGGACTGGTTTGACATCGAAAAAGGTGTGAGACAGGGATGTGTGGCTTCGCCATGGCTGTTTAACTTATACATAGACCATTGTTTAAAAGATTTGAAAAATAGTGCGTATAGATTGAAAATGAATGATTTAATCGTCAAATGCCTTATTTACGCCGATGATCAAGTCATATTAGCGTCATCTGAAGAGGAGTTGCAGGCGATGGTTAATGTTAAGCATGATGCCCTGAAAATCAAAGCGATGAACATAAATGTAAATGTTGAAAGAAAAGAAAGCATGACAAACTGTGAAGTTCTGATTAAGGAAGAGTGAAACAAGTAAATGAGTTTGTATACTTGAGTTCAAAGTTTACGAGAGATGGAAAGTATGACAGTAACATTGAGTGAAGGGTGTTGGCAGGATAACAAATGAATGGTGCACTGCATAGCTTTATGAACAGCAAGAAAGTGTCAAAAAAGGCCCGTCTGGCTGTGCATAGAGAAGTGTCGGTTGGTGTATGGTAGTTAATGTTGGGTTTGGCAGAAGAAGCAAAAAAATAGGATTAATGCTGCGGTGATGAATAGTCTGAGAAGGATAGCCTGAGTGACTCGGTTAGATAAAGTAAAGAATAGTGAGATAAGATGCCGCTGTGGTTACAAAGATAGATAAAGGAATGCATATATGGTTTGGACACGTAGAGAGGATGGATGAAGGAAGATTGACGAAACACATTTATAAGGCGAGTGTAAATGGACAAGTCGATAGAGGGCAACCTCGGCGACCAGATTTTGAAAAGGTCAAGAGTACCAACAACCGACAAGCATGTATGAGAGCACAAATAAAAGTAAAGGAAGCAAAAGATGTGTGTAAGAACCGTAGCAAGTGGAAGGAAGGGGTCTCTGCCTACCACTACGGGAAAAAGGCGTGACTATATGTATGTATGTATGCCTACAAAATAACGGAGAACACTATACACAGTTACTGTATCTTAATTTTATTTATTTCACCTTAACGTGAAAATGACAGCACTCGTCAATTAAAGCTAGCGAATGTGTTTTGACAGGTACTTACCATAATTTCAGTCATTTTGGACGCGCAGTTGATGTTTAACAATCGTTTAAGTAAGTCAATGTGAGTGTTTTTGTGAAAATGGAAACATCGAGCAGTCATTAAATATTTGTTTTGACGACTATTTTTGGGATAGTTGTGAAGTTATCTTAATCGATTATTTTTTTAAAGAAAAAACCATTGCAGGAGCATACTACGCATCATTATTTAACACATTTACAGAAAAAAACTTTGTTTCACAAAGACAATGCGTCTTTCGATTGCTCAGGCGAAAATTAACGATTTGCTTGACCATCCTCCTTACTTACAAGATCTAGTCCCAAGCAAATTTTTTTTGTTACCTAATCTAAAAATTATGCTTGGAGGATAAAGATTTTTGTCAAAGGAGGAGGTCATCACTTTCCTAAATAGTTATTTTGCAGAGGAAAACACCGAGTAGAATTTGAAAGGGTGGTATGGCTGGGAGAAGTGTGTAGACTTACAAGGAGACTATGTAAATAATAATAAATTTAAAGAAAAAATGACTTGTTTCTTTGTAAGGTCAAAAACTCCACCATAGCTTCGTTGCTAGGAAAACTGTAGCTACAATAACTAATTAACAAAGATTTATCGCATCGAGAACATTTTTAGGTTCTTGCTTAAACTGTTGGTAGATTTTATGTTTTTTCGCAAATCTCTTATACAAAAAAGCTAATTTTTCATCGTATTTCACATATTTTATTAACAGCTGACTCATTAAAATTCCTGCTTAACAAAGAATTTTTTTCAGATAACGCCAAAGTCATTTCTAGGACAAACGATGCGCTGCCACCATCACAATTATATCAGCTAAAAATATTGCTTAAAAGGGGTTTTACAAAAGCGTACAGAGATACGGTAAGTATCCGATAAAAATTCAATTTTTTTTTGTCAAATTTTAGATGATTAATACGAGGGCAGTTTGATAAGTCAGTGACTTTTTGAATTTCCCGTGCAGTTACTCCAAATGCAACAGTGCTGCCGTCAACTATAATCTATCAGTGGGCAACTTTCTAATCTTGAGCAAGCTACGTCGTGCAGTTGGTGTTTGATAGCCGTTCAAAGCAGACAACCTCGTGAATTTTTACGAAAATGGAAAAATGTGAATTTCGTGTGCTGATTAAGCATTACTTTTTACGTAAAAAATCCATCACTGAAACTAAGGAAAGACTTGATAAATACTACGGGGACTCGGCACCATCAATTTCAATGGTTAAGAAGTGGTTTACAGAGTTCCGTTGTGGTCGCGTACCAGCACTAGTGACGCCGAACGTCCAGGTCGCCCAAAAGAAGTGATCACGCCGGAAATCGTCGATAAAATCCATGAAATGATATTGGATGATCGGAGAATAAAAGTGCGTGAGTTGGCTCATGCTGTAGGTATCTCAACTGTACGGGTACATCATATTTTACACGAATATTTGGACATGAAAAAACTCTCTGCGAGATGGGTGCCGCGATTGCTCACACTCGACCATAAGCGCAATCGTGCGACCACTTCAAAAGAGTGTTTAGCGATGTTCAGCCGTAATCCGGACGAATTTTTGCGCCGTTTTGTTACTGTGGATGAAACATGGGTCCATCACAACACGCCAGAGACCACGGAACAATCGAAACAGTGGGTTGCTCGGGGTGAACGTGGACCAAAGAAGGCGAAATAGAGTCTGTCAGCCAACAAGGTCATGGCCACAGTTTTTTGGGATGTACGCGGTGTCATTCACATCGATTACCTCAAGAAAGGTAAAACTATCACCGGCGAATATTATTCAAATCTTTTGAACAGATTCGACGTTGATTTGAAGCAAAAACGGCCGCATTTGGCGAAGAAGAAAGTGCTGTTCCATCAAGACAATGCACGTGTGCACACTTGTCTAGTCACGATTGCCAAAATCCACGAATTGGGATACGAACTGCTACCCCATCCAGCATATTCTCCAGATTTAGCCCCCTGCGACTATTTTCTGTTTCCAAACCTAAAGAAATGGCTGGGCGGTAAGAGATTTGAGTCGAATGAAGAAGTCATTACCGAAACAAATGCGTATTTTGGGAGCTTTGAAAAAACCTATTATTTGGAGGGAATAAAAAAATTAGAAAAACGCTGGACTAAATGTATCGAGCTAAAAGGTGATTATGTAGAAAAATAAAATGTTTATTTGCGGAAAAAAATTTGTTTTATTCAAAAAGTCACTGACTTATCAAACCGCCCTCGTAGTATTCGGAATTTTTTTTATTGGCAGTTGCCGTACCAAAACTATGGTATAAACTTTTTTTTAATTTTAAATAATTTCTTTGATCTTTTTACAGACGCTCACTTATCTGAGATTAGGAACCAATATCATGGTTGGACTGATGCTGGGTAGTTTGTACTGGAAAGCTGGCAACGATGGTTCAAAAGTGATGGACAATTTTAATCTGCTCTTTGCCATTCTCATGCATCACATGATGGCCACCATGATGTTAACCATTCTGACTTGTAAGTATATAAAGAAAATTAATCGTACTGTGTATCTAAATGATTTATATTAAGAATCTACTTCGTGTTTCATTGGTTATGCTATGCATTCATCATCATCATAATCATCATCTTAAGCTTATACTGTCCACTGTTGAACAAAAGCCTCTCTCAAATTTTGCGACGTTTTTTGATCTTGTGCAGATTGGATCCAGTTTCTTGCAATCCTTTTTAAGTTATCTGTCCAGCGTGTGGGTGGTCTGCCTCTACTTTTAAAAGCTTTGGATCTTGGTCGCCATTCTATAATCTTTTTCGTCCATCTACCATATCTCATTCTGGCTAGGTGGCCTGCCCAGTTCCATTTCAGATGTAGAATAGTCTCAACGGCGTCTCGTACTCCTGTTTTGTTTCGTATGGTTTGATTAGGGATTTTGTCAGAAAGTTTGATCGCTAGCATTGCTCTTTCCATTTTTCGTTGCACCACCTGTATTTTGTGATCATTTTTCTTCGTTAACGTTAGCGTTTCCGCGCCATATTTCAATACAGGGATGACACATTGGTTAAAGACTTTTCTCTTGAGACAAAGGTCGCCCATGTTAAACATATCCTTCGTCGAATCTAGTATGTTTGGTTGTGTCGTCCAATGTTAATTTCGAGTCCTAAATAAATAATTATATACGTATGTTTGTTTAGTTGAGCTTCTTGAATATTATCTGATATCAACATCATCGAAAATCTTTTTTTACATGTTGAGAAAAAATTAAATTTAAAGCTCTTGTTATGAATTTTAAAAACTAAAATAAAGTTAAAGTTTTCCCATGCTAAAAGCTTGTAAACTCTACTTTCTTCCCTTCGATGGAATAATAAACATATAAACAAATTTCATTAATTTAAATTTTATTATAAAAAAGGTTGTTTGCTTTTTAAAACAATGTATACCTGCTTGGATTTATCTGTAACTACAGCCCTGGTATGGACTTTAAAAATCACATTAAAATGGAATGGAAATGATTTTTTGTCGGTAACTTGAAAATGGTTGATTTTAGGATAAAATGTAAGACATTTTTTGTAAAATGTAAAAGAGATTCTTTTATGACTTTATTTTATAAGCAGCAAACTGTTTATGTGTAGCTACTGATGTAATACTTAAAGATGTGTCTTTAGTTAATTATTGTAACTCTTGTTGATAATTTTAGTTCCGCAAGAGATGTCTATTTTAATAAAGGAGCATTTCAATCGTTGGTACTCTTTGAAGATGTACTATACGTCTGTGACTATAGTGGACATCCCCATTTCGGTAAGTATGCAAATTTGCCAATAATACAAAACCAGACTCGGTCCTGATAGGCAGCCAATCAAAAATAAATACCAACTATTTCCAATTTTTCATTAATTTATACTCCTGTTGCTAAAAATATTATACAAGCTGTTCCATTAATATTTGTACAACAATGAAAAAAGAACCAATTTATGTAATTACTACTTGACTTTATAGAAATTACAAAATATGATGAAAAAGTAATTTTTTAATTATTTAAATACATTTGACTTTAACTGCTAAATTTCACTATGAACTAAAGCAATTGTTGTTAATTCGTGATTTTAACAGTAGAATTTCTCCACGAATTTCATTGATTTTAAAACCCCCTTACTACAGCCCAGACGCCGACAAGCTATCATCCGCTTTGCACGTGCAAGTAGAAAACAGCTTTCTTTCTCTCTCTCTCTCTTGTGTCTAGACTTCCAAAATATAAACATCTCTTACCTACCGACCACATTGCGCTGGGAAACCCACGTGTTGAAATGTAGCACATTATTTTAGTTTTATTCAAATTTTCATGACTGCAGTTAAACAGTAACGTG
The DNA here is from genome assembly GCA_950111635.1 of Agelastica alni. Taxonomy (NCBI): domain Eukaryota; kingdom Metazoa; phylum Arthropoda; class Insecta; order Coleoptera; family Chrysomelidae; genus Agelastica; species Agelastica alni. The sequence goes on along the minus strand of OX467719.1, from coordinate 11,465,561 downwards.
TGAATCCGATTATGGATTATATTTAGTTCAAGTCGACAACCAGTGAAATAATTCTAATGATACACGAGACCGGAAATTGTACTATTAATCATGTTTCGGTGGGAGACAAAATGGCGTCTCCATGTATCAAGTTCAATATACTATAAATGGCAATTATATAGTGTTTTATTTTAATAAAAACGAATACACGTGTAATAAATCAAGATTACCACGGCGATGACCCACACAAACCTCTGCAACTTATAGTAGGTGGAACAACTAAATCAGCGACCTATTTATTATCGAAGTACTTCACTATCATCATCGAGACGGACGGCGAGATCTCCAGAGAGGCGGACGGCACCATATCCGTAAGCCACTCCACTTCTCCTCAACTCTTTTCTCGCTTCGCCGCGACAGCAATCTTTTATTATTATTTAATTATGTCGTTAATTTTGATTAGCTACCTTTTTCCAATGTTTCCCATGATGTTGCCCAAACATAACAGGATTCTTCTTTTCGTGTAAACCAGAAGATAAAAAATTTACACCAGCAATAAGAGTCTTGCGTGAGTAGTAATAATATATTTTTTACAGATAATATGCTGCTTCCTGTTTACAATTATAATTTATTGCATGACCGATCAACCCTATGAGTCACAGAGATTTTTCATGTTTTTCCTAACGTGCATGTTAGTGGTAATGGTCGCGCAGGGAGTCGGTTTGACAATAGGGGCGTATTTCGACGTAGTGGTAAGTACTCACTCAGTAAGTCTTCAACGAAAATTTGTTCGGTATTTAATCATCACTGGCGCAGTCAATAGTATGTTGCTTACGTAGTTTATTTGGTAGAATAGAATTAGGAATAAAAGGCACATTTCTTCGCGACAGCACTTCCAGTGCCGATTAAAACTGAATCAGGTACCAGTGGCGTAGCTTAAATATTTTGTAACAGTTACCGAATATTTTCATATCAGAAAATGTATTGGTATTGACATTGTAAATGCCTCGTTACAAAATGCCCCTCATTTAGTTATGATTTATCCAAATAAAAAATATGTACCATTACCTGCTATTAGAAACTCGGTCATTCGTAATTTAGTTCGTAGGATATGTTTCTTTTAATTCGAAGGAATTCGTAATAATTGTTTAATTTTTTTTTCTTTCAGAACGGAACATTTATAGGCCCGACGTTGACGGTGCCCATAATGATGTTCTCTGGCTTCGGAGTCCGTCTGTGTGATCTTCCCATGTACTTGCACTGGGGCAGTTACGTATCTTATCTGAGATACGGCTTGGAAGCCATCGTGGGGTCCATCTACGGATTGAACAGAGGAATATTAGACTGTCCTGAAGATAAATACTGCTATTACAAATATCCCAAAACATTTTTGGAAGTAGTTGATATACGCCCGGATCAATTCGACAACGATGTGATAGCACTGCTTATTTTTCTGTTTGTTTTAAGGATAGCTGCATTTGTAGTGTTAAGGTATAAACTGGCTTCGATGCGGTAAAATTTTTTTTTCAACTGAATAGGTCGTTAATGAGAAAAATATGTAGAGTAATAGCGGGATACAGTGCCTAGTCTTTTAATAATTGTGATGGATTTCATTTAAAACGGTAGTTTCCTAAGAGTATTCGTAAAGGTCTTCCAGATCTTCCAAATCGAAGGACGTAAAAGCAAGTCGGTTAGTCCATTTTATCAACAAACATACTCTTATAGAACTTATTCTATTGCTACGTTAAAAAGTTCACCGAAAATATCTCTTGTGTGTATACCTAATCGTTTTTTTCGTTACTTTTTTAAAATTTAAATTTAAGTTATTAAATACTTACTTTTTAACATGGTAATCATAGTCTTGAAATATTAGTTTTTTATGGACGATAACATTAAAAGAGAAAACAATGACATTCGTTTTCATAGTTGACATGTCATCATACGGTTAAGGCGTCATCTAACGAAGGTAAATAAATACTCTACTGCCATCTATCGCTAGTTCAAACAATCTGCGAAGACAAAATAAATATTAAAACCTACCGCTAACCTACGAGTATGCCGTCACTGTACAAATAAATTTGCTTGTAAGAAGTTAGTGTTTTATTAATTTCTAAATAATAAGTTTCGATTGTAATTGTAGGTCAATGGATGTGCATAAATTGTGATTATTTTTTTCTATTCTGTATTTATATTTTTGTATTTATTATATTTTATTCTGAAAACGTTTTGTAATTTTTCTGACTTTTTCAGTAGCGCGTTTAAGAGAGGGCTAGAGGGATATTCTACTTTTCCAAAATAGTTTAGGTATCATTAGCAATTTTATTGTAATTTAAAAAATAAAAAGTTAACACTCTTATAGGGTTAAAGTATGAAAGAAGTAGAAAAAACTTCACATAGAACACAATTCACTGTAAGGGATGGTTATATACAACGCTGGATAAAGGCAAAAGTGGGACTGTGTTTAAAAAATGTTGGGTGCCTTCATATTTTTTATGAAAAGAAAAATGTAAAAGCGATTAAAACACAACTCATATTATAGAGAATAACTAGCTGGTCTGCTTCGGCTTTGCATGGCCTAGACAAGAGTAAGCGAAGCTGTTATTTATTTGGTGAAAGAATTTTAGAATCAGTTCAGTAGTTTCAGGTATAACGCCCTACATTTTTTATGGGTGCTAACATAATTGGGGATGTTACTATTAAACTCAGCGTCCCCGAAGACTATAAATTCGACAATAATATCAGCCGTTTTTGATAGTTTTTATATTTTAACCCTCTCTCACCCCTTTCGTAGGGATTTATCAAGATAACTACTATCCCATCTCTTAAGTTAAAGCAATTAATACACATTTACATAATTTCATTAAAATCGGACAATGAATTTAACCCAATATCAGCCGTTTTTGAAAGTGTTTATATTTCCTTCCCACCACTTTTTTATGGGTGCTAATATAATTGAAAAAGTCACTATCAAATTCAGCGTCCCCGAATACTACGATTTCGACACTAATACCAGCCGTTTTTGATAGTTTTAATATTTCATCTTCAACCGGCCAATAAATTGGACACTAATATCAGCCGTTTTTGATAGTTTTTCTATTTCATTTTCTTCTCACTCCTTTCGTGGGGTGCTAACAAATTTGGAAATATCACTAATAAACTTGGCGATCCAAAAACTATGCATTCGACACTAATATCGGTCATTTTTATATTTGTAGCCCCTCTTGCCACTTTCGTAGGGACTTATCGGGATAAAACTATCCTGTGTCTTAAGTTAAAGCAATCGATACACATTTACATAATGTCATTAAAATCGGACAATGAATTCGACACTTATATCAGCCGTTTTTTATAGTTTTTATAATTTATCCTATTCCCACTCTTTTTTTGTTGGTGCTAACATAACGGAATGTCACTATCAAACTCACCGTCCCCGAAAATACTGCAAAGTTATTAATTTATGTAGTGAGACCAAAGTTTGTTTCTTTGAAATAGACTTTATAAGAAGACTAGGTGAAGTGAATCGTAACAAAATCAGACAGAATATGTTCGGAAAGATCAACTTTTTTAAGTTTTTAAATGAATGTACAGGGTGAGCGAAACTCGATGTCTCAACTCTATTTCATGAAAAGAAAAGATGATAGAAAAAATCTGAAAAAATGTTTTTAAACGGTATTGAGTAAAGTCTATTTTAAGCCTAATTTGCATATTTCTCCATATTTGCAAACTGACGTAATGACGTCATCCATTTTTTTGCCACAAACATACCTATATTTTGGCATATTTAAAAAGAGCTCATTTTCAATACACATGCAATAAGTTTTCTGAATACACACAAAAAGTTTTTTACTCCTGATCAACTGTTGACGACGTACAAGGCTCAAATCCGACCTCTACTGGAGTTTTTCTCGCACATTTGGGGTTCAGCACCAAAGCATTCTCTTCGTCTTCTAGATTCCATTCAAAAAAGGGCCATTCGGTTAATAAACAGCTCAACTTTCACAGATACCCTTCACCCACTAGAACATAGAAGAAGAGTTGCAGACCAGACATTACTATACAGATATTTCCATGGCAGATGCTCCAGAGAAATAAAAACTCTTATACCACCACTGGCCACATTCGGCCGAAGAACTCGGCACGCTGATCAGTCTCACCCATTTACTCTCAGGATATACGCCTGCGTCCAGAGCTTCGCTTGCCCTTAATCTTGCGTTGTAGGATTAATTGTAGAAGTCGGTACTTATCATTACGTATAATGTGGCCAAAGTAGGCCAGTTTTCTGTTCTTTACGGTAGTAATAATTTCCTTCTTTTCTGAGCCTCTCGAGAATCAAGATGTTAGTTGTATGGTATGTGTAAAAGACCCGCAACATGCGTCCATATTTTGAATGCCTCTAAGCGTTTGTTGGCAGCCTCGGTACGACTCCAGCTTTTTACTTACGTAGACAACACTAAAGACGTAGCATCTGAGAATTCTTATGCGTGTATTGATATTAAGAGAGACGTTATTTAGCAGTTTTCTCATTTTAAGGAACGAGCTTTTGGCTTCGATGCGAGACTTTATTTCTCGAGTGTTGTTCCATTGAGTATTATAGTGTATTTATAGTGTGGTAAATGAATGAGTAAATAGGAGTTGTGGAAGAGGTCCAATTTTTCCCTAGGCACTTCGGCATTGTCTGCTTTTTGTACCTTTCCAGCTCCTTAGTTTAGACCCATTTCTTCAATTCTCCTATTAAGGAGTAGAAGTTCATGTACTGCTATTGCCCCAGGTAGATCACTCCCTTGGTCTTGTATACAACCCAAGTAGTACCTCTTGGCGGTGGCTTCACTTTCGAAGATAGTGGCTGTTTCCTCCTCCTCATTACATAATTTGTATATAGGTTCTGTGTTAAACACGCCTATATTGTGCAGATGTTTCCTCAAAGACCAGTGTCCGGTACAAAGTCCCACAACTGTTCCAAGTTTTTCCCTACTTAGCGAGAGCAGCTTTCCTGCCTGCTTAGGTGAGGGTTCTTTTAGCATTAGTTTGCTGTACCTAGCTCCCTCTGTCTGTGCCCACTTCAGGTGATGCTGAGAATGGATCCAGCCTTTGATCGCTGCTTTAACGCTGGCCTTGGGTATCCCTATTATTGGTTCTAGCCCAATAAATGGTGTTTCAGAGCCCCACCTAGCTAGTTTGTCTGCTTCTTTGTTACCAAAAATACGTTTATGCCCTGACACCCACGACGGGGTAACCTTGTTATGGTTAGCCAAGGTTCGTAGGATTTCGGCACATTCCCAGACAATTTGTGAGTCTATTCTCCTTGATGCCAAAGCTTTGAGTGCCGCTTGACTATCTGATTTGATGGGGATCTTTTTCTTTTTATATCCTCGTCTCAGATTTTCAACAGCACAAGCGTTTATGGCATGTACTTCAGCTTGGAAGACCGAGGCATGTCTCCCCAATTAGTTTGTTTGCTCATATTTGGGTTTTAAAGAGTAGACGCCCGAGCCAGTTCCTTTGCTGGTTTTTGATGCATCTGTGTACCAGGTGAGTTCACCAGGTTGATCATCATTTCCTTTGTCATCCCTGAGTTTTGCGTGATCCTCATAGTTTGTCTCAAAGCATTCATATAATCAGTTGCCATTTCCAGAAATGGGTGTCTGATTATATTTTTTATGGTTGTATGCCCATATTTTTTATAGTGTGGTACATTCTCTAACATTTTCATACCCCGGGCTTATATACGAAAATCAATTCTTGAGGAGTAAACTCCAAAAATATTTTGCCGCAATTAATGTAAACTAAAACCCCATTATATACTGGGCTATAAAATGTAAGTAAAAATAAAAATGGGTCAGTTTGTTGTATTTGATTTTTAAACACACTATCAGCAGTACTTTTTGGACCATTTAAAAAATAATATTTATATCAAATATGACAAAACATAACTTTAGTTAAAAATGATACAATATTTATAACCAAACATAAATATAATTAAAACATTTTATAGTTACAGAAAAATACTTAATAATAACAATAAACATGTTTTAAAAAAAAATACTTAATTTGTCATATTTTTTAATGGTATGTACAATTTTGTTTAAATATATTATTAAATAAATAGCTTGCGAAAAAAATACCATTTAAAAAAAAAAACAAACCGATATATTACTAACCACCTATTGTCATATTTTAATCAAAATTACTTTTTCGGAAATCTTGTCCGTGATATTTATTTACTTATTATATAGCGATTTCCGAATTTATGATTAAAAAATAATAATAAATTATTCTTATTAATAAACATATAGTTAAAATGTGTTTAAATTATCTTTGGTTAAAGGTATGTAATACTAACACTAATAATTATCCCAAACTTTGCGTACTGCATTAGTCATGTGTAACACACCGAATTTTGATGTGCTGATAGGATACTGGCACATCTTGGAGTGTCAACACACTGCATCAGTACCAACATGACTATAGGCCCGTATTCATAGTCCGTAATCAAGACGAATACACAGGACTTCAAAAAGGTAACACTCAATGAGAAAAATTTGGAAACAGTAAGAGAATACATATACCTAGGACAAATAATGAAAGTTAACAAGGAAAATCAAACTACGGATATTAGACGAATAAGGTTGGCTTGGGCAGGTTTCGGAAAGCTGAGCTGGATACTGAAGTAGTAAAATACAACAATATCTGAAAACAAGAGTTTATGATCTATGTATCCTTCCTATACTCACTTATGGCTCACAAACTTGGACTTTTACCAAAGCAAAGATCAATGTTGGGAGTGAAACTTAAGGATAGAAAAACAAACGAATGGATTAGAAGTAAACTGAAAGTGAAAGACACAGGAGAACATATGCCGCCCGACTAAAATGGAGTTTCGCAGGACATAATGCCCGTCTGAAAGACAAAAGATGGAATAATGAAATACAGCAATGGAGACCATGGCTAGGTAGAAAACATAGAGGAAGGCCACAAATGAGATGGGAAAATGACATAAAAAAGATGGGCGGACTTCACTGGAAGCACAAACGTCGCAAAATAGACGACGGTGGATTAAAATGAGGAAGGCCTACATCCAAAGTTGGATCACTTGAAGCTAAAGAAGAATCAAGGCGAAGTCTATACTTCGATTATGGATTGTAATATAAATTTGCACGCAAATATTTACTCGAAGCATCGACTCCGCCTTAAGTACGGAATATAAATACGTGCCTAAATAACGCTCAATTGGCGTTAGGGTTATCTAACAGTGTGATGCGGTAGGAACTAACAGATATTTTCCCGAGGATGTTGGTCTTTTGGAAATATGCTTTCGGATTTGGGTATCATAAAAGTGTCACTGCATCAGTGCAGATATCAGCACAAAAGTGTCATTCAGCACAGTGTTACACACGGCTATACTGAACGCATTATTGTGGGAGAAAAACTGCACCATTAAAAAATGATAAAATAATAATAAAAATGCTTTTTCGCAATTGCTGCTACGTCTGGGTTGTTTAATTTCTAAAAAATTTATAACCGTTCTTTAAATTAAATTCATTAAAAGACATTAGAAGTATAATTCCAGTTTTTACAATAAATTTTGAGGTCTATTAAGGTCTAAGGGCAGGTTGTCTCAATTATTTAACCAATTGGTATTGGAGCTATGGAGGGTAGAGATAAGAAGAACTACCTTGTCTGGAACTTTTATTGAAAAAGTGTCTACCATTGGCTGTTCGTCCTAATATGGCGTTAGGGTTTTGACATCCTCTTCCCAGAGACTGAATACGTAATGTACACAGATGGCTCAAAAACAACAGATGGAGTTGGGGCCGGTATTTCAGCAGGAAACCAAAGTTTAAAATATCTACCAGTCTTTGCGGGAATGCTACAATCTTTCAGGCTGAAGTCTTTGCTATCGAATTGTGTGCAAGAGAGCTGACTAACATACCTCTAGCAAACAAAGACATTAGTATAATATCAGACATCCAGGCTGCTTCAAAAGCACTGAGCTCCAAATTTTAAACTTGTATGGAATTGCATCGAATCCCTGGAGTACCTTGATGCGAACAACAGAGTGACCCTGTTGTGGGTACCTGGGCACCAGTGTGTGGAAAAAAACGAAAAAGCCAAATCAGGGGACCGAAACTGCATTCACTGGACCAGAACCGGTCGTGGAGAGTCACTACAAGCACCACCAAAACAATTATTTCGGACTGGGCGGAGAGGAAAATACGTACTGGTCTGATATACCAGAGTTAACTCACTCGCAGGCGTTCTTACCTAAACCCTCGAGAAACACAACTAAGCAGATCCTAGAATAGAGCAGGAATGACCTGTGAATTCTAACGGGACTTCTTACAGGACACTGTCGTTTAAAATACCACCTCGGAAGGATAGGTCTGAATCAACAAACGGACTGTCGGTTTTGCTGCGTGGAAGACGAAACTGCTAAACATATACTATTTTCATGCCCTGGCCTGGGAAAAATAAGGTTCAACATATTTGGTTATACCAACCTAGAACCTACCGATTTTAAGAAAATTTCACCCCATACAACCATGAACTTCGTGAGAAGGGCTGGATTGTGCGGTGAACTGTAACCTCTAGGGGTGAGCCATAATAGACCTACTAAAGGTCGCAGTGGAGGGGCGACCTACACCCCACTCACGTGATACCTAGGGTTTTGACATTTACCTTGTTTTTTGAAACTTCTCGATGTACCTTGTGGGGACTAAGGAGGGTAAAGATAAGAACAATCTTGTATGGGACTTTTTTGAAAAAGTGACCACCTAAATGTGGTATATACCTAGAGATGGCGCTGGTAGAGGTTAGATCTGAACTTAGCTTTTTTAGATAAAGTGAAGTAAGCGAAATATATACTCAATAATTTTTAAATAACATTTATGCTCGAGTGGACGTAAAAGTAAAAAGGAAATAACCAATGCACAACATCCCCATCCTGCATACACACAACCTTGGGTGCTTTTTTTTAAACACGGTATTCTGGTGCAGTAACACTGTCTTAATTTGATACACTTTTACAGATATTTTTATGATTTAGAAATAGTTCTCCTCACCTCTACACTCCATAATTGGAAGCGCAATGGTTAACCTCTCAATAAAGTTTGGGTCATTTTGGTAATATTGAATGTATCTCAGGATCAGGATAGTGTCTGTCAAGTGTAATAAAATAAACGTATTCTGAAGATGAAAACATACTTTTCTTTATTTTTCAAATGAGATATTAATTTTTTTTAATAAATTTCGTATGGAATGGATTCACTTGTTTTTTAGTTTTCTTAGTGTTTTGGAATAACCTTTTAATTCTTGGTCATTTCATTTCAGAAAAATTTTATCTCTCAACAATTTCTAATAAAAATCTTCGTCGTCCGTTAAAATTAATTCAAGCAGATTATCTTTTACGAAATTTATTATTTGTAAAATTTTTTTTTGTTCGCATATTTTCAAGTAAGCTCTTATACCAAAATTGTCAAATACCTGATATTGAAACATAGAACAAGATTTTTTTGAAAGTTTTGTGATCTAAACTCTGGTAAAACCGTCAAAATGGAATGGCAAGAAGTTCACCAATTGGCTAACCTCAACAATTCAGTCAAACGAAAACCAGAGGTTGGACTATTGTGCTACAACCCGCCCTTAATAATACGAATATTTAAAAACCCGGTTGGGTTACACTTCATCTTTTATTCAGCCTCAGCCACAAGGTCAGATAGGTTGCGGTGTGCATGAAACACCAAACTACGATGATGATTATCAAGTTCGATACATTATCGACGTCCAGGATGTCCATCTCGGTAAGAAACTTTTGCGGATCCTGATAATGGCAATATTCTTCGTCCAAAGGACACGTCAGTTTGGCTCTGTCGAAGCCGTAGATTGCGTTCACGACGCTCTGGAAGGCGGCTCGGAAAAAGCTGATGAAGAATATTGGCTTGAAGAAGGTCGGAGTGTCGAAGGATCTGATGCAGAAACCGAACACCGAGAGAAAACACGCTATCACTGGGGCGATGAATACTGCCACCTAGAATAACACACGTTAGAAATAAAAATTTTACACATGGATTCATTATTTTTTCGCATTCCTTATTTTTGAACACTATTAAATCAGGATTAACAACTGTAATTAGCCAAAAGAAAGTCATTAAATAGCTGTAAGGCGCTGACGGTTGAGATTTGAAATTTCTCCTTAAAACTTTGTTTTTCCAAATATATCTCAGAAATATTGGTTGATATTTATAAAACGGTGGAGAGGTAATGGTAACGAAGAAATGTAATGTCGAGGGTGGACGGTTCGACGATATCTTACCTTGACGGGGGTGGTTGCGCCTATAAAATACCCCATAGATTGGGCGCATAGAGAAGATGCAGTCACGAATACCATGAATAGAATGAACCTAAAGTCGAATGGTTGGTCAGTTAACCAATACGATATTGCTATATACATCCAAGTACACACGACCTGAAAATAAATAATTAAAATTAAAAATGATGTCTTTATAACTTGTTCAATAAAAATTTTGACTGGATTCCTTTAAAAAAACTCCACTCACTTTGGATTAGTAATTTTTTTTATTTTTTAAATATCCAATAAATAAAACACAAAATAATGGAATAGCATAACTTACTTGAAAGGGTATTTCTACTAATATCACAGATAATAAATACGGCGTTAGTTTGTACCAACGATTAAAGTGTTCTCTTGATAGAATTCTCATTTCCAAAGGAACTGGAACAATAAGAAGCACATTAAATATTTCCAAAAACGAGCTTTTAACGTACAGAATATCCTTAATCTACCATTGTTAAAAAAAATATCAATACAAAAACGTAAAATAATTTTATCAACTATAAAAATGTTAATATAACATCTATTACACTGCCGATTCCATATCTATAAACGAGAAAAGGAAGGAACTGTGAGAACTTTTATGTGTTGCTTAAAAAATACATTCTATTTCAAATAATACGCCCTATCAACTAGGAGAAGAAATAGGTATGACAGCTTTGACTACTGTTTGGTACAAGAGAGTAAAATGTTTGAACTCTTATTCAGTGTTTTATTTCATCTCTATATATGTGAAGTACTCTGATGTGGGTTCCAGGTCACAAGGAAGTTAAAGGCAACGAGGAAGCAGGAAGCATTTATCGGCCCAGAACCCTTCTGTGGACTCTCCAAAGTCCACTTGAAAAAAGAGGTTGGACGCTGGGAAATGAATGAAATAAATTCTCACTGGCATAAAGTGCCAGGACAAAGACAAGCGAAAATGCTAGTAAGCCTTTCGCCCAGGAAAGATAAACAGCTTCTCGAGTTGGACAAGAAAGACTTGAAACTGGTGACGGGACTCCTCACTGGACACTGCCCTCTGAGGTATCACGTGAAAAAGATGGGCAAAACAGTAAGTAATAGTTGCCGCTACTGCGAGAACTTCGCTGAAATTGCAGAACATTTGCTTTGCGAATGCCCAGCGCTTTTCTGCAAGAGGCTCAAGTTTCTGGAAGGAGCTTCCTAAAGCCCTTCGATGTCAGGAACTTGGCTTCCAGGATACTGATAAACTTTGTAGGAAGTCTCGGAACCCCGGGCCTCGAATAGATTAAGGGTTATGCACAAAAGATCTGATAGGTCCAAGTGCTTGAGAGGCAGCATAGCCTTCACGACCCACCCTACAATTTACAATGGTCATGGTCATTTCAAAATATAACTAAAATACTTAAATTTTACAATTAAATATTGAAATCGCCATTTAAATAATGAACTTCATTAGTATTTCACATAAGATTGATATAATTTTTCTAATTTAAAATACAGACACACTTGACATTAAAAAGAAATAACCATAAATAGTAATGACAGGATCATTAAATTTGAAACGGAAATAATTAGCTATTGTTTCTAGTAAAAAAAAGGGATCTTGCGTTTTGAAAATGATATAAATTAAAAGTTATTGTTTGTATAATCATAGTTCCCATTACAAAAATATCTTTTTTTTTATTAAAATTAATATAGTTAATTCTATTTCCTGTTGATGCTACCTATTAACTTAATAACAAAAAAAGGTTGCCAATTGTGGCACAATTTTAATTAAAAATAAATTAAATTATAGCCATGCTTTGTTTTAATTTGTTTCATGAATGTTGGACTCATTTATACGAGGCTGGTCCAAAAAGTTTTCAACCTAATTAAAAATTTATTATCTCTTTAACCCGTCCAGACAAGGCCGGCGCTAGGGGTGAGGCAGGTGAGGCGGTCGCCTCAGGCGGAAGTTTTTCAGGGGCGGCATTTTTAATCCCAAAGCAACAAAGAATACAATAGTAAAAAAACACCAATATGTAAAATATATTATTATACTTCATATGATGGTAGGAATAATAATAATGAATCGGGGTACACGCGAATTGTTTATCAGTTTTTAATAAATTTAAAAGCGAGCCGCCTTCATTAGAACAATTTGGCGTAAACGAAAACATTTCGAATATGAGAGAGAAGATACACCATTAAAAACACATTTTTTGATATTTTGTCGCTTAGGTGGTGTCTGAAATAAACGATTCAATTACTATGTGCCAGAGGGAAAAACGTTCCCGTGCGAGTGCGAGCGAGACAGTTAAATTCATATATGTGAGTTGAAAAGAGAGCGCAAATGGACAGTAAAATATACACAAGTGTAAATATAAAAAATTTGGTGGACAATTTATTTTTTACATCAGAAAAAGGTATTTATGTACAATATGAATAATTACCATTTTTCATTCATCTTTGTCGTTGTATTCCTCTTCATCTATCATCATTGTTGATATTTCATAGTTACCTTTGGTGTTACTTAGAGAATACCTCTGTCACAGAGACAGGTAATGTTACCGCAATATACATTTTCTATGAGTTTAACTGTTAAACTATAACAAGGAATTTTGGCATTTCATATAATTTACAATCCATCTTCAATGAAGCCCAATATGCGCTCTCTCTTCAACTCACAGATATGAATTTAACTGTCTCGCTCGCACTCGCATGGGAACGTTTTTTCCTCTGGAAGATAGTGATGAAATTTATTTCTGGCATTCAATAATACGTTTTTTGTATTATGATAAAATTTGAAGACTAATGAAATAATAAAAATAAAACTATTTTCTATAAATTTTTATAGCGTTCTGTCAACACAATTAGAAGGAGCAAAAATGTTCTGGCGAATTTTTTATACATTCAGTATACTTTTAGAAATAATCTGCATAAATTTTATGACTGATACTTTAACTAAAATAATTCTTTTTTCCTACTATCTGTAAAATTTTAGGGTAATTTACCCCGGCCATTGGGGGCTGCCAGAAGTGGCTTCTATTGTCGAGCAGATATTAAACATTGAGTCAGTAAATTTTCAAGACTTTTGAAATGACAACTGAAAATTGGTCACTGGCTCTTCCTCTAAAATTATAAAAGTATTTCAATAAAAAAAAATTACATTTAACACCCTGCATGTTCTTTAATATAAAGAATTGGACAAAGGCAAATTGTGTTATATCGCAATATTTGTATCCTGTATAATAACTATGGTAGTTCTTACCCAAAACAATGAACCAAAAGAAGAAGATCGATTCGAACTTACATGATAATGTGACCGGCATTTCACCTGTGTAGACAGTGAGTAATAATGTACCATATAAATATACATAATTTGCTAAAATTGTGTTAGCCCCGCTGCCGACGTTTCTGTATAAATAACCGAAGATGAAACCAATTAAAATGTGCGCCAGAATTCTGTTCACAGAGGGACCCTGAAATAAAAATTTGAAATATATTAATTTAAAGTCTTTACATTAAAAATTTCATAAACGACTTAATTTAAAATCACATGTTTTGATATTGAAAACATGAATGTGTTTCATTTTATTTTCATTTTTTATTAACAAATATTTCATGATTAAAATACTTGTTTAAATTATTAATGATACAAAAAGTTGTTAAAAGATATTAATTTACTAGATTTAAAATTAAACATTTTGATATTGAAAATACCAATTGTTTTTTTTAACATTAAAATAGTTCCTAATTAAAAGCACTTTTTTCAATTTAAAATTAACTTTCAGATTTACAGAAATACATTTTATGTTAGTTAATTTACAAATGATAAAAAAGATCTAGTATTAAGATTTAATATAAACAAAAAAAAATAAAAAATGTAAGTAATAAAATTTTATCTTTATACAAGGTGATTCTTTGTGAGTTTTAATTGGATTTTTTACAGAAATGCCCAATTGATGGCCTTCTGTTATTTCTGGTTATACTGTTAGTTGACTGAAACTTTCTTATTTAAAAAGAACACCCTATATATTACATATTTCGATAAAGCTACTTTTGAGGATTCTCTTAATAAGGGGATTTGCTACCTTACACTGAGTGTTTTACGAGATCAGACCAATGCAAACAATGCCCTATTTAACCAGCTAGTCCACATAACTTTTTATTTTGCGTAAATGTCTTCTTCTTTTAGGGTGTCGTCTTCTTTAAAAGGTTGGCTACCATCATGACTATTTTAACTCTATCCACCGCTAACCTAAAAAGTTGGACTGACGAACAGTTGAGCCACGACATTCGTCTTCGACCTATGCTGCGATTGCCAACCATTTTGCACTGCATAATCACTTGTAATAAAGTATATCTTTCTCCTCTCATAAAGTGGCCAGGGTACTGTAGTTTTCGGATTTTTGTCTCATTCACAAGCTCCGTCCCTTTTCCTAGTCGTCTGAGTAATTCTTCGTTAGTGATTCGGTCTACATACGATATTCTGAGTATTCTTCTGTGTAACCACATTTCGAAGGCTTCCAATTTTTTCACGATGTTTTATTCAGTGTTGCTGCTAGTTACGCGATTTGTACCAAGTAGTATTGAACAAAACTTTTTTAAGGTTAGAATTATTATTTAAAATTTTAAGTGAACTTAAACATCATTTAATTTTACACCAAAAAGGTACTCGATACTGTGTACCGTTTTTGGAATATTTTGATTTGAAAATTATAAAGTAATAACCAAATTTTTTTTCTTCAACGCCCTTTATCTTTAATACGGATGGCGTTACGAAAAATTTTTTACTTAGCAAGCCCCAATTATTTTTCAGTTTTCTACCTATCCTAGAGACAGGGGAAATATCTTGTAATGATTTTTAAGTTTATAAATATTTCTAATTTAAAAATTATTTTTTTTGCGTTAATTAATTTATAAATAATAAAAAAATCCCGCAATAGATTTTTTTACCTCATTACAAACTAAAACAAAAAATAAATTTAAAATATCAACAAAAATTCAAAAAGCGTCTCATTCTTTTTTTTACATAATATGTGAAACTGATTAGAATCAGGATAGTTAAAAAAAGGTCATGACCATTACATGCACAGCCAACGTCCTTGACAATGAATTGCCATGGTTAAAATTCGCGAAATTAAAAGTTTTTACTCGTGGCATGAATGTAATAAATAGATAATCTCATTTTTTTTCTTGAAATCGTGTACGTCTATTTAACTTATTTTAATTGCATATTATGATCTGTCAAAAAGTAAATTTAAATACCAGATATTGTTTAGAACGTAATAACATTTTACGTAAATGAGTTTTTTTTTTAATTTGTCTTTGTTAGGCATGATAATTTTTTTATGTTGGCATTCCCATTTGATTTTGATACGATTATAGCTAAAAATAATTTTATTCAATACGAGGTTGTAATATTCTTAAAAAATACCAAAAAAAAATATTTTTATCTAATTTATCCCTTATTCTCTTAAGTAATTTTTATATGAACATATGTCTATAAATATGTCTTTTTTTATTGTTAGAAGAAGTACGTTCCATAATTTTCAGATTTAAAATTTTTATTTTTTGAACCAGCCAAACGTTTAAAGAAAGGATTTTGCAAAATGATAATTGCTTCAAAACATATTTTATGCTGTGAAAAATATTTTTTTTAAATGCATAAGTACAAGATGTTACAAATTAATTTTTTATCATTTTTTAATGATATACGAGGTGCGCTCCATAATTTTTCAAGTTTAAAATATTTATTTTTTGAACGCCTAAAGCAAATATTTCACAACAAAATTTATTTAATTTAAATAAAACGTAAATCTTTAGTAATTATTATGATCAAACCAGAAAGATTACACGAGGCTAGTTCAATAGTTAAGACCCCTTTTATTTTGTTTATATTAAAGGTGGATTTTATTTAAACGAACCTCGCACAAAAAATAAAGACGAAATCGTATGTAACCTATTAAAGCTTTTACTTACATAAAACCTTTTTATCATTAAAAGATTTCGTTTGTATAATAGTAGAAACTGCATGATGATGGCAGCAGGCACTGGACTCGAATCATCCGAACAAAGTCCCACTTTTTTTTCTTTAAACAAATCGCAGCTATATTGTTCGCTGTCTACGACAAATATACAAAATCATTTCCAAAACATTCAAATAGAAAGGTAATTTTTTTTAATAAATACGCCAAAAAATGTGCCTACCTTTATTGATAATATATTCGATACTTTCTAAATTCTTCGCTTGCTCAGATTTAACACTTTCGGACAACTTCGTTATGTCCGCCCCATGCTCCCCTATCGATACCTCAATTACTACAAACAAAAAAACAATATTATTTTACAATAATAATCACCTTTAATTTTTTTATTTCCAAACGACATTCCCTGTTAATTTACAGTACTGAAACCTTTGAATATAAAACGAGCATTGCCACTCTGTACGGATGCCAAAATGCGACGGAAACGGCCTTCGTGACCCTCCAGGTATGACTCATTAACCTGTTTAAAAGTTTCAGTACTATACATTAATAGCCATACTGGAGTTTTGTGTGTTTAAGCCTATAAACAAATCTAGTAAAACCTCAGGGCGCAGTATTTTATACGGATAGCTCTAAACAAGAGGGGAGAGTGGGCTGCGGTATCTTCTCAGAAGACCCCTTACTTAGCCTGTCGTTTCGTTTGCCTAATTATTGACCTCTAGGGTAGCGGTGCAATGCCTTGCCGCCCTGAATGAGCTTAGAACTAAGTTTAGAGTTTACATTGTCTTGGTACCTGGACGAGCTAGCAAGAGAGTGCATCCTCCAGGGCATCACCTTTCCAGCTGTATCTGTCTCATCTCGGCAAGGTGTACCAATTGCAAATTGCCGCCTCCTCCTGCACAGCAAAGTAGTTCAAAAAGCTAACTTGAGGTGTCAAAATGAACCCACATGCACATTATAGATTTGGCCTAAATTAGATCTACGTCGAACTAATGATGTTTTAACTTTAACCACGGAGTTCATAGGAAATGCGATCGCGGCCATAACAGAACACTGGGCAGGTGGATCCCATGCACGGCGCATGGAAATCGCAGAGCTACGACACGACTTTTGCGGAAGCACAATGAGGAAAAGAAGGAAATAATGGTACATTAAACCAAACTTTGATGACTTATCTGATCTCAACTCAGTTAGCATCAAAGACTTAACACTTTCTATTAATTAAAAGTTCCAACTGGTTCTTACGGTAGAGGAAGAAGGCACCGCCGTCCATCACGGCATCACACCGGGCCAAAAGGCATAAGTGGGTTCCTTCCGAATCGCCGTTTTAACCTAACCTTAATCTAATCTAAGCCTACAAACAACTTGTAAGGTGATATTACACTAAATTTTAATGACGATAAACCCACGTTGCAACGACTATGGTAAAAACATAAAGGGACAAAAGCCGATAGCTTGATTTCCCGGCGTGGCAACGTCGAAATACTTACGATAATCAGCTGGATTGTGGTAGGAGGGACAATTAAGATTGAATCTTCCCAAATAAGATATCAAATCGCTGGTTCTTCCGTCGTAGATGCATTTTCCTGCCGATAATGCGTAGATTTTGTCGAACATTTCAAAAAGTAACGCAGACGGTTGGTGAATAGTGGCGATTACGGTCCTTCCTTCTAGAGCGAGGTTTTTAAACAGCGAAACGCATTGGGAGCAAGACGAACTGTCCAAACCGCTGAAAAAGAATGTAAAATGTATCTACGAATTAATTTGGAACCTGCAAAGTTGTTACAGTCGACACGGAATCCGGTCAGGCCTATTCGTTTGTCATGCTCGCGCTGCTCAAAACTGATTTGAGCAGTATTCGACTGTTCGTTTGTTACAAGCAATTGATCAGAGACCGTTCGTTTGACAGGAGCAAGTTGCTATATACCAGATAAAGCAGGATTTATTTGTTCCACCAATTTAGGTAAGGCAGAAAAATCATATCAGTTTGATCTAGCAGAATATAAAAAATCGGACATTAAATATGAATAGAAAATTCAGTATAATTAATGGTGAAGTGACTGATGCAAATTCTGAGTTGGAAAATTATTTACTTAACGAAATAAAAATTTGATGGACAATTTAAGGTTATCTTTTTGTTGGGAACCGTCGTAGCGGTGAAAGGGTGCGTTTTAGGGGAAAGATGGTCTGGAAGAGGTAGGCCTAACATTTTATCTTCTACAACTTTTATTTTAAACTTTTTTTGATATTTTTAAAATATAACCCAAAAATCGTATTTCCGGGTAGATTTTAATATTTTTTACCTCCTTCCCAGGGGTTAAGAACTTTTTTACTCTACCCATAGTTTTGTTCGCATTTTTCTATATATAGTTTCAGCCATATCTGTAAATAACCCGATTTCCAGTCTTTTTGACTGAACCATAAAAAAATATTCACTAGTAAATAAATATTTTTTAAATGGAAGTTGGTTATTTTTATATTTAATTCACTGTAATTGGTTTCTCCTGATGACTTTTTTAATTACAATCCATGTATTATGCCTAATGGTTTTATTGTAATCAGAATAAATTATTTTTGTGAATCACTTTTTGACATTGAGCATTATCATTGTCGGAGTGAATCATCTTTGATGTACAGTAAGCATACACAACCAAACGTAATGGAATCACATACAGTGTGGCCAACCGAAAACGAAACGGAGCCATTTGCAGGAACCTCGCATTATTTTAAAAAACCGTTAGAATCCACTAGTTTTAACTCCAAGCGAGGGTAAGAATTACCCCAACATTTTTAAATGGCATTGGGGGTCGGATAAGATGTCTTTTAAAAGCTCTAATAATTCTCTTTACAATAGTATTTAAATTTTACATTTCCTCCTAATACTTAGAAAAAAATTACATGTTAAAATTCCAATTATTGTAGTTGCTTGCTTACTACTTAATTGATTAAATGTTCAAACTGATGACTTAAGACTGGATTCTATGCAAAAGGCATATTTTCATTTTTGGGTATATCTCTCCCATATTTTATAATTATATACACGTTTCACGTACTAACATGATATTTTTTATGTTTTTTTTTAAGTGCATATAATGCATATTTGGTTAGAAACAACCACCAAGTTTGCACAGAGAACGGACCTCAACTAGGAAGGGATGCTGTAGTGTGGTACACTGATGGATCCAAGATGGATGAAAGGGTTGGAGTGGGCGTTATAGGGCCGAATTTTAGGCTCTCAGAACCCCTTGGTAACACCCCAACCATCTTTCAAGCAAAATTACATGCCATAGAGATATGTGCCCAGGAGTGCATCGAAAGAAACACCCGAAGGGCAGAAATCTATATTTTATCAGATAGCCAAGCAGCACTAAAAGTTTTGAAGTCATACACTTGTGAGTCCAAGCTGACTTGGGACTGTAAACAGTCCCTGAGACAACTGGGTTCCAAGTCACAAGGGAGTAAAGGGCAACGAAGAAGCAGATTTCCTTGCCAAAGAAGGGGCAAATACACAATTTTCCGGCCCAGAACCCTTCTGTGGTCTTTCCAAAGCCCACTTGAAAGATGAGGTTTGACGCTGGGAAACAAATGAAATGAAATCTCACTGGCATAAAGTGCCAGGACAAAGACGAGCAAAAAGGCTAGTAAGCCTTTCGCCTAATAATTCTTTCGAGAATCGGTATTGACCTTCATTATTTTTCACATAAATCCCAATATTTAAGTACTATACAGGGTGATTCATAAAGAATGGGCAATCTCTGAACTGGAGAATATGGCGATCGAGCTTAACATGTCTTAAACAAATGTTGCAGGTTTACGAGATCCACAGGGTATTTAAAGTTGGAATTTAAATTTGAAATTTGTTAATAATTTTATGATTTTAAGCAGCATCGTCTTGAAAATTGGCAACTTATTGTTTTTGGCATGAAAATTACGAATTTTATGCTGAATTTAGCGCTATTTATACAGAGCGTTAGTTACACCCTGTTACTTAGGTAAATTACAACATATTTTTTTGCCTAATGAGTTAATGACTAAAAGATCTAAAAGGCAGTTGAATTTTGAATAAAAAAGGTACTCTTGTTTATTTCATGTAACTCTATCAGTTTTTGAGTTATTTGCATGGTAAACATTCAGCGTAAAGACTAGGAGGTGTTTTTAATTGGAAAAACAATCATTTGTGGGACTACAAAAATCCAAATGCTTTATGGGAACGACATTTTCAGCATGAATTCAAGGTAAATATTTGGTGTAGTGTGATATCTGGTTTTTTTATTGGTCCTTTTGAACTTCCTCCTAATCTGAACAGGCCCCTTTATTTAAACTTCCTTGAACAACAGTTAAACACACTACTAGAAGATGTACCACTAGCCATAAGGCGGAACATGTGGTTTATGCAAGACGGGGCGCCGCCACATTTTTCTCTACCAGTACGGCAATACCTGAATGAAAATTTTTCTCACCGGTGGATTGGGCGAGGCAGTGAATTTGTTTGGCCACCTATAAGTCCAGATTTAAACCGTCTAGACTTCTTAATATGGTCGCAAATGAAAAAAATGGTTTACAAAGATACCATTAATTCCATCGAAGAATAACGACAGAAAATTCAAGAAGCTGCTAATATTATTAAAATTAATCGACTAATGTTATTTAATATTCAAAGATCTTTAAGGAGACGCCTTACACAGTGTATTGAAGTGGAAGGCGGGCATTTTGAGCATTTACTTTGAATTTTTCTTTTATTACTGTTACTGATTGTTATTTGTTGTCTTTACCCCTCATAGCAGTAATTTAAAGGAATAAATTTATTTCACAATAAAAAAAATTCATTGAATGTTTAAAATACAAATAACCCAAAAACTGATAGAGTTTCATGAAATAAACAAGAGTACCTTTTTTTATTCAAAATTGAACTGCCTTTTAGATTTTCTAGTCATTTTAGTCATAACTCATTGGGCAAAAAGATATGTTGTAATTTACCTAAGTAACAGGGTGTAACTAACGCTCTGTATGAATAGTGCTAAATTCAGCATAAAATTCGTAATTCTTATGTCAAAAACCATAAAGCTGTTAATTTTCAAGACGATGCTGCTTAAAATCACAAAATAATTAAGAAATTTCAAATTAAAATTCCAACTTTAAATACCCAGTGGATCTCGTAAACCTGCAACATTTGTTTAAGACGTGTTTAGTTTGATCGCCATATTTTGGTGTGTAGTATCTCCAGTTCAAAGCTTGCCCATTTTTAATGAATCACCTTGTACTATACGAGTATAAGTGTAAAAACGACTTTATAGTGCCTGCACTGCGTTAGGGACTTCTGCGCTGACTTCATCGGCCACCTCTGGACCTCGGGGACAACGGTACGAGAGACAGCCTGGTACAATGTAGAACTGGGGATGGTGGCCAGTGCAACTCTTCAAGATGCACTGGGGGCTATGGCAAATTTGGCAGAGGGGTAAAGTGCTCCAATGTCAAGAACTACAAGCTTGGGGGTCTCCGGCGCACTTGGCGCAGATATAAGTGTAAAAACGAAATTAAACTAGCTTCATTCTGTTGTTATTCATCGATCAACAATCATCGTGGTGTAGGTACATCGTATAATATCCGTAACAAATCGTTTTTTGCCATTTTTACGATCTGAAAATGTCAAAAGTAACAGAAGGGAAGTTGATCCTACTAAAAGGATGAATAGGTGATTATTAGTGATCTCAAAATCACTGATGTAAAAAAAAATTTCTGTACATTGTGGGATAAAAGGGTAAGTTTAATTTTTTTTAGTCTACATTTATTCATTAATATAAACCGTTAGAACAATTATAAAATAATTATGTAATTTAAAACCTAAAATCATTTTAAATTAGTTAAAACTTTAATTGTAAATTGCAAAGTACTTGTCGATGTTGCGTTCGATAAACGCATGTTTTAATGTATTTTCAAATGATTATAAAATTGAATAATTGCTTTAAAAAGTGAAATCAATCTTCTCATCGAATCGTTCTAAAAAAATAAATTTCGCTATTCAGATTTTCTGGCAGAAGAAATTTCGGGTGGTACAACATTTGAAAACGTCACTTCACCAAAACAAACTTTCTGCACGCACTAATAAACCCCGGCGGCAACTTCTGGAGGAAAGTCTTCAAAATACTTCGAGTGTACGAGAAACTTTTTCGAAAGATTTATGTAATCTTTTTTTGGGTTGTAATATTCCCCCACATAAATCGGACAATCCAATATTTCAAACATTTCCGAAAACGTACTGCAACGTATACCTCGGATATATGGCATGACTCTAACATCACCAAAACAACTAGAATATCTCTGGTCCTATCCCTGGTTTTTACCATCTTTTTGTACGCGTCAGAGACGTAACGACCAAACAGGCTGATAGGAGTTGGTGTTTTTCTTAAATTTCTGGAGGTTGTATGCCTCGGGGAAGACCTCCCTAGGCAATGAGTTCCAAAGCCTCGCAATTCGTTGGATGAATGAGTCTTTGGAAAGTGATGTTCTGCAGGTTTCCAAAGTGACCACGAAGGGGTGTGAAGACTGAACTTGACGGGTTAATCTCGAAGAGACTGCCAAAGGAGGAACGATTGTTGATATTTCAGAAGAGCATCGCCCATGAAAATATCTATAAAATAGAGATAAATCGCCAACTTTTCTACGGTGTTCCAGACAAGTGAGCGAGTTTGTAAGCGAGGCATCACCGACGAGACGAATTGCCCTTTTTTGGACAGAATCCAGTGGCTTCAGGATATGATTAGGTGCCGCACTCCAAATATGGGAACAGTACTCCAGTACAGGTCAGATCTGTGCCTTATAGATCATAAGCAGCTGACTGAAGGTGAAATAGCTCTTGGCACGAAACAAAAAACCAAGTTTTTGGGATGCACTTTTGGCAATGGACCTCACGTGATTTTCCCAGGAAAGTTTATTGCTGATAGTAATACCAAGCATCGATATGGATGACTTCAGTGGTATGGTTACTCCTGACAAAGTTATGTTAGGCACAGTGAGATCGGCTTTTCTAGAGAAAAGACATGCTCGTGTTTTGTTTGCATTGAATTCTACCAAGTTATTGGATCCCCATTCGAGAATTGTTGCTAAGTCCATATTTATATTGTTAACATTTCTTCATCGTTCATTTCTGGTTTCACGGGCTGATATAGGGGCCCTGAAAGAGAAAGCGGTATGGAGGGTACTATCATCGGCAAAGCTGTGTACGGGACATGAAGTTGCTTTCAACAGGTCGTTGATGTGAAGTAAAAATAGTGTTGGTGCTAGAATGGATCCTTGCGGAACACCAGCATTTATGAGTAGAGTGTCAGATGAAACTCCATCGACCACTACATGGAGAGACCTGTTTGAGAGAAAACTAGCAAGCAGAGAACACAGCTGAGGGGGCAAGCCATAAGATGGAACGCCTTGGAGATATCTAATGCCACAGCTAAAGTTTCTCCATACTTTTCAATAGATAGCTGCCATATATGTGAGACGTATGCGAGCAGGTCACCGTTAGGAGAGCAATCGACAAACTATATATTAGTAATGCCTCGGCCAATACCAGCAACAACCGACAATAAAATGAGTTCACAACACATCTGACAAGATGTTATGACTGTGATGATGACTGCAACGTAGAAAATACAAAAATTACAGAGCTTGATGGAAACATGACTGCGCAGATTTACGTACAAGTTATAGGTATATAGGTATAGATACGTTTATTTCAAGCTGCAATTGGACCAACTTTCATTTTTCAAGACGATAATACTCGACCGCATATTGTGCATAAGCAGTCGAAGATGCTTTGGACTTCCATGGTATCTCGCATTTAGCATTATCGCCCGACCTCAATCCCTTCGAGCATGCTTGGGACCAGCTACAAAGAGCCTTAAATTCCCATCAACCACCCCCATAGACATTCCAAGAACTTGGACAGCTTTTACCCCAACTTTGGAAATAAATCGATCAAGGATTTGTAGCCAGTGGTCGGTAAATAATTGATGTGAGTGTTGATTTTTTTGCAAGCAAAAGATTGGAATTTTTCTTTTTGTTTGATACTTAACTAATATCATCTGTCGAGCGGTTGACTTACTGGCGTTCTTGGCCATGTTGCCGAATTTCTAGGAAGAGGAAACTCGCGCATGACGTCATGCGGTTAAGAGAAGTGTAAAAATCTAAAAGTGTTCGATTTGGTTGGTGCGTAGAGGGATTTTACTTTTGTATTTAGACCGAATTCGTTTCTTGGGAGTTCTCTGTTTATTTCAAGGTCCTCGTAGTAGTCCAGTTTGGTTTTAATCATGAAGGTAATGTGGGGTAGAATTTTTGAGTCGTTTTCAGGGGTGAAAGAATGCCGTTTCATTGGGTCTCTTAAATTGTTCAACCTCAAAAATAGACCGATGAGAATTACCAGACAATGAACAGTTTTATGATTTTATCTCAGTAACAATACTTCATATGATTAATACGTAAAATATCCTGCATTAAATGTGGCAAGTTATGCTGGTAGAATACTAAAAATTTATGTTTAACAATATGTAGATACAATTACTGTCAACGTTGTAACGCTTATAACAGATAAATAAACTCAAAACTAGACTAATGATAATCACCAGGCTGTTACAAACATTTTTTTTTTTTTGCAGTTTCATCATTTCATTTTGGTAACAATAAGTCGTACGCCCAAGCAAACTTGTTTCATTGATCATTAATAATAAACAAGTGACATACAAAACTGTATTAATTTATTCGATAGAATGCTTTGGATGAATCATAATAACATTTTTTGTACTTACGTAGTAGGTTCGTCTAGAAATAATATAGGCGGATTGCTGAGTAGTTCTAAAGCGACAGCTAATCGTTTCCTTTGACCTCCAGAAAGTCTTATCGTCAGTGTATGCTGGCATTCGCTCAGTCCCAAAATTTCTAAGATTTTTGCTATCTGAAAGGCAAACAAAGTACCTACCGTTAAAAATAAGATATAATTATGCAGTGCTTTCATTTCCAAGTGGCACCCCTTTAACATCCCCCACCCCTTCTTTAATATAGCAACCACTATCTTGTGCTACATCAATTGAAAACCCGAGAAAAACGAAAATAAGCCATATAAAAACAATAAATAAGAACTTTCTTGGGATTATTACAGACTTCATCACAAGCATTTCGGCACGAGGATCGAAGATTGTTTTAGCATTCGCTGACGATGCCGATACCATAGCTCAGACAACACGAGATTTGTGTGGAATTTTCAGCCGTTTTGAGGAAGCTGATCTGCAAATGGGCCTCAAAGTAAACGAGGACAAGACTAAATACATGGTGATGTCAAGAAATACCAGAAATAGGGTCAGGCAGAACGTCTATACCAACGACCACAATTTTCAAGTTGTAAAGGAATTCAAGTACCTGAGAGCGATAAAAACCCAGGATAACCGAGTGATAAAGACGTGGCAGCCAGAATAGTCGCGGCGAACAGGGCTTTTTACTCCATTCAAGACTTATTTAAGCTTCTCTCCAAGAATAATAAGATTCGAATTTACAAAACCATAATCCGCTCTGTGGTGACGTATGGGAGCGAGACGCAGGCTCTGAACCAAAGAGAAATAAACAAACTGCTGGTATGGAAACTTAAGATCCTGCGAGCCATTTACGGTCCCTTTAAGGATGCTAACACGCAAGAATAAAGACGTGGACATAATCATGAGCTTCAACAACTATTTGGCAAAGAGAGCCTTACTAGGCATATAAAGGCTAATAGGTTTAGATGGGCATATCATGTTATAAGGAGCGACGATCAGCGCTTAATAAACACAGACCGTTTGGCAGAATACCAGTAGGACGCCACAGAAACCGATGGAAGGACGTTGTAACGACAGACCGCCAAGGATGGAGGGCAATAGTGAATGCGGCGAAGACTCACGACGAGTTGTAGTGCCAAACAAGAAAAATAAACATTTGTCGCAAACTAATTCGTTGATGACTAAAATTAAACAGAAAAATATTGACCTAAAACCACGCAGATTTTTTTTTTGGTGGAATTGCAAAGTATCCGGTGAAATTTGTTTAAAATAATTAAAACAGAATTTTCATTCGTAAACAAATTAAAATGACCATAACCTATCGCAACACCTAAATGGATTTATTGGCATTAAAAGTTGGCCGTTATTTTATTGGCGGTTTTGAGAAATTCACTTCAAGGATATAACAGTTTATACAATGTGTTTTGACATAAATATTTATTCCCTTGTGTTGGTTAAAAGTAAACATTTTACCGATTTAGCAAACTTTTAAAATTTGAAAGTATAATTTAGTTACGTTTCACGAATCAGACGGATTAAAAACATTTTAAAGAATTGGCTGTTCTTAAAATTATTTAAAGAGTGCTTAAACAAACTTTCGTACGACGTTACAATTATTTTACCCGTATATTAATAAAAAAGAAATTATTTCTGCACTGTCATCGAAAAGATCATAATTCTTGTGGAAAAGGTTAACATTTACATACGTAAACATATTTTCTCCACTACCATTGGATTCTACAACAATTCCATATGCTTTATATATTGATAAATAGAGATTCCTTAGATATGTTGGCCTGATACATTATTCAACAGCTGACAAACAATCACCAAGATCCTGAAACATTATTTAACAGCTGACAACCAATCACCAATTTCAATATTCAGGATCCAACGGGTTGGGACCAATGAGGAAGCTGCAATAGAACAGCTTTTTTATAAATGTGTTCTGCTCCTCCAACTCGCGAATGTCATGTTCATTCCGATGAACTGTCATCTCGACTATTCGATTACGAAAATAAGATGGAGAATTTAACGAGTGATAGTGATGGTCGTAGAGAAAGTATAGTCTTCTACTCGCGTATAATGGTTATTATTCTTTCGGACGATTCCAAAACTCGCCTGCGGCTCGTTTCGAAATTTTCATCCACGAGAATAATAGCTATCGTTATACGCTCGTTAAAGAATATACTATTTCTCCACGACCATACTTGGAATATACTCATTATAAAATTATTTTTAATAGTAGAGGATCCAAATTAAGTCGACCTTCACCTATCTGTTTAACGGATAAAAATTATTTTATAAGTAATTTAGTATGTTAAAAATTATAAAAAACATGAGTTGCCCGAAAAAATCCTGCCCAGCATTAGTCACAACTGTAGGTTGACAGCCCTTTCTACCATTTTCTTTCATTTAGCAAAGGATTGCTTTTAGTAAATCGCGCCTGGCACTATCCAAGCAAAGATCTGTTAACGTTTTCGAATAGTGATGGAAATTGTGCGTAACAATACTTGATAAATTTATGATGCTAATCGTGTGACGTGATTACTGTTTTTCGTTGTTATGGTTTCTTGGTGTTTGGAAAAAACCGGACGGTAAGTTGCATGTTTATCATGTTTGTTTAAAGTTTAATATATTAAAGTCTTGTTATTGGTAAAAGTTTTTGTTTGGGTATTTAAAATACATAGCAAATACAAATTGCAAGATTTTAACGATTTTAAAAATAAATCATTAGAAACACTTCGACAAATTTTAATAGGTTGTGGTTTTAAGAATAAGAAGTTAGATAGTGTAATGTGTATTATGGAATCGTCTCGTATTGTGGTAAATCGTCAAAATTATTTAAGGCAGTTATAGAGAAAGTAATAGAAATATAGTTTATTTAGATGACACGTTCAATAAATAATTAAATAATTTTTGAAAATTTATCTAATTTAAAAATAAAGTGGGGATGTATAATCGTGTTTAAAAGTTAATAGTTCCGTCTCCCCTGATAGTAGGTCTATGATTCTCTTGCCAATGACTGGAGAGCAGACAACATCACAGCACAACACATTCCAGTCGGCCGTATCAAGACGATACAATCGAAAAGTGGGGATGTATGATCGTGTTTAAAAGTAAATAGTTCCGTCTCCTCTAAAAATAGGTCTATGATTCCAAGCAATATTAGTGGACTCGTAATAACGAGCTGAGTTAGAATAGGTATAAAATAAAAAATACGCAAAGCCATTTTTAAACAGTTATGTTAGGTTAGGTTTGAAGTTTTAAAAAACCCTGTATATTTAAAAATAATGTTGGATTATCCATCCTAGGATGCTTATCATGCTTACGGAATACAAAAACTTCATTGTACACCCTGTATTATAATCTTGACGTAAGAGTTACAGATTATTACAAAATCCTTGCATTACTCCAAAACATGTTTGTAACTAAAATGTATTGTCAATTGTACGCGTAAATGTTTATTCGAAAGATAAAATAAAATTAAAAACGATTTGGATATACTAAGCTTTTTATGTTTATTTATTAAACTCGCTTCTATCATTTCAACCTTGACTTTCGCAGCTGTTATCAGGACGGGTAAACTATCAGTTTTTTATTCTTTGTCTATCAATTCAGATTTTTATTATTTATTTGTTTAACAATTCTACGCCCGATTCTATTTAAATATGCCCAAAGTAACACCAACAATAAATCCGGCATATTAAAATCTGTTTTTGCACTTCTTGGTCATTTCATTGTTTTGAATTTGTTTATTATTTACTTGTTTTGAGCGATTGTCGAACATTGTTTAAAAGTACCAATATATTCGTGATTATTATTGTTAATTAGTAGTAGTATTTATTATTCATTTTTATTATTCAAACTTTTTACAATCAACAAACAAACAAATGAACAAAATGTAATTTGGATGATGGGAAAATATATCGGTTGTTCTAATTACAGTCAACTCTCGATAATTTTTGACACTCGTTAATTTGAATCTCTCGATAATTTGATATGTTTTTCCGGTCACTTGAAAAATACTCGATAAATTGAATAAAATCAATGTTAATTGGTCTCTTCGGTAATTTGAAAGAAATACATGCGATAATTTGAAGTCCAGGCTTCCCTACTTTCTATAATTTGAAGCGTTTATCATGCAAACCTGTCGTTTGTTTACATAAATGTACAGACCTGTCGATTGTTTACATAAATGACGCACTCGTAACCGACACAAATGTCGATTACTTCGCAGCTCTCCCCACTATGGAAAATTCTTTGGACAATGATAGACTTAAGTCTTCTGTCTCCTTGAATTAACTCTAAATATATCTTCAGAGAAGCCTTGGACGAAGTGGACCTTGGTATTGCTAATTGCTGCTAGTCAGGAAGAACTGCAAATACTCATAAACAGAGTGACCGAGTCATGTAACAAGTAAGGGCTAAGACTCGATACTTTAAAAACCAAAGTTATGGTTGTCAGCAAAACACCAATACCACCAATACAAATCAGGGCATACGGGATACAGCTAATATACAATGACAACTGGGACATGAGCAAAGAAATAAAGATTCGTTTCGAAAAAGCCAGAACCGCCTTCTTTAAATTAAAAAGAATTTTCTGAAACAAAGGAATCACTTTAAAATTAAAAATCAGACTAACACGCTGCTATATATTCTCCACATTGCTCTATGGAGTAGAGAGTTGGACGCCGACCGACTCATTATTGAAGAGGCTGGGTCTACAGAAGGATCCTGCGAATAAGCTGGATGGACCGAATAAGAAATGAGGGTGGTTCTACAACGAATGAGGAAAAACACAGAAATAATTAAAGTAATAAAAATCAAAAAACTTGAATACTTCGGCCACGTGATGAGGCATCCAGAGAAATATTATCTCCTTCATTTAGTGATGCAGGGTAAGATTGCCGGAAGTAGAGGTCCAGGACGAAGAAGAACATCTTGGCTCAGAAATCTTCGAGAGTGGTATCGCAAATCATCCGTTGAACTATTCCGAGCTGCGATAAACAGAGTTATTATAGCCAATATGATTGCCAACGTTCGATAATCGGACAGGGTACCGGAAGAAGAAGAAGACTTAAGTCGCTCACTCAAAAAAAGATTACGAACTTCTTTTCGAAATAAAAATTTGTGGATAATTTTATTATATTTAACTAGCAGAATCCGGTGTACGTTGCTACACCCCATTATTTTATTTTATTCTTTTTGGGATGCCCATTCCATATCGAAATTTTATTTATTTAACAAATGTTTTATTTTATTGCCAGCTGATAAACAATATTTACAGTTTTTTCGGTAGGTGTGAACACGTATACAAGATGAAAATTACTGGACCAAGTATACTACCCTGTGGAATTCCCATTTTAACAAGTTCGGTTTTTGAACTAACATTTTCCCCCTGTTTGGTAATAATTATTACTTGCTGAGATCTTCCTGATAAATAAGAGTCTAGCCAAGCATAGATCAAACCATTTATTTTATATAGCTTTAATTTTTTCAGTAGAAGTTGATGATATACGCAGTCATAAGCTTTTGTTAAATCCAAAAATAAACCCATTATAACCTCAGTTCTCTCAAGTGCCTGCAAGATGTTTTCAATGAATTGACCATGCGAAAAACAGACACTTTGTAAGATCAAACCAGTAACACTTAGAGATTGGCCTTGAGCCTTGTTGATGGTTATAGCGAAAGCCGGACGCACTGGAAACTGTAATAGCTTGTGTAAGATGTGTGGTGGCATTCCAGATGGTTCCAAAGAGTTAAGAAACTCTATTGGATAGTTAACAGCTTGTTTCTCATCTATAACTGCGTCGATCGATTTATACTTGACAACTTCACCAACTTTCTGCACACCATTTTCAATTGATGTCTGCATTTGGCAAAAGTTGGGCGGAAAATTGTCACGTGCCTATTTTTTCCCATCTACGATTCATTATAATTGTGCCTTACTCGTAAGTAGTGTTGCATAACTTTCGATAGTTGGTTTGCAATTTCTGTGTGGATGGGACTGAATATCCACAAGGACGAGGACGAGGACGAGGCACAGATTTGAGAATATTGTGGGTTGACGTTTATTCCGCGCCATTTTTCTTGATTTCCGGGATAGGAGCGGCATTCGTGTTTTGAGAGTCTTGGAGGCCAGGTGTCGGTAAAAGTTGTTGGGGACGGTGTGTTATTAGCACGTGTGCAGAACCTCTATGGGATTTCTTTCATATCTGGCTGTATTTGGGCCATCTTAATTGGATTTTGAAGAAAAACCATTTGATTTTCAACTTGACCATTTTGTCTTGCCATTGTTGTGGATATAGTTGGAGTTGGTGTCAAGTTGAATAGCCGTTATCGGGATTTGTTTGAGGAAAGCCATTGTTCACTAACTGGTGCCGCCCCCATAATCTAACCAGCCCCCGGAGTAGCACAGGAGTAGACCACAGGAGTAGGCCACAGAAGTACATGTGAATTCGTTTACCCAAAGGTTATCAGTGATTTATTTTTAAATATATAACGCTGTGTCTCATTTCGACACCACCAGTAAGTTTTGTTTCAATTTATAAGTATAGTACTTTGTGAATTCGTATATCCAAAGGTTATAAGTGATTTATTTTTAAATATATAACGCAGTGACTCATGCTGACACCACTATTATGTTCTGTTTAGTTTATTAGTATAGTACATTGTTGGAAACTATTTATTGCATTAGATAATATGCCAAAACTAAACTTGGATTAAAGTAACCTTCTCAATAATTCTTTATGTCCAAGTAAAAACAAATTTTCTTTCTTCTTATTTGTAAATATCCTACAATCTTGATATTTTAAAGGACAACCATTGTAAAGATATTTTTAAATGAACTCGATTGTTTTGGCAGTAAAAATCTTTATGTAAACAGTTAACTAGTGAATCTTCTTTGCCTTTATGTAAATGTTTGAATTAGTGTTATTAATGAGTTAACTGATATATATGTTTTACCTTTTGTTGCTTGCCTTCATGTAAATGTTTGAATTAGTGTTATTAATGAGTTAATTTATATATGTCTTACTTTTTGTTGTAACTTGGTAAAGTCTGTTACTCTTACTTCTGTTTTGGTTATTTTATAAAGTTGTAAATTTTACATTTTTGGTTTGTTTTAGCAAGGAAATTTTACCATAGCTGTTAACTTGACTATATTTGTTATGATGTTGCTATTGAACTGTGTACCTTAATTATCTATTGTGTGAGTAAAGTATCCAACATATTATTGCTATAATTTTATTTATTTGGTTCACCATAATCATAGTTGTTTATCTTGTGTCTCTGCTAGTGCCTATAAGATCTAGGGGTTTCCGGCTTATACCGTTTAAGTCGGTGGCGCAGCTCACTTTATATTTTTTTCTTCTACCCTCTACGGCTGAGCTCGGGCATAATTTGCCAGTAGAGAAACCGCTAGCAGAGTACTCGTTAGAGAACGAAAAAGGAGTGGCAAAATATATTTCACCTGTAGTCGGATCAGGTTGAAGTTTTCCATCGCCCATATCCAAAAGCTGTTTGGCTAATATTTGCGCAGCAGCATCTTGAAGTAAATGCACACGCATATTTGTCGATAATGTAAGTTTCTCTCCATGTCTCCGAAGATACGCTTTCAAACATACATTTAGTTCATCGGCTGGCGTTGAATTCGGATGATTATTGTATTTGTTGGAATTATGGATAAAAGTGACGGTGTATTATTTTAAAATGAATGTAGATTTTATTCATTGGAAAATTTTCATTTATTAAAATAGAGTTTTCGAGAGTGTGTCTTAACACCATCAAGGATCAGAGAGAACTGACTGCTTACAACTATATTACTACAGTTGCCTTTTTTACATCGTGTAACATATAGTGTTTTTGCAGTCTATACAATGCTCGTATTGTACCTAGTTTTTATGACTCGTAGTTCGAATACTTTAAACTATACTTCTCCGAAATAATAAAATAAAACCTTTTTCAAGGGTTAAAATGTGTTCACCAAACGTTACTAAACAAAAAAGGAAAACTGTTTAATTTCTGACTTCAAAAAATAAGAAAAAGGAATCGAGCAGGGAATGTAACCTAACAAGAGGCAGTGCGAGCCTCGGTAGGAAATTATTCTAGAAGGCCGAGGCAAGGGCGAAAACGATGCACTAACGACCGAGATGAACGTTTTATTAGACAATACGCTTAAATAAACACGACTGTCACTAGTTGTGTGATCAGAAACGAACTCGAAGCTGCCCACAATGTCACAATTTCTTCTAAAACAGTTGGAAGACGGTAAAGTGAAGATGGATAGAACAGTAGGAGACAAGCCACTGCACCAGCATACATTGAAGGTTACACACCGACATATTAAAAATATACACCACGAAAATGTTGAAGAAAACACTAGCCAAACCATGGGCATGGGCATGGGTGTAACCTTTAATGCATGCTCACTGCACCCTTGCCTACTAGAGAGAATAAAGTTGCCAGGTTACGTTTTGCTCGAAATCATCAAAATTGGTATGAGAATAATTGGAAAAAAGTTTTATTCACAGATAAAACTATGGTTAGCCTAAAACATACAGATGATCGTAAACGAGTCTGAAGACCAGGAGAGTGGTTTGCTCCTTGCAATATTTTTGCAAGGATTCCATTCGGCGGTGGCCCTGTTATTTTCTGGAGTTCTGGAGCTTTGACGATCGCACATAATTAGTTTATGTCCGTACGAGATCCGTGAATGCCAATTACTACCTTAAGAATATTGCAATGTAACATGTGATGCCTTTTGGTTCCTTTTTAGTATCCAATTACCTGTTTATGCAAAACAACGCTTGACCTCACATAGCTGGGGAGGTACTCGATTATCTTAAACAAGTTGGTACCGAAACGGCAGTATACCTTCTGATTGGTTAAAATCTACTTTTGTCCCGCTCCCCAAAAACGCGAAGGCCAAGAACTGCGGTGATTATCGTCTTATTAGCCTGATGAGCCATGTGCTTAAACTCTTCTTGAAAATAATACACAAAAGAATATATGCGAAGTGCGAGACAATGATGGGGGACTCTCAGTTTGGTTATCGCAATGGCTTTGGAACAAGGGAGGCACTATTTAGCATACAGATTCTTATCCAAAGGTGCCGGGACATGTCGGTGACCGTTTACGCATGTTTCAACGATTACGAAAAAGCCTTTGGTAAAGTTAAGCACGAAAAACTGATCAACATTCTTAGAGAAATAGGACTGGAACAACGAGACCTTAGAATAATAGCCAACCTTTACTGGAACCAAAGTGCTCAAATAAGAATCGATAACACCGCGTCCGGCGAGATCAAAATCCTGAGAGGCGTTCGTCAAGGATGCATTTTATCACCACTGTTATTTAATTTGTATTCCGACAGGATATTTCAAGAGGCGTTGGATGAATGTGACGAGGTGATATCTGTCAATGGGATTAATATCAATAATCTGAGGTATGCGCTTGACACGGTTCTTGTTGCAGACTCAATGGAAGGACTGCAGGAACTGGTAAGCCGCGTGACGGCTGCAAGCTCAGAAGCCGGACTTGGCCTGAACGTGAGAAAGACAAAGTGGCTAGCAGTTAGCAAATCAAACAACGTGTACGGACACCTGACAATTAACGGTCAACGAATTGAGCGAGTAGAAACTTTTAAATATCTTGGGTGTCAACTAAATGAGAAGTGGGACGGCATGCAGGAGATTCGTGCCAGAATAGAACAAGCTCGTACTTCGTTCCTGAAGATGCGTAAGGTACTTTGCAGCAGAAATTTAAGCTTGCCTCTGCGCGTCCGAGTGCTTCGCTGTTACGTGTTCAGCATACTGTTTTATGGAATGGAAGCTTGGACTTTGACAGATGCGATGTGCAAAAAATTGGAGGCCTTTGAAATGTGGACGTACAGAGGGCTATTAAGAATCTTATGGGTAGAAAGAGTGCGTAACACCGAGGTACTTCAACGCCTCGACAAGCATCTGGAAGTTCTGTTTACACTAAAAAAGCGCAAACTGGAGTATTTTGGTCACATCTTAAGAAATGACAAGTATCGACTTTTAAAGCTTATTATAGAAGGGAAGATCGAAGGACGAAGAGGCCCGGGTAGAAGAAAGATATCCTGGCTAAAAAACTTAAGACAGTGGTATGGAGTGAGCACTACCACATTGTTCCGCCGAGCTGTAGACGAGGTTCAGATAGCGCTGATGATTGCCAACGTCCGAGGAGGACAGGGCACCTAAAGAAGAAGAAGAAGAAGTTGGTAAACAAGTTAAGCAATGACGACCAAAAATCCCGGATCTGAATCTGATTGAGCATATACTTAATGTCAAATACCTGCACCTACAAACCTTGGGAAACTTGAAAATGCAGTTATCGCAGCACGAAAGTAAGAACTTTAAGACTTCATTCAAAATTTAATTAAAAGCATGCCTCTAGACGCATAAATGCTGTGGTCTAAAGTAGAGGAGCCAACACACTTTACTGGTGTTGCACTTACACCATTTATTTTGCTACAAGTCCATAATTTATTTTTTTCAACATTACAATTTTGTTATTAAGACTTAAGAATAATTTTAATTCCAATCTTGTAGAGAAATATTAAAGCTAATTTACTTTTAACGAGTCCGAATACGTTATGCCTTACTTTAAATGTAACCAATGTCCATAAAAAATTATTAAAATTTATTCATTGTAGCAGTTTGTATTATTTAATATGTTGTCGAGTTAAGTTTGCCCAAGAGTGTATAAAATATGCAAAACGTGCCTTCTATTGATAGACAACAATAGCATTTAAATTGGTTTTTTGAATGGTGGTACATTATTTATTTTAAGTAACTTTACTTTTTTAATTACTTAAATACGTAAACATTTGCTTTTCCCAGATACTGACGTCAGTATCTATCCGTGTAAAATATCAATTTAACGATAAGAACGTATTTATTATTTATTTAATTGCAAGATGATTAATTAATTTTAATACTTGCAATAACTATAACGATTTATAAACAAGATAATCCAAATGCACTTTGGTACAAGACCAAATATTTTAATGATACTAAATAACTTCCTATTATTTTCGCGCGGCTTGGAAATCAGAAAAGACATACTTTGCGTGTATAAATATTTTGCCTAAGGCTTCTCTGCAATTCAAAACAAGCATTGAGAATAATATGCTCAGTGCACCACCCGACTGGTCAATACTGATGCACCCATTTCTAGGATTTCCTATCAGGGGAGTTCTTCAGATCTACAGCGATATGCGCTCCTCGTGGAAAGATGCTAGAGTCTTTATTCCCGTTCTATCTTAAAACAATCTTAAGTTGGTACTATTGTAAAACTTGTATGTAACAAATTTCAAGAGGAATAAAGATTCTTTGACGGCGTCACATTTAAAATGATAAGCAACCCAAAAATGTAATATCGCAAAATTTAACACGACTATTTTTATTAGGAAAAAAAGTTGTTGATAGTACTCTTTTCAAAAAATTTGTTAATGTTTTACCCTCGAAGGTAAACGTTTTTAAGTTGATTTAAAACTTATAAGAAATAAAGTACATACATACATGTAGTAACGCCTTTTTTCCGTAGGGGTAGGCAGAGACCACTTCCTTCCACTTCCGCTACGGTTCTTACACACATCTTTTACTTCCTTTACTTTCATTAGTGCTCTCATGCATGCTTGTCGATTGTTGGTACTCTTGACCTGGCCTTTCTTCAAAACAATGTTGATCTGATCGAGATATGTTCGCCGATTGTCCATTCACATTCGCCTTATAAATTTGTTTTGTTTATCTTCAATCTTCTCTTATCTCACTATTCTTTACTTTATCCAACCGACTCACTCCGGCTTCTCAGACTACTCATCTCCACAGCATTAATTCTATTTTTATGCTTCTTTTGCCAAACCCAACATTCACTACCATACATAAGTGTAGGAACCAACACACCTCTATGAACAGCCAGACGTGCCTTTTTTGACACTTTCTGGCTGTTCATAAAGCTATGCAGTGCCATTCATTTGTTTTACTGCCAATACTCTTCGCTCAATGTTACTGTCATACTTTCCATCCCTCGTAAACTTTGAACCCAAGTACACAAATTCATTTACTTGTTTCACTCTTTCTCCTTTAATCAGAACTTCACAGTTTGTCATGCTTTCTTCTCTTTCAAAAACCATTACTTTCGTTTTGCTTACATTAATTTTTATCCCTTTGATTTTCAGTGCATCATGCATAACATTAACCATCGCCTGCAACTCCTCTTCAGATAAAGTTAATTAGACTTGATCATCGAGGCATTTGACGATCAAATAATTCATTTTTAATCCATACGCACTCTCTTTCAAATCTTTTAAACAATCGTCTATGTATAAGTTAAACAGCAATGGCGAAGCTACACATCCCTGTCTCACACCTTTTTCGATGTTAAACCAGTCCGTGATAGCTCCATTTATCTTGACACAAGCAGTGATTTTAGTGCTCGTATTAAACTACCGCTCACCCCATAC
The DNA here is from genome assembly GCA_950111635.1 of Agelastica alni. Lineage (NCBI taxonomy): Eukaryota > Metazoa > Arthropoda > Insecta > Coleoptera > Chrysomelidae > Agelastica > Agelastica alni. The sequence continues at coordinate 11,428,013 of OX467719.1, read as the reverse complement.
ATAGACAATGTCGACCACAATTTTCTCCTTACCAAGTCTATAAAAACGCAATAGACCTTTTGACTTCTAGCCAAGAATTTTTCGACTATGCCTTGCAATGAAAAGACCTTATCCATACATCTCATTCGTCTTCAAAATCCTGCTTGCACATCCCATATCATCATTCGTTACTCTTTTAATCAATATCTTTGCCGACTATGCTTAGTAACCTAATAGGTACCTCGGTAGTTCTGACAGTCTACACTATTGTGTAAAAATGAAGTACAGTATTTTCGTAATCTCGATCAGTTGACTCTGGTAAGTGTTAGATAAAAATATTTTTCTCGCATACCCGAAAGTGCTCTTCTTTTTGTACTAAAAATAATAATTTACTTGGAATTTTTCTGTTTTTCGTTGTTACGTTTTTGTTTTTGTTACCTCCATTAAAAAAAGGGATAAAAATAAACTGTTTTATTGGAACTTTGATTCAAAATATAAAATAAAAAAAAGTACGAAAAGTAAAAGACTCTCTACACAATATACCAGCTAAACCTAGGGAGATATGAAAACCACTATGGTTGAGCCATCTCTTTATCTAGGTATTGTGATTGAATACTGTCTTATGGCATGAAATTTTCAGGAACACTCTTTTCCTTAGCACTTTTGGTATCAATTTTAATGTTCTTATGAACGTCTAGAAGGGCGCAAGACCTATTAGCCGCCCTTTTGACCAGTTGAATTAAATTGCATTAAAAATGACGTTTCTAACAAAGCTGTTGGTACGGATAATGTTGCAAGAATGTTTAAAATGGTAGATTCATTACATGATTGAATTGACAAGCTTATCTGTTTCCTGCGGCTCTCCTGAGTACTTCGGAACTGTTAACCATTGTTTTTTATCACGAAAGTGGAAAACATGTTTCGTTTTGCTAGCGATTAGGCAGCCGCGCTTTGTTTGAGGGTTTAATTTGAATCCCAAACCCTCAACTCCCTAAAGTACGACCCTGCATACATGCAATATTCTTATCCTACTTACGTTTTACTCCTGGGACGCCCTGTACATAACCGAGCATAAAAGGATATTATTTAGATTTCAATTAGGTTGGCCCGAGTCATTTTGGGTAATTAAATAAAATGAGACTTTTGCACTAAAAACGTGTTAACTAAATTTCTTTTCTTCATCATTTTATTGTTTATTGTAAATTAATTTTTTAGTTCGAGGTCATTTCGATAATTATGGAAAAATAATTTCACAGAGATGCATTAAAATTATTAACGGTAATCCTATTAAAAAAAAATATTGACTTAAATCTGGCATTGAGAATTATTCCCTAGAAATTAAAACAAAAACCAAGTAAATAGTGTCATAACAGATGTCAAGGATTTACTGTATTATACGACGCTATGGAAAGATAATTTTATCGCGTCGTATATTTCTAAAATAATTACCAGATAATCATTTCGATCGCATCTCGAAGAGATGGGGGCAGTGAAAAATTAAAAAAAAAGAACGAGCGAGCCTTGATCTGAGCAAACGCGCCGAATGAGCACTTTGCGCCGCATGAGCATTCAGATGTAGACGGGACGCACGAACGCGCTGAGCACGCTAAAACGGTGCGGCAGCGGTACATCAAAAGAATTTCTTGCTCAGTCCAGACGGATTTTCTGTTACACTGAACACGTTACGCCGAACGGCCCCGTACAAAACGGATTTTTCACATGAGATGTGCTTGCAATGAATTGAAGAGTTTAAAATCGGCCTATTCTTTGGAATGTAAGACACGAGATGTACGAGAACGGTTTAATAAGTCAGTGACTTTTTGAATAAAACAAATTTTTTTCCGCAACTAAACGTTTTATTTTTCTACATAATCACCTTTTAGCTCGAAACATTTAGTCCAGCGTTTTTCTAATTTTTTTATTCCCTCCAAATAATAGGTTTTTTCAAAGCTCTCAAAATACGCGTTTGTTTCGGTAATGACTTCTTCATTCGACTCAAATCTCTTACCGCCCAGCCATTTCTTTAGGTTTGGAAACAGAAAATAGTCGCAGGGGGCTAAATCTGGAGAATATGCTGGATGGGGTAGCAGTTCGTATCCCAATTCGTGGATTTTGGCCATCGTGACTAGACAAGTGTGCACACGTGCATTGTCTTGATGGAACAGCACTTTCTTCTTCTTAGACAAATGCGGCCGTTTTAGCTTTAAATCAACGTCGAATCTGTTCAAAAGCTTTGAATAATATTCGCCGGTGAACGTTTTACCTTTCTTGAGGTAATCGATGTGAATGACACCGCGTACATCCCAAAAATCTGTGGCCATGACCTTGTTGGCTGACAGACTTTGTTTCGCCTTCTTTGGTCCACGTTCACCACTAGCAACCCACTGTTTCGATTGTTCCTTGGTCTCTGGCGTGTACTGATGGATCCATGTTTCATTCACAGTAACAAAACAGCGCAAAAATTCGTCGGGATTACGGCTGAACATCGCTAAACACTCTTTTGAAGTGGTCACACGATTGCGCTTATGGTCGAGTGTGAGCAATCGCGGCACCCATCTCGCAGAGAGTTTTTTCATATCCAAATATTCGTGTAAAATATGATGTACCCGTTCAGTTGAGATACACCTATAGCATAAGCCAACTCACGCACTTTCATTCTCCGATCATACAATATCATTTCATGGATTTTATCGACGATTTCCGGCGTGATCACTTCTTTTGGGCGTCACTAGTGCTGGTACGCGACCACAACGGAACTCTGTAAACCACTTCTTAACCATTGAAATTGATGGTGCCAAGTCCCCGTAGTATTTATCAAGTCTTTCCTTAGTTTCAGTGATGGATTTTTTACGTAAAAAGTAATGCTTAATCAGCACACGAAATTCACATTTTTCCATTTTCGTAAAAATTCACGAGGTTGTCTGCTGTGAACGGCTATCATACACCAACTGCACGACGTAGCTTGCTCAAAATAAGAAAGTTGCCCACTGATAGATTATAGTTGGCGGCAGCACTGTTGCATTTGGAGTAACTGCGCGGGAAATTCAAAAAGTCACTGACTTATCAAACTGCCCTCGTATATTCTCCATTGCGTTGATCACATCAATAAATGCGGCACACAACTGCAACGGCTCCGAATTCATGCTCATGTGGTTTTGTGCGAGGAAACAAAAATGTCCCCGAATGTATGCTCATTCGGTGCGTTTGCTTAGATGTGGACAGGGCTTTACAGTAGTCGCATATGATGTGTAACATTTGACATCTCACCTTAGTAATAAGCAATTTTAAAATTATATTCTGAAAAAATGGGTCAGGTATTATTTAAAATGATTTTTCATAACAAACAATAATTTTTTTTAATAAAAAAATTGTAATTCATTAGAATAATTATTTATTATTACTTACTTAAATTTTTTATCAATGATCTGCACTTTATTGAGACTTATTAACAGCAGTAAATATTTATTTATATAGTTTACGTATGTAACAGCAAACTTAATACACGATCCACTCGGAAAATTGGGTGACGTCTATCTGACGGCCAACTCTAACCGCGCGCCCATTCGTCAAATCAACTTTCGGAAAATTGGTTGACGTCTATCTGACGGCCGACTCTAACCGCGCGCTCATTCGTCATATAAAATGTTACTGTTACACATTTCACGAACTTACCCCCACAAATTGCGAGAAAGCAAAAGGAAAGATGTTACACATGCAAGAAAGCGAAAGCAAAGATGTTACGCATCAAAAATAATCACTTAATATACCTGTTTAGTTTTGTATTCGTTAGAAACTTGATAGCCCAGTTTCAAGTGGGCAGCAAACGTCATGGACTCTTTGGCCGTTAAAGCCATTCTCAACTCTTCGTCTTGAGGTATGTACGCCGATAATTTTCTGTATCGAGGGCTTTGATCTCGCACTACGTCGTTTAATTTTACACTGCCGGTACTTCCCCGCGTTCTGAAACAAACAGAAACATAAAAAAATCGTCAAAATAAGCCCAGTTATTCGGCTAAAACGCTCACCGAGCACAGACTGTACTCATCACATTGGCCCAGTACTAATCAGCTGCATTCCGCATTTGGATTAAAGATAAGTGATGGTAAACTCGATTCCGATTCGGAATACCCCATCGGGTACCCATCATTCACTACCATACTGATAATTTGAGGAACCAACAAACCTCTATGCACAGCCAGACGTGCCTTTTTAACACTTTCTGGCTATTCATAAAGCTATGCAGTAAAATAATCGGTTTTTTAGGAATCGACCTTTAATTTCCGAAGTCGATCAAGAATCGATTCTTGACATTCGATTTTACGGTTAAGAGACTAGTTTCAAGTTTCACATACCAAACCTTGCGATAAAAAGTAACACAATTTATTAATCGACCACTTGTGGATAGAAGTAGTAAAGTAGTCCGCTATTGCCAAAAGATCATTGACCTATTATCAGAGGATAAGGAACTATTTACTTTTAAACACGATCATACATCCCCACTTTCTGCGCGATAGTATGATCTTGATACGACCGACTGGAATGTGTTGTGCTGTGATGTTGCCTGCTCTCCAGTTATGGCAAGATATTTTTTATTGTTATTGAATCGTCCATAGTATTTGTTAATTATATTTGTTACAATATTGTGACCAAAATGCTATTTCTTATTAATATTTCATGAATTATAACCACCTGAATAATAGAACCCATTTTAAGGAATGTTGAACCATTGAACTATGTCATTCAGTTAGATCATAAAAATTTGTTGCTCAATTAGCGACAACGCCGCACGGCTTGTCTGAATCGTTCCACGAGCATAGATCCGTGCGCACTACGCAATCGGCTATTATTAGTAGCGCTGTTGCCGAAGCTGTTGCAACGAGATTTTGGAGTATTATCGATAATTTTCAGCATATTATTGGTAAAATACAGTGAAATTTACTGGAAGAAATGATTCGCTATTGCCAAGTGTGTAAAAAACCAGACTATTTAAGCCACAGTGTTTTATTTTTACAAGTTAGTTGGAACATCTCATTGTTTACTATATTTTCATCCAGTGGTGTAGCGATGACGCTTTCAATATCAAAATATACAGGTATTATTTTGAGACGTAAAATACGAATCTGAGAAAACCAAACGACGTGGAAAACAATACTTTTCAAGATATTCTCAAAAAATATCAGTACCTATTTCCCTGTTATTCAGGAACACTTATTGAGTGGTATCATCCGTCTTTTGTTGTTATTTGAAGAACTATATAACTTCCTGATCCATTTTATAAAAGTATTTCATAAGAAATCTATTTTCCACCACAAATTTAATCCAATCGAGAAACCAAGGAGTCAAGGAAACGCAAAGTATAATATTTTAATCTTTTCCTTTAGGTTACTGTTAGCTGTTATTAAATAGTTTAAACATTAAAATTAGAATTTAAAATACATTACATTACATTTAAAATAGTCGCAAAAAGGGTAGACCAGGATTCTTGATGGAGATTGGTCCTTGTAGTGTCAATCTTGAAAGTAAATGGGGGAGACTGATCGGCGTGCCGAGTTCTTCGGCCGAATGTGACCAGTAGTGGTACAAGAGTTTTTATTTCTCTGGAGCATCTGCCGTGGAAATATCTGTAGATTAATGTCTGGTCTGCAACTCTTCTTTTATGTTCTAGTGGGTGAAAGGTATCTGTGAGAGTTGATCTTTGTGAGTTGGGAAACTTTTCAAACCACCCCCGCAATATCGGCCACAAAGAAGCTTGACAGTGTTTAGTTACTTTTTTTTTAAACAAATCGCGACACCACTCCCTCCGGTCTCCCCTAAATGGGTGTTGAGTAATGCTATGGCAAAAACGAGATGCATTAGAACGAATTCTCGATCAAGGTAACGAGGTTATGAGGTCGTTGTTTTCTGGGTCGCAATTTTATTCTCTTTACTTCGCAAAACGATGCAGACAGATTGGAAATGCGCGGTATTTAATGGTGCATAGAGTTCGTTCAGCATGTTAAAATACATTTGGTTCACTGATCACTTATTATTATGTGTGACAGTGCGGCAGCTACCGTACAGATTCAAAAAAACACCCTGTATATTTTCAGTGTTTCATTCTTTATCGCCTCAACCAATATGGCATAAACATCAATTATTATTATTACCTATTTGTTATCGCGTTGTCCCTGATCCTATGACGCATCATATTAATTTTAATGACTGACCGAGGCATAAAGTTTATTATTCTGTTCGACGTACAATGATTATGCGATAACAAATGAACTTGTGTGTGGATTCTTGAACTACATTTTCTTCTGATAAACGAGTAGGTTTTTCGCCATTCATTGTACTCAATCAGCGTCACGTCGGACTGGCCATATAGTTGAAGTGGCGTTTGCCAGGGCCTGTCTTGCGGCACTAGCCACCTTGGGTCATATTTTACGAAGTTCTATTTAAGAGGCGCATCCTCTGGCCAATTTTTTTATAGGTATATTTTAATATACATTACTTTGCAGCAAAATTTTGGGGACAATTTTAATAATTACAGTTAAATGTCGGAAAGTTATTAACTTTTTTCAAATGAAAAAAAAAGCCGGGAAATTTTTTTTATTTTAAAAATATTATGATTTTGGTGACTTTCCGACATAATTTACATTAAAAGTAACAAAATATTTCAATTATGTATTACCATAAATTGTTTAGTTTTGTTTAGTTTTTAAATAACATTAAATTATCGTCCGTCGAACGGTGTAATCAACGACAAATGTTCGCAGAAAGTGCCTAATACAATGTAAGAGAAAGTATATGAGAGATATGTCGTCACTTATTTATTGGATGTGTGGGGAGATTTTACAGAGCGGTTAATGGCTGGCGTGAGCAATTTCGTCTTAAAAACTGGATATTTTTGAGATAATTTTTTTGGAACGCGCCCTATCGAAAAAAGTTTCCAATAAAATATGTTCATCGTAACTTCGTCTTCGCCTACGGCTCGTCCTAGAATTTTGTCTACTCGTCCATAAAAAAAAACAGTATTTTTTGGACTTGTTATGTAGATTACAATTTTGCGAGAATTGAAATAATTTGCAAATTTTTTTACTATTGATTTAAAGATCCAATATTTCTTCTCAATATCAATAAAATTTTGACTTTTTGATGTCGCTTACATAAATCCAGCAAGAATGTTGAGAAGTGAGCTTTTCCCTGCCCCCGATGGCCCCATAATAACTGACAACTCGCCAGCTTTGAACTGACCAGAAACCCCGTGCAAAATTTTCTTCGTTTCTGAAACAAAAAACACACTTTTATACCGTGATCATATTTATATATTGACTAAATTTATTGAATGGATGACGTCCCTATGCAATTCAAGTTCGATATAGGTTACTAGACTAGATGCCGCCTCCAGTTGCATAAGAGTAAGAAAATTCCGCTGGTGAAAGTAGAAGAAGCGAAAGACGTGTATAAGAATCGTAGCAAATAGCAAGGAAAAGGTCTCTGCCTACCCCTACGGCGTGACCATATTTATGTATGCCAAAAAAACAATTGATTCAGTCATTTTTTTGTATTTTTTTTATGTACTATTTTATTTTATTACTAATTGGAAATATTTTAACTATAGAATCTTGAACTTAAAATATGAATATTCATCGCAAATCACCTAAATAAAATGTGTCTCCTGTCTGAGGTATAGGGTGTTTTATTTGAAAATTTGAAAATTTAAAAATTATTTGTACCCGGTACTTTAAAACTATTCGAAGTATTATTGCCATATTTGGTGGAGAGTATAAGTACTATACACCCTACTAAATTATGTTAAATAAACGTTTCTGGCTACTACCGATGTGATAGATATTCTTCTGGACTTCTTTAACAACATTTATGATAGGGGAGAAATCCCTAAGCAATGGCCGACATCTACTTTTGTACTTATACCTAAGAAACCAAACCCAAGAGAATGCTCAGACTACCGGACCATTGCACTCATGAGTCACACCTTAAAGCTGTTTTGAAAGATTATCCATAAAAGAATATACTGAAAATTTAAAAAAGGATATGAGCAACACGCAGTTTGGATTCCGCGAAGGACTTGGAACAAGAGAGGCTCTCTTTGGGATAAACGTTCTTTTCCAGCGCTGTCTCGAAATAAACCAAGTTGTGTTTGCATGTTACATCGATTTTGAGAAAGCTTTTGACAAAGTGAAACATGACAAGTTACATCAGCTACTCGTCAGTGAAAAGATGTGAGAATAATTAGCAACCTATACTGGGACCAAAGAATAAATATAAAGGTAGAAAACCAGCCAACAGAGGAAATGGAAATCCGTCGTGGTGTAAGACAAGGATGCATCCTATCGCCAATACTATTTAACCTGTATAGCGAAGCCATTTTTAAAGAAACCTTGCAAGAAGAATCGGTAGGGATAGTTATTAACGGAGAGGTTATAAATAATATGCGATATGCTGATGACACCGTCTTGTTAACGAGCAATCAAAGAGACATACAACATCTTCTAAAGAAATTAAATGATCGATGTAACGAATACGGTCTAAAGATAAATCTTAAGAAAACCAAGTTAATGGTAGTTACAAGTTCCCCAAAATCACAACCATGTAAACGTGTCAGTAGCAGACATCTTAATAGAGAATGTGCAGTCATACAAATACCTGGGAGCCTGGATAGAATAATCGGGTGACCAAACAAGAGAAATAAGAACGAAAATAGAGATAGCCAGGTCAACATTTACGAAAATGAAAAAGTTGTTCACCAGTCGAGATATCAAAATTGGACTTAGGATGAAGATGCTACGTTGTTACGTGTTTTCCGCGCTTTTGTATGGACTCTCAAGAAGAATCACACAGACAAACTACAAGCCTTCGAGATGTGGTGCTACCGTAGAATGTGGCGTATCTCCTGGACAGAAAAGATCTCTAATGTGGAAGTCCTAAATCGGATGAATAAAGAATGTGAAGTCATTAACACCATAAAAAAGAGAAAGCTTCAATATCTAGGTCATATACTGAGAGGACCCAAATACGCACTTCTTCAGCTGATAGTTCAGGGAAAGATTGGTGGAAGGAGGAATATTGGAAGACGCCGTGTGTCTCGGCTTGAAAATCTAAGGGATTGGTTTAATTGTAGCAATGTTAAACTCTTTCAAGCTGCAGTCAATAAGGTCCGGATAGCTGTGATAATAGGAGGTGCACTATAAGAAGAAGAAGAAGGCTACTACCGGAGGCGTACGGCAGGGGCAAGTGACTGGTTGATCCCTCCCAAATTTTGGCGCCACTGGCGGAATTACAATTTTATCAAAATTTTTCGATTCAATACTTTCTACGTGAATATTGTACTCCCTCTCCATGGCGATAAAGTTATTATTTTTCGAAATATTTCGGGTTAAACATGAAGCTGCACAATTATTTTGATTTCAATGTGTATTAATTATGTCGGTGTTTTGGGTCATTTGATTGCATTTATTACGCGAATTAAACTTTAATATTTATTAACAAACAACATAATTTTATTTGAATCATTTCTCCATTTTATCTAGATAAATTGTAAATTCCGCTAATTTAATTGTCAATCAGCCAAACATATTTTGTAAAACTAGAGTGTTTAGCGAAAGAATAAATAAACTTATTGAGGTAAACCGGGGGTAACATTAAACATTTGTTATAAAGGATTTCTAAATTTTGTCTATGTGCTTTTTTATATTGGTTCTTTTATTTAGATTATAACATTTTTAAAACCACAATTTGTTTTTAATTGTTAAAAAATTTCGATAAATAAAATTATGTTTTTTTTTTAATAAAGATTAAAGTTTTATTCGCGTAATAAATGCAATCAAATGACCCAAAACACCGGCATAATACACATTGAAATCAAAATATTTGTGCAGCTTCATGTTTAACCCCAAAATATCTCGAAAATAATAACTTTATCGCCATGGAAAAAAGTAGGATCAACCAGTCACTTACCCCTGTCGTACGCCTCTGGTAGTAGCCAAAAACGTTCATTTTACATAATTTAGTGGGGAGTGTAAGTATTATACACTCCCCACTAAATATGAAAATAATACTTCGAATATTTTTAAAGTATTGGGCACAAATAATTTTTAAATTTTCAAATAAAACACCCTGTAACTCAGACAGGAGACACATTTTATCTATAAAAAAGTGTAAGTGGGAGTGTAAGTATTATACACTCCCCACTAAATATGAAAATAATACTTCGAATATTTTTAAAGTATTGGGCACAAATAATTTTTAAATTTTCAAATAAAACACCCTGTAACTCAGACAGGAGACACATTTTATCTATAGTCCGTTCATAATTTGTCGATAGCACAAAATGTGCGTCCAAGTCATAAAACGGCCGTAATAGTCGTAAAATCATAGGCGGAGGTTCCTGAGGTGTTTATTCATGTCCGTACACAATTTGTTGATAGCTCACTGCAAGTTTGACCCTCATTAGGTTTAGTACGTTTTTGATCGCATTTAATTTACGGCTCGTTGGTGTTTCGGCGTCTACGGCAGTAATTAACGTCTCTAATATTTATTTTGCGAATTTTGTGCAGTGCGTGAGTAACTTTTTTTCATATTCCCACAAACATATACGTACCTTTCGTTCCTGCTTGTTTTGTTTGCTTGCGATGGCTTCGTCATCATCATCAACATCATCAAGTTTTACACCGGTACTGTTGCGTACAGTCAGTAAGTCTGTCTATTCACCAAGAGAGAAGACTATTGTTTTGAACGTTCACGATGCTCTGCTTTCTCAGAATTCCACAAACACTGTTCAGAACATAATCAAGAGTTGTGCCCACATGACGGGCGTAGGGGAGTCAACAATATATAGGTTCCTATCAGAAAGAAAAAAACAAGGTATAGCTAACCCAAATACAAACGAATACTTAAAGAGGGGGAGAAAACCTATTGAAATTGATGAATTTGCCAAAAATGGTATTCGAAGGAAAATTCACGAATTTTTTTACAAAAAAGAAATACCCAACTTAAACAAAATTTTACAAGAAGTTAGAGACGACCCGGATTTGCCTCATGTCGGACGAACCAAATTGTGGCAAGTTTTAAAAGAATTAAATTTCCGGTGGGAGAAATCAGACCGAAAATCACTTTTGATTGACCGGGAAGAGATAATATGTTGGAGAAGAAAGTATCTAAGATCTATACGAAAATTTCGGGCTGAAGGAAAGCCAATTTACTATCAGGACGAAACGTGGGTAAACGCAGGTCATACTCTCACAAAAATTTGGTCAGATAAAAATATATCAAGCTCCAGGCAAGCCTTTATGGAAGGTTGGTCTACTGGTATTTCCCCACCCTCTGGTAAAGGCAGTAGATTAATAGTTTCTCACATTGGCAGTGAAAAAGGATTTGCTAAGCATGGTTTGTTGGAATTTCAATCCAAAAGCACAAAAGACTATCACGAGGAGATGACAGCTGATGTTTTCGAAGAGTATTTTGAGCAGATGATTGAACATATACCACCAAACTCAATTATAGTATTAGATAATGCACCTTATCATTCACGACTAGTAGAAAGACTTCCAACGACTGCGTGGAAGAAACAGGATATCATTGAATGGCTGCGGAATAAGTCCCTGCCTTACAAAGATGGAATGGTTAAAGCAGAACTTTTAAAAATTGCCCGGCAACACAAATCTAAGTTCAAGAAATACGTAGTTGACAAAATGGCGGAAAGACGAAACATCACAGTCCTTAGACTTCCACCCTACCACTGCGAATTAAATCCAATTGAACTCATTTGGGCACAAATGAAAAGCTATGTGGCTAGAAAAAATACGTCATATAAAATACAAGCTGTACGTGAATTGTTATATGAGTCTTTACAACATATTACAGAACAAAATTGGCGAGATGCAGTAAGACATGTAATAGAAGAAGAACAAAAAATGTGGGATCTTGACAATATAATTGATGCGACTGTAGAGACACAACCGCTCATTATTAACCTGCAAGACGACTCGGATTCCGAAGATGATCCTGTTTATTTTGAATTTGAATAGTTTTGTAAGTAATCGTAGTTTATATCATTTAAAAATAGGTATTAATTAAATAAATGTATCTTTTACAAATTGCAAGTAACTTTTTATTTTTAAATAAAATAAAGAAATTTTATTAAAATAAAAATACAATTTACAGTACCTACAGTTTAAGAATATTAATATATTTATTTATTTAAAGTAACGTAATGTTTTAATCATATACTCTACGACACTGGTCAGTCATTTCCACTCAAAATACCTACATAATCGGATTAAAAGTTCTATAGCTGTATTGTATTTATTCAGATACAAGGTGGGTTAGTCGAAAACATCTTAAACTGCCAGTTTTAGGTTGGTTTTTGTTATTATATCATACTACCTGTCCTCTCTGTATTTCAGTTCTCTAATGAGGGTCAAACTTGCAGTGAGCTATCAACAAATTGTGTACGGACTATAGGTGATTTGGGTTGAATCTTTATATTTTAAGTTGAGGATTCTATAGTTGAAATATTTCCAATTTAGTAATTAAACACCCTGTATGAATCCGCCGTGAAATTGAACAATTTGAAAATGTTAATTTTTCGATGTTTTTTTGTTTAATTTGGTGGACTCGCTTCCAAAAAATGTTTAATTGACCAAGTTAGTGACTGACCTTCAATTAATTTTACAACATTTTTAATCACATTCGCCATTTTTTGTATTCTCAAGTAATTTTACTACTTTCTATATCTAAATATGACATGTCCATCAGAAGCGGAGTAAAATTAACAGCGGTTTTGTGTTTTACAGGAGTACAAAACGTCAAACATATTGTAATGATCCTAACATCAACAACAATTTAAATGTTTCCGCAATTCGGTTATAATTGATTATTTTTTTCGATCAGTATGATTGGACAATTCAGGGACGCGTGGCGTTTAACAACTATTTGTTAAGATAATTATAATTATCTGACATTTCGACGAATATGTTTTAAATTGCCACCGATGTATATAAACTTCGATTCAGACTAACTGTGCGTTTGTTGGCTTTGTTATCTATATTCCCCTTCCAGCTTTAGTTGGCCCACAAGAAGCAAAACGTACAGCCTTTTTTCCGTAGAGGTAGACAGATAACACTTTCTTTCACTTGTTTCGGTTCTTACACACGTCTTTCGTTTCTTTCACTTTAATCAGCGCTGTTTAAAAAAGTCGATTTCAACACTCTATTGATTATTTTTTTGGTTCCATTTTAAATTATTCTCGATCCGTCCTTGAGCACCAAAGTCTTTAAAACCGTTTATATCGCCACAGGAAAATTCCGAGAACTCTTCCCTTCTACCCACTTTTCGCGCGAATTCTCTGGTTTTTACGCAACAACAAATCAGTTTCCACCCATAGACCTATTATCAGAGGAGACGCAACTATTTACTTTTAAACACGATCATACATCCCCACTTTCTGGTCAACTGTATTGTCTTTATGCGGTCGACTGGAATCTGTTGTGCTGTGATGTTGCCTGCTCCCTTGTTATGGCAAGAGATTTGTGATTGTTATTGAATCGTCCATAGTATTTGTTCATTATATTTGCAACAATATTGTGACTATAATGCTATCTCTTATTAATATTTAATGAATAATAACAACCTGAATAATACAAGCAATTTTATGGAATGTTGAACCATTGAACTATTTCATTCCGTTAGATCATAGAAATGTGTTCAATAAGCAACAACGCCGCACGGCTTGTCTGAATCGTTCCACGTGCAAAAATGTGTGTTTACTACGAAATCGGCTATTATTAGTAGCGCTGTTGCCGAAGGTGTTGCAACGAGATTTTAGAGTATTATTGGTAATTTTTAGCATATTATTGGTAAAATACAGTGAAATTTAGTGGAAGAAATGATTCGCCATTGCCAAGTGTGTAGAAAACCAGACTATTTAAGCCACAGTGTTTATTTTCACAAGTAAGTTGAAACATCTCATTGTTTACTATATTTTCATCCAGTGGTGTAGCGATGACGATTTCAATATCAAAATAAACAGGTATTATTTTGAGACGTAAAATACGAATCTGAGAAAACCAAATGACGTGGAAAACAATACTTTTCAAGATATTCTCAAAAAATATCAGTACCTATTTCCCTGTTATTCAGGAACACTTATTGAGTGGTATCATCCGTCTTTTGTTGTTATTTGAAGAACTATATACCTTCCTGATCCATTTTATAGTAGTATTTTATAAGAAATTTATACATCACCTCAAATTTAATCCAATCGAGAAATCAAGGAGTCACGGAACCCTGAGTAAAATATTTTAATCTTTTCCTTTAGGTTACTTAGCTGTTAATAAATAGTTTAAACATTAAAATTAAAATTTACAATGCATTACATTTTATTTGTACAATTAATATTAATGATAATTAAGTTTTTTTTTTAATTTCATACAGTTAGGTAAAATTAATTAATATTCTTTTTCAGTACTTTAATTTGATAAAATAATTTAGTTTAACGGGTATTAGTAAAACTGTTCGCTACACAATTAGCAGCCCTTAAGTTGGAATAATTTAGTTTTATAAAAGTAACTTATAACATTACACACAATTGGCTCTAGAAAGAAAACTTTAACGTAACATGCTCTCTTAATTGAGCTAATTCTGCTCGGGGAATGATGCTACAGTAACGATTTAGGGCTTATTTTTTTCTGTAAGAGTTGTACTTTCATATTATTAAAAAGTATATTGATTTTTTTAATTTTAAGGGTCAAAAAATGACTTTAAAAAATTTGCAATATTTTTATACATGTTTTTTTAAAATAAATTTCTTAATTTTGTTTTTATAGAAATGACTTTCATGTGGGGCCAGAAAATAGGAAGGAGGAATGTTCGAGTGGTATCTACCAATCTTCATTTTTACAGTCAAATTAGACAAGATTGAAATACTGTTTCTATCTTTGAGAGACTATGTCTTCCCAATTTCTATCGCCTTAGTGGATTATCCATTGCAAAAAAACAACACAAAAAACTTTTTAAGATGTTTAGTTATCTAAATTTTGATAAATTTGTAAGTTTATTCTTAACTAACCAACTTATTGAGACTGATAAATAAAGTCAAAATGTAAAAAATTCCGTTGACAGTTCAAGAGCCGCTAATTTTTTTCCATAAATTAAAAGACGATAATAAAGAGATCTTTTAAAATATTTAGCAATCTCTACAAATCCAGTATTAATTGCGAATTATCTTAATTGGGTTAAATGCCAGCGCCCGTGACCCTTGGACCGCTATACTTTGATTGGAATTTAATAAGGAATTTCTTGCTTAATACTTAAATGACGAATATGTTAATTAAAACCACTACATTTAAAAACCTATATACATAAAGTCACGCCTTTTTCCCATAGGACCACTTCCTTCCACTTGCTACGGTTCTTACACACATCTTTTGCTTCCTCTACTTTCATCAGTGCTCAATGTTGATCTGATCGAGATATGTTCTCCGAGGTCGACCTCTACCGACTTGTCCATTCACACTCGCCTTATAAATTTGTTTCGTCAATCTTCCTTCATCCATCTTTTCTACGTATCCAAACCATCTAAGCATTCCTTTATCTATCTTTGTAACCACATCTTCTTTTACATCACAGCGTTCTCTTATCTCACTATTCTTTACTTTATCCAACCGAGTCACTCCTGCTATACTTCTCAGACTACTCATCTCCGCACCATTAATCCTATTTTCATGCTTCTTCTGCCAAACCCAACATTCACTACCATACATAAGTGCAGGAACCAACACACCTCTATGCACCGCCAGACGTGCCCTTTTGACACTTTCTGGCTATTCATAAAGCTATACAGTGCCCCATTCATTTGTTTTCCTGCCAACACCCTTCGCTCAATGTCACTGTCATAGTTTGCACCTTTAGTAAACTTTGAACCCAAGTACACAAATTCATTTACCTTCTCCCTCAATCGAAACTTCACAGGTTGTCATGCTTTCTTCTCTTTCAAAAACCGTTTTGAACCAAAAACCTATTCATTAAAAATTTGTAATAAATACAAGAACGTTGTTTTAATCATCTTGCCTCAAGGTGCTTGATGTAAAAGTTATCTTTTTTTGGAAAGTTTTGTCGGAAGCTGCCAAACACAAAGGTGAATTTTTGTAGGAAAGCTTTGTCTACAGCTACTTGATTTAAAGAGGGATCTTTTGATGGAAAGCTTGGACTGCAGCAGCTTGTTGTAAAGGTGGATCTTTTGTTGAAAAGCTTTGCCTGAAGCAGCTTGTTGTAAAGGTGGATGTTTTGTTGTTAAGCTTGGACTGAAGCTGCTTATTGTAAAGGTGGATTTTTTGTTGGAAAGCTTTGTCGGAACTAGTTGGTGTAAAGGTGGATTTTTGTAAGAAAGTTTTGTCTAAAGGTGCTTGGTGTAAAAAAGTAATCTTTTGTTGGAAAGCTTGGTCTGAGATTGGTTAGTGTAAAGGTCGATTTTTAAAAGAAAGTTTTGTCTAAAGGTGCTTGGTGTGTAAACGGAATATTTTGTTGAAAAGCTTGGACTGGGATTGCTTAGTGTAAAGGTGGATTTTTGTAAAAAAGTTTTGTATAAAGCTGCTTTGTGTAAAGGTAGATCTTTTGTTGAAAAGCTTGGTTTAAAGCAGCTTGTTGTAAGGGTAGATCATTTGTTGGAAAGCTTTGTTGAAACTGCTTAGTGTAAGGGAGGGTTTTTGTCAGAAAACTTTGTCTAAAGCTGCTTGGTTTGAAGATGGATGTTTTGTTGGAAAGCTTGGACTGGGTCTGTTTGGTTTACGGATGAATCTTTTGTTGGACCGCTTAATCTAAAGCAGTTTGTTGTAAAGGTGCATCTTGTTTTGAAAAGCTTTGCCTAAAGCATCTTGTAAAGGTGGATGTTTTGTTGTAAAGCTTGGACTGAAGCTACTTATTGCAGGATTTTCTGTTGGAAAGCTTTGTCTGAAGTACTTAGTATAAAGTTGGATCTTTGTTGTCAGGGTGGATTTTTATTGGATTACAATAGTCCAGCAGGAGAAGTGCAGCTTTCAAAGTAAGGAAAACTAATTTCGTGAGAGTAACGTGGAACTTTTAATCAGTAAGACAGTTTTTTAATACGAGCTATACGCGCGCCCTCTATAATAGCGGAAGTAAATTATTTAATGTTGAATTTGCTTAAAAAATAATTATTAATTGCAGACAATTTAAATTTAAAAAATGGTTTTATTCGTTTTAAAAATTAGTAGATAGCAAGCTATATGTTTGGATTTTTATTTACCTTGAAGCAGTTTATCAATTTGCTTTTTAATTGTTCTGTTAGATACCTTATCAGCGCAAGTAGTTATTTCCAGACAGCACTAGTTTTTAATACAATTTTAAATATATTTATAATGGTTATAGGTAAATACAGTGTGTCCGTAAAGTATGGAATACATTCGATATTTCCTAAATAAAAAGCCTTTTTAAAAAAGTGTAAAACACGTATTAATTTCTAATGATTAATATAAGAATTTGAAAGTAATCCAAAAATTGATACATGATTTTATATTAAATGTTCGAACTGTAGCCCTTGCTGTAGTTGACAGTAACCCAAACGTTGAACAAATTCTTGTTGAACCTTGTTTATGGTTTCTTAAAAAATATTGTTTATTTCTCTTTTATTTGCTGGTTTTGTTTCACAAACAAATGACCCCACATAAAATAATCAAATGATTAAAGTCTAGCCACCCCGCTGGCCAATCACGTCTACCAAGTCACCCCAAAACTTTCGTCTAGGTACCTTCGAACATTTACAGCATAATGTGGACGCCCACCATCCTGTTTGAACCGTAAACTTTCATTAAAACCTCTAGGATTAATTCTAATGGGGAATAAATTAATTAAAGTAGGTACGAAATACCCCCTGGGGATACGCCTCGGTCTTCCAGGCCGAGGTCTATGCCATACTCAGCTGTGCCACGCACCTGACAGAAAGCAGAGTGACCAACAGTAAGATTGATATTCTCGCTGACAGTCACGCGGTCATTGGGGACCCCGTGATATACACCACAACATCATCAGTGGTGTGGGACTGCAAGCAGGTGTCACTGAGTTAGCGACTGCAAATAAGAACACCCTTACATGGGTTCCTGGGCACACAGGGTTAAATGGCAACGAGGTAGCCGATGAACTGGCAAGAAATGGGACACTGGTGGATCCAAGAAGCCAGTTGGTCGGATTGCCAACATAAATTGAAACTAATCCTTGAGCAAGAACATATCGTTTAGTGTAATGCAAAAACTGGCTGCAGAACATCAAGACAGCTGATGAAAAAACCTCTCCAGAAGAGGGTTGACGCACTCTGGACAATGAACCGGAGTAGGCTAAGCAGCACGCTTTGCCTGCTCACTGGCCACATCGCACTAAGGGCGCACCTCTTCAAACTTAAGCTGGTGGTTAAGAAAAATTGCTGACTATGTGGCGAAGAGGAAGAGAGCAGCATACACATTCTGTGTTGCTGCCCGATGCTAGCGGTGTACAGGTATCAAACCTGGGGCCGCATGATAATGGATCCAAGCGACCTAAATGAGACAGGGCCAACAGAAATCCTGCGGTTTGCCAAAACCAGCGGACTGGTGTTCTGATGCCCTGAATTGGAGATTACCCCTTATTTTATTTTATGCTGTTTTGATCGTATTTTTAATGGAGAAATAAAGTCGGAATTTTGTTGTGTTCTATAGTTAGACTTATTTTTTCTGCACAATTTGTATTGATTTTATTAGTATATAAATGTGTAAGGAACATATTAAATTAATGAATAATTTATTCATAAAAAAATGCTACATGCACTAATTGCACATAGAAAGGTGATAAAACTTCACCGACAGACACATTTTTACTAATAATTTAACAACTTTTTTATTTTCTGTTTACAATTAGGAAATTATAATAATTGTTTTTTTTTATAGTTAATTAATAATAAATTAATTATCCTATTAAATGATGGATGTTTCATATTTTGCACGAAATATATTTAAGATTCTATGAGTTGTATGTAGCTAAAATAAAACTTCTTTGCACATTTTTTAATTACAGCATTTACGATCCAACATAACATGAGATATTTAACTTCTTACAAAGTGTACGTAATAAAACTACAAATTGTGCATTGTCAATAGTAACATAAACTATTTAATTTGCTTTAAAATTACGCGGGCATGGTTGTTTTTCCACACAATTCTATAATAAAATGCACTTTTATTTCAAAAATTTACACTTAAATCGTTTATTTTTGTGCGCGATTGTTTTCTGGTAAAATATCAATTATTCATGTAGAATTTTCGAAGGCCAACATCAAGAAGTTAAAACGATGTGTATAATTGTACCAAGATGTAATTAAAAATATGTTGATAAATGAAAAAATATCCAAAGTACCGAAAAAAGTATGGCAAACATAAAAAGTAATGATACCTAATTAAATATTAATGTTGTTCGAGTATACGAATATTTCTACAGTTAGTATTAAAACCAGCTACTGTGAGATAAATTAACCCATTATTATCCTGTAAATACAATAGCTGCCAAATTATTGCAACAAATGTATAACTTCGAAGTTGTAAAAAGCTCCCCTTATATATATATATATATGAATATACAGGGTGTTTCATAACTAATTGAAAATATTTTAACCATAGAATACTGAACTCAAAATATGAAAATTCAACCCAAATCCTCTACATAAAATGTGTCTCCTTTCTGAGTTACAGGGTGTTTTATTAAAAAATTTAAAAAAAATTTGTGCCCAGTTCTTTAAAACTATATGAAGTACGAGGGCGGTTTGATAAGTCAGTGACTTTTTGAATAGAACAAATTTTTTTCCGCAAATAAACATTTTATTTTTCTACATAATCACTTTTTAGCTCGATACATTAAGTCCAGCGTTTTTTTAATTTTTTTATTCCCTCCAAATAATAGGTTTTTTCAAAGCTCTCAAAATACGCGTTAGTTTCGGTAATGACTTCTTCATTCGACTCAAATCTCTTACCGCCCAGCCATTTCTTTAGGTTTGGAAACAGAAAATAGTCGCAGGGGGCTAAATCTGGAGAATATGCTGGATGGCGTAGCAGTTCGTATCCCAATTCGTGGATTTTGGCCATCGTGACTAGACAAGTGTGCACACGTGCATTGTCTTGATGGAACAGCACTTTCTTCTTCTTGGCTAAATGCGGCCGTTTTTGCTTCAAATCAACGTCGAATCTGTTCAAAATCTTTGAATAATATTCGCCGGTGATCGTTTTACCTTTCTTGATGTAATCGATGTGAATGACACCGCGTATATCCCAAAAAACTGTGGCCATGACCTTGTTGGCTGACAGACTCTGTTTCGCCTTCTTTAGTCCACGTTCACCCCGAGCAACCCACTGTTTCGATTGTTCCTTGGTCTCTGGCGTGTTGTGATGGATCCATGTTTCATCCACAGTAACAAAACGGCGCAAAAATTCGTCCGGATTACGGCTGAACATCGCTAAACACTCTTTTGAAGTGGTCACACGATTGCGCTTATGGTCGAGTGTGAGCAATCGCGACACCCATCTCGCAGAGAGTTTTTTCATGTCCAAATATTCGTGTAAAATATGATGTACCCGTTCAGTTGAGATACACCTACAGCATGAGCCAACTCACGCACTTTCATTCCCCGATCATACAATATCATTTCATGGATTTTATCGACGATTTCCGGCGTGATCACTACTTTTGGGCGACCTGGACGTTCGGCGTCACTAGTGCTGGTACGCGACCACAACGGAACTCTGTAAACCACTTCTTAACCGTTAAAATTGATGGTGCCGAGTCCCCGTAGTATTTATCAAGTCTTTCCTTAGTTTCAGTGATGGATTTTTTACGTAAAAAGTAATGCTTAATCAGCACACGAAATTCACTTTTTTCCATATTCGTAAAAATTCGCGAGGTTGTCTGCTTTGAACGGCTATCAAACACCAACTGCACGACGTAGCTTGCTCAAAATTAGAAAGTTGCCCACTGATAGATTGTAGTTGACGGCAGCATTGTTGCATTTGGAGTAACTGCGCGGGAAATTAAAAAAGTCACTGACTTATCAAACTGCCCTCGTATTATTGTCATATTTGGTTGGGAGTGTAAGTACTATGAACCTTGGTATGTTAAATTAACGTTTCTGGGTACTACCAGAGGTGTGGTATTCTACGTGAATATTGTACTCATTCTCTATGGCGATAAAGTTATTATTTTTCGAGATATATCGGATTAAACATGAAGCTGCACAATTATTTTGATTTCAATGTGTATTAATTATGTCGGTATTTTGGATCATTTCATTGCATTTATGAATGCATAGCTTTATGAATAGCCAGAAAGTGTCAAAAAAGGCACGTCTGGCGGTGCATAGAGGTGTGTTGGTTCCTACACTTATTTATGGTAGTGAATTTTGGGTTTGGCAAAAGAAGCATGAAAATATGACTCGGTTGGATAAAGTAAAGAATAGTGAGATAAAAAAAATAGATAAATAAAAAATCAGCCTCAAAGCTGCAGGTAACACAGAGACGTATGGAAAGAACAATGCTCGGGATAACCCTTAGAGATAGAGTGAGCAACGAAGGAGAAGAACGGGAGTTACTGACGTCATAGTTCGTATAGCCAAACTAAAATGGAACTGGGCGGGTCATACCGCTCGACTACGCGATTCTAGGTGGACTCGCAAACTCCTAGAATGGAGACCCAGACTAGACAAGCGCAGCAGAGGCAGACCACCAACGCGCTGGACGGACGATATAAAGAGAGTTGTCACAAACTGGTTACAATCAGCCAGGAGCAGAGACGAATGGAGAGAACTAGGGGAGGCCTATGTCCAACAGTGGACCTGAAAAGGGCTGGATGATGATGATGATGATGATGAGTGAGATAAGAGAACGCTGTGGTGTAAAAGAAGATGTGGTTACAAAGATAGATAAAAGAATGCTTAGATGCTTTGGACACGTAGAAAGGATGGATGAAGGAAGATTGACGAAACAAATTTATAAGGCGAGTGTGAATGGACAAGACGGCAGAGGTCGACCTCGGAGAACATATCTCGATCAGATCGGAACCGTAGCGGAAGTGGAAGGAAGTGGTCTCTGCCTACCCGTACGGGAAAAAGGCGTGACTATAGGTATGTACGTATTTCCTGTGATAACTTGTTTGATCGCTATTGAGTACACATTTTTCGAAAACCTTTAGAGCGTACGTTGAAATTATTAATCATTTAGCGAATAAAAACAAAATGCGACAACATATTACTTGAACTGTAACAATCTACTGAATCGTTACTTCCTTTTTTTGTCACATTTATTATATATCAATTTATTATGCATTATTTGACATCATAATTATACATTATGTAATAAAGCAAAAGCAAAATGGGTAAATTTTGTAAAATCGTAATTATTTTATTCTAAAATCATACCTTTCTTAAACTTCGTTATTGACCATGATGTAGATGTGAAAGTTATGTTTTCAAAATTCAGATCTACTGCCTGCTTTTTGGGGAACACGTTGCTCATCATGTTTTCTTGACCCGTTTGGAATGCGTGATTATTGTTGTTGCAGTTGATCGATACTTTGTCGGTGTCGATTGCAGCTTCTGGGGATGGTGTATATTTCGCGTTTATTTTAATCCTATCTTCTTCGATGGATCGCAGCGAATGCATCTGAAACAAAAAAAAACAGCCGACAATAACAAATCGTGTATGGCATTTTGATCGTATCTAGATGCAAGTATTAGTTCCATACACATAAAGAAAAACCTCACGTTCAACTATCTAGAGGCGATGACCAATTGTGGCAAAGCCTTGGCCAAAGAAATTGCACTAAAGGTGACATAATTTGCCCTACGATGGTGTATGAAGAAATGGGTCAAACAACAACAAAAAGAGCACCTTAAATGTTCCATAAACTAGATACACTGACCGGTTGTGGCAAAGGTTTGGTCCAGAAACTACACTAGGTGTAACATAATATACCCCACGAGGAGGGTGTTTAGGGGACTGGGTCAAACAACAACCAAGAGAGCGCCTCAAATGTAGTTCGAGAGAATCCTTATCAAAGAACAGAACTGAAGAACCACTTATTAGTGTTCGCGCTCATGTTTTAATTTGAACATGAAAATAACGTTAAATTTCTATCCATTTTGATAAGACTGGTTTTTAGTCACTCGAAGAATAGTACTGCTCGAGATAGTTTGAATCAAGCAGAATATGTATTAAATTCTACATTTACAATCACAATTTTGTTCTTTCTTAGAGGGTGGGTATCAGCCCCATCTTTCTAACTACGTGTTTTATACCACTATACGTGTTTGGTATCAGTCCCACTATCGTAATTAAGTTCAAACCGCTGTACGATTGTGCAATTCTCATAAGACTTTCCTGTGTTCGCAAAGATATTAAAACGAAAGTCATTGCAATCGACTTTACCACCCTCATTGTTAAATAAAATTTCTAAATTATAACATTAAAAGTGGCCACAAGATTTGTTGGACACTGAAGAAGAAGCTTTTTCTAAATACTTATACCTATTTTTGAAAATTATAATCAATGAATTACTAAACTACAAAGTTATAAAATATAAAGTTTGTGTGATCATTTTCAAGGATACGCACTTGTTTATCTAATCAAATCCGATCTGTAATCTGTGCAATTGTAATAATTGTAACCTTCGTAATCTTAATGTTTCGGATCTTATCTATATTTTTAATGGTTATGTTTATACATTGATCCTCGCGTAATGGTTTGGAGGAAAATAATTATTATTTTTCACTGTACGCAAATGCGGCAATTTCTGACAATAATAATTTTTTAAATTTTCTCAAGCTTTCCTATTTTTAAGTTATAATGCTGTAGCTATCATGAATGATATCTTCTTCTTCTTCTTATAATAGGACCTGGTCCTGTTTAGTCCGTTGCGTTTAGCCTCCTTCGGAGCTCTTTCTGTGACGCTGAGCTCCAGCTTTCGTACCATCTCTCGGGTGGTCTGCCTACCGGTCTTCGCGAGTTTGGTTTTTGCCTGCCTCTGCCTGCAGTGCTGTTGGATGGATTGAGTAGTTTGACAGCTCTGTTGCCGGTCCCAAGCCCGGGTAAAAAAAGAGGGTTTAAGGGTGATGCTAGCAACCTGCCTTTTAGAAAAAACTTTTATTTCTCGAAGAACTGATTCGAAAGCCTCGGAAAAAGGACGGATTTTTACAATAAATAATATGCTAATAAAACTAAAATTAAGATATTTGAAAAATGTATGGCCATTGTGGTTACTAACGAATCCACTAACTGATCCGTTTTAAATTTGATGATTACAGTAACCAGATTAAGAAAAAAAACAACAAAAGAAGAATAATAGTCAAACATTTCTCTTGAAACTTTTGAAGCTGTTTTTAAATTTTCCAAGTAGACTTATTTTTATTCGGGATGTATGTAATTTGTTGAATTCCTGAAAACCTCTAAAAAATAATGAATTCGTTGTACTCCTTTTGTTTTTTTTTCCCTAGAATCCATGTCTAAGCCAACAGGTATTATGCCAGTTAGGTACGACTTCGAAATGCAGTTTGAAGTGGTCATAAACAACCACCAAGTTTGCACAGAGAACGGACCTCAACTAGGAATGAATGCATTAGTATGGTACACTGATGGAACCTATAGATGGATGAAAGGGTTGGAGTAGGCGTTACAACTGGCAGCAAACAATCAGGTCACTCTGATGTGGGTTCCAGGTCACAAGGGACTTAGAGGCAACGAGGAAGCAGACTGCATTACAAAGGAAGGGGCAAATACACAATTTTCCGGCACAGAACCCTTCTGTGGACTCTCCAAAACCCATTTGCAAGATGAGGTTTAACGCTGGGAAACAGATGAAATGAAATCTCACTGGCATAAAGTGCCAGGAAAGACAAGCGAAAAGGCTAGTCAGCCTTTCGCCAAGGAAAGCTAAACAGCTTCTCAAATTGGACAAGAAAGACTTAAAACTGGGGACAGAACTTTTCGCTGTAACTGCCGAAAAAGATGGGTAAAACAGAGAGTTGTAGCTGCCGCTACTGCGAGAACATTTGCTTTGCGAATGCTACCGCTTTTTTGCAAGAGGCTTAAGTTTCCGGAAGAGGCTTTCTTAAAGCCCTATGATGTCAGGAACTTAGCTCCCAGTAAATTTATTTTGTACGAAGTCTCGGAATCCCCGGGACTCGAATATATTAAGGGTTGTGCACAAAAGATCTGATAGGTCGAGGTGCTTGAGAGGCTGCATAGCCTTTACGACTCCTCCTTTAATCTACAATCTACTCCTTTTCTTTACCCTTAAAATATGAAAATCATTTCGATTTCTAGTTTCATATGAATGAACATCGTGCTAATAAACCAAATACTTTTAAAAATATAAAGGAGCTAAGTTTTTTACAATTTTAAATATGAAGACCATTGTAAGATAATGAAGACGTTCAGTAACAGAAAACCACTGCAAAGTTGTTTGCATAAAAATGACAGGGATATATCGATTTATAAGACAATCATCCTACCAGTCCTGCTTCTAGTTCAGAAGTGTGGACATTATCTAATTTTTTTTTTTTAAGAAAATAGTCGCAAAAAGGGTAGGACCTATCGTGTGGGCCGCGGACGGCCCGCACTGCGACTATTAGAAGGGTAAGGCATTATAGAAAGAAAATGATTGTGGACACGCTTTTTAAAAAGTTGCAGGTCATAGTTCTCTGGAAAAACTGATTTTGGAAGCTTATTCCATTCCGTAGCAGCCCTGTAAAAGAAGGATTCTTGATGAAGATTGGTCCTTGTAGTGTCAATCTTGAGAGTAAATGGGTGAGACTGATCAGCGTGCCGAGTTCTTCGGCCGAATGTGGCCAATGGTGGTACAAGAGCTTTTATTTCTCTGGAGCATCTGCCATGGAAATATCTGTAGAGCAATGACTGGTCTGCAACTCTTCTTCTATGTTCTAGAGGGTGAAGGGTATCTGTGAGAGTTGAGCTGTTTATCAAGCGAATGGCTCTTTTCTGAATGGAATCTAGAAGACGAAGAGAATGCCTTGGTGCTGAACCCCAAATGTGCGAGCAATACTCCAGTAGAGGTTCAGAATTCATCCAAGAAGAAATTTGTGACGAAAATAAAATACTATAAAAGTGTTTGGACCAGTGTATGAGCACGTAATTTGGAGGATTAGAAAAAACAATAAAATCAGATATTTATTTAATGATTAAACATTGCCAATATTAAAAATCGTAGAATGAGATGAACGGGACATTCCTATATTGAGAAAAAATTGTGAAAACCTAAACGAGCTTTAACACGAAGAAGCGGAAAGATCAGATTAGAAATAATAATATTTATTGATGTTAGTGTACAGTGAAGTACATAAGTAAGTCAAAAAGGAAAAGTTAAAAGTTTAAAATCAGGTAAAATAAAATATGACAATACATAATATAAATAATCTATCAACAAACACATATAGACGAAAAAACAGCAGTCAGAAATTCTTCGTGTGAGTAGAATCTTAATAGATCTTTACTTGCTTTTCAAAAGTTTTTAAGTTCATTTCCTTGATTGAGGTCGGTAGAACATTGTAAAAGGTAATGCCACAATAATTACGACCATGTTTTGGTTTTTTCAGTCTGTGCAATTTTGTAACTAGGTTCTGACGATTACGAGTATCATATATTTATGTACTTGCTGATCGGTAATATACAGAGTGCTAATAAATAAGTGCGACAAACTTCAGCGGGTGATTCTACATGAAAAAATAATGACAGTTTGCTCTATAAACGTATGTCCGCAAATACTTCGTTTCAGTGATACGGAGTGTTAAAGTTTTTCTTAAAAACTGACGATTTATTTATTGCTCTGAAACCGGTCGAGATATGCAAATGAAATTTAGTGGGTTTTAGGAGGTAGTAATTGTGCATTTTTATACATGCAATTCAGAATTTTATCTTCATCATTGGCGCGCATACGGTTAATGATCCCAATTTTTTTAAAGAAAAAATTGTACGAGATATTTTAAATTTAAAATCATATTTGAATTCGTCGATAAATTTGTGGTAAAAAATGTTTTTTCGTATAAGGTGCCGTTTTTATGCAAAAAAATAAAACATCTTAACGCGTATTTTTCATTTCTTTAATACATTATCAAGAACTATCTAATGCAATAACATTAAACCAGAACAATAACGCTAATACAATTTTAAATAGGTGCAAAGCTACAACAAATGTTCAAAATGACCTCCCTTAGACGTGACATAAGATTCAACTCTTCGCCTCATTGATTGTTGTATTCGCGCAAATATTCCTGGTGTATTTAATGACTTAAGAAAGCTCCAACTGCAAAAATCTAGAGGATTTAAATCCGGCGATCGAGCAGGCCAATGTTCCGTACCTCCCCTACCTATCCGAAACTTTAACACCCCGTATCTCTGAAAACGAAGCATTTGCGGACATACGTTTATATAACAAACTGTCATTTTATTTGCATATCTCGACCGGTTTCAGAACAATAAACAAATCATCAGTTTTTAAGAAAAACTCTCTGAAACGGAAGTATTTGCGGACATATGTTTATATAGCAAACTGTCATCATTTTTCATGCAGAATCACCCCCTGAAGTTTATCGCACTTATTTACTAACACCCTTTATTTATTTCCATTTTTTTTACGTGAAGAAAACTCTGTAATATGAAGACTGATGGTAGAGGTAGAACTTTTAAATTCATTTCTAATACCATCCCGGTAACCAAGATGTGTTATAATACGAAGTGCTTTCCGCTACAGTTTAAATACTAGTTCAGTATGTGTATAAGCCCGTTACAGGCAGGTTTCAGAGTTTTCTTAAAAGAAATAGGTTCTTTAATACCTTCTTTTGGGTGTACCTTTAATTGCGTGGTCTAACCAATTAACCACCAATCAACCAAATCAACGTCACTGAAAAATAGGCAGAAGATAGAGAACACTTTGGGACAAAAAAGTTTACTAGGCTTCAAGTGGCCCTGGAGTAAGAGAGTAAGTAATTGTTTTCATTTCTTATCAGGCGAGTATCGGTGTTTATATTTTTTTGAGTATCGGTATGTATATTTATAAAACCATCACCCTGAATAATAACTCTGACAAATATGACAACAACTTTTCAGCAGACTTTTCCACCCGCAAAAAAATACGCATAGTAGTAAAAACTTAATTTAATGTTTGGAATGGTTAATATAAATTTTAGGAAATTTTTTAGCTTGATTTTTGACAATTTAAAACTTACAAATCCCAAATAATAAATCCTTGCATAAAAAATCAACTTACTGTTTTTCAAAATTTCCAACAATTACTTCCGGCGAATTAACATTGATTAAAATAGAACCAAGTTCAATAAAAAAATATTGCGGCGATTGCAATTCTGACGCTACGCGACGAAATTCGTTCAAAGCACGAAACAAAACAATCACTAACCACCTTCCTACGTGACCGAACGAGCCCATCTGTAGCACTGTACGGCGCTGCAGCGTATATTTATTTTCGCTTCCACCAACGGTGAATCCTATTATCTGCAATGCTGATCTTATCTCCCACAACATAAACGAAATTTCACAAAATCGTCGTGCAATAATTCCATCGAGATAATTACAGGGTGGGCCATAAGTCAATTCGCAAAAATACAAATTCGCCATCAACATACAAGTAGTAGCACAGTGAACTAACAAAATATGCAAATATGTTTGAAGCAAACATTGCACCTTTAAACACTTATCTACAAATTGTGTTGCAAACATTCCATAGCTTTTTAAATTTTGATTGTATTCGTATCTTCAAATGCTCAACATCATGAATCTTGACGAAATAAACCTCATGTTATAGTAAACCCTGGACTGCAAAACCAATGGGCAAAATCCTTGGATTAATAGAGGCTTAGAACGACAGCCTTAAAATCATCTGGAGGGTACTTAGGAGAACATCCGAAGGCGCTCTAGAACTTCTTACCATTTCGGTCGACATACAATCGGCCGAAAGGCTAAGAAAAACTGGGTTTGTGATTGACTATAAGTTTGGTTTGCAACCCTCAGGGCAAGGGGTGCAAACCCAAATCGGCCACATTTGACCCATTTGAACCTGGTACATCAGGTACCAAACAAAGTGAGGACAGTACCAAGAAGCAGACCGAAAAGGCATCCAAAAGTGCTGAAAAATTTGCAATTAAGGGGAAAAAGGTGACCAAAGACAAGAAGATGCATCGGACACTAGGCAGATCCGGTGGAGTTAAGAAAAAGGGGAGGCAAAAAGCCCTACCTAACCCTCCAGTATGAGCCAAAAGCTCAAATGCCTGAAAATAAACCTCCAACATTCAAAAGCAGCCACGAGTGTGCTCCAAGAGCACTGGATAAATAGAGGACGGGTACAAAGACTCAACATTAAATCGTGTAAGTTACTTTATTGTCATGAAAAACCACGAGCAGCCATATTGCTCGCAACTAATTTTAAATTTTTTTCTGTTCCAGAGTTTATCACTGGAGATTTGGCAACCGCCATAGTGGAAGTGCCAACTGAAGCAGGCAAGAGGCAGATGGGTATTGTCTCGGCCCACTCCCCAGGGGACTCCATGACGCACCCTCCACCAGAGGAAGTCCAAAACCTCATAAGATGGTGCAAAAAAGGTAGATGTATATATATGTAGATTGTAGGCTGTGCTGCCTCTCAAACATTCGAGGCATGGGATTCCGAGACTTCGTACAAAGTTTATCAGTTTCCTTGGGGCTAAGTTCCTGACATCGATTGGTTTTAGGAAGGCCCCTTCCAGAACCTTGAGCCTCTTGCAGAAAAGCGCTGGGCATTCGCAAAGCAAATGTTCTGCAGTTTCAGCGAAGTTCTCTCAGGGATTGTTTATAGTCCCAAGTTAGCTTAGACTCAGGGAACTTCATTCTATGCTGCGATGCAAACGCCCACCACTTAATACGAGAAAGTACAGACACAAACGTACGGGGTGAGTATCTTCTGGAATATTTGTCGGCCAACATCGACATTATCAATAGAGAAAAACCTTTATAAATGCGATTAGGAAAGAGGTTTTTGATTTGACTCTCGCGGATCTATTTATAACAAACTACATCCACAATGTCTGATGGAATTAGACCAGAGCTAAGGGGTTATAGTTTGTAGTGCTTCTCTTCACATATTCAAACAACTCTCTTAATTGACTTGCGTCCCAAGTAATTCCCCAGATCATTTCAATCCGATTAAATATACTGTGATAAGGAGTCAGTTGTAAAACTGCGTGCCCGTATTGCTTTAGGTTTATTTCTAAAAACTATGTCCAGTAGATCATTTTTAAACATGTTCGGATCAAATTGAATTTCATGTTCTGTAAACCAGTCCTGAATTTCTGCTTTTTTCCAACTAATGTTTGGAGTTTTGAATAGTGATGTACTGTGATAAGATGTATTATCTAAAACAATTATTGAAGACTCTGTTAAATTTATAAGTTGATGCTCAAACCACAAGTTTGCTTCATTCATTTCCCCGTGATAATCTTCGTTTTTAGTCTTTGATGAAAATACCAACTCTACTCCATCAACGAAACCATTTTCATTAGTTAGTTAGTCGATTTAACACTCCGCTTGTCTTCATTTTGCCAAGAGTGACTTACTGTGCCATTTTGAAAAATCCAGGTTTCATCCAAGAAAACAAATGTTTATAATGATTGCACCTTAATATTTTTATGAGTGTAAGAATTTAAATCTCTTCAAAGCGTCATCAGGTAGTCCTCTACGAGGATCATTCTTTTACCATCGAAATCCTTTACTTTTTAATACAGTATCTATAAAATGACCTTTTACATCCCGTAAACATTTCTCTTTTCTTTAAAAGGGCATGTAATTTTGCAACTGTTACTTGTTGTTCCCTGAAACAGTCCAATCGTACAAGTGTATCTTGTAAAACGAAAGATATGATTAACAAGTATGACTTATCTGTACCAATGAATAAAAAAAAATTTCCATCGATGACGTGCATCGGAAATTTTGTTGTAAACTTACTTCTGAATGATGCAATTGCCAATTTTTTTTAAATTTCGTACTTTCTACTCTTAAACATAGTTTACAACTTTGACACAAAGTGACTTTGTTATGGTTAGCCAAGGTTCGTAGGTTTCCGGCACATTCCCGGACAATTTTTGAGTCTATTCTCCATAATGCCAAAGCTTTAAGTGCCGCTTGACACAAGTTTGAATAAGAATTTACAATTTTAAAAATATATCGGTTAGAAATATGTACACCAAAAAGATGTAAACTATTTTTTTTTAAAAAGCGCGATGACTCTTGAACGTTGCTGTCACTGTCTATAAACCGCGAAAAAATATTTTTTTATCCATAAAAAATTTCTTTCTCTTCAACCATTAACGCCATCTATTAGATAATGTAGAAGTTGTGCAAGTACGTATAATTATTAACAAGATAGCTATTAATTTTATATAAATAATATTTTAATGTCTAATTATAAGTAAATCAACGATTTAAATAATAGAGTAATTTAATAATTATTATTATTACTTCTTCTAACCAGATACGCGCGCAACAAATAAGTTCGTTTTAATTTTGTTAATGTAGAAAAGTAAGAAAAACAATTTATTACATAAACGAACAAAAAATAATAAAAAAAAACGATATTCAGGTAAAAAAAATTATTATGGGTAACTAACCTAGCACGTGACGTTTCAACTTGACAACGGTAGACATGTGACGTCACAGCTTGATATTCTATTAACCTGTAACAAAATGGCATCGGTGACATAGACCTTACTTTTTAACCTTTAAATATAAATGTTGTCAATAATCATTACTAATAACACCACAATATTGTTTTTTAAACCTAAATAATTGTCAAAAAGCTCACTGTAAACTCAAAAAAACCCAAAATCGTTAACCAAACACACATAACCTTATGAAAGATATGCCATTTGTCATCTTAAGCAGTGAAGTCACGTGTCTCCCTTTCTACGGATGTCAAAAAGTAGCCAGGTGCTATTTTAGAGTTCATTTTTATTTATTTTGTCTATAAAACATGTAGTTCAAAATTTAAAAATGTTAGCAATATAAAATAACTAAAATCAGTTTTTTTAACTATCAGCTATATTAAAATTTACCTCTAAAGTCGAGACTAAATATTTATTTAAAAAAAGACAAAAATAAGGCTAAGTTGTTTATTTTACATTTAGTACAAGCATCTTTAAATTTTTAATTGTATTAGGTATAACTTCAGTCTTTTTAGTACCAAACCAATTTCTTTATAATTATACATAAAATAATTATTTGAACCAAAATTGTAAAAAAAACTTTTCAAATTTGGTACAAAAAGAATGCAGCTTGGAAAAATATCTTGTTACATGTTTTGGACGATTATTTTCAAAATCCTTGAGATTCAACTAATACCTAAACTTATCCAATTATCCAAATTCCAAAAAAGCCTATGGATTTTTTGTTACACCTGTTATTTTCATTTTTATTGGATGTTGTGTTGTTTAAAATAAAAACTAGATATTAATATAAAAAATGGTGATGCAGATGAAAGTGAATTTGATCAGATTTATAAATTTTCAAAATTGTAAATTTATAAGAGGTGCAGTAAACTCCAAATAATAAGTCTGAAATGATTAAATATCCAAACATTAACGATACCCAGAAAACATCAGCTGTTAATGTAAAATAAAATACTTGATATGTATTTCACAAATTTGCACATTCATTGAAATTAAATATTCTGAGGTAAATGCAAATAGAAAACACATTAACGATTGGGTGGAAAAGTAAAAAAATTATGAATTTATCAAATATAACTTAGTATAAACTAGTTTTTTTCATAATTCTAAGGAATTCTTCCTGGTTAATTTCGCCGTCACCATCGCGATCAGCTTCATCAATCATCTCTTGCAACTCTTCATCTGTCAAATTTTCGCCAAGCTCTTTGGCGACCCGTTTTAAATTTTTGAAACTTATTTTACCAGTTTCATCATCATCAAATAGCCTTAAAACGCATTATATAAACAATAAATGAGATAAATATACAATATGTTAGATTCATACCTAAATGCTTTCATTATTTCCTCCTTGGAGTCTTTTTCAGCCATTTTAACGGACATTAACTGTTGAAAGTCCTCTAAAGATATTTCTCCTGTTCCATCTTTATCTATATCTGCAATCATTTTCTTAATCTCTTCTTTCTTAGGTTCAAATCCTAATGCTCGTATTGCCACTTTTAAATCTTTAGTGTCAATTTTGCCACTACCTTCGTTGTCAAATAAATCAAAAGCTTCTTTAATGTCGTTTTTTTGTTCATCACTTAGTTCGAATTTAGGACCTGATTTCTTTCTTACTGCTGGAGCTGGCTTCTTGTAATTTGCAGACTACAACATTCATTCTTAGATAATATTAAATAAACTTTTAGAAACAAATTTATTCATTTATTTACAACAAAAATTTAGTCTTAAAGCTTTGAAATTATTTCCACAATGTTTATTAAAAAGCTTCTCGACCGAATTGGTAAATTATATATATATATATATATATGGAATTTTACAGTTTTATACTCACCATTTTATATGATAAAGTAGACGTGTTTACTTATTCAATATATAAACAGTTGATTATGTTGCTATGTAGATATAAATAAACCAACTAGAACAAATTTATTAGAGGTTATACCATTTCTTGTATTTATAAGCTGAATAGGTAAAAGACAATTATAGTAATCGGAAAAGAAGAATCTGATATAAATTTATTTTCTATGGTTGTTTGAGTTTTAGTATTCAGTCGTTTATATTTTGAAATATATAAATGTAAACAAAGTGTTTTAATTTTACATCTTTGTAAATCCTAATATAAAATTCATTATGTAGCTACAAAATTAACTGGCTGCTTGAATACTCCAGAGATGGGTTGCAACTAACTTATCGTGTTGCAGCTACAAACAGCGACTTTTTCGAAAAAGTCGCAGTTACAAATCCCTACGACTTTTCAGAGCGGTTAACTAGATCGTAACTTGTAACCTTGTACCACATCCTTGAGTGAAAGAGGATTGCTCGATACATGGTGCTTTTTTTTTAAATCGCTCCGTTTTCTTGGAAGCCGTTTTAAATACCGTTTATTTTTGATGTGTAACATCTTTCCTCTCGCTTTCTTGCATGTGTAACATCTTTCCTCTCGCTGAGTCGCAATTTGTTGGGGTCATTTCGTGAAATGTGTTACAGTAACAGTAACATTTAATTTGATGAATGAGTGCGCGGTTAGAGTAGACTATCAGATTCGAAGTAAATTCCATAAATTGGCATTCGTTTTCAATAACAAAAAATATTCTCCCTCAGCATGTGAAAACTTTCTTTATTTTTCACAAGGCAACGCATTTCTAATGGGTGGTTCACAGGTTCCGAGTTTATTAGTAAATTTTTAATGCGTATTTTACTATATAGTAACTACCACTAGAAGTTCCAGTTTTTAGTTACTTAGATATGGGATGCGTCATTTGTTTTTAGGTGCCAGAATGAAAAAATGCCTTAATTAAAACCCGCTACAAAAAGTCGCAGTTATTTTGAAAGAAGCGACAGGAAGGGTGCGGCGACAAAATCGCTGACAGTGAAATCACAACACACCTCTAGATTACACGACCAAGATGTTAAGATCCTGAAAAAAAAGAAGAATGTCAATGTCAACACGAGAATAAAAATATTTATTTTAAAGTGTATTTTAAGAAATATATTACATTATGTTTGAAATTCATAACTGTTCATCTCACATAGGATATTAATATAAATGATATATTGGTTATAAAAAATTGTTAATCTCAAGATGGAGAATGTAGGAGCCGAAGTTGGCCAAAAAATGCGGGTGAGTACAGTTATAAAAAATAAAACAATTCTTTAATTAAAACTATTTGCGTTGTTATTACATTAATTATTACAAAAACGTTACTTTTATGGTACCTTTCTACTCAAACTATCGTAAACAACTTTTATGATTTTCAAACATCCATTTGATCAAAAACTATGATTATATTAAATAGAAAAAACAAAAATTCCAGATACATCATTAAAACATTTCTGTTACAAATATTGTAGATGTTGGTCTCTTAAAACTAAAATGGTATCATTTCCAGTCATTAACCCACATTTATTCCTTTTTTTTTTTAAATTTTGTTTTTATTTAAATTGGTAATTAAAATACATTTTCAGTCAGCTATAAAAGCAAAGCTTCTTGAATTAGACTGCTATGTTGGTAAGTTTTACAAGATTTAATTTAAATAGCAATCTCTTAAACAAAAATTTTTTAGATGATGAGTTACCTGATTATATAATGGTAATGGTAGCAAATAGAAGGACCAAGGCTCAAATGAATGAAGATTTGAATCTATTTTTAAGTTCAAAGACATCTACATTTGTTGAATGGCTTCATATTGTACTAAAGAAGCTGAAAGAAGTCACCGTTACCAATCCAGGTAAATTTTCTTTATTAGTTGTTTTGAATTTACTAATAATATATTTTTATAATTTTGTGTAGAAGTGTATAAAAAAGTTGCTAAGAGAAAATCAAGTGAACAAGCTGATGTTAAAGTTAAGAAAGAGAAATTAAAAAAATATGAAAATAATATCAAACAAGAATCTGATAAGTGTGATAATTCACCCAGGTAAAGATCAACATTTTTAATATTTGTCACAATTTTGATATAAAATTATTTTCAGAAAATCACCTACAAATATGAATGAGGAATTTGACATACCACTTCTCTCTGAAGTCAATTGTTCCACTGAAAAAGATCTAGAACAAATAGAAGCAAAGATTAGAAATGTTAAGAGTAGACTTGGGCTTGTACTGGATGAAGACATAGATGAAGAAGTTTTAAAAATTAAATTAGAACAAGGTAAATCTTTAAAGTGATAATTTTAAAAATAAAAATGATTATGGATGATGTATTTACAGCAAAAAGTCAGGTATTAGAAGAACAAATAGAAAACATATCTCAAAGAGAAGTGGTCTTAGATATGGAAGAAATCAACAACTCTCCCAATAAAGAATCAGAAATAAATGAAGAACCTGAAAAACAAACTAGATTTACTCCAGAAAAATCTAGAAGGCACTCTCCGATCGTTTTCGAAACAGAAGAGCAATCTAGAACACCTCCGAGAAAAAATTCTGTTTTATCCAGACTAGGAAAACGAATATCTTCAACCAATGAATTGGAAACAAAGAAAAAGAAACTCGATTCCGATGATTCAAATATAAAACATAGCAGTTACAGAAGATCGAGAAGGGACAGGGATGAGAGAAACGACAGGGATAGACGGGAAGGAAGAAGATCTGGTGAAAGGAGGTCTTCCAAGATCAAAAAAGATACAGTAGGGTCCAAAGACTTTGTCACGAAAAGTGAAAAAATGGTATGATTTAAAAATATTATGATTTGTAATCATTAGTTTGCTTAGCTTGGGGTTTATTTTTTAATTGTTTCCATTATTTCTCTTTAGTTTTTTTTGGCATTCCTTTGTTCTTTGAGAAGTTTATTCTTTATTGTTTTTTATTGCTTAAATAAAGACCCTTATTCCTTTATGATAAATCTAATTGATGAGATGTTCTTAGAATTCGTTTTTAGTCTGTTCACAGTCGAATAGGAGTGATGTCAAAAATTCATGTTCCCGAAAAACCTGTTGAAGAACCAGAAATCCAAGATGAATTAAAGACCAGAGCAGTAAGAAGTATAGTTCAAGTAAAACCTAGAATTTTACCTGTCGGTGCACCTCAACCTAACAAGAATTTATTACTCAAAGCAGTGGCAGAAGCTCACAAGAGCGTTTCCCAAGGAAACACAAGGGTAAGAATTCATTATAGCAATTAAAGTACATACCCCCTTGCTCTAGTCATAGTAGACAGTAAATTTCTATCCAACCTAATATTACTTAAGAGTCAATCCACTACTTTAATAAACACTTGAACTTATACAAGTAAACAGTAATAGACACCTGAAACTTCCTGTAAAGACACATCGAGCTAGTCTTGTATCAATCTGGATTCACTAAATATATATACATATAGTACCAAAATGTTGGCTCAGGGGCTGAAATAATGCGTTAATTAATCTGAACAAATTGTAAGTTTGATTAAATCCAATTAACCTCTGTAAGAGTGGATTGTATGTGACTGATTCAAGATTTGCAGTTAACAGAAAATGATTGAAAAGATATCAACCGGATTGTAAAGAAAATTGACTCAAAAGATGAAGTTGTAGAATTTAAGTTTTCTTACTCTAAATTTATTCAATCGTGATAGATTTGATGCTGAGTGCAAATTCCACAATTATAAATCAGGTATACTTGAGATGTTAATCAATTGTAATTGAAACATTATCAATTAATTATGATCAATTGTACATATTAATAAATGTAAACAAGTTATAATTGTTCTAAGCAACATCATATAGAAGAGATGCAGTTTTATAATAAAAGGGTAAAAACTACCCCTGTGTTTAATTCTATTTCACTCTAGTTGAAGCAACATCTATATTAGTAGTGTTAATATTTAAAAAAGAAAAATTTTAATATTAATTATTGAAGTGAAACTTCTTATAGGACAGAAAGAAACGCTGAGAATAGTTACCGGGCATTATTTATTTATGGCAGATCATGTATTTTTTCAATATTACGGGGGAGATTAGAGATTTTCTGCAAGGGATTTGTTTTAATAATACGGGGTAGGTTCGAGATTTTCAACAAGGAATTTTTTATTTATTTATGGCAGATCATGTTAGTTATTTTTCAATACTACAGGGGAAGTTACATAAGATATTTTTTTGAAATTTATGCTGTTTATAATTTTCTAAAAATTAGATATTTCTATAAAATTTTGATGCCTTCATTTTGTATTGTAATATTTTTGTACACTCATTTGACAGTTTTTGCACACCTCGAAAAGTTTCACTTCTGACATTGTTAGTTTTTGACTGAACCATAAATCTTGTTTGCTTGTAAAAGTAAAGTGGTGAATTTCTTAAAGGTAAATTTGAGGAAATCGTATGAAGTCAAGGACGGGGAGCCGATAACGAGAAAATTATCGCACAGGGAGAAAGTAAAATTGAGGAATTTAATTTTGGCTCAAGTTTCTAGAGAAGATAGCGATAGTAACGGTGAAGATAAATACATGGAGTACGTGCCTAAACCAATTAGAAAAAGTAGTTCTCAAGAATTGCCGGAGTATGTTCCATCATCTAGGAAATCTATAGATGGTGAGAAACGAAAAATGTTCTATTTCGCAAACAATTGTTTAAATTAATTAGTTGACAACTTTGGTGTTACCGAACTCACTTAGTTAAACTTATGAATAAAAAAACTACTTTTATAATATTGTTACGATATTTACTTCTTGGGTTCGGTAATTCTAAACTCTCACTACAATAACTAAACAATGATTATTCTAATATTTATACACAATAAATTTAATTTTACAAATCACTTAAAAATTCACAACTGTATAACACTTTAATAATTACTTCAAATACTTGACTTCAAACTAACTTCCACTTAAAAACCTCGATCTATGATTCCTTTTAAATACCTGTAAATCAATGTTTTCGAAAAATCGACACTATTCGAAATTATTGGACCTTATTTTCGAGAATCATCCAGTGTCCTCTATTACTTGCGGCTCATTATGTATTCACCCTAATTGTGGGCGATATAAAAATAAATTATTATACATGGTTAAAGAAAATAAAGTATTTATATATATATATATATATATATATATATATATATATATATATATATATATATATATATATATATATTCCTATCTGTTCACCAACAGATCCAGATCCGTCTCTCGAATTTCCTTGTCCACTCCGTCTCTCCAGCTTCTGCGTGGTCTTCCTCGTTTTTGGTTTCCTTGGGGGTTCCAGTTTAGTACTTTCTTTTGGATTCTGTGTTCTGACATTCTTTTGACGTTGCTAACACCATGTTAGCTGTTTAGTTATGTCATCAATAATGTCGTGTTGTATTCCCATTTCTTGTCTAATGGTTTCATTTAGGACTATCTCTCCTGGATTCTCCTGCCGCTCTTCTCCTGAAGTCCATTTCTGTGGCTTTTTGTTTTTTTTTTATCTGTCACACCTCCGAGCCATATGTTATTATGCTTTTCACGATGGAGTTGTAAATCCTTTTTTTATTTTCTTTTGTAATGGTTTTGTCCCATAGAATAGAATGGAAGTAGCTCTTCTTCCCTGAAGGTTTCTGTCTGATATTGCTTTGTCTAGTGTCCCTTCCTTAGATATTTTCATTCCTAGGTATTTGTATATATTGCTTTGTTTGAAGATCTGTCCCGTTGCTAGATGTAGGTCTTCTTGCTGTCCTCAATAAGCTTTCAGCTCATATATTCCATGTCATCTATATTTTGTGCAATAAGTACCTGGTCATCCGCGAAAGAGAGGGTATATACTGTCGTGTCGTCATCCACTGGCATTCCCATGCTATTGCCGTCATCCACTGGCATTCCCATGCTATTGCATTTCCGTTTCCATGTCTTCAGCTCCTTTTATTTAAAAGTAACGATTAAAAGGGTCAAAATTTTACAAATATTTGCATTGTTTTAAGATTCCTCAGAAAAAGAAACATCTTTAGTGAAGCCCAGACTTTCGGCAAAAGCAAGATTAGAAAAAAGAAGATCCCCATCACCAATAATTTTTGAAAGGCTATCGGCAAAGGTAAGATTGGTTTTTTTTTATCTCTCGATTTTTTTTGGTGTTTCCAAGGTATTTTCGGTGAAAATTTTAAGGTATTTGAGGTTATGTACTCAAAAAAATGCATTTTTTGGTACTTTTAGGGGTATGTACAGGCCGCTCTATATTTTTTGTTGTCCATTTTTCTAGTTGCATCATTTAATACTACTCTTACCGTTTAAAGCTATTGAGCTGTCACCTACGATTTTTTCTTGCCAAGTTACGATCATTTTAAGTTAGGAAATACTTCCCAACAACGTCATGAGTCATCATCATCATCATTGGTACGACAACCTGGGTTGGGTCTTGGCCTTTTCCAGTATTTTTGGTCTATCCCATCGTTCCATCTGAGTCTGTGTCTTCCCTGCTTTTTCCGCCCTTCTGGTTTGCTTGTGTATATTCTTTTAATGGTCGTTTTTTCATCTGCCCTTATATTATGTCCAGCCCATTGCAGTCTACTCACTTTAAGTTTTGTTATGATGTCGTCAACTTTATGAGTATTCACCCCCAAACCCTAATGTACAGTGTTGGCTCAGGTGCCGAAGTAATACATTAATTAATCTAAACAAGTTGTAAGTTTGCTCGCATCAGTTATTTTTTTAAAAAGGGGCTGTATCTGGTAATTGATTTAAAACTTGCAATTAACAGAAAAACGATTCAAAAATATAACAGCCAACTTTTAAAGAAAATCAACTTACCATAGGATGGAGCCTTATAGATTCATTATAACTTGAAAGGTTTTCTTTATCTAGATCTCTGCAATCACGATTTGAATTGAGTTGGAAATTCAGTGCTTGTCCAAATTGATACAAAGTTTGGCTAGAACTTCTTCTTTCTGTCAGTTCACTATTTTGCGAGAACAATAAAAGTTTGTACTTTTGCATTAACGAAACACAATTGGAAGCTAACTGCTTAAAACATAACATATACCGGAAGACAATAATTGTCTTGAGCATGTGGATTCACATACATATAGTCCCGTAGGGTAAGGCAGAGACAACTTCCTTTCACATGCTATGGTTCTTACACACTTTTTCCGCTATATCTACTTTCATCAGCTTTTTTTTTTTAAATAATTTCAATCTGATCGAGATCGTTGCTTATTGTTTATGTTGATTTAGGTATAACTAAAAGATTATAAATATTATCGTTTAAATTATAGGTACCAAACAAAACCGACTTTTCTGAATCACTACCGACGACAATCCAGCAAACTTTCCAAAGAATTCAAGATCGATGCAAATATTGGCCGAACTGTAGACAGGGAGACCAATGCGAATTCGTGCATCCTTCTACGATTTGCGAATCGTTTCCGAATTGCAAATTCGGATCGAAATGCGTGTTTTTGCACCCGAGCTGCAAGTTCGGTACGGCTTGTACGAAAAGAGACTGCCCTTACGGTCACTCGACGATTGCCGCTAAACCGCCGGCAACTCAGCCGCAGATTTGTAAGTTTTTTCCCAAATGCAGCAACGTCACTTGTCCATTCTATCATCCCAAGTTGTGTCGTTTCGGGAAATATTGTAAAAACCAACCGGAATGCAGCTATTCTCATGCGAATAAATCCAGTCTCACGTGGAGGTCTAAATAATTTTACAGAGCCCTATGTATACACTAACCGTGTTGTTGTACGACTTTGCTTCTAGGAATATTATTATTAGGTTTGTTTCTGCAGCAGTTACAAATGGTTTGCGAACGTAACCCAAGTCTGCTTTTTGAATGTTTCCAAACAAAGATAAATTGCATTGAAAATCCCATGAGATTTTTATAAGCTTGGTTATGCGTTTAAAAGGATTTGTATTATTAATATTTGTGGTGTTATTAGTGAGCCATTTACATTTAGGTAAATGTTTTGTGAAAAATGTTTATCGCCATCTAAATTAGTTTAAGGTTATGTTTGTTTATTTTTATTGAATTAAAAATGTTATTACACACTAGATGACCTGGTGAACTTCGTACCACCTAAAATGGATTTGATTGTAACTCTTCATAAGCGATTATCGACCTTAATCAACCTTCCAACTTCAATTCATTGAGATATACAATATTAGCCGCATCGTGTACGGTTTGAGTGTTGTTTGGTTATCAAGACCAATATTTATAGTCCGTACTCAAGGCGGAGTCGATGCTTCGAGTACAGATTTGGTGCAAATTTGTATTACAATCTGTACTAGGACCTTAATGAAACTCAGTCGTAATTCAAATGAATTCTTTTGCTTACATAAAATATAAATGCAGTTAACATTCAATGCAAAGCTTTCTGGTAAAGTACGTTTTTCGTTTTGTCTTCCGGCGCGTAAATAAAACAAAGAACATGGCTTTGGCATTGTAATGAACACTGTGGGACAACACAGAATTGTTTTCACAGTCACTCAAATATGTCAAACTTACCTTGAGAACTTTACAATATTAAAATCCTCCAACTAATTCTGCTAAGTCAATTTACCTTAATAGATTAAAATTAATGTTCGCAAATTGTAATTAAATTCGCTTTAACCAAAAATCCACTACCTTTTTCACTACTTTTTTCTCATAACCGCACGGAATGAGTAATAGTTATGCATGGCTCAGCTATCAAACGATAGGTCCGCCACTAACGCCATCTATTGAAAGTAATTGAAAGCAATTCCCACACAAAATTACCAATTTCAATTTTTTAGATTTTTTGCAAGACTAACGCATTTGATTTTTTTATATATAGAGATGATAGCTGAGGCTCTTATGGTACAAGAAGGAACAACTTAAAAATCCATTTAATATCTTGTTTATCGTTGTGTACTTAAATAATAAGAGTTATTAGTGCTATTATTATTTATTTATTTAGCGTATGGCACATCGAAACATTTACAAGAAAATATATAAGACAAACTTAAGTAAATCTACAAACAAACATCAAGATTTCCTATATACTGTATCGCTTCTGTAGTTGCAACTAGGAAATCATCTGGGTGGCCTTCGTAAGATCGTGATGGACATTCTTTTGTAATGTGTCTGATAGTTTGAACCTCACCGCAGTCACATGAAGAGGATGGAACTTTTCCCCATTTGTTTAAGAAGTATGCGCATCTGGCGTGTTAGGTCCCGTTGCGATTTAGTGTGCACCAGGTTTTGTCGTGGTAGGTTAAAGCCAGGAGGTCTTTGTGTTATGCAGGGCATGTCCTGTTGGGCTTCGAACCATTCGTGAGCCCACCTGTCTGTGATGTTAAAGTTAATTTCTGTAGCAATATCTGCGGTCTTTGTTGTTGGCTTTCTCGAACGTAATCGGTTTCTGTTGGCGTCTTCAATGTAATTATGTATTGGGAGCAAGACGAGCTGAGAGTTTCTGGATAATGTTGTTTCTAGTCTTAAGCTTTTCTGCAGTTTTGGTAAGAGGCTCCTTAAAGCTTAATGTCCTATCTAGGATGACGCCTAAGTATTTTGGATTTTTATTGTGAGCGTTAGGTTGAAGTTTTCATATTCGGAAAAAGTTTCCCATGACTTTTAAGTCTCTAGATAGAATTTCTTCAGCTACTTCTATTGATTTTGTTTGGATGGTTAGCGCCCAGTCGTCGGCATAGCCGAACCTTATTAACGTAGTTTTGGGTATGTCTGCAATATATAGGCTTAACAGTAATGGCGCGAGTATCGATCCTTGCGGCAAACCATTCTTCAGTTTCCGAGTGGTACTAATTTCTGATCCCATTATGAAAACTCTGTCGTTAATCATGTGTTCTATTAATCTTGATGTGAGTTTGCAAGGAATTGTGCATACAAATTTATATATTATTCCTTCTCTCCAAACGGTGTCGTATGCGGCTGACAGGTCGATAAAAGCAGCAGAGGTTTTTAGTTTTCTTTAATTCCAGCTTCGATATATGTAGTGATTGATAGTACTTGGTCGTTGCAGCTACGTTTTGGTCTGAAACCCGCTTGTCTTTAAATATATGTGGGCTTATTCTGTTATAGATCAGTCTTTCTAGGAATTTGTACATTATTGACAGCTATAACTTTTGAGCGTTTGAATTCTCGAGGGATTTCCCTAGTTTGTATGTTGTTTGTGAAGAAACGTGCTAGCCAAATGTTTGCATATTTTCCACAGTTAAGAAGGAATTCAGGATGAAGTGAATTCCATAAAATCCTGAGGCTTTTCCAGGGCTAATATCTTTAAGGGCTGCAGATATTTCTGCGCCGTCAAAAGGGCGGCAATGTTAAGTTTCTATTGCCTCAGGTTTAAGGGTTCTTAGATGTTCTTTTACCCTTTTCGTATGAGCTTTATCTTTGAGTGCTTTGGATGTCGTCACAATGTAAGAGGCCACTAAATTTGGGCTAATTGAAGCTTTTTGTCTCTGAGGAGGGTTTCCAGCTCCGAGTTTTCTAAGCAGGGAAGATTATTAGTGCTGTGGTAAGACAATGGAAGCGTTAAAGATTGATCTTAGCTTCTAAAAACT
The DNA here is from genome assembly GCA_950111635.1 of Agelastica alni. Classification (NCBI taxonomy): domain Eukaryota; kingdom Metazoa; phylum Arthropoda; class Insecta; order Coleoptera; family Chrysomelidae; genus Agelastica; species Agelastica alni. The sequence continues at coordinate 11,383,872 of OX467719.1, read as the reverse complement.
ATATTAAAAGTAAATAAGGTTATGTATATAATACAAGAAAATTTATTTACCTAATGGCTTCTAAAATGCTTACTGATGGTTCTTTATCCCAACCAAAAAAACAATATATTAATGTAGGTGCTTTGATTTTCTATTGAAGGTTAGAACAAACTAGCAAGTAACATTTTTTAAATTGAACTTAAATATTGAGGGACAATTTTTTCTGTCATTGTTCACAAAATGGCAGCTACACACCAAAACTACAGTGGAATCCGCTTATAATGACATCAAAGGGAAGAGATAAACACAACACACAAAACATAGTCTTAAATAATAAACAACTTCCTATTTTTTTAGGTATTTAGTTTAATAGAGAGAAAAACTACAAATTGTATCTATTAATAAAATAAAAAGAAACATTAACTGACACCAAACATATTAAAACAATAAAAATTGTAATACATACATTACATATGTGTTTTTTCCTAAACTTTTAAAAATCTCTTTTCAACACAATTTATCTTTGGTATGGAAACCTTTTAAAGGCCATTTCTTGCGCGAGGAACACTTTTAAATATACTGCGCACAATCCAAATGTTTCTGACTGCTGTGGGAACAAGCCTGTTGACAAACGATTTTCAAACCGTTTGTTGACAGCCTCTAATTATCTGAAACAAACCTAATGTATACAAACAGTATACATATATAAAAAAATATAATAAATATGCGCGATAAATTCTTCGGCCGAATGTGGCCAATGGTGGTACAAGAGTTTTTATTTCTCTGGAGTATCTGCCATGGAAATATCTGTAGAGTAATGACTGGTAATTAAGTAATAAAGTAATGTACTACAACACTCTAATTTGAATTGTCCCCATTTCGTCGACATGTGTTTGCGACGTTAGCTATAAGAATGAAACTGTTAGCGACGGTGTGTACGTCTGACTTATCAGGAAAGAGAATACGACGAATGCAAGAGATCAAATAATTTCTCTTCTAAAAATGTGTTTATTTTTACTATAACAGTAGTTAAACAACTCCGGTTCAAGCTCACTGGAGTGGTGGAAATTGTGGGGGTGGAGAGGGGGAAATGTAGTGGGGGAGAGGGAGTAATTTTGTTGAAAATTGACATTTTTGACTATTGGCATTTGACAGGAAGAGGGGTGGGAATTCAACTCGAGAAACCAACTTCTTTTCAAAACCAACGCTTACATCAGACCACTTTTCAACGTACGACATTGACAATTCCCCTCTTCCTCGGAGTTAAATTCCCACCTTCTCCCTGTAAAGTGTCAAAAAAATTACCCCCTCTTCCCCCACTTAATTTTATTGCAACAAAAATTATAGAATAATTCATATAAACAGTATTTTACTAGACTGATCGATAACATTCTGATTCAACCATACTGGAATTACTGATCACTGTTAAGGTTTATGATAATAGGAGTGATTTCTTACCTATCAAATATTTGTTTTTAAAAAATAATGCACATTAAAAGTAGACCATCAATCAAATAAAGTGTTAACAACTGCTTTAAAACTGTGTTGAGAGTATTTTAAATAATTTATTCTACAAAAAGTTGCGCACGGCGATGGACGTTGGCCGAACTGAATATTTCAATAGGTGGTGCTATCACTGCTTTGAAGCATCTACGTCATTGATGACGTGCATTGGTTTTTGTTTTTTGTCTACATTAGCAACATTTCTTTAAAGAGAAATTGTCGCGACATAAAGAATTTGAAAAAGTGTAAATAAGAAATGTGCAGACACCAGTGAAGGCGTTAGAAATGTTCTTATTAGTGTTCCGTTTAGAGTGTATCAAAAAAATTAAATTCGCATCGATTGTCGTAGTTCTGCAACTAAAACTTAAATCTCCATGAAGATTTTAATGTTAAGAAATTTCAAAACATCTCAATATGATTTTACAAAATCTCTATTTATACATAATGTTTAATACGTTTTGATTTAACTACCAGATAAATCATGGAAGTGATAATTTGACAAAATTATATTTTACAAATGGGAATTATTTACAACTAGTGATTTTTTTTATTTCTTTTTTTTTTTGTAAATGTGTAGATAATTATGAACATTTTTGGAGATGTGTTAAGTTTGGAAAAAAATACACAAATTTATTTGCAAATACTGTATGTTATTTATTTCTTAGCGTTTTTATCAAATCCCAAACGTGAATGCAAAAGATCCGAACGAACAACCAGTAAGAATTGATTAATTTTCATAAAATTTATGCAGAATGTGTATAATTAAACTTTTAAAACTAATAAATAATAACATAGTATAAGTATGACGTCATCATTTTTTTAAACATTTTTTTGGCCACTGCCGACAGTCGCTGTGACCTACATCGAAAACACTCATCTATTGCTGACGTTGACGTGACCGTGGTGACGCGAAGCCATAAGTTTTCCATACATACATACATATAGTCACGTCTTTTTCCCGTAGAGGTAGGCAGAGACCACTTCCTTCCACTTGCTATGGTTCTTACACACATCTTTTGCTTCCTCTACTTTCATCAGTGCTCTCATACATGCTCGTCGGTTGTTGGTACTCTTGACCTAGTCTTTTTGACGTGATAACGTCTTATAAATCGATGAACGCCGGCTGCACGCACGAAAAAGCATGACTCATTGTCACGTTCCGCCTGAGCCGAGCGTGCAAGCGAGAGCGCGGAACAAGCGATAGAGAGGCTCGATCGGCTTGTGACGCATCTGTCTCTCTTCCACTCCATCGGCCGATTCGTCCGAGTAGACGAGAGACAGCAAATATTTGAATTAACAAATGCGAATAAATGTTAATTTTTCGAAAAAATTGTAATTTTCAATTAACTCCTCCTTTGTATTATACAAAATAATTATAATTCAGTGATAATAATTTAATTCAATTCATAAAAGTATGCTATTTTTCATCAATGTTTTCTTATGACGTTATCACGTAAAATTATCGTCCGTAAACCGGACATGAAACGTCTTGAAGCTTTTGAGATGTGGGCCTACGGGCGAATACTAAAAGGGCAGAAAAAGTTCGCAATTCCGAGATACTCGCGAGAGTACAGAAGAACACCGAGATTATCGTCACCGTTAAGAAAAGGAAATTAAAATATTTTGGGCATGTGATGAGAGACAAAAAAAAATCGTTTGCTCCAGAACATAATGCAAGGCAAGATAGCGGGTAGACGAGCTCCAGGTGGAAGAAAAACATCCTGGATGAAGAATCTCCGAGACTCGTTTGACGTGAGTTCTAGCACGCTGTTTAGACTGACATTTGACAACATAAGAATAGCCATGATGGTCATCAACGTTCTGAAAGGAAGTGTATATGTTTTGGTCATATGAGTTTAGAAAAATAGATTTAATTTGAAGTCACAGACAGAAACTTGGAATTTATTTTTATGTATAGATTGAAATATATTCCAACGTTTCTTTTAGTATTCTTGTTTTAATGAGGATATTTTGCACTGGAAAGATTTTATTTGCTATTTGCTAATTTTCTTGTGGTAGATAAAAAAACTAGTGGTTTCATTTTTTTTTAAAAATATTTAAAATTTATTTTAATTAATACAAAATATAAAGACCGTTTACATTTTTTTTTAAATACAGTTTAATACATATAAAGACACACGCACATGCGATTCAGTTACTTTTTTCTAACGTTTGGGTCTACCACAAACGTACAAAGAAATATACGAAAATAATATTGTTTAGACTTCATTTGATTCGTTGTGTGAATGATAAATCACACGTCGTTTAAACGGTAACTGTAGAACCCCCAAAAATAATTTAAAAAGGAGAAATCGTGTCCCTTCAGCTGCGACAATCTTGGGAGGTGACGTGATGGTATTTTAAAAGAAAAAAAAACAAGATACATATCACATTTGTCGTATATCGTAAATACCGCAAAAGAAGCCGTTTTCGCTTGAGGTCACGTGCTGGTGGGTTCAGCGGGGTTTTTAGGCTTTTGTCGAATCCATAAAATTCCGTATTCCGTCATCCAAGCGATGCTCGATAGCACCAGAAGCGCCGTCTCCGAGTGAATACAAATCGGGTAACTCTTCGTTGTATCTCTGATATATCCTGGAAAAAAAATTAGTCCTCAAAACCGCTCAGATTATTAATATTAGTGAAAGGCACACCTCGTGACTAAATTCGGTGGAGTGAGATTACAACGAAGTACGTGCCTTAATTTTGGCGGGTATAATGTGTAGATTAACATTTAGTTTTTTGCTGCTTTTGTATTCATTTCTTCAAAATACTGTAATGTTTTACTTAAATTCACACTCAGGGTTCGAATTTATATACACGATTACTTGTAACAATACAATACAATTTATTTCAACTACCGAACACAATCATTAACTTTACAAAACTGACTAACTCTCGCGAACGAAGTCCAATTTATATATTTTAACGTTGAAACGAAAAAAGGCGATAAGCTTCCAGCCGTATCCAAACTGTTATATCGAAAATTCGAGATTGGTCCGGAAGGTACTGGAGCATCCTTGTTATTGGCTGTGACGTCACTATACTGCCCAGCTTGCTCACGTATATTCCAGTGGCGTATCGCAAAATCGTTACAATACACTTTTAAAACGAGCTCCGACGGGTACACAAAAATATTTCAGTCTTTTAGACTTGAATTTTTAAAGAAAGAGACATGTCAACGCTACAAACTATATTGCCGAATTGGGTACCAATGGCGTATCGTAAATATTTTATAACGATTATCAAATATTTATGTAGCAGAAAACGTATTAAAATTGAAAGTAAATAAAAAAATATATAACTTGTTGAAATCATTAGGGGTTGCTCTTTTAGCCTGTAACAGAATAAAAAATTACTCTTTTAATTATTAACATTTTATATCACTGCCAAGCGAAGACCACGGGAAGGTAAGCTTGTCCTTCGCCATGGGAACGGGATAGGGAATGTTATTGTGGGATGAACATGTTAGAATTTTGAAAATATCACAAAAATAAATTTATCACAGACAAATAACCAAAAAATTCTAAAAAATTAAGAAAACATTCTAAAAAACTTACAACGAAAAAATAATTCTTATCATAAAATAAATTAAATAAAATACATGTAAACAAGAGAATCATTTATTTCGATAACTTTTCTGTAAAACTTATGTAGAAGTCACTCTGTGAGTTGGCTGAATTAAAGTAGATCGATTGTATATCAGATACACTTGTTGTTTTCGAACAATATGTCTTCTTCACAGGACAATTCATCATCCGGTAATTCTTGCTCTGGGTTTTCGTCAGAGTCTTCTGCATTTACTATAAAAATACCACTCATCTTCGTTCTTATTTAGTATATGTTCTCTTTCAGCCAACTCTAACTCATATCTCTGAGCACCTTTGTATACACGTTGCCACTCCTCTGGTAATTTCATCAAATGTTTTGTCTTGCCAGTTGTTTAACATTACCAGTACCACTGGAAAAACGTACATTGTGACAAGCAACCCAATTTTTGAGTGTTGCTCAATATATTTGATGAAATTTAATTCTGGATGGTAGGATGGTAATCGCAAGACAGTAGTATAGCCCTTCGACTGCATATATTCGTCTAGAACAAATTTTGTAAAACGGGGTTAGTGCTGCAATATGATTTTGTACAGTTCGGGTTTCGTCATTTTGGGATTATGATGATGATTGGGATGATGTTTATCTCCTTCGACCATTTTACCATATCCTTCTTTTTACAGTTACTTACTGGCAACTTGTTTGCCATGGCATTGTGGTAACTAGCATTATCCTATCATGAAATAATCTGAATTCATATCATCATGATAATCACCACTTTCTTGGTTAATTACATTACCATTTGTTTTCGCAAAGTAGGTCTTATTTTGTGGTCTACCAATTTTAAATAAAAAAATATAACAGTAATAAGAAACCCGTACACCGATGCACAACTACTAAAACTAAACCACATCTATAGCCCCCTTCTACATGATTACATATTCATACATAAAAATTTCGTGCATACTTCTTTGTTTACCTTCAAACAGGGTTATTCGGCTTCCGTCGTGTGTTTTTGACGTTTTATCCTACTCCGACTGATTTTACCGGAAGTTGCCCCTATCAATAATAATACAAGTCTATTCTTAGGAGAGGAAAAATCGCATTATTAACCAAATGTTCTTCCCGACCGATATTCAAAGGACAATTAAATTAAACTTGGGTAGAAATAAAAGATATTATTCTTTGTTCAGCCATTAGAAGGATACATTTTAAAGTATCGAATAAAAGATAATTTAGTGAATGTTTGTCAATTATTTAAAAATAAACATAGATAAAAGAAATACAAATGTAACAAAATATTTGGGATACGCCATTGGTACAAATTCTGTTCAATTGAACAGATGATGTGTGCTACGGTTAAAAATTGAGTGAGGACGTTGGAAGTGTGCCTTTCAATGACAATTTAACTAACATTTCGTGATAATTTAATATTCTTACCTAACAGTGGTCCTAAAATGACGCTAAACAATCCCTTTCCCACCATGTGGAGACCGTACGCTGATGCCAATTTGTCCAAGCTTGAAAATTTCGAACTGGTGTATTCGGCTACGGTTATTGTAAAATTGACAATTGCAGCGCCTCTTATAAAACCGCAAACTAATAAACACACTATGATACTCGTATAATTTGTTTGAAGCGCCAATACTAAAAGAAATAAAAACTTGAAATTGTTTCATACGGTCGGTTTGATCGGATACTTTCACGTTCTGTATTGATCCAAATGATCTTATCGACCGTCGCTGTAGAAGTGTCACTTAGATCACGTCCTACAACTTCATATACTTAAGAACTACTTAAATTGTTTCAAAGTATTAGTTTGATCAGATTTTTTCAATACTTTTACGTTCTGTATTGATGTAAGTGATCTCTTATCCACCATCGCTGAAGGAGGTTCACAAGGATCACATCTGGCAAGTCCATGTACTTTAAAACGCTTTAAATTGTTTCATACGGTCGGTGCGATCCAATAATTGTTTCACACTTTCATTTTCTGTATTGAACCGAGTGAACTTATCCTCTGTCGATGAAGAAGGATCACTTATATTACATCCTTTATCTACCATCGCTGATGAAGGATCACCTAGATCACATCCTGCAGGTTCATATACGTTAAAATGACTAAATTGTTTTATATGGTCGGTTTGATTAGATTTTTTCAATACTTTCACGTTCTGTATTGATCTAAGTAATCTTCTCTCCACTATAGCTAGGAGAATCACTTGGATCACATCTTGCCAGTTCATATACGTTTAAACCACTTAAATTGTTTCAAACTGTCGGTTTGATAAGGTTTTTTTAAGACTTTTATGTTCTGTATTGATTCGAGTGATCTTTTATCCTCCTTTGCTGTAGAAGGGTCACTTGGATCATATCCTGCAAGTTCATATATGTGTAAATTGTTTTTAAGTTCTGTATTGATCAAAGTAATCATTTAATCACCATCACTGTAGGAGAATTACTCGGATCACATCCTGCAGGTTCAATAAATTAAACGACTTAAAATGTTTAATACTGTCACTAGGATCAGATTTTTTTTAACACTTTCACGTTCTGTATAGATCCAAGTGATTACCATCGTTATAAGAGCATCACTTAGATCACATTCAGCAGGTTCATATACGGACTTAATTATATGGGAAAGGTGATTTTCCACAAGGACATTTTTATGGTAGATCATGTAACTTCTTTTTCAATATAATGGGGAAAGTAAGTTTTTCCGCGAGGGATTTTTTTATTGTATTGTAATATTTTTGAGACATTTTGCATACCATTAAAAGTTTCACTTTCGACGCCGTTAGTTTATATCTGACGCATAATTCTTGTTAAATAGCGCCCCTCTATTAAAAATAAACTTTCTCGGTAACGTGCGGAAAAAAACTTGCTGAACATAGGTTATTTTAATGCATATCAGCGAAATATACTTTAGCAACTCGACCAGCACAAATATAATAAATATTTTCCATAAATAATCGAGTAATTAACTACACAACTCTACATTGATTTGTTCCCACTTCAGCGACAAGTGTTTGCGCCGCCGTTAGCAGTCAGTATGAAAATATTAGCGATAGTGTGTACGTAATAATAAACAAATATATTGTTTTTTGAATTGACTGACCCCGAAAATAATACGTTCAAATTTGTTCTTCTTAAAAGTCGTAAGAAATTATTTATTTTTAATCGTCATGGCTTACCTTCGCAACTATAAAGCGGCGACTGGCCACTAATGCGATTGAAACGTATATTTGCTCGGGGCAAGTCATTAGGAAAGGGGATATTCTAAATTAATCAAGGTTAGGTTAGGTATCATGTGAGTAGGGCGTAGGTCGCCCCTCTACTGCGGCCTTTAGTAGGTCTATTGTGGCTCACCCCTACAGGTTACAGTTCACCGCACAATCCAGCACTTCTCACGAAGTTCATGGTTGTATGGGGTGAGATTTTCTTGAAATCGATAGGTTCTAGGTTGGTAAAACCAAATACGTTAAACCTTATTCTTCCCAGGCCGGGGCATGAACATAGTATATGTTCAGCAGTTTCGTCTTCCACGCAGCAAAACCGACAGTCCGTTTGTTGATTCAGACCTATCTTAGACGACAGTGTCCGGTAAGCAGTCCCGTTAGAATTCGCAGGTCATTCCTGCTCCATTCTAGGATCTGCTTAGTTGTTTTTCTCGAGGGTTTAGGTAGGAACGCCTTCGAGTGAGTTAACCCTGGTATATCGGACCAGTACGTGAGTATTTTCCTCTCCGCCCAGTCCGAAATAATTGTTTTGGCGGCACTTGTAGTGACTCCAAAAACCGGTTCTGGTTCAGTGAACGCAGATTCGACCCCCCGTTTTGCATGGGTGTCGGGTTTTTCGTTTCCCTCCACCCCTGGTGCCCTGGTACCCACAGCAGGGTCACCCTGTTGTTCGCACAAAGGTACTCTAGGGATTCGATGCAATTTCATACAAGTTTAGAATTTATCTTGTTGGAAGTCAGTGCTTTTAAAGCAGTCTCATATTATACTTTCGTTTTTGTTAACTGTTAGTCAGCTCTCTTGCACACAATTCGATAGCGAAGACTTCAGCCTGAAAGATTGTAGCATACCTGCCAATCTTTGGTTTCCTGCTGAAAATACCGGCCCCAACTCCATCTGGGGTTTTTGAGCCATCCGTGTACTTACGCATTCAGTCTCTGGGAAGAGGATTTCTCCACTCACCCATTCATCTCTCTTCCGAAAGATGACTTTGAACGACTTTTCTACGTGTATTTTTGTGGCTAGCATATCAGGAACCATACCGAGAATTTGGTGGTTTTTTGTTTTACTCAGTATCCCGGAGTGGTCCCCGAGTTGCTCTCCTTTAATTTGCCTTTCCAGAGACAGGAATCTGTAGAAGACTATCCTGGCCTCCCTCTCTAAGAAAATATCTAGGGAAATTAATCAAAGTTTAACACATAATTAATCGGCGCGAATACTTATTATATTTTTGCATTTCGCTGATATGCATTGAAACATCCTATATATTCCGCAAAATTTTTTCCACATCTGTATACACCAAGCGAACGGAGTATAAACGAACAACGAAATATAATTGATAAACTTACTGGAACGAGAAAGTCCCATCGTCAATATGCACCACAAACACAAAGTCTTCTTGGTCCAGTTGATCCTATCACATATTGGCGGTAAAAATGTTCTGGCCAAAATATCTGCGAACGATTGTATTGATAAAAAGTTCGCTACGTCTTTATTACTGAACCCTAAATCGTCGAAGAAAAATGGCAGAACCGCTTTGAAATTTTGCTCGGCCACGTACGATATCGACAGACAAAACACCAGATTCAAATAAATTGGACATTTCAAGAGATCAAAGTCCATGAACGCGACGAACCTTTGCCAGAACGATATCTTTTTCGACGATGAAGCCAAATTCTGTTGGCGCGAGGAATCTTCATTTTCCCTGGTCTGGAATTAAAACTACCATAAAAAAACACAAGAACAATAACAGTTTTAATATAAAGATATCGTGATGCTTACGTCGAGGTTCAGCTGGATGCTGGACCCGGTGAAATCCAGCCTCGAATAGGAAGATATCATGGATTCCGTCGACGTTCTTCTCCTCCTCTGTGTTCCACTAAAACTGACGGCTGAAAAGTTACGCGGGAACGTCGGTTTTCTCGTCATGCCGCTCTGTTGCTGTTTAGTCGGTTCTTCGCCGTTTCTGAAAGACACTTCCGAGAAGTTTTTGGTCAACAACGTTTGACCTTCTGGTAATTCCAGATTCTCTTCTTCGGCCTCCTTTATCGTCTCCATTTCCTAGTTACAAAACATCAAATTTAGGATACGAACTATGATTAACCTACCGTCGGGCGCATTTGATCTGAGAGGCGCAACACCAAGTATTTTGGAAATATTTATAAATTGCGCAACGTCGCACAATGAAGATTTTGAGGCAAAAACCTGGTCAAAAATATTTTTCATGTTTTTTTCAGGAAAAACTATTACTTTAGACTTTTGACTTACTATTATATATACATATATATATATATATATATATATATATATATATATATATATATATATATATATATATATATATATACCAAAGTTTAGTCACTACAGGAAAATATTTCGGGCAATGTATCATGTGGAAATTTAAAAATAAACAAGGTTTTTCAGAGATAGTTTTCAAATGTATACGTATACTACGAGGGCGGTTTGATAAGACAGTGACTTTTTGAATAAAACAAATTTTTTTCCGCAACTAAACGTTTTATTTTTCTACATAATCACCTTTTAGCTCGAAACATTTAGTCCAGCGTTTTTCTAATTTTTTTATTCCCTCCAAATAATAGGTTTTTTCAAAGCTCTCAAAATACGCGTTTGTTTCGGTAATGACTTCTTCATTCGACTCAAATCTCTTACCGCTCAGCTATTTCTTTAGGTTTGGAAACAGAAAATAGTCGCAGGGGGCTAAATCTGGAGAATATGCTGGATGGGGTAGCAGTTCGTATCCCAATTCGTGGATTTTGTCCATCGTGACTAGACAATTGTGCACACGTGCATTGTCTTGATGAAACAGCGCTTTCTTCTTCTTAGCCAAATGCGGCCGTTTTTGCTTCAAATCAACGTCGAATCTGTTCAAAAGCTTTGAATAATATTCGCCGGTGATCGTTTTACCTTTCTTGAGGTAATCGATGTGAATGACACCGCGTACTGTGGCCATGACCTTGTTGGCTGACAGACTCTGTTTCGCCTTCTTTAGTCCACGTTCACCCCGAGCAACCCACTGTTTCGATTGTTCCTTGGTCTCTGGCGTGTTGTGATGGATCCATGTTTCATCCACAGTAACAAAACGGCGCAAAAATTCGTCCGGATTACGGCTGAACATCGCTAAACACTCTTTTGAAGTGGTCACACGATTGCGCTTATGGTCGAGTGTGAGCAATCGCGGCACCCATCTAGCAGAGAGTTTTTTCATGTCCAAATATTCGTGTAAAATATGATATACCCGTTCAGTTGAGATACCTACAGCATGAGCCAACTCATGCATTTTCATTCTCCAATCATCCAATATCATTTCATAGATTTTATCGAAGATTTCTGGCGTGATCACTTCTTTTGGGCGACCTGGACGTTCGGCGTCACTAGTGCTGGCACGACCACAACGGAACTCTGTAAACCACTTCTTAACCATTGAAATTGATGGTGCCGAGTCCCCGTAGTATTTATCAAGTCTTTTCTTAGATTCAGTGATGGATTTTTTACGTAAAAAGTAATGCTTAATCAGCACACGAAATTCACTTTTTTCCACCTAACCTAACCTCAACTTACCTGAACGATACAATCCTCCGAAACAAATATATCGGAATCGAGACCAAATCCCGAATCTACAAGGCGGTCATCCGACCTATATTAACATACACAGCGGAAACTAGACCAGATACATCGAACACAAAGAGAATATTAGAAACCACCGAAATGAAAATAGTGCGCAGGATCGCTGGAAAAACACTTTTTGACAGGGAGAGAAGCGAGGACATTAGAAGAACATGTAAAATAGACAATGAAAATGAATGGATTATGGGAAGAGAGAGTGGAACGAACACATAGACCGGATGAATGACGACAGAACGGTCAAAATAACTAGAGACAAGTCGCCCTTAGGGCGCCGAAGCGTTGGAAGACCCCGCAAGAGATGGAGCGACAACCTTTCCAATAATTGAACGGCAGAGGATACGAAGAAAAACAAGCAAAATTGCTTACATTAAAGAAAGAAGAAGATTAATAGTTGGAGCAAATGGTATCTGTCGTTGCGTAATACATGTCCCGGGTACGCTGTTTTCCTGCGTTTTATCATGTCCAGCAATTCGCGTTCTCTTTCCATCGTCCTCAAAATTTCCTCGTTGGTTTTCCTTGCTGTTCATGGGACTTTCAAGATTCTTCTATAAATCCACATTTCAAATGCTTCCAGCCTATTCATTGTGCTAATCTTCAATGTCCAGCCTTCCATACCATACAACAGCACGGACCATACGTAACATTTTGTGAATCTTATTCTGAGATTGAGGTCAAAGTCAGAGTTCGTGAAGACGTTTATGAATTTTAGGAATGAGCTCCTTGCTTTTTCTATCCGGCATTTGATTTTTACGTCTGAAGACCAGTCTTCACATAACCAAGCCCCCAGATAGTTAAACTTTTTATTCGTTCTATGTCTTCACTATCGTATGAGAGTTTCGCATTCTGGATCTCATCCAATTTGCGGGTGATTACTAGGAATTTTGTCTTTTTTATGTTGATGTTAATTCACAATATAAACATCTAAGTTATAGATTTCATATCAAGTATACTTTTTGTCCATTTTCTGCTATTTTATATGCATCATTTTATTATTTTACTATCTAATGTTAATTTAAATTTCAATGTTTTATTGTTTTTTCTATCAAATTACTTTAATCTGTAAAATTTATTGTAAAAATGGGATAAATACTTGTTTACAATAATTTCTTACTTTATAAATCACTTAGACAATTACAATCTCTATATAATTTCCTTATAACACTTTATAATTATTTAGAAGTCAGAAGGTCTATTGCGCTTTTATAGACTTGGAAAAGGCCTATGACAGAGTGGTGAGAAGTGAATTGTGGTCTACATTGTCTATGTATGGGGTGAGTGGTAGTTTAATACGAGCACTGAAATCACTTTACAAGGATTCCACTGCTTGTGTCAGGATAAACGGAGCTTGCACAGACTGGTTTAACATCGAAAAAGGTGTGAGACAGGGATGTGTGGCTTCGCCATGGCTGTTTAACTTAACATAGACAATTGTTTAAAAGATCTGAAAAAGAGTGCTTATGGATTAAAAATGAATGATTTGATCGTCAAATGCCTCCTTTACGCCGATGATCAAGTCATATTAGCGTTATCTGAAGAGAAGTTGCAGGCGATGGTTAATGTTATGCATGATTCCCTGAAAATCAAAGGGATGAAAATAAATGTGAGCAAAACGAAAGTAATGGTTTTTGAAAGAGAAGAAAGCATGACAAACTGTGGGGTTTCGATTGAGGGAGAAAGAGTGGAACAAGTTAATGAATTTGTGTACTTGGGTTCAAAATTTACTAGAGATGGAAAGTATGACAGTGACATTGAGCGAAGGGTGTTGGCAGGAAAACAAATGAATGGGGCACTGCATAGCTTTATGAATAGCCAGAAAGTGTCAAAAAAGGCACGTCTGGCGGTGCATAGAGGTGTGTTGGTTCCTACACTTATGTATGGTAGTGAATGTTGGGTTTGGCAGAAGAAGCATGAAAATAGGATTAATGCTGCAGAGATGAGTAGTCTGAGAAGTTTAGCCTGAGTGACTCGGTTGGATAAAGTAAAGAATAGTAAGATAAGAGAACGCTGTGGTGTAAAAGAAGATGTGGTTACAAAGATAGATAAAGGAATGCTTAGATGGTTTGGACACGTAGAAAGGATGGATGAAGGAAGATTGACGAAACAAATTTATAAGGCGAGTGTGAAAGCAAATCGGTAGAGGTCGACCTCGGAGAACATATCTCGATCAGATCAACATTGTTTTGAAGAAAGGCCAGGTCAAGAGTACCAACAACCGACGAGCATCTATGAGAGCACTGATGAAAGTAGAGGAAGCAAAAGATGCGTGTACGAACCGTAGCAAGTGAAAGGAAGTGGTTTCTGCCTACCCCTATGGGAAAAAGGCGTGACTTTATGTATGTATGTATGTATAATTATTTCGAAACAAATTAGTTTTACCTTTTTAGACGCCTTCAATCACGCCGCGGCCATAAATCATTCGCTAGAAGGAAATATTCGTCTTTGTGGGACCTTTAAATTGCAACTGTTCTGTAAGATACATTGTGCCCGATCTTGTTTTAAAACTAGGCGCGCCCGACGTAGGGTGAAAGAAGCAAGTAATTACATACCTGGTTGTATTCTCCCTCTTCTTCGTCGATCTTTTCCGGTATCATATGTTTTTCGACTGGTTGCAACAGGATGGAGCCGACAATTCCGTGCATGGCGAACGCTCCTAGTATTAGAATGGTACCGCGAAAAGAATAGTTATCCAACAGTAATCGAATGGCATGCGGCATTATCACCATACCGACGGCCGTTCCGGCCAATGATAGTCCCACAGCTACCCCTCGACGATTAACGAAATAGTTGCTGACAGCTACAAACGTTGAAGATACCGCCAAACCTACACCAAAACCTAACAAAAGAAAAATGCATTTAATCTATAATAGACTTACAGGGCCGTGAGTCAGTGGTCGATTAATCTGAATAGTCAGTGACTTCGAATTTCCCGCGCAGTAGCTTTAAATACAACACTGCTCCCGTCATCTATTGTCTTTTAATGCTAAGCAATACGCCATCTGACGGAATAAACTCGCATCAATATCACGTGATGAGCAAGTGTGATTCCTTTGTGTTTATATACCCTGAAGCTCGCATTTGCGCGAAGATTATGGTTGTTTAATAGTGACTAATAATTTGTTAGTAGTGAAAATGACCAGCAGAGCAAACTGTTGTGTACTTGGATGCAACTCAGCGTATAAAAAAACCCCAATTTGACCTTTCATTATTTCCCAAATGAGGATCAAAGAGTTGAGCATATTGGAGAATCGGGAATGGTGATTATGGTTGATAGAAAAAATCTGTGAGAGATCCAATTGAAAATAGGAAAGAGAGTTACCAAAAGCATGAGAGTTTGTTCTAACATTTAGTTGAGAAATATTTCATAACTCCTAGTGAGTGTAAGTATTTTGTTTTCTATATTTTATGTGGGAAATACAATTACTTATTAACCTTTCAGGGGGCTATCAGAAACTTTACCTGAAAAAGACTGCTACATCAAGTAATATACCTGTGTCCAGCCTTTATAACAAAGTCCAAAAGTCTGAAGATAGAAGAGGAATAAACAGATATGAAAAACTTATTGAAAGAAGACAAGCAAGTTCTCTTGTTGGTTATTTTTATTAAAGTCAAAAGTAAATAACTACTTATAATTATCATTTAAGTCATCTCATCCATTGATTTCATGAGGATCACTTTTAATAGCACTGGTCTGCAAACAAAAAGATCTGATTATCCACCTATCATCCTTTCTTTCTTTGACACCACAAACAATAATGTAGTTTGCTGCAAGAACTGCTTCACCTTCCACGATGCATCGACTACTTATAGTAGCAGCCAGATAAACAAAAATTGGTAGAAACATATCGGAGTTTCTTCCAATATAAAATATTAAATTTAATAACGTTCAAATATCAAAGTTTTCACTAAATTGTATACTTCCCTTAGCAAACACATAGGCTTTAGCAAATGCAATCACACTTGGCGTCAAAAACATATGTTTTTCGACAGAATGACAGCGCGGGAAAATATAGGTTAAAATGTCAATTAATTAGACTACTGTCAAATTAAGAGCAAGTTGCGTCATTTAGTTTGTGTTTGGCAGTCATTGAAAAAGCAGACATCGTGAATTTGAACGAAAATGGAAAAAATTGAATTTCGTGTGCTGATTAAGCATTATTTTTTGCGTAAAAAAACCATCGCCGAAACCAAGGAAAGGCTAGATAAATGCTATGGGGGCTCTGCACCATCTTTTCAATAGTAAATAAGTGGTTTACCAAGTTTCGTTGTGGTCGTACGAGCACAGTGACGTCGAACGTTCAGGCCGCTCAAAAGAGGTCGTCACGCTGGAAATTTACGACGAAATTTACCATCCGTCAATGAAAAAATGAGAAAATGTTTTAAAAAAATTACGATATATTACTTCCAAATTTGAAAAATAAATTATCGATCATATCCCACTGAAACCACGTTATACATCCAAACGATTCACTTTCCAAGTTATCAACATATCGCTGTTAACTTACCTGTGATAATACTGTACGTAACAAAAATGTGGCCCATGCTTTTCGCAGGAAAAGTAAGTAACAAACCGAGACTGCAAAGAGCCGTACCGAACACCGATACTGTCCTATACGAATAAGCGCGAATCATCGGCCCCACTAATAGTCCCGAAAAATTCACTAACACATCCAAACCGCTGGATATCACAGAAGTGCCGGTCGTTTCGATTTTCAATTCCACGAATAAATCCCGGAACAGCAGGCCGAAACATTGTTCCAACGATCTTGTGCACATCTGCAAAATAAATATTATTTGAACTTTTATGTTCTCTTCTTTTTTTTTTCGAGTAAATTAATCGGGGAAATTTGTATGGCAGCAGTGCTTGCCAGTGAGACGTTTAAATTTGAGGTGACGTATCTGTCAAAAGCATGAGTGACGTGCATAAATTTGTAGCGGCAGCAGTACTTGCAGGTGAGATCTTTGAATATAAAACAAATAGGAACTAGCATTGCTACTCTGTACGGATGCTGAACGTGCGACGGAAACGGACTCCATGATCCTCTAGATTTTAGCAGTTTAAAGTTTTAATAACTGTTAAAATTAATGGGACAAGGCGTCGTTGTATGTTGTATGTATATGGTGGCCAAAAATGCAACAAATTTCGACACAAGTCAAGCTGCAGAAAGTGCAGCGGCTAGCTTTTCTGGGAATCAAAGGGGCAACATTAACGTGCCCTACTGCAGCCGTAGAGGTAATGCTGAACCTTCCACCATTGCACTTATGTGTAATGAAAGAAGCAGCAATTAGTGCCTTCAGACTAAGCCAGACAAATCTTAAAGCAGGAAATCGGATTAAACATTTAAAGATTTTGGAAAATATTTCCCTAGAATTCATGCCTAAGCCGAAAGATATTATGCCAGTTAGGTACGATTTCGAAATGCAGTTTGAAGTGGTCATAAACAACCACCAAGTTTGCACAGAAAACGGACCTCAACTAGGAAGGGATGCTTATTGTGGTACACTGATGGATCCAAGATGGATGAAAGGGTTCGAGTGGGCGTTGCAGGGCCGAATATTAGGCTTTCAAAACCACTTGGTAACATCCCAACTATCTTTTAAGCAGAATTACATGCCATAGAGATATGTGCCCAGAAGTGCATCGAAAGGAACACCCGAAGGGTAAAAATCTATATTTTATCAGATAGCCAAGCAGCACTAAAAGCTCTGAAATCATACACTTGTGAGTCTAAGCTGACTTGGGACTGTAAACAATCCCTGAGACAATTGACAGCAAGCAATCTGGTTACTCTGATGTGGGTTCCAGGAGAGTTTAAGGCAACAAGGAAGCAGACTGCCTTGCCGAAGAAGGGGCATTATACACATGTCATGTTCTCTCATACCATTATGTTATACCTAGTTCCCTGTTATTTACTGTGTTTCAGGAAGCAAGTACAGAATCTTACCAGGATGAGCAGATTGCAGGGTCTTCTACTGAAAAGCGATCAAGATTTGATTCATTATAATTTTATTCTGAATATCCTCAAAATTTTGTTGTCGAATATTGCCAGAAATGCCATATTCGCTAACATTTATCGTCCTGTAACTCGGTAACCGTTGGGAATGCAAGAAAAATGTAAATAATCATTTTTGTTGCAAATTTATTAAGCTTCAATTGTGTACATATTGAATTTTTACCTCCGACAAACGGTTCTCGAGATATTGACGAAAATCCTAAAAAAGTACCCTATTTTCGTTAATTGCCTCCAATTTATGAGGACTTCTGGTATATTCATTACTAGTGCCCTACAAGCTTGTGTGCAAAGTTTCAAAACTTTCGGATTTATTCTGAGGTTAAACTCTGTTTTGACTGGACTAGATATAATGAAATAAGATTGTGTTCAGAATTCACATTTGTTTGAAAGATAAAATTATCAAATTTAAAAATTGTTATCAGAGTGTGTTAAAATATAATTTAAATAAGAAAATTTATTTGAAAGTATAAAATATGATTGACAGTAACGGTTTAGATTTAGAACATGAAAGGGCGCAGCCTTTTGCAAATGACGCAATAGTATATTACACACCTAGGGCAGTAAAGTAAGAAATGTCTCAGAGCACATGTCTTTAATGCCCGTGGTGTGTATACTATTTTTCTCCCTACCGTAGGCGGAAAGCGGCAACTTCGTTTTGCGTAGCGAGCGAAAGTGACGATTTCTGCACCTGATTTAAGTCAAGAGTAAGTTAATTATATTTTTATAATCAAGGTGTGCATTTATGTGTGTACATAAGTTCGTCTATATTTTTTATTATAATCTGAATAGGTATTTTGTTTTTGATTATACCATAATTTTTTTTTTTATGCAAATTTTCTATATCAAATAGTTTCGATGTTTCACATTTGCCAGGCGTCCCGCGACGGCTCATTAATTTTTTTTGTGAAACAATAAAAAGAAACGGGTTGTGGTCAGAATAAACTTTAGTTAAAAATCTCTAGGTCATCATAGAATATCCTTATATTATTTTCATGTTTGTACATATTACTTTAACATATATAATTAAAAAATATAAACGAAGCAAAAAATCCTTATGAAACATTAAAGATAAATAAATAAACAGTTTTTTTTTTCAAAATACTGTCGTAAAAACAGAATGTTTTTGTGTTGAATTCTTAATATCCTTCTCGAAAAATAACAACAAAAATGCAGCAGTCACATCAGATTATTTATTAAACAGTTCATGCAATTAAAAAATAAGTTCTGTAACAGCTGATTAAGATTATGTTCAACACTGGCGCTCTACAGTACATTTATTCAGGGATACAATATATGAATAATTATTTACTTTTATTTAATATTCGTTTCTTGCATTCCTGGGGTCTTTTCTAATACGCCCCTACTTTTTCAATCTCTTCTCTATAGCCAACGGCTGGACCGATTTTGATGAAATTTTCAGCCAACCTTTAGATTAGTCCGGCGGGTGATCGTGCGAAGTTTGATAGCAACCCCGCATATTCAACCCCGAAACGTGAACTTTTTTAAATTCCTTTCTATAGCTAACGGCTGGATCGATATTGATGACATTTTCAGCCAACCTTTAGATTAGTCCGGCGGGTGATCGTGTGAAATTTGGTAGCAACCCTCAAACTTCACCAGGTACTTATGGTGTTAGGTTAGGACGTTAGGTTAGGTTGGGCTATTTTTTTTACTTTTACTGCCTCAATTAATACCGATTATTATTAGCCTAACCTAACCTAACGTCCTAACCTAACACCTACATATTACCTGGTTAAAAACGAACCTAATTTGTTTAGGGGTCCAAAAGCCATGCGCCATGTTACTTGGGATACTACATACTAGTGGTAAAGAACGATAGAAACATTTTTGGAGCACTTTCGAGTTGGAAACGTGATTCGATAAATTTACCTGGTTTATTGCAAATATGCCAAAAGTGATTAAGACCAATTTTATAGGCAATTTTAATATCCATATTTTTTTTCCGTATCTTTTTACGTTTTTGAGATATTTTTAAAAAAGTTACTTAAGGGGTAGTTTTTAATTTTTTTAGGGGTTCAAAGACCCTCCTCAAAATTGCCTAAAATATCATTTGTTATTGATAAAAAACATGCCATAAAAATTTGGAGCAATTTTTCGCAAAAGCCGCGATTGTAAAAATTTACCAAAAAACAACCACAAAAAACCCTAAATCATAATGATGTTTATAATCAGTGAAATAAGTTAGATTCACGTTCAGATTAAAAATGCGGCGTTGCTACCAAACTTTACACGATCATCCGCCTGGCTAATCTAAAGGTTGGCTAAAAATTCCATCGAAATCGGTCCAGCCGTTGGTTATATAAAAAAGTTCACGTTTCGGGGTTGAAAATGCGGGGTTGCTACCAAACTTTACATGATTATTCGCCGGGCTAATCTAAGATTGGCTGAAATTTTCATCAAAATCGGTGCAACCGTTGGAAGGGGAGACGTATTAGTCTAGACCCTGTTCCTGTTTACAAAATTGTACATCACATCACATTTATTTGCGATTATATATCTCTTCGTAATACATAAACAAATTTATTATTAAATTGTTTTCGATTGAAAATAAACAACAAAATATTTGTTTTGTCTAAAAAATTAAGTTATAGTTCTTACGAAGTCAGTTGGACAAGTATAAAAACAATATTTCATCCGGCGGCTTGTCAAACTTAGTTGTTACATTGGCGTCACAACAAATATTTTAATAACTAGTGGGTTAACAATGTTCTTAATAAAGTACATATTTTGAAATGTATTTTTATGAATATAAGGGGTTTTGGAGTATACCTAAAACTAATGCCGGGGTCCCCCAGGGTTCCATCCTGTCCCCCACCTTATTTCTTTTACACATCAACGACCTCTTGAAAACCACCACGAACCAACCCCATTTCAGTTTCGCAGACGATAGCACACTTGTCTCAACTTTCACATCCTATCGATCACTTTCGGTGAATGATACAAATAGACTCAGGCAGGAACAGGTTGATTCCATCAATAGAGATCTTAAAGCAATCGTCGAGTGGGAAACCAACAATCTTCTTCAGTTTAACGCCCAAAAACCACAAAGTGCCACGTTTTCCAAGAAAGTGAATTCCTCAAATCATCCCATCACAATGTCCGGAAAAACCCTTGAACCAAGTCCCTCCATCTCGATTTTGGGAGTCACGGTGTCCAATAATATGTCTTGGCATGACCACGTTGCTAACATCGCAAAGTCGGCAAGCCAGAGGCTAGGTTTTCTGTGGAAAGCCAGACAGTTTTTTACTCCTGATCAACTGTTGACGACGTACAAGGCTCAAATCCGACCTCTACTGGAGTATTGCTCGCACATTTGGGGTTCAGCACCAAGGCATTCTCTTCGTCTTCTAGATTCCATTCAGAAAAGAGCCATTCGCTTGATAAACAGCTCAACTCTCACAGATACCCTTCACCCTCTAGAACATAGAAGAAGAGTTGCAGACCAGTCATTGCTCTACAGATATTTCCATGGCAGATGCTCCAGAGAAATAAAAACTCTTGTACCACCATTGGCCACATTCGGCCGAAGAACTCGGCACGCTGATCAGTCTCACCCATTTACTCTCAAGATTGACACTACTAGGACCAATCTTCATCAAGAATCCTTCTTTTACAGGGCTGCTACGGAATGGAATAAGCTTCCAAAATCAGTTTTTCCAGAGAACTATGACCTACAACTTTTTAAAAAGGGTGTCCACAATCATTTCCTTTCTATAATCCCTTCCCCTTCTAATAGTCGCAGTGCGGGCCGTCCGCTGCCCACACGATAGGTCTACCCTTTTTGCGACTATTTTCAAAAAAAAAAAAAAAATACCTATTTAAATTCAAAACTTATTTAATTGGGTTCGTAGATTGGCATATATTTTTAAACTCATTTTAAAATTTTTTCAAATATTAAGTAAGTATTGTTTTGACTTACGTAATAAGGTGACCACCCTAAACAAAACACTATTATACATTAGTCACTATCGAAACACTCATCAGTACTTGAGTCTTCTTGGGTATTTATCACTATCGTTTCGATTTGTGGCAAAACACAATGTTGTTTTTCTTTTTCTTTGACGTGGTAAACACACTTTGTCCTTTAGTCAGTTTCGGCGAGTTCATCAATTACTTTTCTTATATTTGTTAGAACAGTTCAATAGGGTTAAATACACAATAATATGGAGGCAAACACAAAACTGTATGACCGTAAGATTTAAAAAGTATTCTTTTTTAAAATTTTGTTGTTTCACTAGTCCAACAATTTTTGTGTGTGCAGTTTTTAAATGTATTTTTATGTTACTAACGATATAACAGATACTCCAAAAAAACAGAAAACAAGATAATAGGTATGTATAAAACGAAAAATATGTATTTATAACAACACGGCACTGGTAAATAGATGTGTAAACACTGATTTGTTTTTTGCCGGCATCGACTTTTGCGGTGAGAAAACTGCCGATAAAATTTGGCCAATTGTAAAGTACTATCGAATAAGGTGCATAGAATCACAAAATGTTCGCCGACAGTCCAGACAATACCGGGAGTAATCAATTACAAACGGTTCAGTTTAGCTTAATGCTCGACGTGGCATTATTGACCGTACCCCGATTTTTGCGTTGTCCAACTGAGTTCGTATAAAAAAAAATGTGTTATATTAGGTACTTACATTAATAGCACTAACACCAAATACTACCACCCATCCCCAACCCCCGTCGGGGGGTACCAACTTCTTCTCTTTGGCCATTTTGTTTAATTTTCTGAAAAAAAAAGATTCGTCGTTTAAAAAGTTCCTTTATTTATCTGCAAGGATAAATGTATGACGAAGAAATATTTTTAGAATATTTATTTTTATTTTATTATTTATACGTAGACATTGCTATTGAAGTGTGTGGTGTAAGTAAAAGAAGAAAGGATGCAAGTTACAGAAAATGTGCGTAGAGGTTCAAAAAGCAGTGTCAGAGCAGAAGAAAGCCTGGCTGGATTGGCTGGCTACAAAAGCCAACCAAAGAACGCAAATGACAACGATTGAGGATGTAAACAAGGCGAGGAATGAGTATAAAAGGTTGAAAAGTGTGGCAAAAGAGGTTGTGGCAAGAAATAAGAAGAGTGATAAAGATGAATTTGATAGAAGGTTATCTGACGATTTCCTAAACAATATTAAACTCTTCTGTCCATAAGAACAGCCAGAAGTAAAATTACTACCTCGCAACTGGAAAAAATCAGAAACCAAGATGGTAGTATGGTAAAAATGGAGGAATGCGTATTAAAGAGATGAAAGGAATACTTCGAAAGTTTATTTGAGAAAGAGGATACATGAGACATGAGTGAAAGTTGCAATGAAAGTGAAATTAGTACGACAGAAATTATGAAAGCGTTGAACAGTATGTAATTGGGTAAAGCTGCTGGGTACGACAAGATAACAGTTAAAGTGCTAATTGCTGGGCAAAACGTGGTAACAAGTCTACTGTACCGCCTTTTTAACCTTTGTTGGAGGAGTGCTAGCGTACCAGACGACTGGTGCAAGGCTGTTATCGTGCCGCATTACAAGGGAAAAGGTTCGCAGCAGGACTGAAAGAACTACCAAGGTATTAGTTTACTCAGCATAGTCGGCAAACTGAGATAATATGAAATGTGCAAGCAGGATTTAGAAGAGGAATGAGATGTATGGATCAGGTCTTTTCATTTCGAGATACAGTCGAAAAATTCTTGGCTAGAAGTCAGAAGGTCTATTGCGCTTTTATAGACTTGGAAAAGGCCTATGACAGAGTGGTGAGGAGTGAATTGTGGTCGACATTGTCTACGTATGGGGTGAGCGGTAGTTTAATACGAGCACTGAAATCACTTTACGAGGATTCCACTACTTGTGTCAGGATTACCGGAGCTTGCACGTAATGGTACAACATCGAAAAGGGTGTAAGACAGGGATGTGTGGCTTCGCCATGGTTGTTTAACTTTTACATTGACGGTTGCTTAAAAGATTTCATTTGATCGTTAAATGCCTTCTTTACGCTGATGAACAAGTCATATTAGCGTCATCTGAAGAGGAGTTGCAGGCGATGGTTAATGTTATGCATGATGCCCTGAAAATCAAAGGGATGAAAATAAATGTTAGCAAAACGAAAGGAATGGTTTTCGAAAGAGAAGAAAGCATGACAAACTGTGAAGTTCTGATTAAGCGAGAAGCGAGAGATGTATTTTATTTCTACCACTTAATAATCGAAAATGCACCTACCAATCGTAGAAAAAATGAAGTGTGCAATGCTCAGTACGCTGAATTGCACAAGAAACTAATTTAGAATTGTACCGTACAGAGTTTTTAACAGAGAAACTTTGTATAACTGCATTTTTAACTATTTATTTTTGATTTTTACTTGACAATCTGCTAAAATTCTTATTCTATAATAGACAAAGGATCAACAATACAATATAAATAAAACTTCTGTTCTTGGTAACGGATTATTAATAAAAGGATTTCTTAAAATACTCGAATCTCGCACATGCTGACGAAACATCTGTTGATAAAAATCGATACTAACCTCGTCATTTTCCAAACGAATGTATTATTTTTCTTAAATGTAAATACACACACTAACAAATAGGTTAGGTTTCGTTCCTAACTCATTGGATTATCACAAAATTTAATTTGAACAAAAGCGACAGCAATGATTTTATCTTTCATGATGCTACTTGGTAAACATGAAAGTAAATATATTTATAATTCAACTCATGTATCAACGAGCTGATAGTAGGCACATATTTTAATGATTTGTGAGTATAGTTTGTCACTTTTTTTTGTTAACAAAACAGGTTTGAAGATTATTGGTAATTATCAATTATTATTATTTGAGACGTTGAATAAAATTGTAGAGTACGTCCGGCTTACCGCACTTTTCAAACTCACTAACTGTGGGCAAATCATTAATCAACTAACTGGAGACCGTAAAATCACAGCTGTGGTAAAATGGTGTATTTTAAAACAGAGCCGGTTTCGTGCTAAATTACCCAAAAAAGGTATCACTAATTTTTAAGTAAACATTTTAAAATTTACCATAAAACGAATGATGGCATTCTAAAGATATTTATTTAAGAAATGGCTATTGAATCTGCACGAGCATGTGGTTGGTTATGGTATGAAAATCTTAAAAATTAAAATATTTTAAAATTAGTTGTAATAGACGCGAAAGAAACGAGGAGTGGCTATTAAATAACGAGACTGACGTTGTAAAAAATGTTATTTCCATTTTATAGGTAATTACTTATTATCACCTTGGAAATAATGCTGGAAGTCATCTTCTGTCAACTCCTTCAGAGCTCTTGCCGCTTTCTCTTTTACAGCTTCCACGGACTTAAGTCTCGTCACTTTTAATGCAGATTTCACCTTAGGAAACAGATAGAAGTCACATGGTGCAAGGTCTGGTGGGTAAGATGGATGTTCTAACACTGGGATGCTGTACTTGGTCAGGAACCTCTTGACAGATGACGCGGAATGAGCTGGCGCATTGTCAAACACTTTTCGCGTGTTCAAATTTTCACGTACACATTCTTTATCAATGTCTACAGTTTCAGCAATTGCACGAATACTTAATCGACGGTCAGACAGAATCGAATTGGAAAATTACGGCTCTACGGTTTCGATACCTAGGGGCATTAATTACATCAGATAATAACGTTAAAGTAGAAATAAGACAGTGCATACTACTAGGAAATAAATGCTACTACGCAACCCAGCAATTATTACGATCAAGAATCCTGATCAGACAAACAAAAATAAATATATATAAAACTATTATAAGACCAGTTGTAACTTATGCTAGCGAAACATGGACCATGACCGTACAAAGCAAAACATGGACCATGACCGTACAAGACACGTCACTACTCAATCGTTTTGAAAGAAAGATCCTTAGGAAAATAATTGGAGCAGTCTGGGATCAAAAAACGTTGCGGTAAACAATGCGCATGCTTAATGAGGTATATGAACTATATAATAGCCCAAGTATAGTACAAGAAATCAAGTCAAACAGATTAAGATGGCTGGGACATGTCCAGAGGAGTAAGGACTCAAGACTAATTAAAATGGTCTGAGAAGAAACCCCTAACAACAAAAGACCACTTGGTTGCCCAAAACTTTGATGGCGGGATAATATCCGCAAGGACCTTCAAAGCCTGTGGGTGCTCAACTGGGAAGAAGCCATTTGGGATCGGAGAGAATGGAGGAGAATTGTTGAGGCGGCTAAGGCATTTGTTCTTCGACAGTGAAACCAGTGTTCGAATCCTACCGGAGACAAAATTCATTCCGATTTTTCTCTTGAAGACCTTAACTTAGAAAGCTGCCCCACTAATATGAATTTTATCCGTCTGATTTAATATTAATCAGGATGATAGACAAGCGATAACACTAAAAGTCAACCGTGGTACGTTTGGTGTATTCGGATGTGGCAAATGCAAATGTACAACTGGGCAAATTTTTTCCGGTAGACTTTACATGGGGAATTTAAGTGTCTATGACTTTTGTACCTTTTCGAGTGAAACTATGTAGCTTACAACCCGGGGTGGGTCTTTGCTGACATTACAATTTGCCTCCACTTGCTGCGGTCCATCATAAGTTCTTCTGGTCGTTGGACATTATCTTTTCACCGCATCCTTGGCCTTCCCAGCTTCGCCTTTCTGCCGGGTTTTCTTCCCACTCCAGTTTTACGACACGTTGGTCTTGTCTCTTCACATGTCCGGCCCATCTCAATCTCTCTGCCTTTATTATTTTTACTATATCTGGTCGGTTATATAGTTCTTGCACTTCCCTGTTAGTTCTAATTCTGTATTGTTGTGTGTCGTTGTCCTTGATTGGTCCATATATCCTTCTAAGAATTCTTCGTTCTGCGATTTTTAGTCGGTTCTCATTTTGTTCTGTTATCGTCCATGTTTCACATCCATATGTCATTATAGGTCTTATAATTGCATGATAAATTGTTATTTTCGTACGGCGGGTTACATTTTTCGATTTCATTATTTTTTATAGTGCAAAACAGCAGTGATTGGCTCCCTGAATTCTGTTGTTAATCTCTTGTGTTATATTGTTATCTGAGGTGATTGTAGCTCCCAAATATTTAAACTCATGGACCCTTTCAAAAGTATAGTGGTCCAATGTCACATTTTGTCCTATCCTGTCTCTTCGTTCTGTTCTTGTTGTGGTCATGTATTTTGTTTTATCTTCGTTTATTTGTAGGCCAACCTTCTTTGCAGCATTTTCCAGTTTAATGAACTCTTCCTTGACGTTGATAGTTATTATATATATTAAATTATATATATTATTTATATACTTTGACTTATATTCAAATTTTTTAAGCATTATTGCGCGAATCTGACTGAAATTCGGAGGGTAACGTTTACATTGTGGTGCCGACCCTGTGCATTGGCATAGAAAGTAATTTTCTTTGTTGCGGCCGAGGTAATAGACGAGGCCGAGTTCAATATTGGCGAAATACAAAAAAAGTCATATTCCCAGAGGCGTACCGAGGGGGAGGGGCGGTCCGCCACAGGCCCCGCACCATCTTAGGCCCCCAAATGGCCAAAAAATACAAATATATATATAAAAAACAAAAAAAATAGGCCCCATGACGGCGAAGGCCCCCATATGTCGGACTATTACATTTTTTTAAAACGTGATTATTTTTATTTTGCTTGGTTATTTATAAACTGAGTTGAGGTTAACAGAAACATTGTTTTGTCTGCTGATAACCTTGAAAACATTTTTAGAAGAGAGTCGGGAAGAACTAGCGAATAAAGCCTTAGAATATGCGACCACCACCTGTGCTGAAATGGACATTGACGTCGAAAGCAGAAATCACAAGCGAGTCAAAAAGATGATGCCGGGAGAATGCGGGTTTGACTCCACAGAAAGAATTGAAGCGTTCTATGTTAGAGTGTATTGACAACTTTCATGTAGAACTGGAAAAAAAACTAACATCGATGAACGATGTATATGAACACTTTGCTGTTGTGCACTCGAAAAACCTTGTAAGATCAAATGATAATAGCGATAATAACTCATACATCAGTTCACAGCTACTTTCAATGATTTAGAGGAAGAAGAAATGTTGCCAGAAGTGAAGAGGCTCTGAAAGCATATGAAGGCTTTCGGCATAAAAATTGACGATCCAGCCTCATGGACATCACTACAAATGCTGAAGTTTATTATTGAAATGGACTTTCGCGAATCGTTGCCAAACATAACAGAGGCACTCAAACTGTTTCTTACTATTTGTGTGTCCGTGGCTTCTTGTGAGAGAAGTTTTTCAAAACTGAAATTGATTAAAAACTATGTCCGTTCTACAATGAGTCAGTCTCGTTTGACAAGCATGGCCATATCATCAATTGAAAATGACATTGCAAAACGTGAATTTTGATGAATTAATCCAACAATTTTCAAAGGTCGAGGCTCGCAAAAAAACATTTTAATGTGTTTCTTATTTTTACTGTTTATTAAAATCAGTATGTCTTGTTTTCTCTCAATACTGTACAACATAGTATTATGTAATTTTAGAATAAAATATCATTATAAACATAATTATGTCTGTTACCTTCATTGTTCTTGATAGTAATTTATATTTGTTATCGAGTGATAGCAAAAAGTCTTATTAGTGTTACTATGTGGAGTGGAGTATTCACGATGCATTAAAACCAACCTTTTAAAACTTAAAATGTTAAAAGTTTTGTATCAATAAATACAGTTAGCAGAAGCTTGTTAAATAAGAGAAAGGGCTACTGAATTTATTTGCTTGAAGAAACCACCTGTATACTAGTTTCGGAGTGATTGCTCCTCATCAGTACAGGGCAGGTTTTCTCTAAACACGGTTATATATCGGATGTAATTCAATGCCTGTCGTAGGCATATAGCCAGAGGAGTATTTTGTTTTCTGATATATAATCGAGCCACCTATACCTATATATTAAAAATATGTAGGTACATACAGCAGTCATAATTTTCACATCTAATTTTTGCTGTCGGGCTTCATTATACTTTTATAGTTTATTGCAATAATGCAGTTTTCTATAATTTTCGCACAATATAGTATTCTCCGTTTTGGGAAGTTATTTACCGGGTGGTGCTTGTTAAAAAGTACAGATGTCGCCACTAACGCTTTTGCGAGGTCCTTCATGTGTACTTAATAGGAGTCTGGGATTGAATGTAGTTGTTCGGGAAAACCTGCCTTGTACTGATGAGGAGCAATCACTCCGAAACTAGTATACAGCTGGTTTCTTCGAGTAAATAAATTCAATAGCCCTTTCTCTTATTTAACAAGCATCTGTATACCTTGCTTCCTGTGATGGGGTAGTATACACGGTTATATATCAGATGTAATTCGATGCCTGTCGTAGGTATATAGCCAGAGGAGTATTTTGTTTTCTGATATATAATCGACCCACCTATACCTATATATTAAAAATATGTAGGTTCATACAGCAGTCATAATTATCACATCTAATTTTCGCTGTCGGGCTTCATTATAGTCTTATAGTTTATTGCAATAATGCAGTTTTCTATAATTTTTGCACATATATATATATATATATATATATATATATATATATATATATATATAGGGCCCCCTCATCTATAGCCGCCCCAGGCGCCCAACTATGTCAGTTCGTCACTGCATATTCCATGAAACATTTGTTTGTTTTACGTAGCCATTCGTTTTTCAAATGCATATTCAAGATCGTTTTATATGGTCGTTTGTGCAATCATAAAATACAGTTAACTATAACAGTGCCGGCGCGACCGGAATAGCCGCCTGAGGCGAGTGTCTCTAATGCCGCCTCGCCATGTAAATTTAACTGCGGGAATTTTCATTAGAGATTGATCAGGTTTTTTTGATCCTTTGTAGTGTGGCGATGGCGATGAAACTTTACAAAAAACTCGGAAGAAAGAAAAATGCTTGCCTGAGTTTTGGTTGATAAACTTTATAATAAAAATGAATAAAAAAATTAACATAGCGTAACAAAAATAAAACAAATAGGTTGATAAAAAAATAAATCCTTATGGACCTTATAAGCACAAAATAAACTGAAGAAATTCCAAAGGAACAACAATAATGAAATAATGAAAAATATGCAGTTATGACTACGGGCGAAGCCAGGGGGTATATCGGGATGTATCCTTTCCCCCGAAATAAAAAAGAAAATATTAATAAGTTTAAAATTACATCCTTAAATTTTGTTTTTTTAACATTACCTATTCTCCAGCAGTAGCAAATCGCAGTGTAGGTACAGGTTTACACTGCCCGAGTTGAGGTGGTAAAATGTCTGTCTAGTCGAAAGTATAGAGCAGAGGGCCTATTCTGGGCATGTCGAAAAGTGACAATCGAGTCGAATTCGATCAAATTTGTTGTCGAAAGGGTGATTCTGCTGAAGATTATCCTTCAATAGATATAATGTAGCTATTTGCAACAAGAAATCCAATTAAAAACTATAAATTGGTTGAACGGTTTTACTTGTAAGTATCCACTGTAACTCGTTGAAGCTTAAGCCCTATGAGTGACATCACTAAGAGAAAAACATTTGGAACATGAATGGTAGGCTCAATATTAGTTCAATACAGGCATTATGGGTATATAGTTCAATGTATGTGTGTTACAACATGTAAACTCTTTTAGTAACTCAATTTTACAAAAAATTTCCGGCCCCCCGGTATTGGTCCACCCCCGAAATAAATTCCTGGCTACGCCACTGGTTATGACTTTGGACACTTTGGTTATTAGAAATGTTTCCTCCTAGCTTTCTGTTCGGCGAAGTCTTCCACAAGTTCCTCC
The DNA here is from genome assembly GCA_950111635.1 of Agelastica alni. Classification (NCBI taxonomy): domain Eukaryota; kingdom Metazoa; phylum Arthropoda; class Insecta; order Coleoptera; family Chrysomelidae; genus Agelastica; species Agelastica alni. The sequence continues at coordinate 11,353,137 of OX467719.1, read as the reverse complement.
ACATCTTTTTCTTCTTCTTCTAGGTGCCATGACCGTTTAACGATCGTTGGCGATCATTTTGGCTATCATGTTTGCAATCATTATTTTGTTGGTAGCCGCTCGGAAAAGTTGTACAGTGGTGAGACCAAACCACTGCCTGAGATTTTTGAGCCGGGAAGTTCTTCGTCCGCCGGGGCGTCTCTTACTATTAATCTTACCCTGTATTATAAGATGTAGAATGTCATACTTTTCTGGGTGTCTCATGATATGTCAGAAATATTCAAGTTTTCGTTGTTTTACGTTGCTTCTGTTAGTGTTCAGCTCTCGACTCCGTACAAAAGAACTGGAAAGACATATGCTCTAATTATCCTCATTCGCAGGGCAATCGATAGATCGTGACTGGTGAAAAGTTTTTTCATGCGAATAAACTCAATACGTATTTTGATTTCAACTGATGGATCCCAGTCATCGTTTATCCTGCAACCAAAGTAGCTCGCACTTGAGACTTGTGTCTAATTGTGTTCCGTTGACGTCCACATCTATTTCATTGGCAAGTATGGCCAAATCTGTCAACCTTTCTTGACTCATAGTCGACCGTAAATAGTTCTTAATAAGTTTTAATTTCGAGAAAGAACGTTCTCCGTTGGCTACACAGACAGGGAGCATTAACAGAATTGTTAGTGCAACGCATATATTTGGGAAAATTTCTTTCAAATTCTGCTCTTTTACATGATTCAGTACTTGAAGTGGTGTCATCTTGGGTTTCAATATATTCCTCACAATCGAAATTTCTGAATACAAATTTTGTGGCTCCAAATCGTCAGTAAGCACTTTGGGATTAACAATGCCGCCCCTAAAAAACTGCCGCCTAGAGCGACCGCCTCATCTGCCACACCCCTAGCGCCGGCCCTGAACTATAATTATTTTTTAACGCATGAAATACATTTTTTCAGTATTGCAACGACGAAAAATCTAAAAAAATTATTATTTCGCACTTGAACGTATTATAAATGTGTGAAACATTTTTATTGTAAATACGGTTTTACAAAGTTTATGGATTGCCTCATTGTTTCGGTTTATTCATCGAATGTTTGTAAAAATAATAATCGCGTATTCATTATCACTTCCACTTCGATTTACATACATTTTTGTCGGTACGTATAGGCGTACGTATATTTCTATACTCTTATCACTTTAATTACCACTTATTACAAAATATTTAGTGAATATGCTACATCCTGCTCACTTCACCATTCATATTTTAATTACTAAATAGCTTGCCATGGAAATAAGTGTCATTGCTATTTTTTATTTTGACATTGACGTTCAATATTAATATAGCAGTGAACTTATTGACAGCATTAAAAATTACTAAAATAGTAGAGCAAGAACGTAGGTACATAAGAACATGTATAGCCCATACAATATAAATGTGCGTGCACGTCATCAATGATCTGTTCGTTTCAAAACTTGATACCAACAATAATAAAAATCACCGTTCGTTTTATATAATCTCGAACGCATCGGGTCAGTCTGTTCGTAATATTTTATTGCATTAATCAAGTCAATGTCTTGTTAAATATTACAATTTCTGTATTATTTTAGACGGTTCATAAAATTGCAAGTATTATACATAAATATTTCATTAAGTATTACACACTGTTCAAGTTTTATTATGTATTAATAAAAACGGTTTTTCCGATTGAAGATCTATGAGCGCCAGCTGAAAGTTGACAGTTAGATTCATAAGTTGGCAATTTTATATACGTTTTTAAGACGTTGTCAAATCTGATTATCATGGTGAAATGAACCAAGATAATTTTTTAAAATGGTTTGAAAATCAGTTGCTAAACAGTCGTCTCACCGAACCATCAGTAATTGTTATGGACAACGCCTCTTACCACAGTATGTTATTACACAAAATACCAAACATGTCCTGGCTCAAAGCGGATATTGAAGAATGGCTAGCAAATCAAAATATTGTTTTATCACATACTATGTTTAAACATGAGCTTTTAAAGATTGTAGATCAGTAAGTACATTATATTTTGTGTTTATGTAATAGTTTCTAATTTTATAAAACAATCTCCTACCTGTATTAACTCTATGTTGATCGAATTAAATAAAGTATTTATAAACTAACTTGAATAAATTTTATTAAAAACCTTTTGTTTAGGTAAAATTCTCAAAGTTTTATTGCAATGTCCTAGACTAATTAATGGTAAAGTATGTTTATTAAATGATCAACAACATAACCTTATTATTTCCTCAATGTCCGTACTACTGTCAAAGTCTGGAAACGTTGTTCAAATGTTACCTCATACTCGCTCTATGACGTGCATGCACATTTATATTGTACGAGCTTTAACTGTGTGCTCTTTGTGAAGGAGAGAGTTGTTTGTAAATAGTACTCGAACTGTGTTTACATTTTTGCATCAACTTGAGTATAAAGAAATTTAATTTATTAATTATGACCAGGGGCGTAGCCAGGTGGAGATATCGGGATGCATCCCCCCGAAATAAAAAAAAAATATTAATACGTTTAAAATTACATTGAGACCTATAATTAAAATAACCCGTGGTTGTAATTTGGACAAAACGCACATCCTTAAATTTTCTTTCTTATCATGACGTGGTGAAGTGTCTGTCTAGGAAATTCAAAATATGAGAGACAACTCTGAATCAGCTTTTGACGAGTTGTTCAAGGACGCAGAAGATATTGCTACAGAAATGGATATGAACATCTCTATGCCTAAAATAACTGGAAAACAAACATCAAGACCAAACTACAATACAAGTGAATGTGCTGCTTACTACCAAAAAAATGTGCAGAACTTGATGATGACAGAATTAAATGATGCTGTGAAGTTGTTTTAAAATAACGGTCTAGTTATTTGTACGATCCTTTCCAGCTCCAAGGCGAGATGAAAATTTGGAAGAGAAGTTGGATCAATTTTAAAAAAACTAACGCTGATTTATCTGAAGACTTTGTGTCATCCATGATTAAGTGGAATGAACGGATGTTTTCATTAATTTTTAAAGGTTAAAAAACAGCGGCTACATTGCCAATTACAACAGCTACTGCCGAAAAATCATTTTCAACCCTTCGACGCTTCAAATCATACTTGCGCAGTACAACTTCTCAAAGTCACCTTAACGGTTTGGCTTCTTCTTCTCATAGTGCCGTACTCGTTTAACGAATGTTGGCGATCACGTTAACAATTTTCAACTTGTTGACAGCCGCTCTGAACAGTCCTGATGTTGATTGGCCAAACCACTGCCTAAGTTTTTTAACCAAGAAATGCGTCTTCTGCCTGGTCCGCGTTTACCTTCTATCTTTCCTTGAAGTACCAGATGTAATATATTATATATTTCGGGGTGTCTCATTACGATGACTTCTTTATCCTTTCCCATTCTTTTCATTACTTCGACATTGGTGACATGGTCAATCCAGCTTATTTTTAACATTCTTCTGTACGTCCTTAGTTCGAAGGCCTCAAGTTTTTTCATGGTATTCTCTGTAAGTGTCCACGACTCAACTCCATACAGAAGAACAGAAAACACGTAAAAGCGGACCATTCTCATTCTTAACGTTAAGTTAAGGTCGCGTCCGCAGAGTATCTTTTTTATGCGTATAAAGGTGTTTTTCGCAATCTTAATTCTACTTTTTATCTCTTTTGAATGATCCCAGTCGTCGCTTAGTAGTTGTCCTAGATATACTATCTTCTCTGTTCTTTCCACTCGATTCTGTCCAATCCGTAGCTGAGTGTTTATATTTCGTTTGCTGACAATCATAAACTTGGTTTTTGTGATGTTTAATTTAAGGCCGAACTGTTCGCACGAATGTACCACTCTATCAAGGACACTCTGCAGATCTTCTATGCTATTTGCCATTAACACCGGTTTGGTTTGGCACACCTCTCTATTCATCGAGATGTAGGAGTAAAACCTGAAGAAGTCTTGGACATAATAGCCAAAAGGTCCAGAAAACTTAAAATCGCACTTTAACGAAACATATTTTGTAACGTTTTATTTTATTCAACCTTCTTTGTAAGGAATACATTAATTATTTGTTGAATTACACTTTTGATCAAAAGATTTACTATCTTTACAACCCAATTCCTTTTAAATTATTACCTTATGGTGCTAGTACAGTTTTAGGATCTTATTTCTTTCAGGTGATATCAATGTTTTTGATATGATTTGTTTATGAAAGCTTAAATAACTTATTTTGTATTGTCATAAATTTCAATAATTTTTACCACTCCGCTTTTCCTGAGGGGTATTACATACCCCCCAGTATTGGCCCCCCCGAAATAAAGTGCTGGCTACGCCACTGATTATGACTACAGCATAATGTCTATATTGACACTTTATTTATTTATCATGTTCTCTACATTTTTAGAATAAACCATAGACCTATTATCAGATATGTTATAATGAAACACGCGTACCCTTTAAGAATCATCTCTGTATTAAGTGTTTTTAATAATTCTTCCAAGAATCTGTTCCAAATGTTAAGTATAAATTTATTTGTTTAATTAATACTTAAACAATGTTACCAATGCTTTTTAATGTATACTCGGAAGCTGTCTTTGAAGAAGCGCTGAAATATCGCCATGAAGGTGTTAAAATTGGTGGAGATGTAATTAACAACATTAGGTACGCTAATGATAGTGCTATAATGGCAGAAAGCCTCGAAGACCTCCAAACAATACTAAATGCAGTAAACAATGCATGCAAGGAAAAGGGTTTAAGTGTCAACACAAAGAAAACGAAGTGGATGGTTGTCGGCAAAATTAATATCGAGTATCCAAAAGTAAAATTAGATGTTAAAATTCTGGACAGAGTACAACACTTTAGGAATTTGGGTAGTTGGATGGACTGTAGAGTTGAAAGCGATGAAGAAATCTCAACCAGAATAGAACTCGCACGTAAAAGATTCACTAGTTGGCGTTCTGTACTATGTAAAAGAAGTCTTTAGATGAACATCCGTCTAAGAGTATTAAAGTGCTACGTTTGGTCTGTTTTGCTTTATGGATGCGAAACCTGGGCACTGACTACGTCGCGTCCTAATGTTTTTGATCAATGTATGACCTTGATATTAAACAAAAAAGTCATTAATCACCACCACCACCACCAGAAACTATGAGAATTCCATGTTCATCTAATAAAAATAAAACGCTTACTTGATCTTTTCAACTCGAATCAATTGTTTTTGATCTGCTTCTTCGTAAACAAAGTAATTCCTTTATTTTTTACTATAGTTTATTACACCGAACATTTTAAACTGTAAATAAAGAATTAGTATAAAATTAGCTGTCTCATTTTTAGAATGTTTCGGAATGGCAAAAACTATAAATTTTATACTTATATGTTCCAAACGCATTTTGAACGTTTTAAAACGACTAGAAGCATGCGCGCCAAATACAATAAAAAGTAAAGGTTGCTATGGGGATTTAGAACAATGTCACAGCAATAAATTATTATTATCATCGAGTATACACGTAATCTAGAAATACATGCATACATTAACTCTTACATAGGTACATGGACTAGTTCTGAGCAACAGAAAATTGGTGATATGATACAACTTTTATTGCGGAGTTGCTTAAAAAGTGTAGTTATAAGGCCCTTTTACACGGTCATTTCAGTTTCCATTTCCGTCTCCGTCTCAGTCGAACTGTCAGTTCAACCTGTGTGTATAAAGCAAAAACCGATGATAGGGGAAAACTGAAACGGGAAGGGGGAGCTGACGGGATGGCCAGACCTATTTGTTCCGTTTCCGTTTCATTTTAGTTAAGTAAGAATCCTACGACTAAACACGTTGCGCATCAGTCCATCCGCATATATTTTCCGAAAACATGTGTTCAGAATCCAAAGGAGTATGGAAAGCGCAAACGTCAGAGTGCAAATTTGACAACATTTGACATCTCACCTTAGTAATAAGCAATTTTAAAATTATATTCTGAAAAAAATGGGGCAGGTATTATTTGAAATGATTTTTCATACCAAACAAGAATTCTTTTTAATGACAATTGTATTTTATTTAATTGACAATAAGATTGACAGAAATCAACCTCAAAATTTAAAAAAGCTTAATACTGAAAAATTGTATTCGAATAATTATTTATTATTACTTACTTGAATTGTTTATTAATGATCTGCACTTTATTGAGACTTATTATCAACAGTAAATATTTATTTATATAGTTTACGCATATAACAGCAAACTTTATACATAACACTGTAACTTAAGTGCACAACTGATGGCTGACCTCTCGGAAAATTGGTTGACGGCTATCTGACGGCCAACTCTACCACCGCGCGCTCATTGGTCAAATCAAATAGCGCGTGCTTCCGCGACTTTCTGTTACACACTTCCTGTTACATTTTACGAAGTCACTCCCATAAATTGCAAGAAAGCGAGATGAAAGATGTTACACATCTGTTACACGCTTCCGTCCCATTTCACAAAATCACTCCCACAAATTGCAATATTGAATGAAACTTTCTGATGTAATTCGTTCCTAAGATTATTTGCCTGGAAACAATAATATAAAATAAAAATTGAATTGTGCACCGCGTACTTCTTGTAAAACTGCTTTTTTTTTAATTCAGCCGTTGCTTCTGTATTATATGAAAATTATTGACGATTTCTTTAATTCTTTGTCTCTGTCCTTCTGAAATGAAACTTCTGGAGCAACGCCTTCCGTTAGATGTTTTCGGAGATGCAATACAAGATTGCTTAGCTGTTTCTTCGTTTTCAGTCTCAATGTGGACACTGTAAAAATCTTTTTCGTTAACAACTAAACTCAGTCTACTTGACCTCTAGGGCAGCGGTACAATACCGAGCCGCCCTAAATGAACTAAGTTTAGAGTTCACATTGGGACATACCAGGCAACTGTAAGGCGGACGAGCTAGCAAGAGAGGGCACCACCCTCTCAACTGTATCTGTCTCATCTCAGCAAGGAGTACCAATTGCAAACTGCCGGCTTCTCCAGCACAGGAAAATAGTTCAAAAAGCCAACATGAGATGGCAAAACGAACCCACATGCACATCATCGAAACAGTTTTGGACTAAACTAGAGCTACGTCGAACTAATGATGTTTTAACTCTATCCAGGGAGTCCATTGGAAATGCGATCTCGACCATAACAGGACACTGGGCAGGTGCATCACATGCACGGCGCATGGGAATTGCAGAGCTACGACACGACTTCAGTAGAAGCTGTCACGATGAGGAAGAGGGGGAAACAATGGTACATCTTCTCTGCCACTGCCCTGATCTAAACAGAAAACGTCTATACTAGGGCAACCGAACTTTGATGACTTATCTGATCTCAGCTCAGTTAGCATTAAAGACCTCACACTTTTTCTTAAAAGTTCCAGCTGGTTCTCACGGTAGAGGGGAAAGGCACCGCCGTCTATCACGGTATTACAACGGGCCAAAAGGCCTCCGAACCGCCGTTTTAACCTAAGCTAATAACTAAACCACACCTATAGCACCCTTCTACATGATTACATGTTCCCGTTTAAAAATTTCAAGTAGGGTTATTCGGAAACCGTCGTGTGTTTTTGACGTTTCATTCTACACCGACTGATTTTACAGGAAGTTGTCCCTAACAATAATAATTCAATAAAGTAACAGTATCTATGATTACGTAGACTTGCACTTAGACATTTCCTAAACTAGCCACTTAGTGTGTATCTGAAGCTGACAATTTTGTGCAATTCAGAAATTTAGATAATTAATAACAATTGCAGAAAATAATTGCAATCTACTCTCATAAATTGCTTAATTACTCTTTTGAATTAAGAAAGAAATATTGTGGGAATAACAAAATAATTAAGTTAATGTTTATCTTGTAAAGTTTCTACGAAAGATAACGGAAAATCTTGGATTCCAAGCCACGTATCATGACGAAAATATTGTAAAGGCAAATTAACAAATTCATAGTATTTCACAAATTACTGGTCAATTTTCGTTCAATCGATCGGCGCTATTTTATGGGTTTTTACTTAAAACCCAACGATCAAACGAAAATTCACCAGAAATTTGACTCCCTACTACACGGTGGCGTACACACAATGTAGATAAAGAGGCATTGCCTACCATACATACATACATAAAGTCACGCCTTTTTCCCATAGGGGTAGGCAGAGACCACTTCCTTCCACTTCCGCTACGGTTCGTACACACATCTTTTGCTTCCTCTACTTTTATCAGTGCTCTCATACATGCTCTTGACCTGGCCTTTCTTCAAAACAGTGTTGATCTGATCGAGATCGATGTTCTCCGAGGTCGACCTCTACCGATTTGCCCATCCACACTCGCCTTATAAATTTGTTACGTCAATCTTCCTTCATCTATCCTTTCTACGCGTCCAAACCATCCAAGCATTCCTTTATCTATCTTTGTGAACACATCTTCTTTTACACCACAGCGTTCTCTTATCTCACTATTTTTAACTTTATCAAAACGAGTCACTCCGGCTATACTTCTCCAGATTACTCATATCCGCAGCATTAATCCTATTTTCATGCTTCTTCTGCCAAACCCAACATTCACTACCATACATAAGTGTGGAAACCAACACTCCATGCACAGCCAGACGTGCCTTTTTTGACACTTTCTGGCTGTTGATAAAGCTATGCAGTGCCCCATTCATCTGTTTTCCTGTCAACACCCTTCGCTCAATGTCACTGTCATACTTTCCATCTCTCGTAAACTTTGAATTCAAGTACACAAATTCATTTACTTGTTCCACTTTTTCTCCCTTAATCGAAACTTCACAGTTCGTCATGCTTTCTTTTCTTTCAAAATAAAAGGGTGAAAAAATTATTATTAGAAAAATTTATACTACCTATTGCCTACCCACTTCTATTTTAACTGCACACCACTGTTACGACAAGTTTAGTCTTACACTCTTTTCTAATAAAGTTCAAAATAACAATGAACAATAATCATCAAGCTTCGGTCGAGTAATAATAATATTTATTACAATTGCATTATCTTTTAAACTTGTTCTTCGGGAATACCAATGTACGAGGGCAGTTTGATAACTCAGTGATTTTTTGAATTTCCCGCGCAGTTACTCCAAATGCAACAGTGCTGCCGTCAACTATAATCTATCAGTGGGCAATTTTCTAATTTTGAGCAAGCTACGTCGTGCAGTTGGTGTTTGATAGCCTTTCAAAGCAGACAACCTCGTGAATTTTTACGAAAATGGAAAAAAGTTAATATCGTGTGCTGATTAAGCATTACTTTTTACGTAAAAAATCCGTCACTGAAACTAAGGAAAGACTTGATAAATACTACGGGGACTCGGCACCATCAATTTCAATGGTTAAGAAGTGGTTTACAGTGTTCCGTTGTGGTCGTACCAGCACTAGTGACGCCGAACGTCCAGGTCGCCCAAAAGAAGTGATCACGCCGGAAATCGTCGATAAAATCCATGAAATGATATTGGATGATCGGAGAATAAAAGTGCGTGAGTTGGCTCATGCTGTAGGTATCTCAACTGAACGGGTACATCATATTTACACGAATATTTGGACATGAAAAAACTCTCTGCGAGATGGGTGCCGCGATTGCTCACACTCGACCATAAGCGCAATCGTGTGACCACTTCAAAAGAGTGTTTATCGATGTTCAGCCGTAATCCGGACGAATTTTTGCGCCGTTTTGTTACTGTGGATGAAACATGGATCCTTCACAACACGCCAGAGATCAAGGAATAATCGAAACAGTGGGTTGCTCGGAGTGAACGTGGACCAAAGAAGGCGAAACAGAGTCTGTCAGCCAACAAGGTCATGGCCACAGTTTTTTGGGATGTACGCGGTGTCATTCACATCGATTACCTTAAGAAAGGTAAAACGATCACCGGCGAATATTATTCAAAACTTTTGAACAGATTTGACGTTGATTTGAAGCAAAAACGGCCGCATTTGGCGAAGAAGAAAGTGCTGTTCCATCAATACAATGCACGTGTGCACATTTGTCTAGTCACGATGGCGAAAATCCACGAATTGGGATACGAACTGCTACCCCATCCAGCATATTCTCCAGATTTAGCCCCCTGCGACTATTTTCTGTTTCCAAACCTAAAGAAATGGCTGGGCGGTAAGAGATTTGAGTCGAACCGAAACAAACGCGTATTTTGAGAGCTTTGAAAAAACCTATTATTTGGAGGAAATAAAAAAATTAGAAAAACGCTGGACTAAATGTATCGAGCTAAAAGGTGATTATGTAGAAAAATAAAATGTTTATTTGAAGAAAAAAATTTGTTTTATTCAAAAAGTCACTCACTTATCAAACCGCCCTCGTATATTGTACTGCAAAACAGACTACTTGACCCCAAATACTGACCTCATAAAATTGATTATTTTTTATCGATTATTATTGGAAAATGAACATGTTCCGTTTTATCTTTAAATATAAAATATCAGGAAAGAGCATAGTCTCAGATAAGTGTTGACCGGAATGGAGGATGCATATGGCCGACTACTGCTTCCGTTTTGACACAGGCGTAGTGCTTTAAATTATAATAAAAACGAGTGCTTGTCAAAAGGCATAACACCTAAACAACGGAATAGTGCAACTATTACTTTCTTACAGAAAAAAGGCGTAATTACCGACCTAAGGAACTATAGGCCGATCAGCCTGCTGTCACACATACACTGCGGTCCATATGTATGGAATAAATTCATTTTCAGCATTATTATGTATTTTATCAAAAAATCATAAAACAGGTCAATTTTTATTGTCAATTTGACAATTTACAGTATAAAAAATTTTCCCCCTTCTTGCACCCCCTCTGAATCATGAGTACCCCCTCAAAAAATTTAAATAAGAAGGGGGGTCGTGTGGCATCTTGTTCGAAAGGGATTTTCATTATCTGTTCAGCAATACTAAGTTTTTCATATTTGGTGCAACTATAACTGAGAAAATTTGTTATTAAAATTTAAAAATATTGACACTGTAAATTATGTATCCGTTGAAAAAACCTGAAACAGGTCGATTTCTATTCTCAATTTGACAGTGTTCAGTATGAAAATATTACTCCCTTTTTGCACCCCCTCTGAATTATGAGCATCCCCTCAAAAAATTTAAATGAGGAGGGTTGTGTGGTACCTTGTCCGAGAGAGATCGCCTTGCTTATTGTCAAGGAGTGAATGGTGGTCATTTTGAACATTTAATTTAATAATAAATTGAAAAACACTTCCTAAAAAATATTTTCTTCATTCTACGTAAAGTATTAAAATTTCACATTTTCAAAACAAATTTTCTCAGCTATAATTGCACCAAATTTTAAAAACTTGGTATTGCTGAACAGAATATTGAAATCCCTTTTGAAAAAGGTGCAACACGACCACCTTTTCTATTCAAAATTTTTGAGGGGCTGCTCATAATTCAGAAGGGGTGCAAGTAGGGGGTGATATTTTCATACTATAAATTGTCAAATTGAGAATAGAAATCGATATGTTTCAGGTTTTTTAAACAAATACATAACTTTAAGTATAAACATTTTTAATTTTTAAATAATTTTTTTCAGTTATGATAAGGAGAAAAAATATATAGTGGGGGTAGGAGAAGTTGCTAATTGGGGAGGGATGTACACTATTCGGTTACTGCTAGTCAGGAAGAACTGCAAATACTCATAAACAGAGTGACCGAGTCACTTTAATACTTCAAAAACCAAAGTTATGGTTGTCGGCAAAATACCAATACCACCAATACAAATCAGGGCATACCGGGATACAGCTAGAAAAGGTTAACAACATTTCATACCTGGGCGCTAATATCAATGACAACTGGGACATGAGCAAAGAAATAAAGATCCGTTTCGAAAAAGCCAGAACCGCCTTCTTTAAATTAAAAAGAATTCTCTGCAACAAAGGAATCACTTTAAAATTAAAAATCAGACTAACACGCTGCTATATATTTTTCACATTGCTCCATGGAGTAGAGAGTTGGACGATGACCGACTCATTATTGAAGAGACTGGACGCCTTTGAAATGTGGGTCTACAGAAGGATCCTACGAATAAGCTGGATGGACCGAATAAGAAATGAGGTGGTTCTACAACGAATGGGGAAAAACACAGAAATAATTAAAATATTAAAAAAGTCGAATACTTCGGCCACGTGATGAGGCATCCAGTGGAATATTATCTCCTTCATTTAGTGATGCAGGGTAAGATTGCCGGAAGTAGAGGTCCAGGACGAAGAAGAACATCTTGGCTCCGAAATCTTCGAGAGTGGTATCGCAAATCATCCGCTGAACTATTCCGAGCTGCGATAAACTAAAGTTATTAAAGCCAATATGATTGCCAACGTTCGATAATCGGACAGGGTACCGGAAGAAGAAGAAGAAAGTACACTAGTTATACATAATAACGCGAATTGCAAAATTTTCTAATATTAATTCAACTGGGTAAATACACTTACGACATACATGAACTAAAACCATTTATTTTCTTATCTTAACAATAAATAATTTAATTTAAAACAATGTAAGCAACTCATTACATAACAATTTGTACGCTAACAAGTGAATATTGAATTATCTCGAACAATGAGCAGTCTCAAGTGTAAAAAAAATAATGTGGGACTAATAATTTTTACAATTCATGTCGTTACTTACGGAATATGGAATAAGATGTCTCTTCGGCACTTTATCTTGGTTACTAAAAACTTTGTGAGGTGTATTTTTAAAAATCTGCGAGTTATCTTATCAACATGATGTACAATTTATCATTAGAATGACGAAAAATAGCGTTTATACATAAATTACGAACCATTTTATAAAATAATTCCCCTCCCCATCCAACATTTTCATCATCCCAAAAAGGCGACTCTCGAAAATGCTACCTGAATTTTTCCAACGAAGCTAGACTTGAATTTTTAATGAAATAGATATGTCAACGGTACCCACCATATTCCCAAAGTCAGCAAACACCCAAAAAAATGCAAATTACCCACATAAACAACAATTTATTCTATCGATAACGACAAATTTTGTGAAATAACATGAGAACGTAACAAAAACGACCTACGCCACTGTTGGATACGCAGATATCTGATAGGGATCAATTAATTTACTTCTGAATACTTGCCACATTTTTTTTGATATTTTTTGTCATTTTGTTTCAAAAATATTAATAGTATATTTAGTTAGTTATTCGTGACGTTAAATTAGCCATTATTTATAGCTTTAGCATCATGAGTAATTTTAAAATGGTGTATTCTCTGTAAGAACGAATAGAAATAATATTTATTTAAACAAGTGCATTCGAGGAACAGCTCGAGTTTTTAATGAAAGACATTCTGATAAAAATATAGGCCACAATACCATCATAGAGTTAGGTTATGTGATTCATGTGGAGTGTGTACCCAAACACTGGCATCAGCTACTCGTTGGGCACCCACACCTCCGTATTTCAGGCACCCTTCAATGCGCTAAGAAGAACAATAGGAGGAATGTTAAAAACGCGCATATCAACATCCTGTCAGACAGTTAAGGCACTTAAGGCCTTGTACAGCAAGAATGTGACGTCCAAACTGGTATGGCACCGCAAAGAAGAACTAAGGACGCTGGCAGACCGTAATCACTTCAAACTGATATGGGTTCCAGGACACCAGGGAATTGCGGGTAATGAAAAAGCAGACGAACTTGCAAGAAGAGGTTCGGAAACTCCCCCAAACCGAGGGCAGATGCTAGGGGTACCGAAGCGTACAGTAATATTGTCTGTAAAAGACTGGATTGGGGAAAACACAAAAATTACTGGAAAAGTAGACCAGGAAACAAACACGGGAAAAAATACATCAAAGGACCGTGTCACAAAAGGACGGCAGAACTGTTAGCAATAAACAGAAATCAGCTAAGAATCACTACGGGGCTCTTGGCCGGTCACGCACCAGTATTTATTTATTTATTTTATTTATTTATTTATTTATTTATCGTATGGCATACATCACATAAAATATTGTATAAGTTAACAGGACAACATATAGCACAATGTACAAACAGTGTAAAAATGTAAAGTATAAAAACACGAAAATATAGCATAATTACAGTTGAATGTCTAAGTTGTTAATATAATCAATTGATTCTGGTGTCGCTGTCAGGAACTCATTTGGCTGACCTCCATATGCCCTCAGGTTGCAATCTTCCGTGATGTGGCGGATCGTCTGCCTTTCAGCGCCGCAGTCACACTGTGGGGAGGGTATTATGTTCCACTTGTAGAAGGCATCGGCACACCTGCCGTGGTTGGTCCTAATCCGGTTAAGTGCTACCCATGTCTTGCGTGGTAGTTCAAAGCCGGCTGGGGGAGTTGTTATGCACGGCATGTTGAGAAATTCCGGTTGGGCTGTTTCGGTTCATTTCTGCTTCCACTCATTTATTGGGTTGAAGTCAACGGCCTCCAAGTTTAGAGTAAAGTAAAGAAGCACCTTAACAAAATGGGACTGTATAAAGAAGACCTGACCTGTAGATTGTGCGGCAAGGATCCGGAAACAGTAAAACACATACTGTGCTGCTGCGGGGCACCCGTAAAAAACAGGCAAATTTTGGGCAGCCATCCGGCGACTCAGAACTGTATTGCTTCCACCCAGTACAGAACTTGTACAAGGTACGAAAGTACTGGATTGGGTACAATAATATGAAACCACATAGGCAAGATACAATGGACCAACAGACCTAAGTGTCACCGGAGGCAATAGCCAGACGGACCTAAATAGGGGTGGAGTTTTTAGTGAGTAGACCTGACACAGTCAGTGGAGCCTCACAGTAGACCTTGAGCTTTCAGACTCATAACCTCTCCGTAAATGATTTTCTCCACCTCTACAAAAAAAAACCTCCATTGTTACAGCGACATGTTAAGTTAAGTGTTTTGTAAAAAAATTGTATCATCATTTGAATGAAGTTTTAGGTCATGTGATTCATGTGGAGTGAGGAGCGTTCTCCAAAACCCAAATACTGGCATCAGCTACTCGTTGGGCACCCTACACCTCCGTATTTCTGGCAGAGAGGTGTACGCCATCCTTCTTATTATTTTAATAAAATTAAAATTGCTGGGTTTTCGAATATTTTTTGAAAGTCAATGAATTAATGTAATTTGAGTTTTATTTTGAAATCATTGGATTTAAAAAATTGTCACTAATTGGTAAAGTGCCCTACTGACTATTAAAATTAACGAAAATTACAGACATTTTGACAATAGAAAAGACAACGAAACTGAATAAACATGGACACTTCAGGTACTTCTTAGATAAATATTTTACATCCTTGAAGTCAAAATATCATTCTTGAAATGTTTACACGCCGATTAGAATATATTTATCGGATAAATTTTATATTGTTCTTTCAGTAAGAGAATGAACTGGCGTCATGTATAAAACACATCCCATTTGTCCAGCATCTCTTTTTTATCAACTTCAAAGAGTGCATATAATTAGTAAAAGGTTGTCTTTTAATCAAAGATGTAAGTTGTTATAAATATTGAAACTTTCCTTTTCCGCCGTTAATCAACATTTTCCAATGTGTTTGTTCTTTATTGCTAAATGTCATCGCAGTGCCTTCTGATGCTAATGCAATTTTTTACTTAGCAAACCCCAATTATTATTCAGTTTTCTACCTATCCTAGCGACGGGGTCCCTTTTTTTTTTAAACTACAGGGGGATTCATAGCTAAGGCTAAGGGCGAGTGACTTGGACCAAATATGGCTTAGTAAAATATTGCTGTGGAAAAAGATACAAGTGGTTAAATTTAAAATTTTGTTTTCATTTTTTACTAATAATTTCACTGTAAATTTATCAATTGTTATCAAAATCGGCTAATTAATCGGTTAATTATTAACACGACAATCATGTTACAATGTTAATAAATGCGCATTTTTCGTTGGAAATATAAAATTATGAATTTAATCAGGTTCGTTTGACGTTAAATTTATCTATCAAAAGAAAAATGAGAATATAAACGGTCGAAAAAAAATTGTACCTTAACTCAATCACCAAAACACTAACTGAAGAGTTATTTTTAAACTTCGCAGCATCGCCACCATCACGAATTTTATCGAGATTTATTTCACGTCCTGCTCTTATAAACGGTTTTTTGAAGATGTGATATTTTAGATAATTCAAGTAATAATGTAAATAGTAGATGTTTATTCTCGAGTATGAAAATTAAATATTGGAATGTTTAATTGTCGGCTTAAATGTTTAAAAGCGGTTAATGACGTATACGAAAGATGGGCCGGTCTAACACAAAAATAATACGAATGTTATGTAAATTTGGAATTACTGCAGGGACGTAGTTGCCTGCGTTCGTCGGCGTTTTTCGTTTAAAAGTTAACATTTTCAATTTCGAGGCGGATCTGTGTTTTCATTTCAAAACTAGCCAGTCCAAATAACTATATATATATTTAAAAAATTAGCTAATTCTGCTGTATGTCACCTATATTATAGGTTCATGTGGGTCGATTATGTATTAAAAAAAAACAACTACTCCTCTGGATATATGCCGTGACAGGCATTGAATTACATCTGATACATAATCGTGTATAATACCCCATTTCGGGTAACAATATGCAGATGCTTGTTGAGTAAGAGATGGAACTATTAGATTTATCCATCCGAAGCAACCACCTATGGACCGGTTTCGGGGTGTGTTGCCCCTCATCAGCATAGGGTAGGTCTACCTCGACTGGACACATCAACAGCTTCGACTCCTACCAAGTATACATGAAGTGCTACGCGAAAAGCGCCAGTCACGACATCTATACTTTTTAACAAGCACCACCCGGTGAATAGCTTCTGCGAAGAAGTATTGTAATCTGCAAAATTTATAGAAAACTATAATATTATTATAGTAGACTAAAAACAGTTTTCGGCAGCGTCAATAGATGGGAAAAATGTATAACTGAAACCCGAAACCGGTCCATAGGTGGTTGTTTCGGATGGATAAATCTAATAGTTCCTTCTCTAACTTAACAAGCCTATGCATATTGTTACCGAAAATGGGGTAATATAAACGATTATCTATCAGATGTAATTCAATGCCTGTCGCGGCATATAGCAAGAGCAGTAGTTGGTTTTTGATACATAATCGACCCACATAAACCTATGATATAGGTGACATACAGCAGAATTGGCTGATTTTTTAAAAATCAGTTATACATTTTTCCCATCTATTGATGCTGTTGAAAAATGTTTATAGTCTACTATAATAATATTATAGTTTTCTACAAATTTTGCAGATTTATATATATATTTTATTTATATATATATTGCACTTTTATGGAAATTAATTTCTTGTATACCATTTTGTAGCAATTTTTTTGTATTTTCAAAAAAATTTGGTGTGACAACTATCATCGTGGCAAAAAAGTCTGTCGCACCGAATTTTAATATCTTAAGTTCATAAAATGTTTCCCTTATCGCGGAATAACTTTTTTTTTAATCTCTTCCTTTTCAATTCTTCTTTCAAAATATCTCGGTGTGACAGCTCAAAACTTGTCTGAATTTTACAAATAAATAATGTTTTCCAGCAATACATTTGTATCAATTAAATGACCTTTACTTTCCTTCTTGGTATTAGTCTATAAATTTCTTAAATAAATAAATTTTAAATATAAAAAAAATAATATTATGTTTCCGAAGTGATCTAAATCTAACTGGTGTGACAGATATTATAAAAATAATAAATAAACAAGCACACTGATCGAAATGTTGTAACGTTCAACTGGGCTTCAAAGCAACTGACTGAAGGGACCAAGATGAGCTAAACATTTTTAAGGCTTTTAGGGTAACTCAGGTATAATATATTATACATAGTAGGGGTAGCTCAATTAAAAAAAGTAAAAAGTAAAAAGAGAAAGAATCTTAGATGACATAGACTGTATTTTGTGTCGAAAATTAAAAACAGGACAGAAAAGAATTTCAATATGCTCCATTTTCATTATTTTGAAGGGTTGAAGCTATAATATAAAGTGGTGTGACAGATATTTTGGTCAAGTTTTGAGCTGTCACACCGAAATATTTTGAAAGAAGAACTGAAAAGGAAGAGATAAAAAAAAGTAATTCCGCGATAAGGGAAACATTTTATGAACTTTAGATATTAAAATTCGGTGCGACAGACTTTTCTGCGACGATGAGAGTTGTCACACCAAATTTTTTTGAAAATGCATAAAATTTGATACAGAATGGTCTATAAGAAATTGGTGATAGCAGATAGCTTGGAAGCATTGCAAAGATTAATGAACAATATCACGCAGTATAGTCAACAATATGGTCTCAATATCAACGTAAAGAAAACAAAACAAATGATCATCAGCAAAAGAGATATAAATGGAGCTCACCTATATAACAACGGAACTCGAATTGAACGTGTTCAACAATATTGCTACCTTGGAACCATCATAAACGAACAATGGGACAGTGCACAAGAGATAAAATGTCGTATAGGAAAAGCCAGGACGGTTTTTAACAAAATGAGTGCCATCTTCAAAAGTCACAACACATCCCTAGAAACGAAAATAAGACACTTAAGATGCTATGTTTTTTCTGTTCTATTGTATGGAGTAGAATCCTGGACACTCACAGAAGCCACCACTAAAAAAGTGGAAGCATTTGAGATGTGGCTGTATAGGAGAATGCTTCGAATACCATGGACAGCTCACGTTACAAATATAGAAGTGCTAAGGAGAATGAAAAAAGATCTAGAAATCATGTACATCATTAAAAAAGAAAACTAGAATACCTAGGGCACGTTATGAGGAATAAGGATCGATACTCCGTACTGCAAACCATAATACGGGGAAAGATACTGGGTAGGAGAGGACCCGGAAGAAGAAGAATCTCATGGTTGAGGAATTTACGGACTTGGTTTGGGAAAACCTCAGCAGAACTGTTTCGAGCGTGTACAAACAAAGTTATAATTGCCAACATCCGAAACGGATAGGTACCCGAAGAAGAAGAAGCAAATTACTTATGAGTATTAGAAAATAAAAATTTATAAACAATATTGCTGCCAGGGAAAAATCTGACACAGCGGGCCCATGTTGTACCTATGATTAAAAACTATTAATTCCTATGCTTAATTTTAGAATCCAAATAAATACACTTTTAGTGTCACCGGCTCCCGGTCTATAAAAAAAAGATAAATGATTTTTTTGGTTAATTTCATATTGTTGCGTTAATTTTGTCCAGGAGTTTATCTCGAAAATGAAACGAGATATCGAAAAATGCCAGTCTTATTTTTCGGTTTATTTTGTGCTACAGTGAACCGACATCAGTTCGTGGCGCCGTACGAATCGAAGTTTGTCTTTAATTCTACATAATTATTAAACAATACGCACACGAAATATCTTTGGACTTTCTATCTTTTTAATTTAATAACGAGCGTTTGTATGTGTACCTATTAAAAAGCATACGTACCTTTTACTTCATCGTCTTCCGTTTCACTTCAACGAAAATTCTATTCGTTTTACTAAAAGTCAGAGATTACGATGGGAGTATCTTTTTATATCACTGAGAGATATCAGCTGGTCGAGCGAAGGCATAGAAAAACAACCGTTCTGTTACAGAAAACAACGATAACGCTCTATCATCAAAATTTTAAACGTAATCCACTCGCCACACTATTAATAAAAACTTGTCTGGCAATAGAAAATTAAAACGATTGGTTTTTTTTGTTTTTAACGATCGACGATGCGTTTTTACAACAATTAAATAAGCTTCGGTTAATTGACGGGATGTATAAATATGTGTCTTGCATAATGTGTAAACAGAGTCATCTGAGGTCAGATTCGTTAACAAATGTATTTACAAGGCGCGATCAAGTCTCGTTCTATTTAACCACTAGAAAACTAAAACGATTGATTTTCAGTGGGTATATTTATGAATATATTTATTATTTTTGGTACGACAGAAATTGTGGAAGTGTTGAACAGTATGAAATTGGGTAAAGCTGCTGGGTACGACAGGATAATAGTTGAAATGCTGAAGTCTGGACAAAGCTTGCTAACTAGTCTGCTGTACCGCCTTTTTAACCTTTGTTGGAGGAATGGTAGCGTACCAGACGACTGGTGCAAGGCCGTTATCGTGCCGCTGTACAGGGGAAAAGGTTCGCAGCAGGAATGTAAGAAGCATAGTTGGCAAACTGTATGCAAAGATATTGATTAAAAGAGTGACGAATGAAACTGAGAAGATGATATGGGATGTGCAAGCAGGATTTAGAAGATGAATGAGATCAGTATGGATCATCTAATATTTAAAAAATAATAAACAATTACTTATTAAATATGATCAATCTTGGGTATTGTTCCTTAATATGGATGAGTTTTCTTTTTATCTTGTTTTTTTTCTTTTTATTGTTCGACAATATGACTTTTCATCACTTTTCCGACAACTTCATGTACTACTACCAATTATAGACTGATTGCTAAGATAATCACGTTTCGATATCAAACCGTTTTCGAGATAAACTGTTTAAAAAAAATTAACGTGGTTTCCTTGTATTCATTACTTATTTTTTTTAAAAATAATATCTATTTTATACTACGTAATATTCCTTTTTGATGTTAAGTTTTTCAATTGTCACAAATCACTTAATTCCATCAAATGAAATGTTACTTAGGAAAAATTAGAACATGTATGCGTTGATGTATTTAGTGTCCCTCATTACAAATTAGTATTTTTTATTATCGTGCTTTGTTTTTCAATATAGTCGAAAAATTCTTAGCTAGAAGTCAGAAGGTCTATTGCGCTTTATAGACTTGGAAAAGGCCTATGACAGAGTGGTGAGGAGTGAATTGTGGTCGACATTATCCAAGTACGGGGTGAGCGGTAGTTTAATACGAGCACTGGAATAACTTTACGAAGATTTCACTGCTTGTGTCAGGATAAACGGAGCTTACACGGACTGGTTTAACATTGAAAAAGGTGTGAGACAGGGATGTGTGGCTTCGCCATGGCTGTTTAACTTATAAATAGACGATTGTTCAAAAGATTTGAAAGAGAGTGCGTATGGATTGAAAATGAATAATTTGACCGTCAAATGCCTTCTTTACGCCGATGATTAATTCATATTAGCGTCATCTGAAGAAGAGTTGCAGGCGACGGTTAATGTTATGCATGATGCTCTGAAAATAAATGTAAGCAAAACAAAAGTAATGGTTTTTGAAAGAGAAGAAAGCATGACAAACTGTAAAGTTATGATTGTGCGAGAAAGAGTGGAACAAGTAAATGAGTTTGTATACCTAGGTTCAAAGTTTACGAGAGATGGAAAGTATGACAGTGACATAGAGCGAAGAGTATTGGCAGGAAAAAAAATCAATGGGGCACTGTATAGCTTTATAAACACCCAGAAAGTGTCAAAAAAAGGCACGTCTGGCTGTGCATAGAGTGTTGGTTTCCACACTTATGTATGGTAGTGAATGTTGGGTTTGGCAGAAGAAGCATGAAAATAGGATTATTGCTGTGGAGATGAGTAGTCTGAGAAGTATAGCCAGATTGACTCGGTTGGATAAAGTAAAGAATAGTGAGATGATGATGATGAGTGAGATAAAAGAACGCTGTGGTGTAAAAGAAGATGTGGTTACAAAGGTAGATAAAGGAATGCTTAGATGGTTTGGACACGTAGAATGGATGGATAAAAGAAGATTAACAAAACAAATTTATGGGGCGAGTGTGAATGGACGAGTCGGTAGAGGTCGACCTCGGCGAACATATCTCGATCAGATCAACATTTTTTTGAAGAAAGGTCAGGTCAAGAGTACCAACAACCGACAAGCATGTATGAGAGCCCTGATAAAAGTAGAGGAGGCGAAAGATGTGTAAGAGCCGTAGCAAGTGGAAGGAAGTGGTCTCTGCCTACCCTTAAAGGAAAAAGGCGTGACTATATGTATGTATGTATATTTATGAAACGAAAATTATTTATGTGTTAAAATATTTTAAATTTAATTAACTTAAATAATTACTTCTAACCGGTCTGCAAAGAAATCCTTATTAAATATAAATATGATTAATATGAAGAGTTTAACGTGCTGAATCTAGATCTGCTTTTTATTTTTCGCTATCAGTATATAAATATATTTTTTTTAATACCTAGCTTAAAATTCTTTATTTTTTGTCTGTCGTTATTGCGTTAACGCTACTTTATTCAGTGTATTGTATTATCATATTTGTTGATGTTCATTACTTCATTTCATACTGTATTTACTTCCTTTCTTCACTCACTATCAATATTTTTGACATCTTTCTTTAATTCAACAATTTGTTCTTCTGTTTTCTGCACTACTTGTTCAAAGAACTTTTCTTACTGTTCTAAAAGTTTCTGGGTATCTACTTTGCTTTGTTCTTTCTGTTGTTCTAGCAGTTTCTTTTGTTCTTCAAAAGTTTTCTCTAGGTCTTCTTGTCGTCGTTTTTCTTTTTTCAAACGGCGCCTTTCCAACTCCTCAAAATGGTTTTTCATGAATTTTAAAACGTCCTCCATGTCGTCTTATGGCGTATTTCTTGTATTTACCATAAATCTTTTTGTCGCAAAAAAAAAATAATCCCACTTCTGACAGCAGTTGTTACGAAATTTCTTCTTTCTTGGGTTTGGTGATTTTAAACTCTCGATACAGTAACAAAACAATTTTTATTCCGATACTTTTACACAATAAACTTTACTTTTACAAATCACTTAGATACAACTTTTACAACTAATTAAATTTCATAACCCATAAAAACTTAAAACTGTCTTCTTTACGACCGCTGTCCTTTTTATATTTCCAAATTATAATTCCAAAATAATTGCCACTATTTCACCTTTTTCTCGAGAGTCCCGAACAATCCTTCTACCATAATAATATACTATATAATAATAATTTTATTATGGACATTGGTTGCATTAAAAGATAGTCAAATTAATAAAAAAAACACATTTATAATATCTCCTAATTAAAAATGACAGAAATTTGCTCGAATCCCATACAAAAATTTGCCTTTAAAGCTTCGTTTTAAAAATGCTTGGCATAAAAATGTGAATAATTCTTTTCAATGTCACTGTGACATCGAGATGGTAAAATATGGAAGTATAAAAGACAAAACTTGTTTAAAAAATATATATTTTAGTTACATTTTTACAATAATTAACTACCTTTGCTAAATTTCTCATGATCCACCAATTTTTTTTTTAAAATTTCCATTTGTATTTGATTCCCATTTAATTCTGCTCTCTTTTTAATTCCGCTGAGTGAATTTTCGGCATCTTTTGATCTTTTTAACAATTCATCTCGTTGTAACGTTAGCGATTTTCTAAAATGTGCCACTAGGTTATTATCAAATATTTCATGTACTTCGAGGAGTCCTAAGCATACTTTTATGTTATAGTGAGTGCCGTTTGTTTAGCACCAACATAAATTATTAAAACATCGGTCATATTACAATTATTACACCCTGCAGTTAGATTGTACAAAATACAGTTATTTGTACGACCGGTTGCATACCCAAAGATACTGTTTAGATTAACCACCAAAGCATGGATTAACTACACACAGATGCGAAACCCGCCGAAAGATCAAAGGATTTTCCGATTTATGTATGACATTTAAATGGGTGTGATTGCATTGTTGCCACTATCTTCAGTGTCTTCAGAATTTTATGTCCCAACATTCCAAATGCTCACGAAAGATTTTTAAACACACACAAGGATATTTAAATTGGTTTGAATGTTTATCTCTCTCGCCGTAAGACTTTCTCCCTCAACTTTCGAATCTGTCTGTAATCTGTGACTAAAGTTCATATCTTTATATTACTACAGACCTTACATTTTTATATTAGTTCACCTACCTAAAATATTTAAATATTCTTGACAAACTGTACTAAATAGACAAATTTCTAGAACATGGACCACCATTCCAAAAACACTTTTAGGTCATAACACTTACCTAATGGCTAAAACTTGTAGAGCAATTATAATACTAGTCACAGTTAAGCATAAGACAACTATTTTGATATTTGACACTTTCACTTGTCCTTTTACACCATAATATGATTTATTTGCATATAACTCATCTTTAGACCTATCACGATTGCTATAAAAAGATGAGTCAGTGAAGTGACTAAAATTAAAAATATGTTAAAATATTGAATAAACTAAAAGCAAATGAGTACTTATTCAATAACTCTTTTTGCACATACTTGTTTTTTGATTTTTTATTATAAATTGTTGCTCCTGCATGATGTGCTTCACACCTAGTGGGAATTAAACCCAGGTCATAGTTTCTTCTACTTAATGTATTACTTAGTATTTTATAGGATTCATTTATGGCTAAAAATTTTGTATGTGCATCTTTATTTTTATTTATATCCGGGTGGTTCTATAAACAAAAAAGAACAGTTATGTTAACTAGACGGTTTACAGCTACTGATTTTTCATTTCATTTACATTTACTATTGCAATATAAACCAGTAGGAATACTTTTGTTTAGGTACAATTTTAAATAGGTAATTCTTACTTCTTTGGACAATTTAATAAAAGATTGCTTTATATCTCTTGCAGTACAATTTCTTGGCAAATTCAGTACATCGTAATGGGATTTTTGAGAAAAACTAAAAATAAAGTTGGCTAACTAAAAAACATATGATTAATTGGAATACATACTAACTTTGAATAAAAATTATTGCGGTTGTTGATGACACTACTGGTTTTGTGTATTATGTACGAAAATGAATACATATTACTGAAAATTTAGATCATTTTGTGAAATGTGAAATGCGAACACTAACTACACATTTTATTATTTTGAACAAGTGATTAAATGACAATCACCATTTGACATTTTGATTATGACAAAAAACATTCAACCCTAAAAAGAAGAAATAACATTTGTTTTTAAATATTGTCTATGATTGTGCCGTCCATAATATTATCATAGACAAAAGAAGAGTCGGTTAACTTTATGACATTTTTGGGTTCGCAAAAACTTAGCTGAGTGATTGTAAAGGTTGTTTGAGAGAGAGCTGATTATTTTCTTTTTTAGAACTAGTCTCTGTCTTTATTTATTAAGCCAAGACATGTCAGAATTGTTGGAAAATGTGAAAAATTCAAACACCTGACAATGAAGAGATACAAAGTATTCTAAGTGCTTTACCGATTTTTTTTATTGATTGATTTTGATTTTCTTTTATTTTTAACCTTCTATTTGGTAGTCAGCTATTGTATCTATTTAATTATTTTTTTTCCTATTTTGGATTAGTTGACCAAAAAAGAATTTCTACTCATTAAAATAATTAAAGAGGAAATTTTAAAATAAATAAAAAATAAAACTTTTAACCAAATATAATTATCAACGTCTACATCTACGTCGATTTCTACCTTCATCTGTCACCTGTCTTTTTGCAAAAAAGAGATAGCTATAAATATAAGAGTGTACAAAAAAGATAAGATTCTATAACCAAACTAATGTTTCTATAAAGTTACCCGCTTCTCCTGTAGTCGCTGTTTTTTATTAATTTCTTTACTTGTGAAATGATTCGTTTTAATTGAACACGTATTACACATTTAATGTTTAAGAAATTTGTGTGACGCCAAACGATGTACCAGATTTAAAAAACAAAGTAGATCAGCTGGTCACTTATTAAAATATTTGTTTTTAAATGTGAGTTGCATATTATTCAAATGATTAAGTAAATTATATTATATTTTTAGTAATAGTACCAATAAAAAAATGAAAATTTACTGAAAAATCCCAGCTTGACAAGATCATGTGATGACAAAATTCCTCAAATTTAACTTATATACATTTGAAGTGTCAATAAAACTATCACATCTTATTCTTATGCAAAGAATGTATAATACCAGTTCAAACAGTTCTTCACGGCAAATAGAAAACGAACATTTTATCCCAGATACCGTAATCAGATCAGATTTATTTAGGAGAGTTTCGCCTACATTCAATGAAAACCTACCAGAAAGATGTTCAGAAGAAGGTATAATCTATAATAACCATAATACGTTATTTGCCAACTCCTTTCCTCTAACTATTCAACAATATTCGTGGCCCTATTACAACTTAAATCATCAACAGTATCCAATTTTTTTTGGGACCCCTCTATACCATAACAACGTTTCAAGGACATTACACAGTCAACAGGGTAATCGCAGTTACGGGACTTATCACAAAAGTATTGGTAAGAATACCTAAGTTTTAAAAATCATTGCAAAGTTTGATTACATGCCATTAGTTTTTTCTTGGTTATTAACAGTATATTTTTGTGTAAATGACCTGCAGATATGGATGTAATGTCATTTAGAAGTTGGGAAAAAATTGCAGAAAAACCCAGTACAAATCCTGGTTTTATTTTTACACTGATGTCATACAATGTCCTTGCCCAAGATTTAATAGAACAGCATTCATATCTTTACAACAGTCATAACTCTGCATCTCTGGATTGGTCGATAAGATGGAATAATTTATTGAAAGAAATTACCAATTTTCAGCCTGATGTATGTATTGTTTACAATGTAGAATAACATTTTTTCCTCATATATAAAAGTTTTTTTAGATATTATGTTTGCAAGAAGTACAGGAATCACATATTAATAACTATTATTCAACTTTACATTCTTTAGGTAAATATAGATGTAATAGGGAATGTGCAAGAAATATTTTTAAAAAAGGAAAAACCTGGGAGAAATTTAAACATTTGAAAATCAACGTCATTGGTCAGAGCAAATGTGATGTAAAAGTCTAGGACAACAAAAAAAACACTAAAATTTTAGCAAAGCACAATACCTCTATGCCTCTATCAATATTTTTGATTATAACTTTTTTGAGCTATTAATAAATGTCAGTATCGAGTGAGTCTGAGTAGTTAGGTTAGGTATTTGGTATTTGCTTAGAAGTGTTTGTCATTCAGTCAGATTTTATTGAAAATTTAGGAGTAAAATTACATTTGTTTTGTAAGAAACAACTCCAAAAACTTTGAAAAATCACTAAAAGCGGTTTTGTGAAGGCGCACAATCAGATAATTTGCCAACAATTAATGTGTTCATGATAACCACATTTTTAACATTAAATCCCGATATTATGTCTGTTAAAATCAAAGGAGTGAAAACTCACGTATTATTTATAATGTTTATTTTATCTTGCATACCTTTTCAGCAAATCACAATACTTCTTCAACCTAACCTTTCCACTTGTTTGTTTGTTGTCATAGACTATGACGTCACACCAAGCGCGCCAGTGTAGGTTGGCTATTTTAAACTTTTTTTTTAATACTTAAAATAAGTTGAAGTTTTTTTTAACTATTATGTAGTGATGTAAACTATCGAATAAAAATATATAAGAAATACATGCATATTCCCTATTAAATTAGGTCGTTGGTGCAGAAGGAAATAAGGAAATTTCTTAAAGGTTTTAGGGGTATTTTCAAAAAACGTACAGGAGGTCAAAGTGATGGATGTGCCATTTATTACAAAACTGATATAGTTGATTTAGTTGAACATAACTTAATTGAATACTTCCAACCGAAGGTGTCTGTATTAAACAGAGATAATGTTGGTATAGTTGCAAAATTTGTGCCTAAAATGCACCCAACTAGAGAGTTTATTGTCGCTACAACTCATCTTTTGTATAACCCCAAAAGAAGTGATGTCAGGTTAGCACAAATGCAATTGCTACTGACTGATATTGAGAGAATGAGCTACAAGTACAATGGAGAGTAAGTATTTAAGTTTTGATTAATTATTTTGATCTAATACTTTATTTTAAGATATGTGCATTGTATGGAAGCATATATTTAAAAATAGAATAGTTAATTCATCAGTTGTATGTAACTATACACTTTAACATTTTATACTCTTACAAAAAAAAAATTAAAATATGTCAAAGTAGTAACTTCTAAACTAATTCTACCAGTGCCAGTGGTATAAAAAGAAAAATATCAGTTTTAACAAGCATTTTCCTGAAAAAAATAAACATTTTAATTTATGATACTATTTGTATCAATAAATGTTTTTAAAAAAAGATACTAATAAAGTTATTGTAACTTTTTGATTTTTTCCAGTTTTTCGCTTATAACTCGAAAACGGCCCGTATATTGTAAATAATCGTACTGTAGTTAATTAAAGAGGATATTTCGCGTTGATTAAATTGGTTCAGTAGTTCAAATTTTTATACTTACTTACTTACTCAATCCATGGCTTACAACCCTAGGTGGGTCTTTGCCGACTTCACAATATTCCTCCAACGCTGCCTGTCTGTCATAGCATCTAAGGATTCATCAATACTCATTACCCTTATATCTTTGGCGATATTATCTTTCCATCGAAGGCGTGGGCGGCCTAATGGTCTTTTTCCTACTGGTGCTTCTTCCCATGCAAGTTTAACTATGTGGCCATCTGGTAGTCTCCTTACATGTACTGCCCACTGCAGTCGTTTAGATTTTACTTCTCGCACAATATCCGAATCTCCATACAAATCTATCAGCTCTTTGTTGGTACGGATTCTGTATTGCCCTGTTGATGTATCCAAAATCGGGCAATATATTTTTCTAATGATTTGCCTTTCGAAGACACGATGATGCTCTTCATTAGCTGCCGTTAGCGTCCAAGCTTCACTATGATATATCACTACAGGTCTTATTATAGTCTTGTATATATTGATTTTTGTACGTCTTGATGTTACTTTGGATTTTAGGAGGTCTTGCACTGCGTAGAGACATCTATTACCTGCTTGGATTCTGCAGTTAATTTCCTCAATTTTTTATGGAGATCCAAAAAACAGCAGCTGTGTTTTACCCATTTTTAATGTGCTATAACATTCCAACATCAAATATTATCGCTTCTTTAAAAGTTGTTGAGCATTAATCCATTCAAAAAGCATCAATTTTTTAATAAAAATTCGGCTCATAAGTAAGGCAAAATTGGGGAAAACCTTAAATTCACACTATCGGATTTTTCGCACTTTTCTTATGTCTACGAGTCCGGAAATCAATTCCGACTTTATTCTGAGGCTATATTATGTCTAAATGCATTTGAAACTGGTTTTAAGGAATTTTGTGAAATTTTTTTATAATTTTAACCTGGTACTGCTGGTTTTGTTTCCAATATATATTCTAATGATTGAAATAGGTCTGTAATAGGTCTAAACGCATTTTTGGTTTTTCATGTTCCTACTTGTTCATCCATTTAAATACCTATGAAAAGATTGGATGCTATTACTAATTTAGGAAAGTTGATCATCCAGAATACCTGCTTGATTTTGTTACGATTCACTTCACCTAGTCTTCTTATAAAGTCTATTTCAAAATGACAAAATTAATAAGCTCAAAAATGTAACTTACCAAGCTGGAGTAATTTTTATATTCCTAGATGTCAAAAAATATTAAATTTTCTTTTTTTTTTCTTTTTCCCAATGAGTAACTTGATCGTATAATTGTTCCTGCTGCAAATATATTTTTTAAATCAACTGTTCTATTAGATACAAATTTTTTTTAAGGTGCCCATTACTAAAAATACATACGTTTTTGAAACATCTTGTTCAATTCTTTTTAACATCTCTTTGTTGTATTCCCAGCTCTACCAAACTAATAATTCTACCCCTCTGTACTTCTGTTAGCTCAACATACAACATTTTGTTAAGTATTGCTCAGAATTAATTTAAACTTTACTACAATTTTGCAATTAAATAGAATTACCAGAGATTTAGCAAACATTCTTATTAACTTTTTATTAATGTAACTGTTAGTAAATACATTAATCCTTTGTTTGCCTCTTATGTTTTTTATAAAAAAAATATTTCTAAAAAATACTGGAACGTAGCTTATTGTGAGATTTAACATTGACACATTTTATTTTAGAAATTCGCATTATTTACCGATAATAATAACGGGAGACTTAAACTCTCCTCCATATTCTGATTTATACAAATATATAACAAGAGGCAGAATTAACTATAAAAATTTATCGCCGGGGTTACTTGAAACTCCCATAAACACCAAGAAGCAAATACTTGTAACATCGAATCTGGGAATCACCGGTAAGTAGTTTTAACGTTTTTGAAGTAAAAACTTATTTAGGCGCGTTGAGCAAAATTTGGCGGGGGCAGCTTAAGGTTTCGCGTCACCTAACGTCAGCGACCGCTAGATGACGTTATGGCTTCTTCTTCTATATATCTGTCAAAAAGTGGCCTCGTGCTGATAGCCCACTTTTAATAGGTCATTTATTATTCATCGATTTTAATATGGAGGGTAGAGAAAACGAGAACGATCTTATAAGGGACTTATATTGAAAAATGGTCCACCAAAATGTGGTATATAATGGTGGCGCTGGTAGACGTAAGTTTAGATCTGAACTTGGCAGTTTTAGATTGTTCTCCTTATTTCTACCCTCCAAAGGTCAAAGTAATGTTAAAAGAACGTTGAGGTCACAGCTTCTTCTTCTTCTATCAGTCTGTTAAAAAGTGGCCTCGAGT
The DNA here is from genome assembly GCA_950111635.1 of Agelastica alni. NCBI lineage: Eukaryota > Metazoa > Arthropoda > Insecta > Coleoptera > Chrysomelidae > Agelastica > Agelastica alni. Next base: position 11,322,690 of record OX467719.1, on the reverse strand, counting down.
TGACAGCCTACTTTTATTAAGTCGAAAATTTTCTCTTTTTTTTCTTCTCGTTTTAAAATGTAGGTTAAAATTAATAATAATTAGTAATCACCCTAACAAATCAACTATGGAGTTTTTGAAACAGATTTTTAATCATTTGTATTACTCTGACCTTTATAATTGTTTTTAATTTTAACATAAATGCACATTAAAATAATTTATTATTCTATATTGGGTATTGGTCAGTTTTAAAAAATGGTAGTCAGGGTGTTGATTAAAATGAAAAGTTTAGAGAGTAGGGAATGTAGAGATTATATTTTCTAGATAATAGTCAATATCTGGAAGTAGTTCAGAAGCGGAGCACCGAGAAAGTGATAATAAATTTAGAAAATAATCTCGATGACGTAAGAAAAAAATCTGTCACAACAGCTAATAGACAAAAATACGACGATAAATCTTTTACACTAAATAACGAAGATTGTTTGCAGGACAAAAGTCTGTCTCATAGTTTTGGTCTTAAATCTGTTTACAATCATGGAACAGTAAACAACACCGAAGGGACTACCTTTCAAGACGAATGGTTGACTGTGGATTATATATTTTACAGGTAATTTCATTACTGAAGAGCTTTCAAATATCAAAAACTGTTTGATTTTTTAGTGCTATTAACGCAATAATTTAAGTAGGATAAAGTCCAGGCGGTTTCTGTTTTGGATTGTAAATTTTTGGATTAATGGCTCCAAAACATCCCTAAGAATGTCATATTCTCGGACGCAAAATCGTTCGAGAGTGAAGCTCATTCTTAAAAGTCCGATCGCCATCCAATGCTTTTAGCATAGGCTTTGATTGACCATGATTTCTTTAGGCAATACTAAAAGTATACACATACATATAGTCACGCCTTTTTCCCATAGGGGTAGGCAGAGACCACTTCCTTCCACTTGCTACGGTTTTTACACACATCTTTTGCTTCCTCTACTTTCATCAGTGCTCTCATGCATGCTCGTCGGTTGTTGGTAATCTTGACCTGGCCTTTCTTCAAAACAATGTTGATCTGATCGAAATATGTTCGCCGAGGTCGACCTCTACCGACTTGTCCATTTACACTCGCCTTATAAATTTGTTTCGTCAATCGTCCTTCATATATTCTTTCTGCGTTACCAAGCCATCTAAGCATTCCTTTATCTATCTTTGTAACTACATCTTCTTTTACACCACAGCGTTCTCTTATCTCACTAATCTTCACCTTATCCAAACGAGTCACTCCTATACTTCTTAGACTACTCATCTCCGCAGCATTAATCCTATTTTCATGCTTCTTCTGCCAAACCCAACATTCACTACCATATATAAGTGTAGGAATCAACACACCTCTATGGACAGCTAGACGTGCTTTTTTTGACACTTTCTGGCTATTCATAAAGATATGCAGTGCCCCATTCATTTGTTTTCCTGTCAATACCTTTCGCTCAATGTCACTGTCATACTTTCCATCTCTCGTAAACTTTGAACCCAAGTACACAAATTCATTTACTTGTTCCACTCTTTCTCTCTAAATCGAAACTTAACAGTTTGTCATGCTTTCTTCTCTTTCAAAAACCATGCTTACATTTATTTTCATCCCTTTGATTTTCAGGGCATCATGCATAACATTAACCGTCGCCTGCAACTCCTCTTCAGATGACGCTAATATGACTTAACCATCGGCGTAAAGAAGGCATTTGACGATCAAATCATTCATTTTCAATCAATGTGCACTCTCCTTCAAATCTTTTAAACAATCGTCTATGTATAAGTTAAACAGCCATGGCTAAGCCTCTTATCCCCGTCTCACACCTTTTTCAATGTTAAACCAGCCCGTGCAAGCTTCGTTTATCCTGACACAAGCAGTGGAATTCTTGTAGAGTGATTTCAGTGCTTGTATTATACTACCGCTCACCCCATACATAGACAATGTCGACCACAATTCACTCTTCACCACTCTGTCATAGGCCTTTTCCAAGTCTTTTAATCATCTTTGCATATAGTTTGCCGACTATGCTGAGTAAACTAATACCTCGGTAGTTCTTACAGTTCTGCTGTGAACCTTTTCCCATGTAAAGTGGCACGATAATGGCCTTGCACCAGTCGTCTGGTATGCTACCACTCCTCCAACAAAGGTTAAAAAGGCGGTACAGCAGACTAGCTACCACGTTTTGTCCAGCCTTCAGCATTTTAACTGTTATCCTGTCGTACCCAGCAGCTTTACCCAATTTCATACTGTTCAACTCGTCCACAATTTCTGTCGTACTAATTTTACTTTCATTGCAACTTTCACTCATGTCTTCGAATAGGGCCTGTACTTGTGTATCCTCTTTCTCAAATTAACTTTCGAAGTATTCGTTCCATCTCTTTGATACGCATTCCTCTCCTTTTACCATACTACCATCTTGGTTTCTGATTCTTTCCAGTTGCCAGTATTTTTACTTCTGGCTGTTCTTATGGACTTTCAGATAGTATACACAATTGTTCAAAAACATCAATAAAACATTCAAAAAGAGTACAATACTTCTGTTAACAAAAAAGTAGAAGTTTACTTCTTTTATTTACTAGTCGATAATCCACCTGTCAGTTAGTTAGTAACTAAGTGTAATCAACTGAAATATTTTGCGAGAAAAATCCCCAATTAACTATGGGCACAAAAAATTATTTTAATACTATTCTTGGACAAGGTCTTGGGGTTCAAAAAATAATTGTTTTTTATTGATGATTCGCAACTAGCTACATCTTAATTTAAATTTAATTACAATACTTTGATTCGATTTTTTTTTTAAAATTAGTAGTTACTGTGATATGAAAGAGTAGAATGAAAAAAATGGAATATTCTTTCATTTTGTTTAATAAAAAGTCATGCCCATGTTTTGAACTCATTTTGAGCCATTAAGTAATTCAGAAATCTGCGATTATATGCGATTCTCCCAAACATTGGCATTTTGAAACAGATACCGCCTGGTCTAATGGCTGTATTCTTAAACTCTGGTCATTTTCAGCGTAAATAAAGTGTCGAATTACGAAGAGGATAAGTTAAAACTTTTATCTCGATTCAGATTACCGACTAGCAAAGAATTGAAAAACTTCAAAATACCAAATAAATTTTTGGGATCCGACCATCTGTCTCTGTTGGCAAGGTTCAAACTGGAATTTTGACAATTAACGAAATCTAAAATGTAAAATATGTTCTCTAAACGATAATTCAAAAAATACATTTTTGTACATGCTGTTACCCATTTTTTCCATTAAACGCTATTAAATTACTTTGAATTATTTATAAATTTAAAAAAAAAATGTGAATTAATTATTCTGTTTGATGATCTCTAGTCCGGTTTCCAGTTTTTTCTTATTTTTCTGTCCCTTGCTATTGACATCAGTTCTTTGTTACTCTCTTTTCTAAATCTATTTTTTTTTAAATTGTTTGATATATTTTATTGGTTTTCCCTTTTTTTTATTCATTTTAAACCAGTTTATTTGTTTCTTTTTGATGTGAAACATCTAATGGCGCGCTTGGGGGGTAACAACGGCTGTTGGTGCCGTGATGCGAAAGCTTCGGGCAGCCCCGTAACTCCTCGGCTCGCTCCGTCGCTTAGGCTCCGCTTGTTTTCTGGAGTTAGCAAGCGCGGCACCTTTCTCATGCCCAAAATTTCATGCAGGATATGACCCACGCGGTCTTTTGAGATGCCTACTGTCTCGGCTATCTCGCGCACCTTCAATCGGCGGTCTGCCAATACGAGATCGTGAATTTTTGTCACTTAATACTCCTCGCTAGCCGTTTTCGGGGCACCTGAGCGTGGATCATCACAAACCGACGTGCGACCACGTTGAAACTCGTTAAACCAATTTTTGATGGTCGCCATCGAAAGAGCAAAGTCACTATACACAGCATCTAAATGCTCTTTGATTTCGCTGCGAGATTTCCCTTCCAAAAATAAGAATTGAATCACCGACCGATATTGCTGTTTTTTCATTTTTCTAAAATCCGTGGACACGCCCGCTTCCACACGTGGTCAAAACAAAACTACGAGTCCGATTCGGCTGAAATTTCTACAGTAGCCGTCTACGAGAATGTACTACACGATAGTAAATTTCTATTGTGACAGTGGCGCCATCGGGCGGTGGGGCTAAGTACTTATCGGACCTCACTTGTTATAGAAGTTTATTGTGTTTGCGTTATTTATTAAGTTTATTAACACCACAAGATTGTTCCTTAAACCTAAATAATTTGTCAAATAGCTCACTCGAGACTCAAAAAACAACCAAAATCGTTAACCAAACACACATAACCTTATAAAAGGTTTGTCATTTGTCATACCATGTGCACGTTACAGACGATTTATTAAAGTAAGAGACCTGTCAACGGTTTCCACTATAATCGCTTCAAAACGGATGGGTGTCAATTTAAACCGAATTGGTTACCGCCTAACCACACCTTTACTTCTTCAACATGACTACAAATTTCCGCTTAAGAATATACGCGCAAACTTCTTTGTTTATTGTCAAGCAGGGTTATTTGGCAACCGTCGTTTTTTCGTCGTTTTATCCTACTCCCACTGATTTAACCGCAAGTGGTCTCTAACAATAACTAATCTCTACCAGTCTCAAGCAATGACGTTACATACACGTCACCCTTTCTACTATCAAAAAGTGACCACGTGCTGCACGTCACCCATATACAAAATCCAACTGAAACCAACTTTGAGGAAATATTAAATCCCCATTTCATTGAAGAGGAATTTTCAAGGAACACTAAAAAGGTGACATTAAATTTCCTCTATGGAAAGAGGTCTTGTTTTTAAAAGGTAAATTGTTGATGGCGCAGCTTAAATATCAATCTTTTTAAAGCGACAAACTACAGGGTTAAATCGAAATACATAATATACAAGGTATTTTATTTAAAATAAGCAAGTTATAGTCACGGTATAACCGGAAGTAGTTGAAGGATCTAAATATTTTAGATCAATTCGGCATATCCGAAAACCTTACACCTCAAATTTTTAGATTTAAATAGGTCAAGTTTCTCTAAAACGTCCAATTGGAACTCCCAAAGAATCACCCCGTAGAAAAAATTACTAAATATTTTAAACCATTTCCTACAAGTAGGATATTTATTAAATATTGTTGGAAAATATTTTATTTCATTTTTTTATTTTGCAACCAATTTAATTATAAGCAACTTTCACGGTCTTATCGTATATGAATTTAAAACTTGTAACGGTGTGCAAAAAAAAACACAAACTGCAGCAAAACATCGATTTATTTAGCTAAATAATGACCCCGTTTACATCATATGAAACAACAACAAAATTAATGGAAAATAATAATAATCTTAACGTTGATCGTATCTTCTGTAAATTTTATCGATATATTTAGTTTGAGTTAGCGCCCTGGTGCTCGCTCCCTTGGGATCCATCATCCGTTCCCAGTCCGTTTGACCTACCACAAAGCCGATGGCTCTCATCTTCTCCACGTTCCTCTGTTCCTCCAGATCGGCCCACCGAACCTGACGATAGAAACAAATAGCAAATAAATAACAACACTCGTTTATTAATCAGTTAATGGAAAAATAAACAATATCAACTTACCCTCTTTTTCCCTGGTTGTGTTGGCTTCGGGGGTTCCCATTCTTTTTCCAACTGAAGGTATTCTTCCATAGTTCGGGATTTTCTGAGCGGTTTGTAGACTCCATCGAGCTTGGCTGTAACAGAATGGCATAATAAATAAAACAGAAATTACTATTGTAAAAGGTTAGGTTTGTTCAAAAGGTCATGCGCAACAGATAAAACGCGTTCCATCCGTGCAGTGACGGTTTATCACAACCATTTTGGGATCGTTCGCGAACCAGTATGGATAACGGTAATTTCGGTACTGTCGAATGTAGAAACTGTTTGGACCGACATATGCATTGGGTACTTCATTAGGTCACAAAACCGTTTCGAAGATTCAGATTTTCTAGATTACCGAAGGAAGAACAAAGCTGACCGTTTAGTTTAGAAAATGTTGAGTAAGAAAAAAACCCGTAAAACAAACGAAGACGACGAAAAAACATACTAAGTTCAATTATGAATATCAGGGTTATTTTGGTATTAATTTTGTTGGAAAATTAAAATACAATTTGAAAATGTATATATTAGAACGCAACTATATTTATTACAGAGTGAAATTAAAAAAAAACAAAACCAAGCAAAAAAGTATTTATTAAGTGTAATTAGTAAGTCTACCAATATTTTATCAGGTAATTAGCAAAACCATTATTGGACAGTAAACAGGATTTATTTTTAAAACGACCCTTAAAAAATGGCGTCAAATATATTGCACACATTCAGGCGTTTGTAAAAAACAATATCTATTTACTTTTATATAGAAAATCGATACCCAATAAAAATGTTACAAGTTAGAATTAAAATCAACGCAGTAATAAACAGGCCGCTACAGATGTAATGTTATAATATCTGTAAATCACATCAACAGACGAGATTGTACCATCAATTTTGACATTTTACCGATTAAATGTCAACTGTCATCATTTGTACTAACATATACACAACGCGTTGCTGTAAGGGTGCTTTAACATGTAATGCTTGACGCTGGATTTGAGCATCAAAAAATATCGACACGAACGTCATCTCGAAAAATGAAGCGTACCATTTATGGCTGTGAACTTTTGATAGAGCCGAATATATAGATGAACTTAAGTTTAAAATAACAAATGCCATCAATAAGATTACAGAGCAAAAACGCTGGAAAATACAAGGCAAACATTCTACAATAGACTACAGTCAACTACAGAGAACTTTTTGAAAATTCATTATGAGAATTTTTTATTTTAGAAATAATTTTTAGTTTATCTAATCCTGTTTATTTAGTTTTATTCGGTGGGTATCACGCACAATAACAATGCTCATTTATTTATTTTAATTAATAAGAGTACTCGTGTTTTACCGACTAGTTAGGCAGATAAAAACTAATGACATCATACCTCTCCGCCCGCCAAATAATTTCTCAAAGTTATCCCACATTCCCCACTAGGAAACAGCGTTGTTGCCAAAACTATTGTGTTGTAGTTATATATCATGGGTTATGCCAAGCACAAAACTTACTAGACTAAAGCTTTCGTGCTATTTTGGAATTCTGTAACGATGCTTAGAAACGAGCAAACCACAAATACATTTAACAGACATCACTGATACTTTAACACATCGCAGATTAAATACATTTATATTTAGTGGAAGCTTCCAGTTATTTCTAAGATCAAATTATATTTGAATTGTGATTTAACATGTTTTTTCGTTGATAGTATGGAAACTAACACATCTTAAATTTTAAGTAAAAGCCAGCGTTCACTGCGTTCATTTGTTTCTAAGAAAGTTGGTTTTTAAATAGAACATTTTTTCGTTTTTTTTTTTAATATTTAGTGTACACGTAGGTCAGAATTTTATTAAGGTATATAGAGGTAAGAAATATTCTCATGGACTTTAAGCTTACAACACTGTAAAGAACACAACGTGCAAAATGACGCTGTACAAATCTAAAATTTTAAGTAAAAACCAGCATTTATTTATTTCTAAGAGAACTACTTTTTAAGTAAGTTCTTTCGTTTTTTTTTAATATTTAATATACACATGAATAAGTGCTAATAGTCCAGGTAAATTAATATTTAAAAACGTATGATGGTAGGGGAGTATTGGGCAGTCGGGAGGTTCGGGCACCCCCTTTTATATAACTCGAATTGTACTGTAGGATTTTAAAAATGTATACTATGGTTAGTTTAGTCTAGTCACAGGTAATACCGCTTAACAAAATTTAATCTGTATTTCCGTTCTATTGTCAAAGTCACAGACAGTTGACGTATTTACGCGCGCCAAAGTGAATATGATTATCATAGTAGACTAGACTTACTTAAGTTAATAATCTGAAGTCAAGTTAAAACATTTCACCAAAAAAATCATATTAAAGTTAAATTGAAAAATGAGGGTGTAGGGAGCAATGGGCATTGATTTTGAAGTGAGCATTGAGCATGCCCAAACCTCCCTTTCTTCAGATTACCTTCAAAATATTTCTTTAACGAAATGTTTTACCTCGATTAACAGGTAAGATTGATTTAAAATATTTATTTTCATAATTTACTTAATAATAATTCATTCGTATTAAAAAAAACAACTGACGAGAAATTCCTTAGGACATAAAGTTTATGATGCAAGAATATTGTTTATTGGAGATATCCTTACTTTTTATTTTTTTTTAATAATGTAAGGATTATAAGCTGTTGATTTTTCATATAACATTTTAATCGTCATATTTTTTAGTATTGAGTTAATTTTGCAATATGGGGCGTATTCAACACAGTGCCCAAGCCTCCCATAGAGGAGCCCGAAAAACCCGACCACTGAGCGCTTTGGGCACTTTTAACAGGGTTTATAAGATCTCTTGTAACTTTAAGACTGATTACAGTTGGAAGACTGTTCTTTGTAATAATTTGGAACCAAATTTATGTGCTATTGATATAATAAATGATTCTGTAAAAAAAAAATAGTTATTAGCGATTAAACAAATATGATGATGTACTTAAGCAACAATTAGTGAAAATGTTTCAACATGAACCAACATTTGACATAAAATGTGCATAGGGAGTGTAATGCCTTGTTCTTTCCTCGATTTTCATAACGTTAAATACATTATAAATTATTTCTCAACTTTGACTGTGAATTATTTTCTTGGCACCACTCATGTTTGGAATTGTTTCTCAATGAAATCACTTGAAACTCATTAAATACCTATATATTTTTACAAATAATATTCTTTCAACTAATACGTTAACAATAATGTAACTAAATTAAAAGAAAAACTTACCAACAATTTTGCAGTTTGTAGATCTAACGCTAAAAGACACAACATGTGCTACAGCACAATCAAACCTCGGAACAGATTTCACGATGTTTATAAAAAAGAGACTAAGACCAAGAAATCAACTATAAATGTGTAATTTGATTTGGTTTGCAACGTTGGCAGTGTTGTACAGTCCATGAGATTTTCCAGCAATAAAATTTTATCATTTAACAAAAAACGATCGTGTATGCTTTTGACAATTGTCAAAAGGCACTGTAGTTCGCTCATGTTATAAATGAAATCCTTAGTCACTGAAATTCACTTGGAGAAAGGGGGACAAGCACTCGAAAAAAAGTTTGTTAACCGTCTTTGACAAAAACGTTTTGGCCATTTAAGTAAAAACCGACCGATAAGTTTATACGAAGCATTCCAATGGATTTGCTAAAAACACGATGAACTTTTGTTTCATTTTTTTTTCAAATGATAACCGGTGTATTCCCAACATTCCCACAATAAATGAATATGATAATCAGTGATTATTAATCACGTCATTTTGTTACACTTACCAAGATTATTACTAGAACAGTCGAAATTGTCCCACTTGCTTCTCACTTGGTCCTAGATAGATAATACTCGATATTTAGTGCAACGTTCAAAAACAAATATTTTAAGTAAGCAATTTCGAAATTATTTTAGAGATATTCCTTCGACGCTGCGAAAACAATTCATTAGTGTTTATCGTCTCTCCATGTAAGTTCGGGGCCGAGCAGTCGATCAAACGTTAAAACCTTTTAAAAGAACTCTCGTGCTATATTTATTGATCCGACGAGAGCTTTTGACATCGAATTTGCACTCCCAGTCGATTATAACCTCAATTTTTTCTTGTTAATATTCACTCGGCACAAAGAGTATTGCATAATTTTAAATATAAACAGTTTGACAGTGTTCGTTCTGTTTTAAAGTCAGTTAGCGAGGATATTTGTTGATAGTGTCATTAAAAAAGTGCATTTGGATAAACACGAATGAATGTTAAATTGAGGGCGTTAAATAATTTGCACAAATTGTATGTTTGAACGAACTCACTTAACCTCTGTGACAATGGACTGTATTTGGGAATGCATCGAGATTTACAGTCAACAGAAAAATGATTGAAAGAATATAACCAGAACTTGTAACAAAACGTGGGCTTACCATAAGGTAAAGACTTGTAGTTTCTGATGTAAAGCTTGCAGGATTTCTTACTCTAGTTTTCTTTAATCGATTGAATTGACGTTCAAATTTGAAATCAGGCACTTGTACAACTTGGTACAAATTTGGCTGACATATCTTCCAAAATTAAAAACGGAAGGAGTTTTTAAAATTACTAGGATTTAAAATGGTGATATGCGTTAGCGACATCTGTTGGAGAGTAGTTCAAGCGTCGCCATCAAACGTTTACCTCTTATGTCAGTCTATTTCAATTGAATTCATGGGGGATATCAGTATTTTTTAATCCATATAAAACACTTTTTTTAAATATAACTTATCCTGGCCAAAATCTTTAAAAAAATTTATGGAATTATTTTATTGTCATCGGTCCTTTAGAATAATTCAAAGTTTCAAGTTGATTCGATGTTTTTAAGTAGGTGAAAATCGTGTACAAATATTCCGTTACGTAGATGGATAGATACAAGTCAAGATAATATAAAGCTTATAAAGAGGAGACGAATATGTGTCTTGTTTGGAGAATCATATGCAACTTATTAAAATGAGTATTTCTCCAAAATTATGACCTTAAGTGAAGATGGAAGATTGCAGCAGTATACAGTAAAAGTTATTAGCATAACCAATCGAGCGTATCTAGAATATTAATAATCTGGGGATTACAATAGGAGATCAGTTTCAGTTTCCTAAGGTGTACTATCACTGCACTGTTATTTTCGTCTGCAGGCCAAGCAGGAACGTCATATTACAGTATGGCAACTGTTTGTAACGACCGAGTAACATTAATTCCGTTAGTAGGTTGGAAATTGGTATTAGAGCCAGAATCCCTGATCATAAATTATTGTTAACCAGAACACACCTTGTTGCACGTTTGAGATTCACAAGAGAACATGCACTTTTCTGATCCGATAGACCTACCCCAGTGTACAGTCGCGATTTGCACAGCGCACTATAAGACCAGCTAGGAAAGTGGCTCAATCATGGTATGGAGAGGCAACTGTTGAAGGTCACACAGAGTTAACTGTATATCGTAGGGGATCCTTGACAGCCGATAGGTATATTAGAGAGGTTCATGAAAAAAAGGTGGCACGCCTTGTTTTTGACAACTGTCATTTGTCATCAGTTATTTTTTTCATTTTTATCGATAAGATCTCATTTTTTAGTTACCACAGCCAAGGTATTTTGGGACAGACGGAAGACTGACAGTCGCCACGAAAACAGCTGCTATAACTCTCACCCGCGGCATTAGATGTTTCACATTAAAAAATAAAAAGGAAACAAAAAATAACATTCCACTTATGCGATACTTTTTGTGACTAGTGTAGTTCTAAATATCGGAAAATAAATTATAACTGTTATAAAAATAACACCTAAAAAATATTTTAAAATCAGACTTAAAAAATGATTAAAATTTTTGATACAGCACAAGCTTTTGACTTGGTTTCTTATTCAATCGATTTGTTAAGGTTGCTTAAAACAATTTGTATTTAAAAACTGATTGATCAACAGCTCGACACACCGACTTTAAAAAAAATCATGCCTGTAAAATAAAAGTCGCTTACACCAACAACGCTAAAAAAGAGAAATCTACAACAAAAATAAAAGAGAAACATGAGTTTATCAATTTTTGTTTATATCCCTGCGTATTTTTCTTACCCTTACCTCTGGATCTGCGATTTCTTCCGAAATCGCATCGTTCTGATCCTGCTCTTCCAGTTCCATTTCGACGTCGGCGATGGCGCACATCTGCAACAGACCGGAAGCGTCGATCGTGGGATGGTGAGCGGGCGTCGGCTCCCAACCGGATATTATATCCTCGATTTCTGATTCGCTTCTATTGTGGATGTTCCGCTTTGTACATTGAACGGGATCCAAGTCCATCTGACAGACGTAAACCTGAAACGCACAGAATTAATAAATATTGTTACGATTTACGAGCCTGTCCCTGTCGGCTGTTGCCTTGGGGCGACAGCGCATCGACCACAATAAGGGAAATGCATAATGGTAGCCGCTGGCATAATAGAAGACATTGGATGATTCTCGAAAATCCAATAATTTCGAAAAGTGTCCAGAGAGACATCGATTTGTCGAGAACATTGGTTTGTAAGTTTTGAGTTTTAGTTTGAAGTCAAGTTTTTAAAGTAACTATAAAGTGTTATAAAAATATGTATACATTTGTGAATATTTAAGTGATTTGTAAAGTAAAATTTATTGTGTAGAAATAAGTGTTTCGAATTATCGAACCCAAATAGTAAATATGGTAACAATATAGAAAAATTGATGTTACTTCTCAAGTTCTGGAATTTTAAGGAGAATGTGAAATAAAATATTTGAGCTTTTATTTAATGTGCACACAATGATTGTTCACATTTATATACTGGTTTGAAAAGTGCTCTACTACTTCACAGGCAAAAGTAATTACAAACTTTTATTATTCTCACAAAATTTCAGCCAAATTTACGACTTGTTTAAATTAATTAATGTATTACTTCGACCCTAGAGCAAACAGCAACTTAAAAATAAAATCGACGGAGACAGCCAGCGGCTCTGTAAAACTGAATACATACAGTGCACCATAGACCTATTATCAGAGGAGATGGAACTATTTACTTTTAAACACGATCATACATCCCCACTTTCTGGTCGGCTGTATCATCTTAAAATACATTACATTTTATTTGTACAATTAATATTAATGATAATTATTTAAGTTTTTTCATTTAAGAAGTTGGGTAAAATTATTTAAAATTCTTTTTCAGTACTTTAATTTGATAAAATAATTTAGTTTAACGGCTATTAGTAAAACTGTTCACTATACAATTAGCAACTCTTGAGTTGGAATAATTTAGTTTTATAAAAGTAACTTACAACATTACACAAAATTGGCTTTAGAAAGGAAACTTTAACGTAACACAAAATTGGCGCCCAACTTTTGGGGTTTAGAAAAATACATTTAGTAGGTTACACTTCAATTTGATAAAAAACTGAGTATCACCTACTCATAAATATATTCTCATAAAAAACTAAATATTACCGGATAGATATAATCTCATTTTGAACAAACAGCACGCCACTGATTACAAGCGTGGCCATAAGCCCACAAAAATGTTATAGCGTTGCCAGCACGAGAACGGGACAAAAAGAATCGATTGGCATTCTTTGTGATACTCATGGCCACTCTCGTGTAATCATTGCGATAAAACAAACAGAGTTTTATGTCCCCTCTGGATAATAGGTCTATGCAGTGCACACAGCAAAGTCATTTGTGAGAAAAAATAGTTCATCCGACGTGTCCAGATAATTAGTTACAGTTCCGTACGAACTAATGACTAATTTTTCAGTTTCGCGAGATTATTAAGGGTGGTATCTGTGAATTGATTATCCTACTAATTCTTTTACTATCTCAAAGCAGTGGTTTTACATGGTGTTGTCGAGCACTTTCCGAACATGTATACAAAAATTGCTCGATTAAACTATTTATAAGTGTAAGTATGATAATGTTACGTATGACAATTTGATAAACTGACCTGAAAACCGTTTTGCTTGGCGAAACTCCACATTTCGCCGAAATGTTTAACTTTGTCGTTGACATTGTCGACTATGATAAAAGGAAAGTAACCGTCCGTTATGGTTTTTTTGAAGGATTTCAAAAACGATTGCCTGTAAGATTCTTCCATTTCCGCTTCGTATTCGTACACCATTTCTTTTACAATTTGAGTTTTCCCATCTTCTAGAATCTTTCTTTCCTGTTCGATCAAAAAATAATCGTCTAGAGAAAGAATTCTGGGCGCCGATCCGCCATTTTCCACCTGAAATTTTACGTTACAAGTTGATGACAACATTTAAAGAGCGCGATTCTTTTGCTCATCAAAAATCCTAACTTACCTCTTTATCTTTAATCTGTTTAGCCAGGAAAGTCTTACCGCTTCCTGGAGGCCCGCGCAAGATGATCACTATACGCGGTGGTCGATCGAATCGACCTGGAGGATTGATAATATCTTCGATCATTGTTATTTCGATTTGTTTGGCAGTCGGATTGGGTGGATTGCTACTCAATTCGGGACTTTTACTTCTGTTTCGAGTTTCGAATTCGTGTTGGTGTCTGACTTGCTCGTTTTGTTCGAAATCCATTTCGGTATCGGACAAGTCGTCAAACTCTTTCGTCGAAACTCTGCTCATTTTTTCTTCATTATCTTCGAAAAAAATATCAAGAAAATCATATATAATAATAATACAGTAAATACAAAACAAAATCCAATACACGTCATCAATGACGTACATGTTTCAAAGCAATGTTACCACCTGTTGAAATATTTAGTTCTGCGAAACTTTTTGTAGAATTTAATTACAAATAAAAACAATTTTCAAGATGAAACTCAGCCTACGACGGCCAAAAAACCCGAAAACCCATTCAACCAATAAACGATGGCCGCGAAAGCCTTTTACAATATGTAATTTTGGTTGTTCACAAGCTATTCGTTTAACGTTCAACTTTTAATTTGTGTATTTTGTTCTTTTTAGAACTAAAAAATAGTTTCATATTTAAAAATATTTTCAAGTGAAAACACAACTTAAATTTGACAACGGTGTGTGTCTGTAATGCCATCGAATTGTGTGACGTGCATGAAATTTTGTGTTGCATTAACTATAATAATAATTATTCCTTACCGAATCTATCTAACCTTCTTCGAGTATTGTTGGTATTTTTATAACCGTCCGATCTGGATCTATCTTTGAAATGATCATCTCTAAATCCTCTATCTCTGATTCTAGACTCTCTGCCTCGATAAAAATCGTCTTTGTCGTGCGACCTCGTCCCGGTTCTCGGTTCGAAATTAGCAAATTTATCGTTTTCTCTAACGTTATCTGGAAATCTATTCAACATAATGATAGAACATAAGAATATTATACTGATTACGACATACTTTTACCGACCGAAGCAACGTAAATATAAAAGCTATTTTATTGCAGATTCCACCTCTATACTACCCTTATTACATAGTCGATTCCAACTATGAACGAGGGAAGGAACTTTGAAATATTATGTCCCAACAACTCAGAAATATGAGTAGAAATCTGTATGTCAGGAATGGCTACTGTTTGGTACAAGAGAGAATTTTTTAACCCTTATTTAGTGCCTTTACGCCGATGATCAGGTCATATTAGCATCATCTGAGAGGAGTTGCAGACGATGGTTAATAAATTAATTTGTATACTTGGGTTCAAAGTTTACGAGAGACGGAAATTATGAAGGGTGTGGACAGGGAAACGAATAAATGGGGCACTGTATAACTTTATTTTAGTTATTATTTCGGATACATGAGTGAAAGTTGCAATGAAAGTAAAATTAGTACAACACAAATTGTGGAAGCGTTGAACAGTTGAAATGCTGAAGGTAGCTAGTCTACTAGACCGCCTTTTTAACCTTTGTTGGAGGAGTGGTGCAAGGCCGTTATCGTGCCGCTTTACAAGGGAAAAGGTTCGTAGCAGGACTGTAAGAACTAACGAGGTATTAGTTTACTCAGCATAGTCGGCAAACTGTATGCAAAGATATTGATTAAAATAGTAACGAATGAAACTGAGATGATATGGAATGTGCAAGCAGGATTTAGAAGTGAAGGAGATGTATGGATCAGGTCTTATCATTACGAGGTATAGTGGAAAAATTCTTGGCTAGAAGTCAGGTCTATTGCGCTTTTATAGACTATAGAAAAGGCCTATGACAGAGTGGTGAAGAGTGAATTGTGGTCGACATTGTCTATGTATGGGGTGAGCAGTAGTTTAATAAGAGCACTGAAATCACTTTACGAGGATTCTACTGCTGTCAGGATAAACGAAGCTTGCACGGACTGGTTTAACATCGAAAAAGGTGTGAGACAAGGATAAGAGGCTTCGCCATGGCTTATACATAAACGATTGTTTAAAAGATTTGAAAGAGTGCGTATTGATTGAAAATGAATGATTTGATCGTCAAATGCCTTCTTTACGCCGATGATTAAGTCATATTAGCGACATCTGAAGAGGATGCAGCCGATGGTTGCCTTGAAAATCAAAGCCATTATAGCTGCAAAAATACTTAAAATATTAATTTTAAGCTATTAGCAAATGTGTTTTAATAACAAAAATTATTTGACATTGCACTTTCACAAGTGAGTACTCACTGTATAGTGGGGGGACTATAGTTATGAAATTACACAATCCCTACGGTCGGTAAAATTATACTGTACACTTTGTAACCTTTTAAAATTATTATTTACCTTTGAACGAATGATGCCGGTTTTCTCTCGTATCTGACCACGTCAGGATCGAATTCTCTGATAAATTTTATTGCTTCCGCCAGCCACGCAGGTCTTTCTGCATGCTGGATACAATTCACAGGCTTATGATTGTAATCGAACATGTTATTTGGCACTACGCAGACTACATCATCCTCTAAAACAAACATCAAACAGTGTTAATGTTTTTTTTTGGATTTAATTATTAAAAATCTCTTTTTGATACAAATCGTTCTTGCTCTGCCGCTCTTATCAATCACCGCTTCTTTTTTCAACACATTATGTAACATAAACCCCCTAAGAACTCCCCTACGTGTACATTTCTTTTCACGCATTATCCTCCCATTTCCCAGGTTCAAGTCTTAAAAAACTAAAAAAATTGGCAGTCATTGGGACTGCTGATATAAGTGAAATCTTAAAACTATGATTTAACAGTGGTATTTTTGGATTTTCAAATTAATTGTATTATTAAAAATTAAAATTTCATAGTAAATTAAAATAACCTAATAAAAGTGGGCTGTCAGCTCGAGGCCAGTTTTTGACAGAAGGTTAGAAGAAGAAGAAGCTATGATGTCACCGTTGCTTCTGAACTCTTTGAGTGACGTGGAACACTCGGTTGAAACGAAGTTCCTTTCGTAGTATATTATTATTGATAAAAGTATTATATTTTCTCTTACGCTTGTTTTTGCATTTTTCGGCATTGTTGCTTTTTTTATGTTTCTTTTTAGTCAATTTGTCAACTAATTGGCTATAAAAAAAATAAGAGAGTCGTAATATAAAATTTTTAGGTTAAAAATATATTATTCACATATTGTTGTACTTTAACTCTGACACTTACCTAGCGTCATTCTTATTATCTTCTAAGCCACTATCACAATGCATTATTGATGTATATTAACCAATAAAAAAAAAGATGTGTGCGCTATGTACGCATATTAGTAGTGAAACTTCTACTGTTTAAACGGCTAGGATTAAATTCAATTATACTGAATATACAAGTGATATTACAAGGATTGGAATTAAGTATTTATAGAACGACATACACTACTGTTTGCATATGAATATTGTTCTTAATTTATTTTTGTAATCTGTACATTACTGGGTGCTTTAATAGCCTGTACATCTTGTGTAGTTTTTTTAAATATTTTTTGACAAACACGTGGACTACACAAATAGACTGTTGTTTTGTGTTTCGTGACGGAAAAATCTTACACAGTAATCTTACACTTTCTTTCGCCTAGCCTCCATCCGCCAAGCCCGTACCATGCGATAAGGAACTTCGTTCCAATAATAATAATTTTATTATCCTGTGATACAATCAAAAGGTACATTGTGTAGGATTAAAAAAGCTTAAACATAAAACTTAAGATAAGTAGACAGTTTACCAAGTGTAAGTAAGATATGAATTGAAATTTTTATTTTATTATTCAATCATTTCCTGGAGGAAGTAATAATTATTTTCCAAAAGGAAGAACTTAGGTGTGATTTTAAAGCTTTGTATTACTCGAGTTTTTAAGTTCAAGGGGGAGCAAATTGAATAATATTTTAATATGCATTAATAATATGGCACGTGAAAGTATGTCTTACACCTAGTATTAATAGAATGCACATTTTCATTTCTTATGAAACAGTCAAAGATGTCATATATAAAAACACATAATTTAAAAATATACAGGCACGGTTCCTTTTTGAGACTCTTGCTATACATCTTATATCTTTTTCTGGGCGACAAAAGCATCTTTGCATGAGGAGGATGCTCCCCAGAAAGTAATGCCATACCGAAGACGGGATTCGTCTTAGGCATGATACAGCATAATCAGTTGTTTCTGGTCTAGAATGTGTCGAAGGTTTTTAAGAAGATAATTCATTCAGTTTTGATATAATTGTTCCACAACGAGTTTTCTAGCTGAGAAATTCATACAAGTAAACACCTAAAAACTTAACCGTAGAGCACAGAGAAATTTCATCATCTTTAATTTTCAGGTTGAAACTGACAACTTCTTTTTGTCTAGCATGAAATCTTATTAAGTGTGTTTTTTTATAATTTAAGTATGGGAAGTTTTCCTTAAACCAGGTGTTCAAATTTTGTAGGATTATGTTACCTTTGATTTGAAGATTTTGATCTATTTTACCTGATATAACCAGCGATATATCATCTGCATTTAGTGTGAAATGAGCATCTATAGAGATGTACTCGATATTATTCACATATAATAAAAAAATTATTGGGCCCAGTACTGAGCCCTGTGGGACACCAACATTAATCTCCACATAATTGGATGTATATAACTTATTGACGTTGTTATAAAAAAAATTGATGATACTGACATATCGTTTTCCGCCAGTTCAGTGCATTTCCTTGTATGCCAATATTATGAAGTTTTTTGTGTGTTAGTTTAATTATTTTAGTTAAAGGATCACTGTACAGTACAGCAATGAGTACTAAATTTTTTTTAAATATTATTTTGACCACTGCTGACAGCCACTGTCACCTTCTACATCAAAACTTCGAAATCATAAGTTTTCTCCCTACCAAAAATTGCCCAAAGCGCCTTAAGAAGTTTTCACTTCAAAAGCTATTGATCCCTTCTCTATTTGGTAGAAGCTAAAAGAAAGTAACGTAAATTACTTACGTGTTAATTTAGATCTGTGCTCGTAGTCGATAACAGAAACTGGCTCGAATATCGGTTCGTCGATGGGAAGAGGCTCGACTTCTTCTTGAAGAATCATAGGTGTAACTAGCGGTATATCCAACAAAGATGGAATTTTTGGTGGTTGTTGAGACGGATTAATTAATTGACGAATTTGTTGAGATCCCTGCTGATTCTGATTACCTCTCGAATGACCGTGTCGTTGATAATCGTTATCGTTTTGATATAGATCGTCTTCGTCGTCGTCTTTAAACATATCATTATATTTGTCATAGTCGTCTTCTTCATTGTAGTTATCATAATCTTCATCGTCGTCGTTATTTTTGCCAAAACTATTAGATCGATCAAAAGAATCTCTGTTACCAAAATTGTTGCGATTGTTATTGAAGGCGTTGCCTCCCATATCTCCTTGATTATTAAACTTGTCATTTCTGTTGCTTCTAAAATTATCGGCGAACTGATCGAAGTTTTCGCCAAAATTACCGGTTGTTTTTTGGAAGTTATCTCTGGAGTTTCTGGAAAAATGATCGCCAGTTCCTCTTACAAAAGCATCGCTGGGTCGTATGTTTGGAAAAACTTCTTGATTCAAATTATCTCCGTGCCCTTTGGAAAAATTATCGCTGGAAGGTTTCGAAAAAATTTCTCCAGGTGCAACGAACGGCGAACGGTTGTTTCTGATATCAGGAGGTGGAGCGTTAAATCGATTAGGAAGATCATGTTGTTGCAAATAACCATCGTCTCTATTCGATTTATTCTGATTAGCATATTCGCCGTACATCGGAGGAGGAGCATTAAACTTGTTTGTAGAAAACGGTTGGAAGTTGGGCGGCGGCAAGCCAAAATCTTGTACCAAATTAGACGAAGTAGTATCCGTCGTAGTGGGTACGACTGGTGGATTTTGTGATACCATCGACAACATACTGAGAAGTTTCTGATCGCAGAGGATAGAATTGATTCCTTTCGATATTGCTTCGAGATCGGGACCTTTGGATGATTGAGGCGTTTCTTCTTTAACTTCTGTCACATTTGCATCTTCCGATCTATCCGGCAGATCTTCTTTGGCGTCATCTTTGACTAAATCGAGACCGGGAATACCTCCAGACGTGACGCCAGAAGTTAGGAAGCCATCTCCCGAATTCGACGTACCGTCCAATTCCGATTTACCTTTAAAGGTTAAAGGCTCGTTATTTTGATTCGGCGGCGGTTTATTAAATAATTCGTTCGCTTGTGGCGAATCAATGGGAAAATCTCCCAATATGGAGGATTTAGCTCCAGGTTGGGGTTGAGATGCACCGGAATTGGACGGCTCTTGATTAGCCGATACGGGTTGAGTAACATTCTGTTGTTTTTGGGTCGCTTGATTACAAAGAGCGACTCTTTTACGTCTCATCTGTTCGCGTCTTTCCAGAAGTGAATTCCTCCAAGACTCCCATTTCTTTTCGTATTCCTTGTATTGAGTTTTATCGGGATGATTCGCATTTTGCTCCTTCCATCTATTGAACTGCGCTTCCCAAGCGGCAAACTCCTTGTCGAATTTCTTTTCAGCATCGGAAAGTTCTTCGACGTTACCTTTAGCAGGCTGAGCCGCTGGTTGCATCTGCTGGGTCTGAGCAGATGGCGGTGGCTGAGAAAAGTTTTGATTCGAAGCCTGCCATTGATTGTGCGGCGGTTTCTGTTGGTTCCATTGATTCGTCGGTGGTTTATCCACCATTGCTCTTTTAGGTGCATCGTAATCGGTTTCCTGAGGGTGAGGTCTCTTCTGAGCTGCAGTTTGATTCTGCCACGAGTGAAGCTGCGTGTTCTGGTACATAGACTGAACTCCAGATTGAGCACCAAGTGGTTGAGCCAACGGGGGTGGACCAGTTGTGGAATAACCAGGCGGCATAGAAGAATAGCTCGACACCGACGTGTTAGTATTTGATTGCTGGTGCGTAGGAGGTTCGTCCGGTGGAAGAGGGGGTTTGTTATCCATGGGTAAAGGAGGTACTGCAGTTGTTAAAGCCGGCAACGGTGGTTGGACGTGTACCGCAGGAGGTTGAACGTGTACTGATGGAGGCAACGAACCTTGCATTGCGCTTAATGATTTTTGATACTAAAAAACATACATATAACGTTATCCGAATGCCGACAAATACACACAACCACAGTGTCTAGAGATACTTTAGTTGTTGACTTAAAAATTTTGTTGGAATCAAAAACTAAATATTGCTCTGTATTTTGAATTCTTCAGATCAACCTTTGCATGTTATGTAAACGATTATGTTTGACTGGTTGAGTTTTGTTTAATAAATAAAAAGTAAGGTTGTCAGGTTGACCCAACAATTTCTCTATGTGAGCTCAATCAATTCTAATTTCTGTATATTCAAGAAATAAAGTTTGTCTGTTGAAATATACCAATCATCTATATAATGCACAGCAATATCTATAACCATCTTTTTTATTTTAAATGTATTCAGAATCAATTATTCGCTGTTTATGAAAGTACCACTTTTTTGTTATCGCCATTAACCAAACAGCAAAGACATTTGACTAGAGAAAAAAATGATAGGATAGTGGACCTTTTGGATCGTATGTGGATCAAATGTCAAATGTTTTGGAGAACAATATTGATGTGTTACCATGATCATTGCAGTCCTCAGACATTAATCATATTGAGAACATGTGGAATATGCTTCAAAGAAGAGTTCTTTACACGGAAAGGCTCAGATACCTTAACAGGAAAACGAACACTTAATTCTGAGCATGACCAGAAGATGCCGAGAGATTGCAAATAATTGAGAAGGTCATACACATTATTGAATAGCATTTATGTTGTATCCAATAGAAGAATATTTTAATTTTTCGTACATTTTTCAAGTTTTTGTTATTATAGAAAAATACAATTGTTGTTTGCATGTTTTTCTTTGTAAACCATATTAAAAAAATAACAAAAGCAGAGTTTTAAAGAAATTGGTGGCATATTTTTAAAATATCTCTAGACATTTGGTTCGTGATTATAAAAATGTCACGATTTATTATAATTTAGCTACCTCTGCACCGTACTGTTGATGCCACTGTTGATACTGCTGCTGCCACTGCGCCCACTGTTGCCAATTTTGTTGTTGCGCTTGCGCCCATTGTTCTTGGCTGTAACCCATAGGAGCCATAACTGTAGGCGCCGAGTTTAAAGTGGTTGGCAACAATGTGGGTTGAACAGAAGCCGCTACAGCAGTTGGTATCGGTGTCGTGGTAGCCGACCATGTTGGCCAAGACATCTCTCTACTTCTTATCTAAAATTGCGATCTGATTAAAAATATTTAAACGACGTTTTTCATTAGAAATAACTTACCCAAAATGAACCGGTAACCAAGTCGATGAATCTCCTTCGGTGGATTCCTTTTTTAGCTAAAACAATCTATTTAAAAAGTGAAATGTGATTTGATTATTGAAGTAGATGAATGTTACAAAACGAAAATGTAACGCGAAGTGTTCTTTGCTCGTGTTTAAATCAGTCGTAATGTTACAACCCATTTCAAATCGAGACTTTAGACTTTGATGATGACAGTTTGCAGTAAAACAATCATTTTCTAATGATTTTTAACTGAACAAACTGATACATACACGGTGTGGACGGCTGCATATCGATAATTGATAAGTACTCATATACAGAGCAGTATTTACTTTGTATAAAATTGAAAAATATAAACGAATATTGGAACAGGTAGTAGTTATTTCATTTGTAATTGTGTAAAATAATGATGTTTATTTTTAATATAAATCACTAAATTATGTGAAATAAAAAATATAAATAAATAAAAACGATAATTTTTAAGTGTATGTATATTTATTTCAAATCATATATAAAAAATATGCTTATTATTATGTACAAATATTGTTCTTAGATACAAAATTCTGTCAAAAACACAGGTAGGTATACCCCCATACATATTTGCGATATCTAGTCAATGGAAGTATAGATAATAACCGGAACAAATTACTTGTAAATATTATTTTATAAAAAGATTAAATATTTCGCGCTGGTCCACAGCAATTTGTAAAGATTTACAAACCAATTTCGCAGCGCAAAAATTTTTCAATGATATTTTCATAGGGATAGATATATATATATATATATATATATATATATATATATATCGTACAAACGTACACCGTTAACAATTAATTAATTAATTAATTTACAAGCAGCTAAAATTTGGCACAAGTTAGCTGACAAAGCTTTGCTCACATTGCATTTAGATTTATTTATCACATTATAAAACGTCGGTTTTAGTAGTTTTAGAAACGATTTAAAGAAGGCATTTATCTTGCGACAAAATTACAACAAAATATTATCATGGTCGTGAATGAATTAATACACTTGACAAGATATTTTTTATAACTGAGAGAAAGTAGACTCTTACGAACTAGCCCTCAACACAGTATACAGATGATGCGAGAGGGAACGAATGTCTGTTAACCCCCGGAAAACTGTAATTATTCCTTTTACAAGGAAAAAGCTAGATAAGCTTCGGCAGCCTTTCCTATACGGAGAGAGAATTTTATTTGCGACGGAAGTGAAATACCTGGGTGTAGTTCTGGATAAAAGACTCACCTGGAACGCCCACCAGAAAAAAACAATAAACAAAGCCAGGTTTTCTCTATGAAATCTCAGAAGTTTATGCAGCAAATCTTGGGGAATGAAGTTTTACTGGATTTATCAAGCAATAATAATATCTATGGTCACGCATGGTTCGGTAGTCTGGTGAACCAAAGGGTTACAAAAGACAGCTAGAGCAAAGCTTGCTGGCATGCCTGGCTTTAACTGGAGCTATGTCTAGCACACCAACGACAGCTATGTAGTACATCCTAAATCTTCCTTCCCTAGATATTCTCTTCGAGAAGGAGGCCAGGATAGTCTCCTACAGATTCCCGTCTCTGGAAAGGCAAATTGTGAAACAAAAAAACACCAAATTCTCGGGATGGTTCCTGACATGCTAGCCACAAAAATATACTTAGAAAACTCCTTTTAAGTCCTCTTTCTGAAGAGAAATAAATGGGTGAGGGGAGAAATCCTCTTCCCAGAGACTGAATATGTAATGGACACAGATGACTCTAAAACCCCAGATGGAGTTGGGGCCGGTGTTTTCAGCAGGAAACCAAAGATTAAAATATCTACCAGTCTTGGCAGGTATGCCACAATATTTCAAGCTATTGTGTGCAAGAGAGCTGACTAACAGACCTTTAGCAAACAAAAACATAAGTATAATATCAGACAGCCAGGCTGCTTTAAAGCACTGAGCTCCAACAAGATAAATTCTAAACTTGTATGGAATTGCATTGAATCCCTGTAGTACCTTGGTGTGAACAACAGAGTGACCCTACTGTGGGTACCTGGGCACCAGTGGGTGGAGGGAAACGAAAAATCCGACACCCTCGCAAAACAGGGAGCCGAATCTGCGTTCACTGGTCCAGGAACGACCTACGCATTCTAACGGGACTGCTTACAGGAAACTATCGTCTAAGATACCACCTCGGAAGGTTAGGTCTGATTCAAAAAACGGACTGTCGGTTTTGCTACGTGGAAGACGAAACTGCTGAACATATACTATGTTTATGTCCTAGCCTGGGAAGAATAAGGTTCAACGTATTTGGTTATACCAACCTAGAACCCACCGATTTCAAAAAAATCTCACCCTATACAACTATGAACTTTGTGAGAAGGGCTGGATTGTGTGGTGAACTGTAACCTCTAGGGGTAAGCCACAATATACCTACTAAGGGTCGCAGTGGGGGGGGGGCGACATACGCCCCACTCACATGATACCTAACCTAACCTGACCTATCTACAACCTTTCAAGTCTTAAGTTCCAAATTCCCCAAATTTTTTTAGATTCACTAAATTCGAGTCTACGAATGTGTAACCTTTTTAAAGATTTGGCCTTTTAACTTGAATTTTGCATTAATTAATGTTATATTATATAATTGTTATATTGGTCGGGAAATTGTTTTGAATATGCATTATTCATAAGCATTAAAGGTCTACATAAAATGGCCAGAGGAGAGTTGGAAAGACATCATTGCAAATATTAACATATTTTAAGACATGAAGCTGAGCATCATAGAGTAAAGAACATACTCTTATGTGAATAGATGTTTTTTCCAATTTTCAACAATCTGATCCATATTTGTCTTCTATCCACAGACTCCCTATTTTCCCTTCATTGTATATACAACAATCTTATTCTTTTCTTGCTCTTGAAAATTTAATTCTGGGTTTTTTTTTCACCCAAGATGAACACAACAATAATAGTTCATTTTCAAATATTGAAACAAAAATTAAGTAAGGTAACAGCCGTTTGAAAATCACTTTAAAACAATCAAAAACACGATGTTAGTTGAATATTTGGTAGGGGGCGTATCTCTTACCTAGAATAATTAAATATAGCGTTCTTTTGTTTTATAAGTGTTTTTATTAAGCACCTAAAGTAATACGAATGACCTGAACACCACAGATAGCAAACCAATCTGGAGATTACATCTTCAGATTGCTAACTAATTTAAGAATTGCATGTTGCTTAGTTATTTACATGTATGTAAAAACTCTTACAATTTACTCTCCCGTGTATCTGACGCTTTAAGGTTCTTTTATGTCTAGACATTGAAAGTGTTAAACAAAGTAATATGTAATACGCTGTATAAGGACATATCTACTGTTACATGCTCGCATACATAGACGCTGGTAAACACAGGTCGGTCGGTATTCATTGCAAGAATATTTTGTCTGCACGATTCATGTATGTACTTATCCGAGTGCATCCAGGTAGTGTAAATGGACACGCTCAATGTGTGTAGATATAAATGAACCTTTACCTTTATGCAATTCGCTCTGAGCAATATGCAATCACTCCCACCATTTGTTAAAGTAGACGGATCAACTCTGACCTCGAATTATGATTCTATACAGCAAATTATTTCGAAAATCACCCCCAGCTGCCTAACAACAAACAAGATCCCCATTTACACCTGTAAATACCTAATAAATCCGTTTACAAAAAATTCAAGACGTACTGGCTATCACCGTCATCATCAGCAGATAAATTGACGTGGCGTATATGAAAATTGACAATATACTCTGCATTGGCTCGTTGAACGGAAATGGCGAAAGGATCTGTGGGATGGAAAGTGAACGCTACCAATCTTCTAACAGTCGGTTGCGCGGATCTGATGAGCCCCGCGCAAATTTTGAATCTTAGAAAACCAGAATCTCTGGCATAAAATCTTATAGGATGTTCGCCGCAAGCTTTGGGCCTTTCCATGACGGACACCCACTTTTCGTCGTAGCTGAATAGAGCTAGATCCAAATACGGCGAACAGCTGTACGACTGTGCGCTGATGGGCAATTGAGCCAACAGTCGCTTAATCGCTTCTGTTTGTCCGCCGAATTTGGCATTGATTATGGTTTGTTTGAATCGCTTTTGAAGCAAACGGGCGTACAAGTTATTGGACGGACTGCAGGTAAACTGCGTTTCGTTGTAGACGGTCGCGTTACGAAACAGATCACCGAAATTTTCGAACAAATCCAGCAACTCTTTGGAAGAATTCTCGTAGACGGATAAAACGTTGCTAGACTTTACATCGTAGACGACGAAAAACTGCGGCTGGCCGTTAACGTCGGTCGTTTTTTGAGTAACGACATCCTCTGAGGCGTACTTTATTAACAAAGTACTTTCGTCCAAAAGTTGCATCTTCCAGATCTTTAACGATACGAAATTGCCGAAATAATGAAAAAACTTTCTCAATTCCGTCGGGTTGTTGGCGCGCGCGCTCAACGTTGCCGCTCTCTTGTACAAAAACGTGAGGAATCTGTGTTTCAATGAATTTATACACGTTTCCCTAAACGCTCTTTCGTTAGGGTACACGGAATTATAAATGTACGAATCGTCTTCGTAACAAAACCTTCCGACCTTTTTGATATCGACGAACATCCCGTCCAATATTTGAAAGATGTGAATCAACTGATGCTGCACCGATAACACCGCCAACGTATCCCTGTAGAGGTACAGACCTTGATTGTGCGACAAAAATATCTTGTCCACTTTGAACTTTCTCGTGTCGCAGAGCTTCCCTAAATGCAAGTCGACCAAGTACAGAGTGTAATCTTCCAAAGGCGATTGTAAGTTCGGCGTGACGGATTCGTTGCTGGTGTATATTTCGTAAAAATGGGGACGTATTTCTTCCGGTATGAAAGAAGCTGAACCTATTATGACGTATCGTCCGTCTTCGCTAAACAAGCTGCACTCTCTATTCAGCTGTTCCGTTCCCTTGGCCACGCTGACGCGGTACTTTAACGAGAAGAATCTCTCGAACATCCTGCTCTTGATCTCGTATCTTCTATGTTCGTCATTTCTTATCTCGCAGTCTCTGAGCAAATCCGCGGCCGCCGCAGGCCCTCGGTAGAAATAAATCTCCAGGCACGATTGATCGGCCGAAAAGGCAATGAAATGCTTGCCATCCGGACTGAATTTCCTTAAGAAGCACGGTGGTTTTTCTATATTTATCACAGTGTAATTAGGAAAGACGTTTTGGTAAAACTGCCTGGCGGCGTGGAAGTGCGTTCCCGGCTTTTTGTACGAAAATATTTGTCTGTGATCTAATCGAATCACTACGTTTTGTGGCATCAATTTTTTCCTTTTTCTAAAGCCTTCCATAATGACATTCTTCCAAGATTTATCTCTTTTAACTTCCTCGTTATTTTCTATCTGCAATAAAACGTTCACATTGTAGTTTCCCGATACTTCTAGCCACACATTTATTATACAACTACACCGTTCATTTTATTTTATAAATTTGTATGCCCATTTCATTAATCTTGCCATGCTTATTCCTACAAGAAATTGTACACAATTATTTATTCTGTAACTGTCATACATCTTATTTAATGTTTAGCTGTCATCACTGCCAAAAATCCATCAGAATGTAGCATTAAACGAGCACGTCTCTATCACTTAAAATTGACAGTATCTGCAATACTTTCATCTCGGTTTTCACTTGTCGCTTGTCAAAAAGATAACGAAAAATATTCCCTTAAGGGCGGGTTGTATTACACCAGCTCATCCTTTGGTTAAACTACATGTTTTATCTCTTTGTAGATAATGAAAATAGAAAGAGAGAGAGAGAGAGAGAGAGCATGCAGTTAATTAAACCAATGACCAGCTGTGATACAACCCACCCTTATAAGCACAAAATGCTTATATCGACCCAAATTAATTAATAGTAGTCAGTATCATAACTAAAAAATTTGTTCAATACACCTTACTTACGATTATAGAATTGTCAATACCAGTTATAAAACCCAAATGAAATTTCCCCAAGTTCTAATCATGGTACTTCCTATCTATAAGAGAGATAAGTTTTTAAAACTCAGGAGTTTTATTTATCTAGTCATATATTGTTAAATAAATGACAATATTAAAACATACCTTATTTATAAATTTATTTTAGATTCACTACTTATTAGAAATTATATTAAAACTCATCCTTTATATTATAGACTATAATTTATAGTATAAGAGGCAGTTATTGTGGTTTAATATGGTTTCATAATGTGGATAAAAATATTCCAAGGAGAAAGGATAGCTTAAACGAATTAACAACACGCGAAATTCATGAAATTTTCTGTAATTCAAAACTTAGTTTTAAACATTATTTATTAGTGGTTTTTTTGTGCAACAGCTTAAAACAACAAAATAATTATTACCATAATTGGTTTATGTGAAATTCAATATACATTACCTTTCATATTACACATGAAATGTGTTGTTAGTTGTTAAATCAAAAGTAAATATAAATTTGGTTTAATAGAAAGAGTAACCAATTTTAAAGATGAAGAAGAAAAGTTTAAAATATCCCCTACAATTTTTTTATGGTACCTACACAAAAATATAAAAAATAAAATAAGAAACCATTGCTAGAAATAATTATGTTGACTACACATCAAATGAATAAAAAAATTCTGATGGTATCTCAACATAATTTATAACAATTATTTCTTTATTAATTTTTTTATATTCTCTCAAATTAACATTCCAGAAGAAACAAATGAAAAATATCATTCATTTTTTCTGTAAAATTCAAAAATTAGAAGAGATACAGTAAATTTTCATCTAATTATTTTTTACAATTGTACTGTCATTGTACACATAAATTGTTTAAAATATAATATGATGGTTTTAAAATATTTCTAAAGACAAACAAGGAATTCCATATTACACAATTACAGCAGAGAACACTAAATACTTAATAAGAACTGTATAAATAAAAAAGTCATCCACTGAACATCCTTGCAACAAATGGCGATTGATGTCCAATATGGTTACGGTTGTTAAAACCTTATATAAAACTAGTTTACGGATATAAAAATAGTGGTCAGAAAAAAGTAGATGGGTATATTATATTTAAATTACTGAAGCAGTAATTTTTCATGCTGTATTATTGAAACTACTTACTTTTTTTGTTATTAACACAATTTAATTATTCAAATTTTAAAGAACATAAATGTTAACTAAAAGAATATTTTTGTGTATTTTTATATTGGATAACATTAAATTATAAACCATTCTTGCGCTTCAATGTCAAAGATTAACTAATATTTAGATGTCATTATTTAAAATACACATTAAAATACCTTCATTCATTAAGCAATATCAAGATGTTTTTAAGAGCTTGAGTGTTGTGGCATTTTAAATAGTTAGTTAATATGTCGTCAAATGTTTTCGAATTCATCGTACGTCTTATTATAAATTAAATAATATTAAAAGCAAAAGAAACAAATAATTTCTAATTGCACAGTACATACCTTAATTTATATTCTTCCAAAGATGCCCGGTATAAGTCCTGCCTAAAAGTGATTTAGAATTAGCTGAGTTTGTTTAATAGAACTTGGATATTACATTAAAGACGTACCAAAACTACACCAATATATAGAAAATTTATTCTTAGTCGAAACTTGACATTAAATTACACCTAATTTTTAACCACAACGCCATTTTCTTTTAGCTTGTAAATCAATAAAATTAACAGAGCTACCACTGTAACTAGGTGAATGTTACAAAAGTTCCTAGATTAATATGTATTTTTTTATTTTCATTCCGAAATGACATGATGGAAATTAAACCAACATAAAATAAAATAGTTTTTACCCCTTTTAATTTATTTCAGTTTTCAGAGCGTCTTGTTTCGTTGGTTGCAATAAATCTTATAAACACAGAGTTTCAGGAATGGTGTTTAGTAGATACCACCAAAAGTTACCCGCTATTTTAGAAACTTTTTTTGTATTTAAACTAGTGTTTATTATTATTTTCAAGGCAAACATCACTTCATTTCATGAATTATACATAAAGTTATTATAGATAGAGTAAGGGAGCCAGCTTACTGGTTGACTCTTGTCTAGAAAGAGAAAAAAAACCGGGGTACCAGAGAAGAGAGATATTAAAGAAGAACCAAGCAAATGGGAACACTTGGATGGAAATTTTTAGTTATAGCAATGCTCGAGTGATAGCAGGTCAATCGAGAAATTTAAAAGAGAATGTTGTCTCACTCCCAATTCTCCTTGTTATACCCCCAAAATGCAAGAAATTAACACCATGAAACTAGAATTACGTCAAAAATAGGTGTGTTTTTATGTTTTGGAAAGCAGTGTTGCCTGGTAGCAGGGAAACAGAACTAAAGCTGAAACGTCACATGTTTCCCGAAAAACGAAACTTTATGCAAAATCTCTCTTTTCTTTGGCAATACCTTCTTTTTCTACCTGCGCATGCGCATTGCGTGGTAAGCACAGAAAACATTCGATTGCTTCTGCTGCTGCTATGAATGATATTTTATAATAAAAAATTTTAAAATGCCGAGAACGTGTATAGTTTGTAAAAATCCACCTATTCCCGGTAATTCGAGTCATAGTTTTCATATGTAAGTATAATATATAATATATTTTATTATTTAAATGTCTATATATTCTCATATATAAATATAGCATTAGGTTGAAATTAGTAATAATTTTTCTTTTGTACAAGAGTAAAATTTTATTATTCTCTGTAAAAAATAATAATAGAATTTAAATGCTTTTCTAAAATTATTTACTTTATTATTTCTATTTTGTCAATATCAATGCCCAAAAAGAATAATAAAATTGATAAAAATTTTACTTTCAAATTAGAAATGTTTTTTTCAACTAATCTGTTTTTGTATAAATAGGTCTTCAAAAAAAAATTTATGTACAAAAAAATTTTATCAGGATTTTAACCTGAAGCCGTAAGGCCAAAAACAAAAGCATACGATTACGATCATAGACCTATTGGTCTATGATAATGATTTTAGTTATTTTGGCTTTCAGTTTCGACTTTCGGCTTTTTATTACATGTATTTCGTTATTTCTAAACTATTTCAATTATTCAAAGTCATTTTATTATTCTTCAAGCCGAGGTTAAATTATCATAACAAAATTGAAACAAGCGGCATCTTTCTATGCAGATAGATAGAGTACCGTGGTTTTCTCTCTCTCTATTCGTAGAAAATGTCCTACTTATAAGCACTCTCGTACTTTATCTATAATATCTCTATGGTATTATTAGACACAATCAGAGAAGAGAGAGATACTTGTCTCTGAAGACACTCATCTCTCTTCCCTGACACAATTTAGACGTCAAAGTCAAGAGTTTGATTTTGACAGACGTATAAGACTGGTAGAATTATTTAGGTTTGTAATTTTTACATAAAAGAAAATTTTAAAATACTAATAAACAATAATGAAGACATCTTAATATTACAATACTCCATACTTTATAGCATTTCATGTCGATTACAATAAAATACATTTCTTTAAATTAGTAACGGCGACCGATTTCAAGAACAATAGGTATGTCCGAATCTTTCCTTGAATACGGAGCTCCACCCTCATACGAAGAAGCCATCAACCCTAACGGTATTTATTTCAAAAAACAGCTACGCTGTTATTTATTATCTTTAAAATTATAAATTGTCAGCTTCACGATATTTGTATTAGAATTGTTATAGCCTATTCACTTAAAAAAACTTTGAATTGTAAAAGTTGATTTTTACAAAATAATCATGGTTGTGAATAATTTTTTCATTTTCCAGCCCCACCACCATCCTACGATTCTCTTTTTGGAAGAGTAAGAGAAGCCCAGAAATCAAGTAAAGGGATTCTGGAGTTTCTCAAAAACCTCATTATAATTGTATTAGGCACATGTAAGCTATATTAATTGAATTTTTTTGTTAGATATCTATGATTTTGTTATTATTTTCAGTGGGTTGTACCATTATCTTGGGCATTACTATAGTTATTCCCATATGTATGATAGTAATGGGATCCATATATTTACATGACTGTCCACAGGGTGAATACATTCCAGTATATTTATTAGTAGGAGGCGAGTTATTTTTTTTTAAAGTGAATGTTTTTTAACAAAATATCCTGTTTTAGGCATATTTGGTGTAGTTAAACAACTTTTGCATTTATCTGCTAGAGTACGGCAGACAGAAGAAGAAAGACAGGAAGAAAATTTAAGACAATCACCCACACAAACTTTGTTAAACTGTTTTATGCTTGGGTGGTTTATAATTGGTAAGTAGATAAATGTTTGATTTTAGTATCATTTGATTAGAAATGTAATTAAATAATATAATTACCCATTGAAAGAGGTCAAATTACAATAATCGGGGGTAAAGCGGGAGGTAGAAACCTCTACTGATGTAGGTAAAGTCTCACGAGAAAGAAAAAAATATATTTCTTTCGCTAGTGAGTATATAAAATAATAAAAATTTGCCTTGCACTCTTTGCAGACCACTGCAGAGTATGCTGCTGCTGGCGGCGGTTGGCATTGACAAAAGGAACCGATATAGAATGATAGGTACATAGCCTATAAAATAAATAGAAGTTTATTTAAAATCGCAAAATATGTCGATGAAGCCCACTAAAATATAAAATGGTAATTTGCGTATAGATTTTTTTTTACTGAAAATAGTCGCAAAAAGGGTAGACCTATAGTGTGGGCCGCGGACAGCCCGCACTGCGACTATTAGAAGGGGGAGGGATTATAGAAAGGAGATTATTGTGGACCCGCTTTTTGAAAAGTTGAAAGTCATAGTTTTCTGGAAAAACTGATTTTGGAAGCCTGTTCCATTCTGTAGCAGCCCTGTAAAAGAAGGACTCTTGATGGAGATGGATGTAGTGTCAATCTTGAGAGTAAATAAGTGAGACTGATCAGCGTGCCGAGTTCTTAGGCCAAATGTGGCCATTGGTGGTATAAGAGTTTTTATTTCTCTGGAGCATCTACCATGGAAATATCTGTAGAGTAATGTCTGGTCTGCAACTATTTTTCTATGTTCTAGTGGGTGAAGGGTATCTGTTAGAGTTAAGATGTTTATCAACCAAATAGCCCTTTTCTGGATGGAATCTGAAAGATGAATAGAATGCCTTGGTGCTGAACCCCAAATGTGCGAGCAATACTTCAGTAGAGGTCGGATTTGAGCCGTGTATGTCGTCAACAGTTGATCAGGAGAAATAAACTTCTAGCTTTCTACAGAAAACCTAGCCGCAGGCTTGCTGACTGCGATGTTAGCAACATGGTCATGCCAAGACATATTATTAGACACCGTTACTCCCAAAATCGAGATGGAGGGACTTGGTTCAAGGGTATTTCCGGACATTGTGATGGGATGATTTGAGGAATTCACTTTCTTGGAAAACGTGGCACTTTGTGTTTTTTGGGTGTTTAACTGAACAAGATTGTTGGTTCCCAACTCGACGATTGCTTTAAGATCTCTATTGATGGAATCAACCTGTTCCTGTCTGAGTCTATTTGTATCATTCACCGAAAGTGATTGAAAGGATGTGAAAGTTGAGACAAGTGTGCTGTCATCTGCGAAACTGTAAATGGGGTTTGTGGTGGTTTTCAAGAGGTCATTGATGTGTAAAAGAAATAGGGTGGTGGACCTCGGCATTGGTTTTTAACGCATCAGAAGAAATACCGTCAACTGCCACATGTAAGGAGCGATCTTGCATGAATCTCATGAGCCATTGGCGCAACTTGGTTGGAAGACCGTAGGCAGATAATTTGCTTAACAATGCCTGGTGCCAAACGCGGTCGAAGGCTTTAGATATATCCAAGACTATTGTAAGGGATTCACCAAACTTCTCAATAGTGTTTGTCCAGACCTTTATAACTTTTTTAGCCCACACGATATCAATGTATTCATTAAAATGCCGTAATAATGGTGTATACAAAAATTCAGCTCACTAGGAATTTTTGCGCAGTTAAAACCTATAATGACTGGACTAGTAATCAATAAAACATAAGCCGGCAAATCTCCAGTATACCGAAGTTGTCGAAATCCATATTGTCTGTCATGAATTATTTCAAATTTTTCCAGATATTTGATGATAAATTTCTCCAGATATTTGATGATAATAGCTAATAAGTAAAAAAATAAATACGTAGTGTACTTGGTATATGGGGTGTTACAAAAATACATGATGGACATTCACGAGCATGATTCCTACAAGGTGATAAAAAACAAGATTTCATGAAAAATTATTTATTTAGAGACCATAAAGTGGGACTGAAAACATCTTCACACATTTTATGAGAATGTTGGTACTTGTCCATACTTATGAGGCACAGGGCACATTTTTTGTGCAATTTTAAATATTTACATACCTACATACATATTTTTCCCGTAGGGTTAGGCAGAGACCACTTCCTTCCACTTGTAACGGTTCTTACACACATCTTTTGCTTCCTCTACTTTCATCAGTGCTCTCATACATGCTCGTCGGTTGTTGGTACTCTTGACCTGGTCTTTCTTCAAAACAATGTTCGCCGAAGTTGACCTCTACTGACTTGTCCATTCACACTCGCCTCATAAATTTGTTTCGTCAATCTTCCTTCATCCATCCAAGTAGAGGAAGCAGAAGATGTGTGTAAAAACCGTAGAAATTGGAAGGAAGTGGTCTCTGCCTACTCCTATGGGAAAAAGGTGTTACTATATGTATGTATGTATGTTACTGGGGCTATAAGTTCAAGATGATAATTATTATAATATTTAATTTTTAAAACCTCTTACACTATACTTCATTTAAAATCGGAACAAAAAAGTGAACTGAACTATACTTATTCAATATTTTTAACACTAACTACAAATACACATTTTATTATGCAATCATTTCGGAACCCCTGTTGCAACAAAGCGCATCAACCACCCGCCAAAAAATTTCACCCTTTAGAGTGAATCTTTAAAGAGAAATTATCACTTTCTTATTCTAGAAAGATATTTCGAATTCACTGCAATGCAAAAATTTGCATTTTTTTCTTGAATTTTGATATGGAGAGTCAATTGTGTATGACTTTTACTCCTATCATAATTATGTTATTTCTTTTTATGAATCCATTGATTTTATTTTGTTGATCCATCCCCTCTTAAATGGGTAACTAACGTTGGGTTGTTTGCTGATGTTTATTTTGAAAGTGTTTTTATTCTAGGTTCTGTGTGGGTGTACAAAGAGTATGAACCAAACTATGATGCTGCTCTAGGAAAGTACTGTAGTAAAAATTTATATTTATTTGCATTTTGGTTGATAACATCTGTGTATATTCTTTTAGGTGTTTTAACTGTTTGTTTATGTTCAATAAGTTTAGCTACAGTTGTT
This sequence comes from Agelastica alni, assembly GCA_950111635.1. Taxonomy (NCBI): domain Eukaryota; kingdom Metazoa; phylum Arthropoda; class Insecta; order Coleoptera; family Chrysomelidae; genus Agelastica; species Agelastica alni. The sequence goes on along the minus strand of OX467719.1, from coordinate 11,287,024 downwards.
TTTCATACAGATCCAAGAGATGATAATGATGTAAATGGACGTTTGTGGTAGATCTATCTGAAAAGTTCATTTTTAAACAAATGTGCATCTGCTGCATTAGCTAATATGTGTATCAGAAACTTGATATCAATCAAGAAATTCAATTAACAAAAAAACTGTGTATATAAGTTATGTTTGTTAAAAAAAATGACTGTGTAGTATTTATTTTTCGTTTCTATACAAGTTTATATTACTTATCTATAAATACCAATATTAAACAAATACTTGACCAAGCAATGAAAGCAAGAAGGTGACAATGTTTATCATTTAACTAGTTTTCTCTCTTTTTTTTGTTTCAACAATATTAAATATAAATTTTTAAAAAGATAATGGTTATATATAAACAAAATACAAATTTGTAATAATGATATATTTTACTTTTACTTTTACTTCTAACTCATTTTCACAAGTTTTGCATATTTATATTTATTTTAAAATGATTCCCATTGAATTTTTAAAAGTTGAATGTTATTTAATTTTTCTCAAGCTTTTACTTTTCTTTACACACTTCTAAGGATTTAAATGATAATAATATTTTGTCTAAAGGTGGGGCCCATCATACAGTCGCTCGACGCTTACTTTCAGCGTAAAATTAGGTCACGTGGTACCATTTTGAATTTTCCACCACTAAAAAATGTTACTACAAAGCTGAACTTGTTGTCACTATCGACTTTCGGTATTTATATTTTTATTGACACAAGAAGCCACGTTGGCGCTGCTGTTTGACTGGCACAAAATTATTAATAGTACCACCTGATCTAATTTGTCGCCGAGAATGAGCGACTGTAATAGGCCGCACCCTATAACGAAAGAAATATTTCATATTTTATCCTTATGCAAATGTCTTTTGTGTTACATTTGTTATTAAATGCTTTGTTGGATTGCTAAGTAATAAATTAAGATTAACTTTATTCGTTGTCAGTATTTTAAAATTTACAAACAATTTTGGTTTTAAGTTAAATGTTGTTTGTTTAAAAACTAAAATATTCTATTACCATTAACTTAAAATGTTTATTATTATTGTAACAAAGAAATTTTTGATTTGCTTAATTGGTGGGACTTCGGTCAGAATATTAAAGAAAATCACGTGTTAAATAGTCGACGTTTCGAAACGTTATTGTTTTCTCTTTGGGACTGTTTAAAGTTGCCCCCGAAGATGAAACTATAAAGTTTCCAAACGTCTACTATTTGACACTTAATTTTCTTTAATATCCTGACCGAAGTGCTACCAATTTAATAATTAAAATAATATTTACTGGTCGCTAACCTTTTCAAAACGTACTTGGTTTGACAAAAGACAAAAAAAAAATGATATATTTTTTCTATTGACGTAAGTACCTAAATGTCCATTAGCATTAAAATATATAATTGTTTTGTTTCATTTTTTATGATTATGTATGTATAGATTTACTTTTTATACACCTATCAAAATATAGGGAAAATGATAATTCACTAAATTTATGCGTTAAAATTTGAAAAACTGTGATTCCACCAAATATAAAAAATGCTAGACTATATGTATCGTAAATTTTTGTATCTGGCATAGTCTATATTGTTTACTAAGCAGAATCGGCAATCGACAACATCGCACTGCTGCTTTGATTCAATTTCAAGTCACGTGGTGTAGTGGGGCGATAAAGTGATTGAATTGGATTGGATTGTTATTATGTTTCCATGCCGATTCATTAAAAGAAAAAAAGGCGACCTTTTTTAATTGTTAAAATTTTCAAAATGCATGTTTATACCCCACAAGAATTTTTTTAAATAATTAAGTGGCACTTGCAATAATCATGTTCATTATTTTTGTTCCATTTGATAGTATTTTATACAGGGTGGCCAACCGAAAACGAGTCCTCGTTTCCTTTACATAGGAAACACAATCCATCCAACCTAATGTTTGGACAGGAATTTTAGAAGACTATATTAAAGGTCCCTTTTTTATCGATGGTTACCTAAACGCTGTCAAATATCTACAGCTCCTGAAAGATCAAATTATTCCGACAGTTCAGTTACTTCCTATTAATTTTTGGGAACATTTGGTTTCAACACAATGGTTGCTTAAGTCATTTTTCCTGATCGTTTAATATCTACACGTGGTACGATCACGTCGCCTCCCAGATCTTCAAATTTTTCTCCAAATGATTTATTTCTTTGGCGATATCCGAAAGAGTTCGCTTATCAAAACGAATTTGAGAAAGATAATAATCTTAATGGATTAAGGAAGATAATTATCCACCTTTGTGCCAGCAGTACACCAAATCTACTCAGCGATATTAGATTATCTCTTTTCCACAGATTTGGCTATTATTTTGCTCAACAAGGTGGTTTATACAAACCTTTATTGCATTAGATTTTTGTGTTTTTTCTTACAGTTCAAATTTTTAGTTTATTTTTCAGAAGTTAATGTCATGTTTTTTAATTCGTGGAATATTTATTTTATTTTTAAAGCCGTTATGGTAAAAATAAACACATTTTTAGAAGAGAAATTATTTATTCTTGTGCATACGTCAGACGTACACACCATCGCTAACAGTTTCATTCTGATTGCTAACGTAGCAAACACATGTCGAAGAAGTGGGGACAATTCAAATTAGAGTGTTGTAGTACATTACTTGATTATTTATCGCGAATATTTAATATATTTTGTGCTGGTCGACTGGACATAGCTTTATGAACAGCCAAAAAGTGTCAAAAAAGGCACGTCTGGCTGTGCATATTGGTGTGTTGGTTCCTACACCTATGTATGGTAGTAAATGTTGGGTTTGGCAGAAGAAGCATGAAAATAGGATTAATGCTGCGGAGATGAGTAATCTGGAGAAGTATAGCCGGAGTGACTCGGTTGGATAAAGTAAAAAATAGTGAGATAATAGAACGCTGTGGTGTAAAAGAAGATGTAGTTACAAAGATAGATAAAGGAATGCTTAGATGGTTTTGTCACGCAGAAAGAATATATGAAAGACGATTGACGAAACAAATTTATAAGGCGAGTGTGAATGAACAAGTCGGTAGAGGCCGACCTCGGCGAGCATATGTCGATCAGATCAACATTGTTTTAAAGAACGGCCAGGTCAAGAGTACCAACAACCGACGAGCATGCATGAGAGCACTGATGAAAGTAGATGAAGCAAAAGATGTGTGTAAGAACCGTAGCAAGTGGAAGAAAGTGGTCTCTGCCTACCCCTACGGGAAAAAGGCGTGACTATATGTATGTATGTCGACTGGATGCTGTCTAGCTCTGCATTTTGCATTAAAATTGCTATGTTCCACAAAGATTTTTCCATATATGTATACTACTTGTATAAATTAGGTTTGTTTCAGACAGTTAGAGGTTGGGTTAGCAAACTTTTTTTTTTTTTTTTTATGTTCTGGTTCCCACGAAAAGGGATATCCTGTAATGTTCAGAGAGCATCGTGGAAACCAAGGGAAAGAAGGTAGGAGTTGGTGTTCTTCTTAAATTTCTGGAGGTTGTATGCCTCGGGGAACACCTCCCTAGGCAATGAGTTCCAAAGCCTCGCAATTCGTTGGATGAATGAGTCTTTGGAAAGTGATGTTCTGCAGGTCTCCAAAGTGACCACGAAGGGGTGTGAAGACTGAACTTGACGGGTTAATCTCGAAGAGACTGCCAATGGAGGAACGATTGTTGATATTTCAGAAGAGCATCGCCCATGAAAATATCTATAAAATAGAGACAAATCGCCAACTTTTCTACGGTGTTCCAGACAAGTGAGCGAGTTTGTAAGCGAGGCATCACCGACGAGACGAATTGCCCTTTTTTGGACAGAATCCAGTAGCTTCAGGATATGTTTAGGTGCTGCACTCCAAATATGGGAACAGTACTCCAGTACAGGTCGGATCTTATAGATCATAAGCAGCTGACTGGAGGTGAAATAGCTCTTGGCACGAAACAAAAAACCAAGTTTTTGGGATGCACTTTTGGCAATGGACCTCACGTGATTTTCTCAGGAAAGGTTATTGCTGATAGTAATACCAAGCATCGATATGGATGACTTCAGTGGTATGGTTACTCCTGACAAAGTTATGTTAGGCACAGTGAGATCGGCTTTTCTAGAGAAAAGACATGCTTGTGTTTTGTTTGCATTGAATTCTACCAAGTTATTGGATCCCCATTCGAGAATTGTTGCTAAGTCCATATTTATATTGTTAACATTTCTTCCTCGTTCATTTCTGGTTTCACGGGCTGATATAGGGGCCCTGGAAGAGAATGTGGTATGGAGGGTACTATCATCGGCAAAGCTGTGTACGGGACATAAAGTTGCTTTCAATAGGTCGTTGATGTGAAGTAAAAATAGTGTTGGTGCTAGAATGGATCCTTGCGGAACACCAGCATTTATGAGTAGAGTGTCAGATGAAACTCCATCGACCACTACATGGAGAGACCTGTTTGAGAGAAAACTAACAAGCAGAAAACACAGCTGAGGGGGCAAGCCATAAGATGGAAGCTTGGCGAGGAGTCCCTGGTGCCAAACTCGATCGAACGCCTTGGAGATATCTAATGCCACAGCTAAAGTTTCTCCATACTTTTCAATAGATAGCTGCCATATATGTGAGACGTATGCGAGCAGGTCACCAGTTGATCTCTGATGGCGGAAGCCATATTGCCTATCATTGATAATTCCTGAGTCTTCCAGATATTTCATGAGCTCGATGTTGATGGCTTTTTCCATGACCTTTGAAATAATAGATAGCAGTGCGATAGGTCTGTAGTTGCTAGGTAGGGTCTTTTTGCCTTTTTTAGGGACTGGCTGTACTCTTGCAATTTTCCAATTGGACGGAAATACTCCCAAATTGTAAGAGTGGTTGAACAACTTGCAAAGAACAGGTGTTAGTTCAGGGGCACATTTCTTGAGAACAATCGGCAGGATTCCGTCAGATCCACAGGCTTTGTTGGTGTTGAGACCCAGCAAAATCTTTCTGATAGTACGTTGGCGAAAGGTGATCTCGGGCATGTGACTGTCAATAGGTGTAATGTTCGAGGGTTGTTTTCCCGAAGAATCCAGAGTGACTGTGAATTCACACATGCGGTTTGCAAGTGTTTCCAAAATTGACTGCTGCAAGAACAGTTAAAAATTTTCGATTCTGTTTTATGTTAACTACAAATAAAACATAATCTCAAACCTGTTAGCAGAACAGCGCATGCGTCAAACTGCTGGTTTGGAAACAAAACGCAAACTGATCTGACTGTCAACAAACGGTTTGAAAATCGTTCGTCAACAGGCTTGAAAACGGCTAACCGAAAACGAAACAGAGCCATTTGCAGGAACCTCGTCAACATTTTAGAAAAACGCTCAGACCCTTCGATTTTTGATTAAAGAGGGACACTCTTTTCCGGTATTTTTGACTCCACTACTTTCAACCACAAGCGAGGGTAAGAATTACCCAAAAATGTTTAAATGACACTGGGGGTCGAATAAGATGTCTTTTGAAAGCTCTGACAATTCTCTCTACAACAGTCTTTAAATTTTACATTTCCTTCTAATACTTTAAAAAAAATTACATGTTAAAATTCCAATCATTTTAGTTGCTTACTTACTACTTAATTGATTAAATGTTCAAACAGATGATCGCCCGCTTCCATAGTATAATAAAGAATTTGTTCAAAATGTTCACGCACATTCCAAAGAATTTCCGGAGTAATATTTAGGTATATGAAAACTAATGATATTGTTAATCACCACCCTAGAATTTTCTTGTTATATCTTGAAAAATGTCCTGTCAGACACAAAAGTTTAAGATTTGTTTAATGCAAAAAGAAAGTGAATTATTGGTACTGTTTTTGACTTTAAGAATACATTTATCTGTTGGTTGAAGTACAAAAATATTGTTTTTTGTATTGTATCTGACTGCGTTTTCCGAAATATTTTCAATGGCGTTTTTATTAAGATCTTTTTAAAAAACTTGAAATATTTTCATTTTATGTGTTATAGCCATGCTTGAATAATCTGTGATATCTTTTTTTTGTAGTTTTTATATTTTATAAATATTGTATAAGAACTTAAATATTGAAAATATGCAGGTGACTCACTAAAGGTTTTTTAGTCTTGTAACTCAATTTTTTTTATAATTACACGTGATACATTTTAATGACAAAATTTACCGGAAAATCTCGCAAAATTTGAAGTTATCCCATATTTTTTTTTTAGTTGGAAATATGAACAACTTTATCATAACGAGTATATATGATTTTGGTGTTTTATTGCAGGATATTTCTTTTTTTACTTCACCTTTTTTGTTGCGCTATTTGGTAAAAAAGTCCTTCAGATGAGCCCTGTGACTTTTTATAAAATTAATCATTCCATATTTAAGTTCCACTAATAGTTCAAGATTTGTAGTCCTTCATGTTCATTTTTATTTACAGTGTGGTAAGTAATAATATCTCGAAGAATATTTCTCAAATATGTTTTACAAAAGATTTCGAAATTCACAATCATTCTTGTAATTAAAAAAAAAATTCAATTTAAAACAAGTTTTTAGAAATTTTATAGAAAAATGTGAACTATTTTAGAACTATGATTTGTGATGTAATTACCTAAAACACACTGTCGAAATCGAAATAAGAGACTATAAATTTGTACTGTACAAAAATATTTATGTCCGAAAACAAATTAGAACAATTATGTAAATATTGAGTTATGTTTGAACAATAATTATTTAAAATTGTTTGCTCTTTTAATTTGTATACAAAGAATCTCGGAATGCGTTTGCGTAACTTTGTTAAAAAGTTTTCAAATAGACTGTTAAATTAAGATGAAAATCAAATAAATATTTAAGAAAATTTTACTATTGTAATATTTAATTCTCAATAGCGTTTAAGGTAATTTTCTAGCTTTTGGAATGTTCTATTTTTCTATTACATAAAACTTATCCACAGAGACCTACGGTTCTTACACACATCTTTCGCTTCTTCTACTTTCATCAGCGCTCTCATATATGCTCGTCGGTTGTTGGTACTCTTGGCTGCTCAAAAAGTTATGCGGGGCCCCATTCATATCTTTCCTGCCAACACCCTTTGCTCAATGTCACAGTCATACTTTCCGTCTCTCGTAAACTTTGAACCAAAGTATACAAACTCTTTCTCCTTCATTCAGCACCTCAGTTTGTCATGCTGTCTTCTTAATAAAAAAAAAATTACTTTCGTTTTACTTACATTCACTTACATCCTTTTAATTTTTAGGGCATCATGCATAATATTAACCATGCAGCTCTTCAGATGATGCCAATATGACCTGATCATCGGCGGAAAGGAGGTCTTTGACGATCAGATCATTCATTCTCAATTCATATATATGCACTCTCTTTCAAATCTTTTAAACAATTGTCTATGTATAAGTTAAACAGCCATGTCTAAGCCACACATCCCAGTCTAACATCTTTTGCGATGTTAAACCAGTCCATTTATCCTGATTCAAGCATTGGAATCCTCGTAAAGTGATTTCAGTGCTCATATCAAACTACCACTCACCCCTAACATATGACATGTTGACCACAATTCATTCCTCACCAATATTAGGTATCAAAAATATGTAATACACGCAGCTTTTTAAAATGTTTAATTTAACAAAATCTTAACTAAACTATAAACAGTAGGTATGTACAGAATAAAAATATTAATTTTTATTATCTCCTTTTTGTTTATCTAAAAGGGCACTATTTATACCAGCTTTTTTTAACTCTTCAATTAAGTCCCCCGATTGGTGCATTTGTAACATAATATCACATCCTCCAATAAATTCACCATTTATGTATATCTGTGGAATAGTGGGCCAATTTGAATAATCCTTGATACCTAAAATGATACCTAACTTTGAATACTTTGTACTACAAACTATGAACTATGCTCAAATGGAGATAATTAATTACCTTGCCTAAGAGAATTGTCTGCCAGAACATTATGAGCCTCATATGTAACACCGTGCATTCTTAATATTTGTACAACAGCATTACTGAAACCGCATTGCGGTTGTTCGGGTACTCCTTTCATGAAAACTACAACTTTATTGTTTTTTACTAAATTTGTGATTTCTTCATTTGATTTTGCACAGTAAAACCTCAAAATATTATTAATCTGTGATGTTATCGAAAGAGTGCGGTTTATTTTTATTAAATTCATCTTTATAAATATATCGTATTCGAAATTGACGTATCGGTGTCAAGTGTCAACTAATAATAAAAAAGCGTTTAAAGCTTAAAGGTGCTTTCATACAATTCGTCTTTGCTGTCCATTTTTTAATTGCGCCACTTACATTAAAATTTAAAATTAAATGGAAATCATTTTTTCGATTTTTTTTAAATAAAAATGTCTGTCAATGTTTTTATCTAATTTAAAAATATCTAAATTGGACGGTCCTATGAAAGAAGATTCATCAGGGACGTCTGTAGACACCGTCTTTACAATCGTTAAGCTAAGTTTTGGCAAACCAAAAAATGTCATAAAGTTGACCGTCTCTTCTGTTGTCTCTGAAAAATTCAATAATGTTCTTTTGTTAATCGGCAAATACCATTTTGCAATTTTATAAAAAAATAATTGTATTTGATGCAAAAATATTATTGATGTTTTATCGCGGTAATACATTACATTTATAAGATTAAAATAATATGTTAATCTACTGGAAGAGGATCCTATTTGACGTCAACACCTGGTTCAAAAAATAGATAGATGATAGAACTATTTTGGTTTTAAAATATAACTACGGTAACAGATGTATCTTAAAGTTTACTTTAAAAACTGGATCTGTAAATAAAATTTTTAACTGTAAATAAAACATAGTAATACGACATTGTGCTGTTAAATGACGATTCCCCATTTTATCTGAAATTGTCTTTTTTTCTTGTAATTTTTTACAATAACTTTGACTAAGATATTCCATTTAATCATTTTATTTTAATTGTACGTTTAAATTTATTATGTAATTAGTTTTGTATCTAGCTATTGACAGTAACGATTACTTTTATAACTGCTTAATCATTTTTAAGGTCCACCTCTATTCTTTACCCGAAAATCACATTGTCGTTTTTGACGAGTCCCCTTTTTAACCTAAAAGTAATGAAATAAAACCAAAAACGGGATATGGCGTCAATTTTAAGATCCTCGAAATTTGTAAGATACATTGCTGGATTTGCAAAAAATGTTGTAATTAACACTCCTAGAGAATTTGACGGTAAATTATTAAATACTTCGCAATGCTTGTGCGGTATACTTCCTAGGTGAGTATAATTTAACCTATAACAACTAGTGATGCAACACTTATTTCCTTATTTGTAGTAATTTTGCTACACAAACCTCGACTTTGCAAGATCAAAATTTGGAAACTAGTTTGAAAAGGATAGATCAAGATGTTAGGTAAGTTGATAAAATAATGTATACCGTAATTTGTAGCATACAAAAATTGTTTCCATTACCAACTGTGTTTCTAATACATTTTAATTATTTTTCATTAAAAGGAAATCTGGAAGAATATCTCGCAGAGATATTGAAGACGTCCTTGAGGAAATCAGACAAGCTCGTTCAGCTACAAGTTCACAATCTCTATTGGTTATACGCTGTTGTGGAAACTTAGTTCCTGATGAATTACCTGAAATACGAACAAAACTTGTGCAAGAAATATGGAATACACTAAACAAATTAAATGTTCCTATGGATATTTCACATTACAATGCACTGCTAAGAGTTTATCTAGGTAATTTTCATGCAATGGTATTTTTCCTGCGAATATATCATTTTGTGTTTGTTTTACTTTTGTTTGTTAATTTTGTTATTTGTTTTAGAAAATGAACATCAGTTTTCTCCAACTGAATTCCTAGCTGAACTTGAAAATAAAGGTATTGAACCCAATAGAGTCACATACCAGAGGTTAATAGCAAGGTACTGTCAGGATGGTGACATAGAAGGAGCCACCAAAATATTGGAATATATGAGAGAGCAACAAATGTCTGTCAATGAGAATGTTTTTAATGCACTAATAGTTGGTCACTCTAAAGCTGGGTAAGTTTTTAAAATTGGTATTTCCAATAGCCATTTTTTCCGAATTATTTTTTTGTGCATTGTACATATATTATTAGGGGAGGCAGTGTTGCTGAAATCCTAATTTAATTTCATCATATATACAGTGTGCATCAGCCAAATGGAATTATTGTGCTTATTTATAAAAAACCCCAAAACATGTCAATTTTAAATTATGAAATAAATCCTGCAACAAAAAATTTCATTTTTTGTCTGTCTGTTTGTCTGGGTACATCTTTAAAATTACTGAATGGATTCTAATGTGGTTCTCTCTTTTTAAGATCTTTCTAGCCTTAGAAGTTAATAGGTAAATAATAATTGCTATCGCCAAAGTCCTGTAGACGTTACAACAACAAGGTTCAAAAGAAAAAAAAACACAAAATAAATTCGGTTATATTTTATTTAGTGTTATAGTTTAGTTCTTAAAAAGTAGCGTTGTTTATTTTTAGAATGCGCTAAAGAAATTTTTGCTACAACCCACCTGACAGTAGGTATCTTTTTAAAATTTAGTTCCCCCAAAAATACAGTAGATATCACTGTACATTTTTAAAACCCATATTGGTGAACTGTATAGAAATTCTTTGATGTTATATTCGATGTTAAGAAAAAACGTTATCCTCCTTAAAGATAAAACTAAATTCCACGTGGATGAAGTCTCAGGCAACAGGTAGTATTAAATAAAACTGTGTACTAACATTATTTTACATCTGTTGTGTGATTTGGCTGACAAGAAGAATATCGCTTGCGATTAGGTCAGTCACACAACATATGTTAAATAACGTTAGTAGACAGTTTTGTTTAGAACTAGCTGACTCATGACACATTTACAAAATTTCATTAAAATGGAACTATGAAGAATTCGGCAGTTTTATCAGCCATTTTGGATAGTTTTTTTATTTCATCCCCTTCCTACCCCTTTTGTTTATTCGATTACTACCAAACTTCAAAGGATCACCCGCTGGACTAATCTGAAGATTGCCTGGAAATTTCATCAAAATTGGTCCAGCCATTTTGGAGTCTATAGGGAACATACACACACTGACTTTTATATAATATATAGATTAGGATGTTGCCAAGACGTTCAAGACGAGCATTTTAAACATGTACATTCAGATTCACGTTTTGGAGTTTACTCCTTAAGAATCAATTTTCACATATAGCCCGCGGTACACAAATTAGATGGGGAGCGAAATCGCGTGTTACCTAAAAGTGAAGTCGTTCTGTTGCCCCTCCACGAAACACGAAACAAAATATTGTAAGATATGAAAAAATACTAATTTATGTAATGGAATAAATATGAATAAAAGTAAATAAATGCTTTTAGTATTATAAGAGATGCGTTTATTTACCTTCTTTGACTATAGTATATACAAGGATGGTCGGAAAGGTTGCCCGACCTTAACGTGAAAATGACAGCACTTTTCTATAAAAGCTAGGAATGTGGTTCCGCATCTTGGTACTCACCAAAATTTCGGCCATTTTGAAAGCGCAATTGTTGATTGACAATTGTTTGAGTGAGTCAGTGTGAGTGTTTTTGAAAAAATGGAAAAATCGAGTATCGAGTTATCATTAAATATTAGTTTTTGAAAAGCAATACGCCTAGGCAAATCAGAGATGAGTTGGACGCTATGTATGGGGACTCTGCTCCATCATTTACCACCGTAAAATTTTGGGCAGCTGATTTTAAACGTACCAGCTTGCGAGACAATGAACATTCGGGACGTCCAAAAACTGCAACCACTGACGAAAACATTGCTGAAGTTCACCAAGAGGTGCTAAACGATTGTCGAATTAAAGCGAGAGAGATAGCACAGGCTATGAATATGTCCAAAGAACGTGTTAGTCACATATTAAATCAATAAGTTTTGGCGCCAATTAATTATTGTAGATGAAACCATTACACGCAAGAATCAAATTTTAAGTCAAAACAGTGTTTTTTCTGTGTTTTTTGGGTAGTCCTGGAGTTATCTTAATCGATTATCTTCATAAAGGAATAACCATTACAAGAGCATAGTACGCATCATTACTTGGCAACCAGAAGGCAGAAATTGCGGAAAACGGCCACATTTGCTAAAAAATTCTGTTTCACCAAGACAATGCTCCGGCTCACAATTTAGCGGTTTCAATGGCGAAAATCCACGAGATGTTTGTCAAATGAAAAAGGCCATCACGTTCGTAAACAATTATTTTGCAGAGAAAGACGCCGAGTACTATTTAGTTGGATTAAAGAGATGGAAGCATCGCTGGGAGAAGTGTCTAGACGGGGTCGGTGGGGCTAAAGGGGTTGCATATGGAACTGTCAAATGTATACCAAAAGATGTCCCTCTCAAAACAAAAATCGACATGTTTCATTAATTTTTTTATACGGCGTTTACTTAACAAGATTTCCGGGGGTGTTCAACAAACAATTTAGAAATTTTATTCAATAGAACATCTCATAGAATTTTATACAAAATGTTGGCTCGGCGGCCGACTTAATACATTAATTAATTTGAACAAGTTTTGATCGCATCAATTGATCCTTTGAAAAGCGGCCTCTATCTGGTAATTGACTCGAGGCTTGCAATTAAAAGAAAAACGATTCAAAAATATAACGGCCAAGTTGTAGAAAAAATCGACTTACCATAGGATGGAGCCTTGTAAATTCTGAAGTTTGGAAGTACAGGTTTTCTTACTTTTGATCTCTTCAATTGATTGAGTCGACGTCGAGTTTAAAATTCCGTGTTTGTCTAAATTGATACAAGATATAACTCAAATATCTTCTTTTTAACACGCTTATATTAGTTTCACCTGTATGTTTGTTTGTAACTGACTCTTTGGCCTCGATTTTGCCCTACTTTAAGTGATCAGATTTATAAATCTTATTAATTATAGTTTAAAAAAACTAAAAAACACGCTTTAAGAATTAATCAAACTAAAAAGTAAAAAATAATTCTTAACATAAGAATAAAATTACTAACTAGAAAATTAATGTCACTGTGTTTTGTACGACATTTTTAAACTAACTCTGCGTTTCGGAATGAAAGCACCCCACTCTTTTGGAACGGTGACATTAATTTTCTCGTCAGTAATTTTATTCTTACATTAAGAATTATTTTTTACTTTTTAGTTTGATTAACTCTAAATGCGTGTTTTTTAGTTTTTTTTAAACTATTATTTATTGAAACTATTTTTTGAAAACAATGAAAGCTTGACGTCATTTCATAATCTAAAATTGACGTGTTTTGGGATCTGTAAATATGCACATTCATTGTAATAATGCATTTAATTCATTTGGATGTTTCATACTGTATGTGTGTGTGTTTTTTTTAATAAAATTAAACAATTTACAGGGACATGGATTCTGCTCAAGGGATAATAAATGTAATGACGCAGGCTGGTTTGGAGCCAAGCGCGGACAGTTATACAACGCTGATAAGTGGATATGCGTCAAAAGGAGACATAGAAACGATAAAAAGGTTACTAGAAGAATGTGAATCCAAAGAAATATTCCTTCTTGATAAAGACTATCTAGATATAATTTACGCTTTAGCCGTGAACGGACACAGTCAACACGTTTCTACAATTACAGAAAAATTACGTAAATCTGTAGGATACAACCAGGACGCTGTAAACGTAATATTGAGGTTAATTAACAAAGGTAACGAAGAAGTCGCATTTGAAATATTAAAGACTATGATTAGAAACACGAGAGATGACGGCACGCCATTTCCCACCGGTAATTTCTTCATCAAACAGCTGGTAAAAGCCAATAAACCTTTGGCAACGGTGCTGGAGTATTGTAATAAGCTGGAAGAGAACCAAATGTATGATAAAGCCATTTTACTAGCAGCCGAAACCAGTCTTCAACTTGGAAATGTAAATTTGGCATATCCTCTTCTTGAGGAACTTCAAAAACGCGATATACAAGTTAGGCAACACTATTTCTGGCCCCTTATCATTTCCAAAGCTTTCAACAACAAAGCCATCATGGAGGTTTTGCAAAAAATGCAAGATTTCAATATCATTCCAAGTGCTGAAACGATAAGAGAGTATGTAATACCTAATTTGAAAGGAAGCAACAGCGATATTTTAGAGGCACTCAGAGATGGTAACGTGTCGGTAGGTCAGGCAGCGTCTAGTTTGGTTTTTTTCTTGTTATTAAAGAACGAAATCAAAGAAGCTGCTGCAATAGCCTCCACTGTATCGGCGTATTACCACCCCGATATGATCAGGCGACCTCTCACCACATCCTACTACAAAACGGATGACATACAATCTTATATAATTTTGTTAAGGACTGTTTACGAAAACGTCGACCGCAGAGGTGTCAGACAAAAGAACGAAGAAGACGACGAAGAAAATCCCGAGAGAATCAACAAATCCGAGTTGGTGGGAAGTTTCCTTCTCGATCTAACTTCGAATAGAAAGTTCGTTGAAAAAATTGAAATTGTGCTGCGAGAACTATTCGAACAAGGTCTCAGCATAACGACTCCGACGGCGGAGAAGATCGAGGAGAAATTAGGAGAGAAAATGACGGATCAGATATCTGATTTACTCGGCAAACTAACGTCTGGAGATTTGACGCCAGTGCCGTTGGAGAGGAAACCTCCCAGTTATACTCCATCCAATCAAATGAATACGGCCCAGTTGGAGCGGCTCATTCAAAACCTAACGGCCAAAAATCAGGAAACTAACGGTTTGAAACGTCAACTCCTTACGTTGTACTACAGAAGTAAAGATGTGGAGAAGATTGAAGAGCTGTTGGAGCAATTGAAAAATACAGATTTCGTTTTTACGCCCGGAATATACGCACAAATTTTAGACGTTTATTCCCACCACGGGAATTTAGAAAAGGCCATCGAATACTACCGGATATGCAAAGAAATGCAAGGAAACGATTTTTCTCTGGATAATTCCAAGATAATTAGATTGGCGCAGTTGTACGTCAAGTTGGGGCAATTCGAAGAAGGTATCGCTTTATTAGAAAACACTCCGAAAGATATGAAACAAGAGGAAAAATCCTTTACTTACTCCTCACTGGTATGGAGATTCTTGAACTCTCTCGGTGACGAGGGTAAAGTGGAGGAATTGGAAAAATTGTTCGATACGTTGGTGAAAAGAGAGTTCATCGAAGTGAATAACGTTATATTGGGACCGTTGATTAAAGTACATCTTGTTAGGAAGGACATCGACAGCGCTATGAAGAAATTCGAATGGTGCGTTAATCAATTCAAAGCTACACCGTGGAAAAACGAGATCGCTTGCCAGTTAATACAGAACGAAGACGCGGAGAAACTACAAAAGCTAACGGATCTCAGTACTTCTGTTCACGGAGAAGTGAACAGTCTTTACGATTTGGTGTTCGCGTTCGTCGAATGCGGTCGCATAAGACAAGCTAGGAAGATACTGGAAACGCCTGGATTGCAAAACAGACCACAAAGACTGAACAGTGCTTGCGAAAGATACCGACAAGAAGGTCTAATAAAACCGCTTGAAGGTTTGAAGGACGCTACTAAGGATCTTAACCATATCGATAGATCGGATATCTATTATCAACTTCTGTTGAGTTACCAGAAGCAAGACGACGTAGATAAAGCTCTGGGATTATGGACGCAGATGCAGGAAGAGGATCTCGCTCCTACCCAACAATTTCTAATTACTTTGGGACAATTTTTGGAAGCGAGAGGTCGTCAGGTACCTTTCGTGTTACCAGAAACGCACTCCGATACTGTTAAACCTGCAGAGGTTGCACAAACATCATACCAGTCAAAATTCAAACAAAAAATACGGACCGGGCATGTTGATGAAGCGTTACAAATAAAAAAAAATAAAAAAGAACCGTTTTCCGTCAACGATTTATCAACTTTGATGGAAAAATTGTTGCAGCAAGACCGTTTAAAGGAAGCTTCAAAGTTGGCCTTCGAAATTATAGAACGAGGAAATCTGCCAGTAAATAGAGTATTTAGATTTTTATTAAACAAATTGGCGAGTGCCGGCGAAGTGGACACTCTTCAAAGACTCGGCGAGAAAATAGACTCGCAAGTTAAAAGGCTCGTTTCATTCGATAATAGAATGTGTCACGCTAATTTAGTCGCCGGCAAAGCAGAAGAATATTTGAAAAAGTTGAGCGACGACATCGATAATGCCAAAGATGAGGATCTAAATTTGCTCAGCGAGCAGTTTCCTAGAGGTGGAGCATACGGGATTTTAGAGAAGTACCCTGAATTGACGGAGAAATGTGAGTATCTGCAAATTCATAATTTTTCGTTTTGTTACCCACTTTATCCGATCTATAAATTCAAATTTTAAAATATTATTTTTATAAATTTCTTCTGTAAAACAGACTACCGCAGTGTCTTGAGGGCATCAGAATTCCAGTCCGCTGGTTTTGGTAAACCGCAGGATTTCTGTTGGGCCTGTCTCATTTAGATCAGTTGGAACCATTATTATGCTGCCCCAGGTTTGGTACCTGTACACCGCTAGCATCGGGCAGCAACACAGAATGTGTATGCTGCTCTCTTTCTATTCGCCGAAAAGTCGGCAGTTTTTCTCAGCCGCCAGCTTAAGTTTGAAGAGGTACGCCCTTAATGTGACGTGGCCAGTGAGCAGGCCAAGCGTGCCCTCTTCTAGAGAGGTGTTTTCATCAGCTGTCTTGCAGTATTTGCATTACACTGAGCGATATGTTCTTGCTCAAGGATTAGTTTCAATTTATGTTTCGCTTTGGCAATTGTCAATCCGACCAACTAGCTTTTTGGTTCCACCAGAGTCCCATGTCTTGCCATTTCGTCGACTACCTCATTGCCATTTATCCCTGTATGCCCAGGAAACCAAATAAGAGTGACCTTATTTGCAGTCGCTAACTCAGTGAGGGCCTGCATGCAGTTCCACACCACTGATGATGTTGTGGTGCAACTCATGAGAGCCCCAATGGCCGCGCGACGACTGTCAGTGAGAATAACTGTTGGTCACTCTGTTTTCTGTCAGATGCGTGGCACACCTAAGTATGGCATAGACCTCGGCCTGGAAGACCGAGGCGTATTTCCCCAGTGGTATGCTTTCCCTGTGGTTGCAGGATGCTCCAAACACATCTGCCCCATAGCGTCCCTGGGAGAATGGTAGTGGAAACATTTATGCTTATCCTTTGCAATAGGAAACAGGATAAGGAATGTTTTACCCCCAATTTATTTAGACTTCAATAATGGTTAACAAATAAGTATTTACACTAAAGTACACAACATGTCATACTTGTCATACATTCACAAATAATGAGTCATACATGGAGGTTAATGGAGGCAGTTTCCCTTGCACTTTTAGCATCCGTGCTACTTTGCACGGATGCTGTTTGTTTTATATTTAAGGCCAATAATACAGTTTTCTTTCAGACTAGGCACTGACGACAAAAGAGAACTATTCCAAAACAATTTGGCATTATTTTTAAACAATATAGTTCATTACTTCTGTTTTAGAACTTTTCATGTTTTGCTCAGTATAAATTCCTAACTCTAAAATAATTTTAACACTACTAATAATTACTTTGACATTGCTTTCATGCTGGAGCGTTTCAAGATTCATTGTTGCAAATTTAATTCATTGTTATTATTACATATTTTGTGTTTTCACATTGTGCGTTATGTTTTAGATGAAAGTTTGGCAATAAGGTACGCCAAAAGAGGAATAGTCGGTCCGTTAAACGTGCTCTGGACTCGATATTTTATAAATGAAAATCACGAAAAGGCCAGCGTATTATGGAACGAATACTTGAAGGAATCTCCACGTATAATGTTCCAAAAGATCGTACAAACAGCGAGAGATCAACTGAACGAGAATTTGGCGAATAAATTAATAGAACATTTGAAAAGTAGCAGCGTTTCGGAAGGAGCTATCGGTAACGCTTACAGTTGTTTGTTGGACGTTTATTATACGAAAAAAAATTTCGAAGGAGTGGTAAACGCATTCGAGGAGGCGACAAAAGCAAATATTTTGAGTGCTTTGAATAGAACGGCCGTGATTAGGAGTAAAGAAGCTTTCGAAATGTTGGGAAAACAGTTTGACTATCCCATTCCAGCTAGGAGTAATAAGAGCCATTCTGCTCCAGAAGATTTGTCTTGAAATGATAGGAAAATAGTTGGTTAAGTGTATATAAAAAGTAGTTCTTAAGTTTACATTATGTTGCATTAAAGAGACAGTATTTTGCGAGCTCTTTAACCAGTCGGAGGTTTTTTGTTTTTTTTTTGTAATACATGTATCAATTCAAAACTGTTTTAAATATAGTTATTCGAAACATGTGCGTGCGAGTAGTTTTTTTCCCGAGACCCTTTTTATAAATTATTAGCGTTTAGTGTTGAATGGATTTGATAAAAAATATGGAGAAATTTGGAAAAATTTCCAATATTTTATTCAGAAAAACCAGTCTCATTGTAACGGCTGCATGAAATTTTAAGAGTTGATACCGTCGATAGATGACACTGGAAAGAAAATATTTATTCGGAATTTTGACCTTGGACCAGTGCAAAAAACAGGATTGTTTTCTACACAAATTATAACTTTATATTTGATTCCAAGACTCTTCAGATTATTGGGTTTGTTAGTTTAACGCCTATCTTGACTTTGTCAGTGTGGTTATGTTCCAGTGTTGCCTATCTCCGGGTAATTACCCGAATTTCGGGTATTTTCCCACTTTGTATTTCAATTTTGCGGGTAAAATTCGGGTATTTCCTTCCATTTTTATCTCATTTCAATTATTTACTGTTGTTATGTTTTGTTGAAATAAGGCCACTACCACTAATTAAATAAGTTACGGCTACAGACATCTTATTTTTTTATTTTAAATACTGTGACTAGAGTGTTAATTTATAGATTAAAATTAACGAAATTTATACTTATCTTACTAACTTGGAAGATAAATTTTTTGAATAAGGATGTAATGAAAATAGAATTTATTGTATTGAAATAAACATTGTTTGTTACTGGATCGAGAGTTTTTAATCGCTGAACCCACAGAGGAACTAAAAAGTTGTAACAGTGGTGCCAGAAGTAAAATTTTTTTATGGTGAATACAAGAAATACAATTTGAGGAGTTGGAAAGCGCCGTTTGGAAGACGAAAAACGACGACAAGAAGAAAAATTGGAAGAAAAAATTATGAAAGACCAAAAGAAATAAAGAGAAGAACAACAGGAAGAGCAAAGGAAAGTAGATACCCAGAAACTTCTAGAACAGCAAGAAAAGTTTTTCGAACAAGTAGTGCAGAAAACAGAAGAACAAATTGTTGAATTAAAAGAAGATGTCAAAAAGATCGACGGAGAGTTAAGAAAGGAAGTAAACACAGTACGAGATGAAGTGAAAGATATCAAGCAAGAGATCGAAATTGTTCTCCAGAAGGAAGTAGTCACGGTACGAAATGAAGTAAAGGACATCAAGAATGAAATCGACGCTGTTCTCAAAAGAGAAGTGGACACAATAAAAAAGGACGTACAAAACCAGATTGCCTCACTTCAAATTCAAGATCGTCGTGACAGGGTTGCCACATCAGGAATTTCAGTAAAACCACCAACTTTTGATGGACAATCATCCTGGTCTATGTATCGCAGACCGTTCGAAGCTGCAGCCTCGTCCAATGGGTGGAACAATGAAGAGAAGGCTACTGCACTCATAGTGGCCTTGAGAGGACAAGCTTTGGGAATGCTGCAGACAATCCCTGCCGACCAACAAGGCAAATATGGAGACCTAGTAGCTGCACTGGAGTTAAGGTATGGCGATCAACATCGTGAACAGCTATACCGGGCGCAAATGAAAACACGGGTGCAGAAATCTGGCGAAAATCTGCAAGAGTTCGAGGCAGATGTGAGAAGGCTGATCCAGTTAGCGTACCCACAGGCACCGGAAGACTTCAGGGAGCAACTGGCCGTCCAGCTATTTATTAATGGACTTAGGGATCCAGAGGACTCTTCGACTGACGAACTTCAATAGAAGCTAATAAATGGTTTAATTTTGCCCTGAACTTCTCCAAGGTATTAGTTTGAATGTTCCCGTCTGAAATTTTAGACAATCAAATTTATTCTATATTTCTTTTCACCATATAAATTATGGTATGCATTCGCCTATTGAACGTACTTTAAAAATAATTAATAAAGCATACATATTTGGTGGTTCGTTAGCTATGTTCAAGAATCGGTTAAAGAGAGTTTAAGTTGTAAAATTTTTATTTTAATGCAGTGATTTATTTGTTTAATTTTATCTTAATTTAGTATATAAGTTGATTGATTAATTTTTAATTAAATGTATACACAATTTGTTGTAATGGGGGTGATCCCGTATATTAATAAAATAAATAAATAATCAATTATAAGCAGCCTTCACACATATTTCAATATATATTTTCGAATCTCTCCGTATATATGTGAAATTATTAAAATTTTGGCAAACTGATTTCGAAAAGCAGAGTCTGTAGTAATTATACTCGAGAAAAAGAAATAAAAAAGGTTACCATTTTTGTCCACCTTAGAAGGGGTTGAGAAATGTATATCATTTTTAAAATATTTTACCAATATGTTCTCTTAGGTTCCGTGTAGAGTGAAAATTCATATGCAGCGAACTATTCCGCATTCAGACCCAGGTAATAATTGACAGTGACAAATTTTGTTCGACTGAAAATTCACAATAAAAAGTTGACAACAAATATATTGGGCAACTCCAACCCTGCTCTAACATTAAACCATCGTTTGCGTTGTTGTCTGGGAATGGAGTTAAAATAGCAGAAAAGAAAACTATGACGTGTTGTGTGCAAAAAATAAACCTGTTGCAGTTTCATGTAGTTCCTCTCAATTTCCACATTCTTCAACGAGGCTGCATCAGTACGAGATCAAATTTTCCATGTTTGACAAGTTATAACGCTAGATGGCAGTCACGTAAGGAAGGCTCCAATACTGATTACATTGCCATTGACCAACTATCTATTTTTTAAGCAATGATTCAACAAAACTAAATCAAATGGAATTTTGGGTAGTAAAGTTCTCTTGTAAGATAATACACAATGTTTCAAGATTTATTTGTAAGTTTTAAACATTAAGAACAATAAATACAAAACTAAAAAAATCAAAATAACATAAATATTTATTTACTTTTTACCACACGTATAAGCTTAAATTTAATACTGTAGCAAAATAAAAATATAAATTAATCCTTTATGCCTATGACGCCGTTTTTATTTAGTTCCTAAAGTATTTCTAAATCACAATGTCGAATTTCTGGATGCTTTTTCTGAAACAAATTAATTTATTTTAGCTACATTCACAGTATATTAGCAATAGATCTTTAGCCGTAGTATTCAATAATATTAAAGGAAAGAAGTTTTAGTGGTTGAAATTGCAAGAAAATTTACCTGCAATAATTTGTTTAGTATTTGAAGCAGTTCAAAATAAAAAATATAAAAACGAGCCGTCGCGGAACGCCTGAATGTCAAAAATCGAAACTATTTTGTATAGAAAATATGCATGGTTTACTAAAAACTAAATACTACTGCTGAATTTTACTTAATATAAATATGCTACATTTTCTTCATACTTTTCTTTGACTAGGAATAACAATTTCAAACGAAAACAGTAGTCTATAAAAATTAAAAAAAAAAAACGTATTGTTTTTGACAACTGTGTTTTTTTATCAGTAATTTTCTTCATTTTTATCGTTAAGATCTCATTTTTTTAGTTACTCCTTCCAAGGTATGTCAAGGTATTTTGGGTCGGACGGAAGACTGACGGTCGTAACAACAGTAGCTGGTTTACCCCTAACCCGCCGGCGCTGCATTAAATGTTTCACATCAAATATCAAAAATATTAGGCTTACTTCACAGCAAAAAATAGTAATGGTACTTTCATTAAACCCCAGTAACAGCAAAGACCTATTTGAAAATGTTCAGAGATGATCTACACTTCCTAACTGGAATAGTGATCAGACATTGTACAAATAAGCTACAGCAGCATGCAGTTAAGTGAAACGCCGCAGAGGCTATGAACGAGAATACAAGACAATCGAACACTTGCTCTGCGATTGTTCTGCTTTCACGTCAATTAGAGAATTCATACTGGCCCCAACCCTGCCAGAGTTGTCAGGTCGGCTAAGCAAAAATCACCCAAAAAAAATTGTAGTTTTAGTGTAAAAATTATGATCAAATAATCAAAAAAGATGCTGTAACTTACCCTGAGTTTCATTTCTATTCGGTCTATTTCTCCTCCCATCATATCTACAATATTTTCTCCATGTTTTAACATAAACTCTTCTAATTTATCGATGTTATCGATTGCTTTAATTTCCTAAAATAAAAAAATACAAACACAATTTACTTGTTTTACAAAATATTTAAATTTTTATCCTTTTAAATGTCGAATACTTACTTCTAAAAGTTCGTTAAACTCGAGTTTATCCAAATAAGCTCTGGTTAATTCTCTTCCATCAAAATCCAATTCGGCCTTGTATCTCACCAAATAGCTTCCCATATCAATACCTTTTACGTCATGAATCGCCCTGATCATTATGTCTTTTTCCAATTCGGCATTTATTTTTTCCAGGCTTTCCTCGGGAATAGACCTAAATTTTTTCACATTTATTTTAAAAATACACCACATTATGTTATAAACATTCCTAGTTTATATATAAAGCATATTGCACGCACAAAGGAGTTTGAGATTTGGCTTAGTTAAAATTTATCAAGAGAAGAAGTGCAGAAAGCTAAAATTTATATGTATATAATGTGTTATGAATGTACAAAACACTACAGCTATCGTTTCGCTAAGATCTTCTGGCCTGTCAGTTGTTCTATGATGTAGACATCAGGCATTCTGAAAGTAGGGGGATCATTGACAGTTTTTCTAAAGTTAATGTCAGCTATTATTATTGTTTTAAAAAAATGAGCCGTCGCGGGACGACTGGCAGATGTAAAACATCAGGTTTATTTAAAGAAATAAATATGGCATAATCAAAAACAACATATCCTCGGTGTTTGGAAAGCTCACAGATTACATAGATTTAATTTAAATATTACATACATACATAAAGTCACGCCTTTTTCCCATAGAGGGGAACCACATCGTTCTCTTATCTCACTATTCTTTACTTTATCCAACCGAGTCACTCCGGCTATACTTCTCAGACTACTCATCACCACAGCATCTATCTGTACAATTTTTAGTTTATTATGAAGGCTTTTTTACTACACATTCAAATTTGAAAAATTAATTAATTACGGTCGAATTTCGACCACTAGTTTTAGTAAAAAGACTCTGTTAACGTACGTGTAATTATTATCGACTCATTTTGTATTTAAATAAAGGTAAATTTTTGATGCATTACTGAACTGTTTCTCGATGAAAAAAAGAAACAATTTATCCCAAATATACAATACACAATCAATCAAATTCGGTTTTATCTGGAAGATCAATTTAATAATAAAAGGGGTACTCGCCTTCCGACTAGAGCCGCAACGTTTGTGTAAATAATAAAAGAAGCCACAGAACCCAATATACACCCGACCAACAACGATCCTAGAGAGTCCGGTATTGGGCTATTGGTCAAAGAAGAAACTCCCATGCACCCTGCAGCTACCATTACGCCTATAACAGCGGCAAAATCTTCCAACAACACCACGTTCACGCTGGGATCTTGACCCCGAAATACTGAAATTAAAATGAACATACATATTTAGACGTGCTAATGTCCCTACATTTTCTAACTAAACGTTTACTAGTTTCTAAAAAGGGAATATTTTATATCAGTTGTTGTTTTAATATATTTGTGCTAAGAAGAATGGAGAAGAAGAGATGTCTAATGGGGTTCATCGCACAGAGAAGTAGATGGATAGACCATATAATCAGACATCCAGGGATACTGGAAGTTCAGGCAGAGGGAGAAAGAGACAGAGGAAGACCTAGGATAGAGTATATGGATCAAATGAAGAGATGCGATACTTATGCAGCGCTGGAAAGGCTGGCTACCGACCGGACGGAGTGGAAGAAAAGAGTTAAATCGTTGCTGTCTACCAACCCATAAGGTTTCGACCTTAGAAGTCCCCCCGGTATATTAAGCCCATTAAGCTCCCATTTTCATCACCATTTGTAATAAAAACCTGAGCCCAAAAGCTACGCTGCTTAGTGATTATTTATTAAAGAAAGAGACATGTCAAAGGTCCCCACTTTATTCCCAACGAAGCGGATGTCGAGTGCCGATTTAAACCGAATTGGTTACCACCAACGTCAAATTCAACTTGATTACATATTCCCGCTTAATAATATATTATGTGTTTATTGTTAAGCAGGGTTATTTGACAACCGTCGTGTTTCATCCTACTCCGACTGATTTAACCGAAAGTGGTCCCTAATAAAAATAATAATTCATCTCTATTGACGATAGATTCCCATTTGAAAAGGAACCCGAAAGAATATACGTGAGCAGTCTAGGAAAAGGGAGACGGGAATAATTGCATTTTAACAGCCGCCTGAAGAGGGAAATTTGAACTCAGTCACAGGCGCTCGTTATTTAAATAAATATATGTGGTTCCCGGTTGATCTAGACTGGAAAATGAATATGCACGAGTCTTCTAGAGGAAGAGTCACGGACGCCAACAAAATTTAGATAAATAAGTGTGTTATAAATAACGAGACATTCTTTACAAAGACGTCGCGGGATGCCTGGCAGAAGTAAAACATCATAAGTATTTTGCATAGAAATTATGCATGAAAGGAAAACAAAAACCTATAAAAATTTTAAAAAAACGCATGGTTTTGGGACTGTCATGTCATCAGTAACTTTCTTCATTTTTATTGTTAAGATCTCATTTTTTAATTGCTATAGTCGGGTCGGACGGAAGACTGACGGTCGCCACGCTGATCAGCTCACCCGCCACATTAGATGTTTCACATCAAAAGTGAACATTAGTTTTAATAAATTAAGTTTAATAACGGTTACAATATAAAAATTACTAAATATCTTTCTCAATCAGTGTTTCGCAAGTGAAAGGATTAATAAAAAAGGCAGCGAAAAAAAAATTTAAACAATTAATTACTTACTATAATCCCTGACTGACATGTTAACTTCTTTAGCTCCTTTTCTGATCGAATGAAAGGCGACTAACCAAGTAGCACCTTCAGATACGAGAGAGCCACCAAGAATGAAGTAAGCCTGAAAAATATTACAACTATTTAAAAAAAAAACAACAACAAATAAATATATTTTTTTGATTTATTTTTAGCTTTAAACATAAAAGTTGTGAAACATTGTTTACCCAAAAAAAGTCCTCTAGAGGCTGGGGGTGGATCAGCCCAGAAATGCCATGATACACTGATAAACCAGTTCCTACACAAAAAATTCCAACACCAGAAATAAGTGATGCTACATATTTCATATTGGAGTATCCATATGGATGGTAGGAATCTGCAATCTAAAATTAAGCACTAGCAATGGATAATGTGCACGTGACGTTTCAGCTTGACAACGGCAGAAAGAGTGACGTACATGTGACGTCACAGCTTGAGATTCTATTTATCTATCAGAAAATGGCCTCTGCTACAAGCCTTACTTTTATACACTTGAATATGAATGTTAAGTCTTTAATAATCACCAAAATATTATATAATATTAAAAATAAAAACGAGACGTCGCGGGACGCCTGACAGATGTGAAACATCGAAACTATTTTGTATAGAATATAAGCATAGTTTACTAAAAAAACTAAATACTAGTGCTGAATATCACTAAATAAAAATATGCTTCTTCTTCATACTATAAAAGTTAAAAAAACGCATTGTTTTTGACAACTGTCATTTATCATTAATAATTTTCTTCATTTTCCGTTAAGGTATCATTTTTTAGTTACTACATCCAAGGTATTTTAGGTCGGACGGAAGACTGATAGTCGCCATACCAACAGCTGCTTTAGCTCTCACCCGCGGCATTAGATGTTTTGCATCAAAAAGCTCAGAAAACCAAAATTGCTAACCAAACACAGATAATCATATGAAAGATATGTCATTGGTTGCACGTTACCCATCTCAAACTGTGACGTTACATGCACGTCACCCATACGACCTATGTCAAAAAGGGGCCACGAGCTGCACGTCATCTATTAGCATCGAAAATTAAGGATGTGCCAGTGATAAAAATTATTTACCTGAACCGATTTATGGATACCGTAAGCTAAAATTAACTGGTTTATTGTATCAGCCAATGAATGAATACACTCCGAAAACATACTGTGAGATCCTGTGTAAAACCAAGCAAATAGTTTAAATAAAAAATTTGTTCCATTACTGCAAAAAAATCAATATTGATTTGAGTGTTACTTAAATCAGGGGTTTAATTTTTTGAAAGATACTTAATAATAACCTTTGAATTTAACTTACATTGCTACAGCTGTAAGTACAACTTTACCCGATCTGCTCATTAGTCCCCCATCATCTTCAACAATATCCGTTGACCTTCCCATTTCTCGTCTAAAATCTCGTAGCCTCCTCTTAACAGTAAAAATATCTAAAAATAAAATCAACAAAAACTACAAAATGTTTAACACCTTCCAAATATTTATTTGGATACTTTCTACAAGTCTCCCAATACTTTATTAATCATCAAAATAAATAAAGGTGTATATACTTTGCTGGTATTTTCTTCTCTCGATGTCTCTTTTCAGCAATTCCCTGTGAAGATTTTCCTGAGTGCCCCATATTTCCAGTGCTTTAGCTTCAACATCTTTTCTCCAGTACACTGTTATGGGCGGTTCTGATTCATAAGGCGACCTTCTCTTAGTTTTAGGAAGTGATTCAAGATCGGATGGTTTTAACAAGAAATCCGACATGGCTTTTACTGGTGTTATAAAATTCCTTTCTAAAGATTGAACAGATAAATCCACTCGTTTTCTTTTTTTTACTGGTGGTTTAGCTAAAAATGAAATCCGTCAATGTATGGCAACATTCCAACTCTTTAATGCAACCTTTTTATTGTCACACTCCCATATAGCCAAAATTTGGCACAATTTTTTTGTTTTTATTAACGAAAATTTTATTAAATACATTGCAGTCGGCGAGAAAATAAAATACATTATGCCATAAATGGAATAAATGCACACTTCTTCGCAAATGTGCTTGCTAAAAAAAATGCAGCACAATACTCAATGCTTTTCCATAATGAGGTGAGATTGTTAAATTAAAAATACTTTAGTGAACCCAGTATGAGAAATGATGCTTTTAAATAGTTGAATTTTGTCATTACTTACGTTTTTCAGGTTCTTTATCCTTCCCTATAATTTTATCCTTAAGTTTTTTTATTGAATCTGTAGATAATATTTTATTGTCTGCTTCTGCCTCTGGCTGCAAACTTTTTTCTTTGACATTATCCAATACAACTGTCGATTCTTTTTTTGTTTGAATTATTGTTTCTGGTGATATCACTTCTAATATAGGTTTTATTTTTTTATCTTTAATTTTAGCATTTTTGTTGGTTTCAGTTAGTTCAACATCACTAGTTTTTCCATTGTAAAACACTTTGGTCCAAGATATTGAACGCCAATTTGCTTTACTATTAACTTTACAAAATATACTCTTGTGTCGAACTGCAAACACAAACTTTATTTAGAACTGTTCCTTAGGACTATTATTTACTGAGATTACAGCACTAAAGAATTTCATAAAAAATTAAAGTATTATTTTCGGTTCATTAAAAAAATGGACAAAAGTAAATGAATTTACTAACCATTTTTATGAAAACATTTCTTTTCACATAGATTCACCGTTTGATATAACACATATCTTGAAAATATAACACCCTTATGAGTTAACATTATTTTAAAAGTCTGCTTAAAATTAAAGGTTAGCCATTTGTTGACAGATTAAAGCGTCGACCTCTATTAGACAAGAGATTGATTAAATTGGTTTGACCCATGAAGGTTACATGAAAATACAGGGTTCAAACAAGTTACACTTGTCAGGTCATTATTTTTTGAGGTTAATCTTGTTTTGAAAATTTTATTAGATTACCGATCTATTTTGAAGAGTGTCTGATATGTAGTTATAATAATAAAGAACAATGAATACCAAGACATATGTAGGGATTTTTTTCTCTATTATCATAGGAATAATTGTTACATGTCCATCATGTTTCTCATTTCTACTATTTGGTGCATTACTTTTAATTAGTATTTTACTTGGAATATTCACAGCATTTTGGTTAAACGTTACATTGGCGTTACCCCATAAAACTATTGTAGGTGATGAACATCATTTAAAACAGGCTGAACATTTTCGAAACAGTATTATGGTAAGTAAAAGTTTGGCTTTAAACAATCATAAAATGAAAAACATTTTATAGAAAGATTATGAGTCTTCAGTTGCATTGAAGAGTGTTTCCCCACAATTCCCCCAGATTTTTGGAAAGACAGTTGATAGCTTGCTTCAGCAGTTGTTGGATTTTGTTTTAAGAGACCACATTTTGGTCTACATTAGGGATTATGCCTTTGAAACAGATGCATTAGGAAATAATATCAAGTATGTTATGTTATAAATACAAATTCACAGGACACTATATTTTTTTTATTGATATTATTTTTATGTTGGGTACATTCTTTCAATAAAAAATTCTTTTTGCTTTAAAACTTTAGTAAAAATTGGTTTTAGGCACAGAAATTAAAAGTAGGACGATATCTACAAACCTTTTGGAAAGACGAGACGATTTTTCTTTGGTCGCAACTTATGAAAACAAGTTCTTTAGAAGTTATGAGTGCTTTTATTATATCTCCCCTATTTACCACTAACCAAACAACCCAACCCTTCTTTTTATTACTCAGTGAGGAAATGCTTTATGTAGACCTGCCCTAACCAAACTCTAACTTGACATATTTTTTAGGTCATATTAAAAAAAAAATTAATAAAAGAATGTATATATACAAGGTGCTCTTAAAAAACATGGGGTTAATTAAAGTTCTCGACAGGAAAAGTCATTGAATATTTTCCCTATTTTAATTTCCGCTAACTGGTCCAAAAAAGCTCAAATTTTTTTTAAATTATATTTAATAAAATTACTTTTTATGAGGCTTTTTTTTTATTTAAAACCTAGGGTAAAGTGAGAATAGAAACACAAAAAGTTGCTACCGAAGAAAAATCGTCTCTCATTTCTAAATGTCTGCCTAATTTTATTTTCTGATACCTATTGAGCCTAAAACCAATTTTAGCCAAGACGCTTAAATTTTATTTTAATGGTTACATTTACTTTATCATTAGCTGCTGATTTTGTGTTTTTAAGAGATTTACGTGAGAGCTTTGTGTAAAATAATTTTAGGGACGACTTTTGGGGAGCCATAAATAATCTTCATGAGAAGCTTTCTTCAGTAGATAAAGCTAAATTAATAGCTAGTGATATTGTTTTAAAAATAACGACTCATTTTGAAAAAATTAGAGAAGCAAAAGCACTAGTGTAAGTAAGCATTAATTTGCTTTCTAAAAACTGTTTTTAATTAATCAAACTTTTAAAATTTAAATATTTATTTAATTATTTCTAGTTAAAATGTATTTTTTATGGCCCATTAATATTTTTAGAGAGGATTCAGACCATCCCCCAGTTTTTCAATTGTCACCACATGTAATGTCGTCTGAAAAGGAAATAGAGTATTTGCGCACTGTCAGTGAGATGTTAATAATGTTTCTCTTACCAAGAACATACTCTCTGTCTCCTACGAAATATTTTTTAAGGGAAGTTTTATGTTGTAATGGTCAGTAGTCGATTACAGATGAATATTTTATTTTAATCCCAACCAAAGTTTGAAAAATTCAAGTATTAAATTTGTTAACAAGGTTTTTGTTTTTTAGTGTTCAAACCACTCATCGATACCATCACAGATCCGGATTTTTTTAATAGGAATATTATAAGCTATATTGAAACCATTCAAATGCAAGTTAACCTACCAAAAAAGGTTTTGGAAAATGCAAACAATTTCGAAGATCTGATAGACAGAATTGAAGACGTACAAGTTTTAAGATCCATTCGGTACTTGTCTTTTTTTTATTGTTCTACACTTTCCAGTAAGTAGCATGATGTGTTTAATTTGGTCCATGTACAAGAAAGTCTGTACATAAGGGGTCGGTCAACCATAATCATAGTTGGGCTGCTGACCGGGCATTGTAGACTCAACAAACACATGTACAACATCAGATCAGGAAGGTTTGACAAGGCTAAGGTTTTCCATGATAGGAGAGAAAAAAACCACTACCTTTCTATTAAATGAAGGTCCTAAGATCTGGTCTATGGAGTCTTTTCTTTTATGTTCTGGTTCTCACGAAAAGGGATATCCTGTAATGCTCTGAGAACACTGTGAGAAGCAAGGGGAAAAAGGTAGGAATTGGTGGTCTTAAATTTCTGGAGGTTGTATGCCTCGGGAAACACCTCCTTAGGCAATGTGTTCCAAAGCCTCGCTGTTCATTGGATGAACGAGTCTTTGGAAAAAGATGTTCTGTAGGTCTCTAAAGTGACCACGAAGGGGTGTGAAGACTGAACTTGAGGGGTTAATCTCAAAGAAACTGCTAAAGGAGGAACGATTGTTGATATTTCAGAAGAGCATCGCGCATGAAAATATCTATAAAATAGAGACAAATCGCTAACTTTTCTACAGTGTTTCAGAGAAGTGAGCGAGTTTGTAAGCGAGGCATCACCAACCAGACGAATTGCCCTTTTTTGGATGGAATCCAATAGTTTCAGGATATGTTTAGGTGCCGCATTCCAAATATGGGAACAGTATTCCAGGACAGGTTGGATCTGTGCTTTATAGATCATAAACAGCTGACTGGAAGTGAAATAGCTCTTGGCACGAAACAGAAAGCCAAGTTTTTTAGATGCTCATTTGGCAATGGACCTCGCGTGATTTTCCCAAGAAAGATTATTGCTGATAGTAATTCCAAGCATCGAGATGGATGACTTCAATGGTCTAGTAATAAGGATAGGTCTAGACAGGGAACATAAGGGCACACACAGTAGATCTGCAAAGGTCGCAAAGTGGAGAGGCTCCTAGCCCATTTGACCCATATAAATGTAATCTAATGGTAATAACTTTAAGTAAGAACCAATTTCGCAAACCATAGTCTGTAAAATTAAAACAAAATTCAGAGAAACAGGTCATGATAAGACACTACCTAAAGGTAGAAGACATCGAATGAATGTTTATAAAATAAAATAGTTGATTATTTAAGTAATTAATTGTGTTATTTTTTTGCTTAGGTATAATATTGTAACAAAATTGATGCAGGCCACAACATTGCAAAATTTGAACAGGGCGAAGGGGGTGGATTTGGACAATGATAAAAATATTTTAACGTCCGCTGGGATTCAAAAATCTGACATAAACGCAGCAAAGAAACTGAAAAAACACATAAATCAGCTGACTTTGGCGAAAAAACATTGTGAAAAGAAGCTTATTAGTCTCGGATGGGATTCTGGTTATCAATATGGAGAAGAAATGAAGAGGGTAAGTTTTTGTGCGACAAAATATATATTTAATAATAATAATAATAATCGTCTTTATTGTATCACAGCCCTAATTACATATAATTTGATTTAAACTTAACAAAAATAGTGGTACATAGCTGAAACACAAAAGGCGAAGTTCAACTTAGATAGCACAAGTGCTACTAAGTTGCTCTTCCACTCAACTAATTAAATATAACTTACATCTTTTTTAGGTTTTGTCTCTCCAAACCATTTTGGAGCATGTTTTAGGTCGAAAATATTTGGCCCAATTCTTGCAAACTGGCGCCAGCCACGATCTGCT
This sequence comes from Agelastica alni, assembly GCA_950111635.1. NCBI lineage: Eukaryota > Metazoa > Arthropoda > Insecta > Coleoptera > Chrysomelidae > Agelastica > Agelastica alni. The sequence continues at coordinate 11,255,197 of OX467719.1, read as the reverse complement.
TAGGTATTGGTCTACTGTGGAAGAATTGCGCGCCTCACAGAAAACGAATTGGCATCAGATCGGGGCGGAGATATTTTACACTTTTATTAGAAATCCAACGTCGGAAATCAAAGTGGATAAAAACACCAAAAAAAGAATGGAAGCATTTTTATTAGGTACAAACTTATTGGTTTCAAAAACTCTTGTTTTCCCATCTAATTTTCTACATGTAATGAATTCCTTTCAGGAGATAAAGGTCCTGAAGTGTTTTATGAAGTACAAAGCCAAGTGGTGCAAACAATCGAAGACAAGTATTATCAACCGTTTTTAATCAGCGATTATTACAAAGAAATGGTGATTGCCATTGATAACGAAGAAAATATTACCGATGAGAGTACAGGCTCGGAGGAACAACAGATTTCCACGGATTCTGTCGATAACGCTGAAAATAGTTTAAATGTTGGCGACCATTCGAATTATGCCAGAAGAAAATTGGATCAGTTAGAGGAAAAATTGGGTAACAAAACGCAGGTAAATGTCGCCTTTTTTGCCGAAACCCACATTTTAATTCTTTACCATTTAAATTCTGCTTCTTTGTGTACACTGCAAAAAACCTTTTTCGATATTCCTGTTGAAGCCAATACTTGACGATGATCACTTCTCTCTGGAATTTGCAAGACTTGTTTCGCATGGTTTTTATATATCTAATTACATTAGCAGTTATCCTTTTCGTTCATGTTCATAGTGGGTTTGCCAATTTAAAATGTGTGTTTTGAACAAAAAAATTTAAGAGCAGCAAAAAACATCCTCACAGCCACACTAAATTTTAACCTATAGATTATCCCTGCTAAAATTAAGGCGCACACTTTGTAACTGTCAAGCAGCGTTGTTCGGTGTGTTTTATTCACGTTTTTATCCCACTTAGTCAAATTTAGTCACGTAGGTGCTTTTCAATTATAACATAGGTCTACAATGTTTTGTTACCGGGAATTTGGGAGTCATTTTTAAAGAATTTTGTTGCGTAGAATCCGAATCCAAGATCATAATTGGGCTATCGTCATGATTTCGAGATATTTGAGGTGATGGACTCAAAAAAATGGTTTGTTTGCTACTTTTGAAGTTATGTACAGGTCTTTTTTTATACATTATTTAACACGACACTTACCCTTCAAAATAAACTATTGTTTTGTTACGCCAAAGAAGTTTAACTTCTTGCGTGCATACATAAGTACACACACACACACTTTTTTTTTAAATAAGATTTTTCATATCTGATTTTGGTAACACAAAAAGTCACGCGTCGCCATTGCTAACATTAACCCCAAAAACACCAGGGTACAGTATTTTGTACATCATAATCGTAGTTTTTGATCCCGAAAACCCCAAGAGAAATTTTTTAGATACCAATATCGTTTTTTGTACATACGGAAGTGAAAATTTAAATTTTTTGACAATGTATTCATAGGTTAGGTATCATGTGAGTGGGGCGTAGGTCGCCCCTCCACTGCGACCAATGTTAGGTCTATTGTGGCTCACCCCTAGAAGTTATAGTTCACCGCACAATCCAGCCCTTCTCACGAAGTTCATGGTTGTATGGGGTGAGATTTTCTTGAAATCGTGGGTTCTAGGTTGTTATAACCAAATACTTTGAACCTTATTCTTCCCAGGCCGGGGCATGAACATAGTATATTCGTCTTCCACGCAGCAAAACCGATAGTCCGTTTGTTGATTCAGACCTATCCTTCCGAGGTGGTATCTTAGACGACAGTGTCCTGTAAGCAGTCCCGTTAGAATTCGTAGGTTAGACCTGCTCCATTCTAGGATCTGCTTATTTGTGTTTCTCGAGGGTTTAGGTAAGAACGCCTTCGAATGAGTTAACACTGGTATATCGGACCAGTACGTGAGTATTTTCCTCTTTGCCCAGTCCGAAATGATTGGTGGCACTTGTAGTGTCTCAAAAAACCGGTAAAAACGCCTTCGAATGTGTCAACCCTGGTATATCAGACCAGTGCGTGAAAAGGGTGGGAGTAGTTTCAAATGATACAACTAGAAAAAAGACCATAACAGTTTTGAACATCCTGTACATAACCTCTAAAGTTGCCGTTAGACCTACTTTTTGAGTACATAACCAAAAAATATTTTAAAATTATGACGTGTTAGCTTAATTCTGTCCAGCTGTCTAACAACAAACAAGATCCCATTTTTATACGCTTTATATTAGCTTGACTTGTATCTATCTATCTATGTAACGGAATCTTTGGACACAATTTTCACCCACTTAAAAACATCGGATCGACTTGAAACTTTGTATACTTCTAAAGGACCGATGACAATAGATTAATTTTATAAATTTTTTCAAAGATCCTGGCCAGAATCATCAGTATATTAGAAAAATAAAGTGTGGTATAATAGATTGCGGTCATAGCGATTTTTTAGCGTCCGGAGAGGGAACTTGAGAAACGGCAATCACTGTCAGTAAATAGAAAAACCCGAACTAAAAAATGCAAAATAAATAATAGTTTAAAAAAACTAAGACAACACGCTTTATAAGAAAACTGAACTAAAAACTAATCTCCAACGCGCTTGGGATAAAATTAGAGTAGTCAACAAAAAAATCATTTGCTACACATCTAGAATAAAACTAGAGTTAAGGAATGAATAAAAATAATTTTACAATCAAAAGCGTGGGGTGCGCTATATCAATTAATATATTTGATAATAAACCGATATTGGTAAAAGTAAAGCCTCCAAGAAGAAAACGTAAACATCATAAAAAGCACCCCCGCTTTTGATTGTAAAATTATTTTTATTTGTTCGATAACTTTTAGTTTTATTCTAGATGTGTTGCAAATGATTTTTTTGTTTAATATTCTAATTTTATCCCAAGCGCGTTGGAGATTATTTGTAGATCTGTTTAATTATATTTCGAACATTCAAAAATAAAGAAGTTAAATAAGCCGCAAACGAATAAAAATAATTAATCCCTTATCGTGATGATATTTTAGGCATTGGCAGCGTTGAGGTCTTCGATGAGGCCGGAGTCTAAAGTTTTGAGTAAACTCGAGAAGGAAGTCGAATGGTTGGAAGGAGAAAAAAGACAGCTGGAGGCTCATATAACGAGAACGGAAATTTGGGCAGAGAATTTGGGAAGATGGAGAGCTTATGTGCAGTCTGCAGAGGTACCATACACATTTAACAAAATATTTTCGAATGTTGAGAGAACGTTTTGAAATTTCAGGTATCCGATGAAAAGGAACCTCCTCAATTCGTGTTGGTAGTTCAAATGGCCGAAGAAGAGTCGCCAGAGGGGGAGGAAACTATTTGCACCGGATGGGTCGTCTGTAGAAACTTGACGCAATTTCAGGAGTTACATAAAAAACTGCGCCCTCTGTGTTCGGACGTGCGCAATCTGGATTTGCCCACCAACACATTCAAATTTTTATTCGGAAAAAACGACAAACCGACGCTGGAGAAGGCCAAACAACAAATACAAAAGTATTTAAACGTAGGGGTATTTTTTCGCTGATCTGATGGTTTGGTGTATTTTTTTTTTATTTTAGTTTGTGTTGAAAGACGATAGATTGAATCAAAGCGAAGCCGTCTATGCTTTTTTGAGCCCGAGTTCTGAAAATCTTAAACAATCCTCGCCAAGCACGAAAAAATCGAGATTTTCCTTTTCGACTTTATTCAAAAGGTGAGTTATAGAAAATATAAAGTAAACATAATGCTAGGGATCATATTTAAAAATATATTATCATTTCCCCATTAAGTCTTTTTAAATTACTCTAAAGTTAAAATACTCACCAGTTAAATAAAGTGTGGTAGATTGTTCTACAGGGTGTTTTAAAAAAAAGTAACCCAGTCTCTAGGATAGGTAGAAAACTGAAAAATAATGTAAAATTTTTTCGTAACGCCATCCGTATTCAAAAGCCGTGGAAACTAACGAAAGGAAATACGGTCGTAGAAATACAAACTAGGTTTAATCGCCGTGGAAAAAGAAACTGAATAAATGACTCGTCACTATCGATGGTCAGAACAATACTTCTGAATACCTCCGCCGTTTGCGACGAAGAGAAGACACACAGTGTTGCAATCTGTGATCGCACTTTGTAAAACACGATACTGTGTACCATTTTCGGAATATTTTGATTTGAAAATTATGAAGTAATAACCAATGCTGGTATAAAGTAATGATAAAGTTATAAGTTATTACTTCATACCGAAATCGGTACACAGTATCAAGTTTTACCAAGAGTACCTTTTTGGTGTAAAATTGAATGATGTTTAAGTTCACTTGAAATTTTGATTAATAAATCTAACCTTAAAAAAGTTATGTTCAATACTACTTGGTACGAACCGCCCTCTATGAAAGTCAGATATAAAATCAAATTCATGGGATGTATCAGCTTTACAGTAGTTTCGGCAAAAGGTATGTATTGGGATTTTTCGAATATCAGATGTATATTCAGAAACGTAAAATAAAAATTATACTGTTAATATGACACTTTCCATCTCATTCTTTTATCTCTTTTTTGGCCACCTCCGCACTGGCACTATTTATTAATCGATCCCATCTTCATGCTTATGATAAAAGCTGATGCAAGATATTGTAAATTAAAACTTTTTAAATTTTTGTTTCTTCTGATTGGCTTGCAGATGTGCATTCTTCCCGAACGTTTATGATTTTTAGGTCTTACAATAACGTGTTTTTTCAGTGGCAGTGAACAGAGCAAAGAATCTTACTCGATACTGAAAGAAAACGACGAAGACGACATATCCCAGTTGGATTCTTCCGTTGATACGGTGGATTGCATTAGATCGAACGGAAGTTACTCCAAAATGTCTGATGATACCATAGCGGAACCGCTGTACGGTCTGTTCAGCGAAATATTCGACATGCGAGGCGTGTTTAAATATGTGAGGAAAACTTTAATCGGTTTTGTTCAAGTGACGTACGGTCGCAATATCAACCGACAAATCTACGACACCATATCCTGGTGGTTTTCCGAAGAAATGCTGCATTTTTATCTGACGGTGGTGCTGAAGAATTTTTGGCCCGGCGGGTCGTTGGCTGAACCGGGGGCCGCTAGATCCAAGGAGGAGAAAGTACGAACAGCGCAGAGGGCGCAGGAGATGTTCGTCAATAACGTACCAGAGCTGTTGACCACTCTGGTGGGAAGTAATGCGGGCAGACTCGGGGCAAAGAAGGTTTTTGATGCGTTTCAGGAGAAGAATATGAACAAACATTTAGTTTATGTAAGTTAATAAGTCATTACACAAAAAATAAACTTTAAAACACAAGGAAAGAAAAAATAACTTACAATATTCTTTCAAAATATATTTAGTGGTGTACTTTTTTTTGCAGGAAATTGTTGAAGTTGTTTTGGATGCAGTTTTTCCAGAATTGGGCTAATTCAAACGAAGGACAGTGTAGAATAATTCTAGTCATTATTTTAAAATTTATAGCTAAAGCATTAATTTTATATATTAAAAATTTATTTGTTTTGGTATTACCTGTGATAATTTTTAATTCCAGTTATTTGTAATAGGTATTCCTGCTCTGTATTTTATGTTACAATTAAAATACTAAATGTATTTTAAATGCATTTGATTTTTATTACGATCCCTCTTTTTTAAGGGCTCTATCCAACTGTTACAACTTTAGATCCAACAATACTTTCTCCAGAATCAAAGAAATCTTCTGAATGTCATCGGCTTTAAAGCGAAGATCCTCGACAGTGACCCTCTTTTTCGTACGAGAGCCTCGTCTTTTAATCCTCATTCCTAGAAAACTGGCAGCAAAGGCAATTCTTTCTTTCTGTTTTATGTTTGAGGTAGTTTACTACGATTTTATTATGTAACATTTCTTGCCAAGTTCGGCATCCCGCACGACCTCGCACGCTACTGGGATTCTCTATGATTAATAGCCGGCATAGACACAATAGCTGATCACATCTGGCAGAAACACAACATTTATGCCCGCATAGCATATCAACTGGTAAAGATGATTTATTAAAGAAAGAGACTTTTACCTAACGAAACGGATGTCGAGTGCCGATTTAAACGAAATGGGTTACCACCCAACCACACCTTTACTTCTTCAACATCTTTACGTATTCTCGTTTCAGAAAATAAGCGGGAACTACTTAGTTTATTGACAAGGCAACCGTCATGTTTATTTGAATTTTCATCCTACTCAGACTGATTTAACCGGAAGTGGGTCATTAACAATAATAATTGATCTCCATATGGAAAAATCACGTAACGCGAGATGTCGCTGTCGATGACAAAATGTTGGATCAAGTTGTGAACAACAAATATTCTGTCATTTAATCACTTGTAAAACCAAAGTTTTTATTAAAGGGAATTTTAGTTATCTCAGAGATTTGGGTCGATTTTTTGTGCTAAACTATTGGATTGAAGCTGGATTTTAGGTTTGTTTTCGACGTTTCAGTTTTATTCTCGTTAAATGCCCGTAAAGACCAAGTGAGTCAAGATATCAACTTTGGTTTGTTTTCGAAGATTTTCAATTCTGTTATCTCTGGAATTCTTGTTGTAGAAAGTCGAAATATCAATTTCGAACATATTGTATTATGTGGGTGAACGTGTTCGACCAATAAAGGAGGGTGAAGAGGTTTTTAAGGCTAGCCACATCATTTTACGTGGAACTGACGGTCTTAATGAAAAAATCATAAAAATCATCTTTCAAACGCATTCTCTGTATTATTGAAGTCACTATGAATAATCATAAATAAAATGATAGATCATTGGACAACAATATCAAACTTACCACTGAAAAAATTATCTTTCACAAAGTGCTTGCTGCAAACAAACATAAACTTTGAGATTGGTTTTCCTATCTTCCATTTTTAAGGTATCTTAAGATTTGAAGGAAATTTATGCAAAGCATATCATCTGTTTTATTTCTTTGCATTTTCGGATTTTGAGGTTTATTAACACCAATTCTTTACAAAATATCGTTTCAATGCTTAAATTGTTTAAAATAATATATTAAGTTTACTATTCACCCATATAAACAAAATAAATGGAAGTTAGTTTGTTGTTCACAACTCTAGAAGTTCATATGATCAATAATAGATGTCGCCCACTCCGTGATTTTTCCCAATAGGAAAAACGGAGAACAAGTTACGAACCCCCTAAGATAGGGATGGCGCTAGCAACGCATTTTTACAGGTAACTGTAATATGTTAATAGAGAGGGCAAATGTCATTTCTCTTTTCAATTGTGACAACCGAAGGTGATCACGATCAGACCGATCAAAAATATTTCGGTTTGTATAAAAAACAATACATTCTCAAAATCTTTCTTGTCATTTACACAGCATATCCCCACATAACAATGCAACTCCCATGTTAACGTTTGGGGAACAAGTTTGAGCTTCCCAGGCGAATGGTAGGTAAACTAATCACAAATTGGGTGCCATTTTAAAATATTCTATTCTGAATATTGTCCTCGGACTGGTTTCAGAACGATGTTTTGTTGAGAGCTGGAGTAGAGAGAACTAAATATCGTAAAACAACGAAAAACGTCTATCCGGGCCACATACTTAGAAGTGACCGATATTCTATCCCAAAACTCATTCTCCAGTGCAAAATTTAAGGGAAACGTGGACAAAGACGTAAGCAGCATTCTTGGCTTCGAAATACTAGAGATTGGTGCGGAATACCAGATGCAGGGTCTATATTTTGCCACGCTAAAAACAACACACTTGTCATTTTATACTGGATAAGGGTCCCCTACGTGCAGGTATGCACATGGGAAGCGAAGGAGAAGAAAAAGATTTCTAATAAATACACAAAATAGATAAATATCTGCCTCTTAGTTAACCACGCTACCTACTAAATATTACAGGTTTGACCTGTAACCAAGCCTACCAGAGCTTTGTTCTCCTCTCTGCTGATTGACTGGCTTCTCAGTGAATTATTTTGACCTATCTGCAGTCCTCCACCTCCATCTTGTTTATTGTTCTCTTTACCCCACTCTCTAAAATATTCTTTGATCTGTGCTCTGAGCCCATAAGTAGCTACCTCGCTCCCAACTTTGCCAGATCACCTGCTAGCCCATTCCCCGGGATCCCTTATTGTACCTATACCCAGATCAACTTGATGCCTTGACCTTGTGATAGATTGTTCAGTGCATTATAGCATTCCAGAATCACTTAAAATTATTGAGTGATTGTGTGCATAGTTAGAAGAGCTGCTCTGTCGTCTGAGCAAATGTTCAAGCTCTCCCCGCACTTACTGGAAGGGAAAGTTGGACAATGTGGAATGCCGAATAAAACAAATTCATTATTTCATTGCATATTTATAAAAATTTCCGAAACACGTCAATTTTAGATCATAAAATGACATCCTGCAACGAACAAATTTCATCCCCACATTTAATATTGAAGCAGTTCAAGATTTTTGAATTTATTTTTTTTTAATAAATTCATATACTTACTTTTGGCGGTAAATCTTGGGGAATGAACCCCAAACAGATTTACTGGATTTATCAAACAATGATAATATCTATGGGCACGTATGGTTCAGTAGTCTGGTGGACCAAAGGGTTACAACAGACTGCTAGAGCAAAGCTTGCTGGACTTCAGCGGCTGGCATTCCTGGCCATAACTGGAGCTATGTCCAGCACATCAACGGCAGCGATTGAACACTAAATCATCCTCCCCTAGATATTCTCTTAGAGAGGGAGGCCAGGATGGTCTCCTACAGATTCCTGTATTAGGAGGGGCAAATTAATGGAGATCAACTCGGGGATCACTCTGGGATACTGAGGGAAACAAAAAACTAACAAATTCTCGGGATGATTCCTGACATGCTAGCCACAAAAATACACGTAGAAAAGTCGTTCAAAGTCCTCTTTCCGAACAGAGATGAATGAGCGAGGGATCAAATTTTCTTCACAGGGACTGAATACGTAACGTACACAGATGGTTCAAAAACACCAGATGGAGTTGGGGCCGGTGTTTTCAGCAGAAGATCAAACATTGAAATATCTACCAGTCTTGGCAGGTATGCTACAATCTTTCAGGCTGAAGTCTTCGCTATCGAATTGTGCTGACTAACAGACCTCTAGCAAACAAAAATATAAATATAATATCAGACAGCCAGGCTGCTTTAAAAGCACTAAGCTTCAACAAGATAAACTCTAAACTTGTATGGAATTGAATCGAATCCCTAGAGTATCTTGGTACCAACAACAGAGTGACCCTGCTGTGGGTACCTGGGCACCAGGGGGTGAAGGGAAACGAAAAACCCGACACCCTTGCAAAACGGAGGGCCGAATATGCGTTCACTGGACCAGAACCGGTTTTTGGAGTCACCTTAAGTACCGCCAAAACAATTATTTCGGACTGGGCGGAGAGGAATATACTCATGTACTGGTCCGATATACCAGGGTTAACTCACTCGAAGGCGTTCTACCTAAACTCTCGAGAAAAACAACTAAGCAGATCCTAGAATGGAGCAGCAATGACCTGCTAATTCTAACGGCACTTCTTACAGGACACTGTCGTCTAAGATAGGTCTATATTAACAAACAGACTGTCGGTTTTGCTGCGTGGGAGACGAAACTGCTGAACATATACTATGTTCATGCCCCGGCCTGGAAAGAAAAGGTTCAACTCATTTGGTTACACCAACCTAGAACCTGCCATTTTAAAAAAAAAAACTCACCCTATAGAACCATGAACGGGCTGGATTGTGCGGTGAACTGTTACCTCTAGGGGTGAGCCACAATAGACCTACTAAAGGTCGCAGTGGAGGGGCGACCACGCCCCTCTCACATAATACCTAACCTAACCTAACTTTTGGCGCTTTCTTTAAACTTTAGACTCTTGCTACTGTAGCGCCACCCTTATTTAACGCTATCGACGGACACTTTTTCATACACAGAGAAGGTTCTCCTTGTCTCTACCCTTCATAGTCCATTTTTAAGCTGTTACGTCACGTGTACGTTACCCATACGACGATTTTAAATCCAAATTATTCTCTCACTCTCACTCCAGACCTGCTGGCATAAAATCTACCCAACTTTACGTCGTGATATTCGTCATATTAAGCAAGAATAAGGAAGAGAATAACGCGCAGTACTCTCTAGACCAGACAAAAGTGACTGCAGAACGTTTGCTTGTCATATTAACAAGTGAAAATTTAATTAAACTGAGTTTGGAGGATTTCACCGATGGCAACTTAGTTGTGATTTTAATTAGTACGATTTCGTTGAGAACGTCGAATATGTGACTTGTTTACGAGTAAAACGCAAGATTGGGTTGTTAGAATGCCTTAATTTTAGAATGGATGGTAGACAAAGTGGATATACGAAACAAATTAATTATTTTTAGACACACACAACAATAAAAAATGTAGAATAGTAGATTCTTTCACTAGATTAGAATGAAAAATTCGATACGAGTGGAATATTACGAGCGCGACGAACCACGAGTATCGAATCTTTTCATTCTAACCGTGTAACAGACGATATTTTCTCCACGACCAAAGAATTTAAATAAAAAATATTTTAAAGAACTTAAGTAAATAATATTCTTCATATTCCTGTTTTGATTTTTGAGGAAGTAGGTTTTCTGTTATGTTATTAGCGTAATTTGTAATATCAGGAGGAGTATTTTCAAATTCTAAATCTGATTCACTTAAATTTTTGCTCACTTTTATACAAAACTTTTAAAAAATGACTTTTAAGGAACGACGCGTCGACAATTTAATTTGAAACTGACTGATTTACTTCAAAGAGTTTATTTGACATCCATGACAATCGCTATTGTTTAAAACAATTACGAAATATTCATACCGTAACAAGTGATTAAAACTGTTACAGAATGAATATTCTCACTCTATAGTGTGAATGTTGTCATTATGTTTTTAAAAATAATTCCATAATGAATATATTCCAAGTATGGTCTTGGAGAAAATATTTTTAAATAGCTATGAACTGTTTTTAATGTTTATAAACAACAATTAATAGATGTAATTACAAAATTAACACAATGACATTTGCTGTCACAGTTCATAAATAGAAGAAATTTAAGTAACTAAATGTACAACAGTCGTTAAAATAAAAATACTTTCTATAAAAATAAACGTTTTGGTGATGCCTTTTAAATTAATGAAACAAAATACCGACTTAATTCGTTCCATTGAAACTTAAAATTGCACCGGCGTATAATAATAGTAATAATTAAACATTTATATTCCGAAGTTCTTCGTATTTAGGATGAAATTAACGCTGACCGTACTCGAATAATGGCAGAGAAAAATTAGGTCCGTCAAAACTAATTTAATAAAACCCAAAATGTGTCATGTACAAAACTAATTTGACAGCTCAATTTTAATCATTAATTATTAATTTTACCTCGACTACCTACTCTCTGAATGTACACCAGTTATTAATCATTTAATCCACTCTTACCAAATTTAAGCTGGTACTTTTTTCTTCTTTTTATTTCCTCATATGCCTATAAACCCGGAGCTGTTTAGCCATTATACCTCAAAGAACAAAAATACCACACACAACACAATTTGCTCTTAATAAATGTTGGAAAAATAAATTTTTTTATTGCAGTAAAGCTGTAATAAAAAAAAATTTTACGGGTTGCACTCTGGGAGTGCCGGCAGAAGTGAAAACTTAAGTATTAACGCGCGTGAAAATATTATTTTTAATCTGAAAAATATTGTCTCCAGATTTCCATAGTTTATGAATAATGCATCATTTTTATTAACGCTTTATTATAAATCATATATTAAACATCAGTACCAGATTTGAATGTTTTCGATTTCTTTCTTCCGCTTTTTGTTTGATCTTCTTTCAATATGGCGCTTTTCTTCCTACCTCGACTTTTTCGTTTCCGGCTACCTCGTTTTCGGTTTTGTCGCTTTTGGCTACGTCGTCTACGGCTTCTGCTTCTATTTTTTCTTCGTCTTCGAGCCTCCGTTATCGGCAAACCAAAACCTAATTTAAACCTTCCCCCGTTCTTTTTGATCAAACCAGCTTTCAGTCCAGTTTTTAATGCTTTTTTAACACAAATTGATGCATTTTTTAACGGCTTCTTGCACTGATAAATTATTTGATCTAAAATTTTGTCGGGGGAGAACCATTAGAGTCATTAAAACACGCTATGGTGTCCATAACATCTGCTAAAAACGACACCTCTCCTTGGACCATTTTAATGCAGCAAAAGCAGAACTTAATCAATAAACTAATGAAAAGCACTTAAATTTTGAATTTAGCTACTAAATTAATTTGTCAAAATGACATAAAAAATGTACTTGAATTTGTCAGTTTGTTGAATAAGGTTGCCAAGTTACCAGTCAAGAAAAGTCGCATTTTATATTGCTCCAGTGAAATACATCCGTCTTACGAATTTTCGATCAGGCCACGTGTCCTGACGCGAGTTTAACATTTTTTACTCATTACAAAAAAAGTTCACAGCGTGCCATAAGAAGTTATCACTTCAAAAAAACAAGAAATTAAAAAAAATTGTCATTGGAACTGCCGACAGTTGTTTTTTGGATTTTCAAATTAATTGTAGCATTAAAAATTAAAATTTCATTATATCAACATTAATATGATTGAATAATACATAACCTAATAAAGATAGGCAGCTTAAAGCCCCTTTTTGACAGATATAAAAGAGGAATCACCGTTTTTTTAATATTATTTTGAAATATGGAGACTAGAGATAAGGATAACAATTTCTGTGTTTAAAAAATGTCCCTAAAAGTGTATTCAAATAAGAAGAAGAAGCAAAGTTCAGATCCAACCTTGCGACTACCAGCACCACCATTATACACCACATTTTCCAATAAAATTCCTCTATAAGATTGTCTTCTTTATGTCTACTCTTCATATTAAATTTATTAAATAATAAATACTTTTATTCTGTAATTCATTTTCGGGTCTGTTATTGGTTCGTCAGTACTTTCATAATCAAAGTTAGCCGAATTGCCGCCCTTGGAATTTGCCTACATTCGCCACATAGTTGGCGCGTACCTGCTTCACTTCTTCTGCACAGCTAAGTGCAGATCTTACCTTCATACCTTCACTCCATTATTCCAAACAATACTATGCGCCTTTCTGATGTTTAATATTCAAAGAGTTATTTATTATTACGTACTCTCTGCCTTTACACCAAAGCCATGTTTTTTGGGGTTTAAAGTGTTCCAAAAACTGATTCGCTTGCACATGCGCAAAGTTTTTTCTTTTTCTTTTTACGGATCAAATCAACACTTTTTGGATTACTTTAAATCCCAAAGAACGTAGCTACGTTATTAAGTAATTTAATCCACTATTACCAAATTTAAACTTTGCTTGCAAACTGGAGGCTGTTCACTTAATTGTGCATCAGAGAGCAAAAATATACTACAACACAATTTGTTGTTAATAACTGTTAAAAAAATACATTTAGAACTCTTTCATTACAGAAACACTCTGAAAGTGATTAAGAAAATTGTAGCAAACAAGGGAATAAAATTATCATTTGATGAAATTATGATTACGAACTATATGTATAACAATAACAAAAAGGAATATGTTTCTTATTTATCACTAAACACATTTTTTAATACTTGCCAAAGCAAGTTAAATGCATTGTCGATGTTGACGGTATGAATAAAATGATTTTTTAATGGTAATCCAACTGGCCTAGCAATTGATATTCGCAAGGCAGTGCCGATGCTGAAATAAAATAAAAGTCTCTGCATATATCGTGTCGAGCAGAGCAGAAAACAGAGACCGACCGCGGCCACGGTGCTGCACCATAATTTGCGCTTAGCCAAGTTAAGCCCGAATGACCAGCTAGGCAACTTCTTTATTGCCTAGTGTGACCTTCGACCGCAACTGCTGAGCTTGTCGTCCTTCCTTTTTCCATTTTAGACCAGGGAGCGAGGACGTAACATCACAAAAATACTCCGATGCTTAAACTTAATCGAAACATTATTTTTATGCCACAAACAACAGTAATTGGCTAACTCGATTAAAAATACGATTCAGGTCTATGTTAGTTTCACTTCCAAAGAGCAAAAATCTGCTAAAACTCTTCCAGATTTTTTTATTAATATTATCGTTAATAAGTTCACTGGGAGGTTTATACTAAACATGTTAATCGATATTGCCGACATGTTAGAACCATAAGAGTCAACATTTCCTCAAGTGCAATGCTATACAGAGACAGTGAACAATAGTACGAGACAATCGGACACTTGCACCACGACTATTCTGTTATCACGTTAATCAGAGAATAGATTCTTCTTCTTCTTCTTTGGGTGCCCTGTCCTCCTCGGACGTTGGCAATCATCAGCGCTATCTGAACCTTGTCTACAGCTCGGCGGAACAATGTGGTAGTGCTCACTCCATACCATTGTCTTAAGTTTTTTAGCCAGGATATCTTTCTTCTACCCGGGCCTCTTCGTCCTTCGATCTTTCCTTCTATAATAAGCTTTAAAAGTAGATACTTGTCATTCCTTAAGATGTGACCAAAATACTCCAGTTTGCGCTTTTTTAGTGTAAACAGAACTTACAGCTGCTTGTCGAGGCGTTGAAGTACCTCGGTGTTACGCACTCTTTCTACCCAGGAGATTCTTAATAGCCTTCTGTACGTCCACATTTCAAATGCCTCCAATTTTTTGCACATCGCATCTGTCAAAGTCCAAGGTTCCATTCCATAAAACAGTATGCTGAACACGTAACAGCGAAGCATTCGGACGTGCAGAAGCAAGCTTAAATTTCTGCTGCAAAGTACCTTACGCATCTTCAGGAACGAAGCACGAGCTTGTTTTATTCTGGCACGAATCTCCTGCATGCCGTCCCACTTCTCATTTAGTTGACACCCAAGATATTTAAAAGTTTCTACTCGCTCTATTCGTTGACCGTTAATTGCCAGGTGTCCGTCCACGTTATTTGATTTGCTAACTGCTAGCCACTTTGTCTTTCTCACGTTCAGGCTAAGTCCGGCCTCTGAGCTTGCAGCCGTCACGCGGCTTACCAGTTCCTGCAGTCCTTCCAGGGAGTCGGCAACAAGAACCGTATCATCAGCATACCTCAGATTATTGATATTAATCCCATTGACAGATATCCCCTCGTCACATTCATCCAAAGCCTTTTAAAATATTCTGTCGGAATACAAATTGAATAACAGTGGTTATAAAATGCATCCTTGACGAACGCCTCTCAGGATTTTGATCTCGTCGGACGCGGTGTTATCGATTCTTATGCGAGCACTTTGGTTCCAGTAAAGGTTGGCTATTATTCTGAGGTCTCGTTGTTCCAGTCCTATTTCTCTAAGAAAGAATAGATACTGGAAGAAAAATAACCATTCCAGGCTAATCGAAGATAATTTTCTCAAGGAAATATCATCACATATTTCAGAACAATGGAATGGTTAAATGCCTGAGAGAAAAACAACTCCAGGGAGCCTAGGTGTTGTGGTAATAACTCTCAAATTTCAGATTTAGACACCATTCTTTAAAAAGATTGCCCTCTTAAATCAAATATTTCATACTTACATATAATCGCGCCTTTCAGGGCATCATGCCTAATATTCACTATGGACTGTGACTCCTCCTTAGATGATGTTAAATGACCTGATCATCGGCATAATATTAAAAAAGTAATTTATATACAGTGTGTGCCAAACCAAGAGTACCAGCAAGCGACGAGCATGTATTAAAGCTTTAATGGAAGTAAAAAAAGCGAAAGACGTGTGTAAGAACATTAACAATTGGACAGACCTACCTCTTAAAATAAACATAAACTTATAATCTGCCGTAGATTTTAATGAAATAGGAAAAAATGGGAAGCTAATATTTTTAAAAATATTTGACATTTTTGAAGTTGAAATTTTCATGACTTTTTTACAAACCCTGTATACTGTATACATATCACTAATTACTTTTAACCTTTCTACCAACTACCACATATTTTTTATTTTTTTTTATTTATATGTTCGCATAGAATTTTTAATAATTCAATATTTCGAAAATTTTAGATATTAAGTATTCTACAAATAGTGACTCCAAAATTTTACGTAAAATTTGAAAATGTAATAACATAGAGGGTTTTCTATTTAAAAAAACAAAGTTGCTTTCCACTTCTGGTGCAACCGAAAGTAGCATGTCTGTCAAAATATTGTATTTAAATTTACAGATAGCTTAAGCTCGTCGTCGTAGCACACACTGTATTTTTCCATTAAACGTATTTACGTAATATTATTTTTGTTTCTCAGTCGACAAATTTTCTTCCTCTAACTCTTCAAGACTTACATCCATTTAGACACCTTAAATTTGTATCTATAATTCGGTTGTAAACACCTGTTGAAACAATTCTTTCACTAGATAATATAGTACCGGAACATTTTGATGCTACGCAATATATTTTGTAACGTCATGTACTGGTCTATGGGACGTACGGTAATGCCGATGGTTGTTTTCCCTTTCCAAATCTCTTGGAAAACTAGGGATTTAGTCCCGTTTCACTTGAGTGTACATTCGCGAGATATATGGGGCCGTTAATGCTCGACCTGTTTAGGCTTTAGGTGCTGTTGCCGTCGTTGTTGGCTAATTAAAATTACTCAACAATTTGCTGGATTAGTTGTTACTAAAAAGACAACTACTGCGGTCGCGACCTCGACTGCATGTTTAATTCTTTTGGATGATACTTTTCTGCACGTTGGCCTTTAACATTGTCCAATTATGCTTGGATGTAAATAGTCTGGTCAAAAAAATTGGATAAAATCACGATGGGCATTAGAGATAAATTACTAATGAAAGGGACACGACAAACGTTCCCACTTAATCGCGGTGCTGGTGACAAAAAAATTAATACCAAATGTACTGTATAATAATTTTACAACTTTTAGTTGTATTTATCTATTTAAAAACTATCAGTTTATAATTCAGTGCCGACTCTAGACTGCGCGTTGAAGGAAGAGACATCGCGGGTGCGGGGGAAATATTGTAGTTGTTTTCTAATATTTATTGTTGGTTGCGACAGTTAGGTGGAAAGGGCGTTCTCCGAATCTGCCTGGGGCTATAACAACGGTCTTAAAGATGTTGGCGTGCAGGGACGGATCGAAAAAGGATTTTAAAATGGAAACAAAAAAAATCAAACGAAGTGTTGCATCTGTGATCGCAACAGAGGGCTTCAAATCGTCGCTTCAAATTTCCTCTCTCACTCTTATAGCCAAGTCATCTGCACAACATTAAAAATCTACTCCTTGCATGAAAAGTTTGTCCAGCAGAGAGTCGACAATTTTCAATTATGCTTTTGATCCATTTGTAGATTTGGCTGCCAATTCTTCTATCTCTAATTGACATTTAAAGTACAGTTCACAAAAGCAAACAAAAGCCGTGGAAAATATGCCAACTATTTTCAATGTTATCGTAAACGACCAATCGCGATGTAAGATTTGAAAGTTTAAAGGTTGGCGCGTATAATCGAAATATCACAATCGAATGATTTTATGAATAATACAATAATGAGTGCTGACAGTTGTTATTTAAAACATTTGTTGTTAGCTTGCCAATGTTTTAATTTATTTCAATTTATTTAACTTTCCTAATACAATTTCAATACAATTGACCTAGATCTGATTTTCCTTTTTTAAAAAATTATCAGAAAAAAACTAACCTTACTAATTTGGTTGACAGTTGACACTTAATGTTAGCGATAGTCGGTTTTCGATATGAAATGAAATATATCGATACCAAAAATACAACAACAGTGACATGAACACGCCCACCAGAGCTTTTGTTTGCTTCTGCTAACTGTAACTGTGGTAAGAAAACCTGATTTCCTTGTGGTCAAGGCAATGGCTGATCTTTCCTACTAAGTTGTTAAGTGCTAAATCCCTAGATTTGCCTGTTTGGTGAGTATATTGATGGGGATTTATGAGATATTCCCCAAGGCTCGCTTCCCTAATATGAAATAAAATAAAAGAAAGAAAATACAAACAACAGGTTCCAGCTTTCATCATAAAGCACAGTGCATTGCGTACGCGGATGACATTATGCTTTTAACAAGAATTGAAAAAGATTTTTAGTAAATTTGCAGATGCAAAAAAGTCTGGCCTACAAATAAATTAATAGAAAACAAATTACATGTAAATGCGTGCAGTCATAAATGAGAATAATGAATGGCAACAGAGCGGGGGGATCACTATCAAAAATATTGAGAGCGAAAAACCAGTCGGAAGCAATCGAAATTAAAGCATACGAAACAGTTCTATACGCATAAAAAACTTCGTCAGTCACAAAAAAAGAGAAAAATAAACTGGAAATATGGGGTAGAAAAATCCTCACGATAATATTTGGCGCTATCAAAACGGCAAAAGGTATCTACAGAAGGGTACAAACAAGATATGGACAAATTCAAAAAAACAAGGAGTGAGACATATTGTCAGAATGTACCAGCAAAGAATTGTAAAAATGTTGCTGGATGAAGGGAAAGATGGGAAAAAAAGAAAACCCTACGAAAAAGAATTCAAGTGGGATATAAGGGAGGTAGAAACGATTGAGAGAAAAGAACAGCAAAAGACCGAAGGAAATGGAAAAGAAGATTAAAGTCTTTTTTGACACTTTATGGCTATTCATAAAGCTATGCAGTGCCCCATTCATTTGTTTTCCTGCCAACACCCTTCGCTCAATGTCACTGTCATACCTTCCATCTCTAGTAAATTTTGAACCCAAGTACACAAATTCATTAACTTGTTCCACTCTTTCTCCCTCAATCGAAACCCCACAGTTTGTCATGCTTTCTTCTCTTTCAAAAACCATTACTTTCGTTTTGCTCACATTTATTTTCATCCCTTTGATTTTCAGTGAATCATGCATAACATTAACCATCGCCTGCAACTCCTCTTCAGATAACGCCAATATGACTTGGTCATCGGCGTAAAGAAGGCATTTGACGATCAAATCATTCATTTTTAATCCATACGCACTCTCTTTCAGATCTTTTAAACAATTGTCTATGTATAAGTTAAACAGCCATGGCGAAGCCACACATCCCTGTCTCACACCTTTTTCGATGTTAAACCAGTCCGTGCAAGCTCCGTTTATCCTGACACAAGCAGTGGAATCCTCGTAAAGTGATTTCAGTGCTCGTATTAAACTACCACTCACCCCATACATAGACAATGTAGACCACAATAAATCTACTCCATATATATAATACCATTCATGAGCAACAAGTTTATTTATAAAATATAAAAATTGATAATCTAAAAGTATCTTGTTTGGTTAACTCGATAAGCTTCAAATAGGTACTTAATACACCTCGCGTTGTTTTTTGAAAGATAACAATATTGAGGAGCAAAGTTTAAAGAGGGACTTAGCATTAATCTTTGATAATAGATTCGTTCAATATAAATATTCTCATCGCTCAGTAGGATTAATTTTCCACACTGGCATGATGAAGTTGTACTGTAAGTTTTTTACAATCCATTTTGTAACGTTGAATTTTTTAATTTATAAATAAAAATAATGTTTTTACCAATTAAGTCTCTGCAGCACTTGGCTAAAGCTTGCGCGCTCATCTGGACAACTTTGCACTAAGAACTCATCGATGGTTTAGTAAAAAGTATACCTAATAGAGTTTCTTTAAGCTCGTGGTGGTACTTCTCGTTAATAATTTATATCAAATTTACTGGAAAAACTACCGACGACTATTGTCACGTGTTTAACTATTATATTTTATTTGTTTTTTAGTGGCATTTGTGCTATTGTTAGCAACTGAGCTGGCTGCATTCATTGTGGACAGTGGCATCGGTAATAATTTGGAAACAATTTTTCTAAAATCTTCGGTTTCCGGTGGTAACGACATAGGAATAATTGCCAATAAAACCTCAAATGGACTGGTAATCAAGGCCTTTGATGGTAAGCAAACTTCTTATACCACTTTTATCATTATTATTACATTCTGGGGTAATTGACGTGTACAGTAGTCCAAAAATTGAAGACGAGTCTTGTAATTATAAATAAACTAGCAAAAGTAAAGATTTAAAAGGAATTCAAATCAACAAACTGAAGACAACTCTTGCAGTCATAAATAAATAAGCAAGAATAAATATTTAAAAAAACGTGGTCAACAAATTAAAGTTTTGTAGTCATAAATGGCAAAAGTAAAGATTTAGAAAGAATTAAAGTCAACAAACTGAAGACAAGCCCTCTAGTCATATGTAAACTAGCAAAAGTTGAGATCGAAAAAGAATTAAAGTTCAAAAACTAAAGACAAGTCTTGCAGTCATAAATAAATAAGCAAAAGTAAAGATTTAAAAAGACTTAAAGTCAAAAAATGTATGACAAGTTTTGTAGTCATAAATGAACTAGAAAGAACTGAATTCAACCAACTGAAGACAAGTCTTGTAGTCATATATGAACTAGCAAGAGTGGAGATTGAAAAAGTATTGCCTACAAACTGTGGTTATAAATGCATTAGCAAAGGTGAAGATTTAAAATAAACTGAAGTCAACAAACTGAAGACAAGTCTTGTAGTCTTGAACTTATAAAAGATTCTTTTAATCTTTTTCAAACAATGTCAATATTGAACATTTTGTCGTTTTTTTAGTAAACACAAAAAAACAATTTCTAACTGGGACTATTGGAGTCGGCAGAAATTTCATAGACACCACATGTTTCACGAACAAACAATGTCGACTGGGTGATGTCACATTTAGCATAGACGCAGTACCGGATGGAATCCAGTTCGTATGGGAATCCAATAATACGAGCGAAACCTTTACCGATTGTTATGACCTTGTGGATGGCGTCAAATGGTTCGGAGGTCCTGAAAGGAGGGTGCAGACCTGGCCGATCGAAAAAATGGTAATATCACAGTCGTCGGCATACGTCAGTCGAAAGGATGACAATTTTGGAGTAGCCGAACGTTACTGGTTGAATTCGGCGGGAGCTTACATTTACTTAAAAGAAAGAAATCCTCTATTTGTTAGTCAGAATGAGGAAAATACGAAGGATCAGTTGTGTTTCATTTCCAAACTGAAAGGGCCATATATCAACAGGACGAGGGTGAGTAACAGAGTTATGTTTTAACACTTAAACAACTATGTTATATTTTATTACGTAAAGTACTAAATGGGGTCGTTCAAGTCCTTCAGATTTGTATAGAAATATGTTATTCTTATCACGATAAGTACCAAATATGATCTTTTCTCTATTTTTTATGAAAATATGAACATATTATTTTGGAAAAAGATGTAAGTTAAAGAAAATGTATCCTTATGAAATTCACTTCTTTCTTGGTTTCGGTAATTTTAAACTCTCGATACAGAACAAAATAATTTTTATTCCAATACATTTAAACAATAAATTTTACTTTTACAAATCACATAGATATTCAATTAGATATTCAACTAATTACAACTTTCACAACTATGAAATTTCATAACTCATAAACACTTTTTTAAAACTGTTCTCTTCGCTGTCTTTTTTATACCTCTAAATCATAATTCGACGTTTTTCTCGAGAGTCCGGTACAATTCTTCTGGAAGCCGCTAGACACTGCGTTCGAGATCGCGGAGACCGGCATAATAAAGCGCTCATTAATATGCACCCTAGTTGTTATCGACTCTCGGACGCCGACAAATAAACAGGGCTGGGTTATAACAGGTTTAATAAGCAGTGTCAGAGAAGAAGAAAGCCTGGTTAGATTAGCTGGCTACAAAAGCCAATCAAAAAGGCAAAAGACAACGATTGAGAATGTAAACAGACAAGGAATGAGTATAAAAGGTTGAGAGATGTGGCAAAAGAGGTTGAGGAAAGAAAGAAGGAGAATATAAAAGATTAATTTGATAGAAGGTCATCTAACAACTTTCAGAACAACATTAAATATAGCTAGAGGTAAAAATACTACCTCACAACTGGAAAAAATCAGAAACCAAGATGTTAGTATAATAGAAATACTTCAAGTTTATTTGAGAAAGAGGATATAAGGCCCATTTGGAGACATTAGTGAAATTAGAACAATAGATATTGTGGTGCAGAAAATAAATGAATAGGGCCCTGCATAACTTCATGAGCAGCCAAAACGTGTCAAATAAGGCACCATTGAAGTGCTGTCTCTACCGCCCTACAGCTAGAGTGACTCTGATGAAGAAAGTAAGGAATAGTGTGATAAGGTGATATGCAGTAACAAAGATAGAAAATAATGCCTAGATGGTTTGGACACGTAGGGAGAATGGATAAAGGAAGATTAACGAAACAGATTTTTAAGGCAAGTGTGAATGAACGGTAGAGATCGACCTAGGCGAGCATATCTCGATTAGATCGAAATTGCTTTGAAGAAAGGCCAGGTCAAAAGTACCAGCATGTATGAAAGCGATGATGAAAGTAGAAGAAGCAAAAGACGTGTGTAAGAGACTAATGTGTGTATGTTTGTAGGTATTTTTTACGCTTCAGAAAAATAAGAAACTACAAAAAGTTTTAATTTTTTATTCAGTATTGGATGACAATACATACATCTAGATCGCTCTATCTGAATCTAATTCATTTAAATTTAGTTTGGGATCATAAGTTTGCTGTACATTAGTAATTATTTACTTACATCAAAACCCCATCAGCCTCTGGCAAAACAACTGGTGCTTCTTGTGCCTAAGCAAAGAAAACCCTAAACCAGAGAGCTACATCAGGACCCTCATAAACTTCTGGTAAAACAACTGGTGCTGGAGGAAGAGCTCTAACCACAGGGAGGACTCAATAGACCTTATCAGATCGAAGTGCATACTTACAAAAAGCCTCCCATATCTAACTATCTATCTATCAAATGGGATTTCTTTTCACACCAATTTTGTAAGGAGACATTTTAAAAATAAATTTTATCACTGAAAATCATTTATAACAAAAACAGAACGTGCAGACTAATTTAAAAGTGAGCGCGCTGACCACGTCTACGGTAAAATTTGTCCGGACCAATTGTTACTAGGATAGGGCGGACCCTAAATTATGACGTGCCTGTGTTCTTACAGTAATCGGAGTCTACTAGATATTGTGTGAAAAGGCAAAAATTCATCCACTTAACATTCTATGCGTAATAATAGTTATTATTCAAATGGAGAGTAAAATATGTAGTCTTGAGGATAATTTGAGATAATCCATGACAGACAATATGGATTTCGACAACTTCGGTCTACTGGAGATTTGCTGGCTTATGTCACTCAGCTCTGGACAAACACTATTGAAAAGTTTGGTGAATCCCGTGCAATAGCCTTGGATATATCTAAAGCCTTTGACCGCGTTTGGCACCAGGCATTGTTAAGTAAATTAACTGCCTACGGCCTCCCAACCAAACTGCGCCAATGGCTCTTGAGCTTCATGCACGATCGCTCCTTACATGTGGCAGTTGACGGTATTTCTTCTGATGCGTTTAAAACCAATGCCGGTGTCCCCAGGGTTCCATCCTGTCCCCCACCTTATTTCTTTTACACATCAACGACCTCTTAAAAACCACCACGAATCCCATTAACAGTTTCGCAGACGATAGCACACTTGTCTCAACTTTCACATCCTATCGATTACTTTTGGTGAATGATACAAATAGACTCAGGCAGGAACAGGTTGATTCCATCAATAGAGATCTTAAAGCAATCGTCGAGTGGGGAACCAACAATCTTGTTCAGTTTAACGCCCAAAAAACACAAAGTGCCACGTTTTCCAAGAAAGTGAATTCCTCAAATCATCCCATCACAATGTCCGGAAATACCCTTGAACCAAGTCCCTCCATCTCGATTTTGGGAGGCACGGTGTCCAAAAATATGTCTTGGCATGACCATGTTGCTAACATCGCAAAGTCGGCAAGCCAGAGGCTAGGTTTTCTGTGAAAAGCCAGAAAGTTTTTTACTCCTGATCAACTGTTGACGACGTACAAGGCTCAAATCCGACCTCTACTGGAGTATTGCTCGCACATTTGGGGTTCAGCACCAAGGCATTCTCTTCGTCTTCTAGATTCCATTCAGAAAAGAGCCATTCGCTTGATAAACAGCTCAACTCTCACAGATACCCTTCACCCTCTAGAACATAGAAGAAGAGTTGCAGACCAGTCATTGCTCTACAGATATTTCCATGGCAGATGCTCCAGAGAAATAAAAACTCTTGTACCACCATTGGCCACATTCGGCCGAAGAACTCGGTACGCTGATCAGTCTCACCCATTTACTCTCAAGATTGACACTACAAGGACCAATCTTCATCAAGAATCCTTCTTTTACAGGGCTGCTACGGAATGGAATAAGCTTCCAAAATCAGTTTTTCCAGAGAACTATGACCTGCAACTTTTCAAAAAGCGTATCCACAATCATTTCCTTTCTATAATCCCTTCCCCTTCTAATAATCGCAGTGCGGGCTGTCCGCGGCCCTCACGATAGGTCTACCCTTTTTGCGACTATTTTCATAAAAAAAAAAAAAATCTGAAAGATCCTATGCAATAGTTTAAGAGTTGATAATGGAATATCGTATGTACGTAATTACTTTTTTTTAAAGAACTTGCTGGATTATTTATGGGTGTATAGACAGGACGCTAAGGAAGCACATATGGATGCTATCATCAATTATTTGGGAAAACCTACAGGTGAGATATTTTACTTATAGTCCAGTCACCTTAGGCCATATTTTACGAAGTTCTATTCAAGAGGCGCACCCTCTGGCCAATTTTTTTATAGGTTGTTTGAACCTACAAGAATATATAGTCCTGATTGTTCGGCCATTGCCGGGGTATATTTTAGCAATAAAAAATTATTGTAAATTAAAAAATGGATATTTTTGAGATAATTTTTTGGAACGCGTCCTATCGAAAAAAGTTTCCAATAAAATGTGTTCATCATAACGTCCTTTGTAAAAAAGGTCCTGAAAAAAAAGTGCAAACATTGTTAATCAAGCGGTTAATGGCAAATGAAAATGAAAATTCTACATTTCGTTTTTGCAACCGCAATCGGGTGTTTATTAACATATCGGTGTGTAATAAAGATTTTTGCAAAATTCGAGGTCATCAGCAATCCCTACGCTTCCGGCCATGGGATTTAATAAAATTATTCCCTCTACTAGCAATTATGCCATCAAAGTTATCGAAGTGTTGGAAATAATATCGTGTGCGTGCGATGAAAGTAGGGATGGGTCGTTACTCGTGAAAGTTATTTTGGAACGGTATAACGCGTTGTAGCGTTATCAAAAAATACCGCAAAAATCTAAAATCGCCGAAAAAGAGTATCTATATCTCGCAGATCGATAAATCTTGAACGATTCTCTTGTGGTTTGGCTCCTTTACATCATGTACGAGTTTCAAACCGATATGTTAATAAACACCCGATTGCGGTTGCAAAAACGAAACGCAGAATTTTCATTTTTATTTACCATTAACCGCTTAATTAACAATGTTAACACTTTTTTTTCAGGACCCTTTTTACAGAGGACGTTATGATACATGTATATAGTCACGTCTAAATCCCGTAGGGGTAGGCAGAGGCCACTTCCTTCCCCTTGCTACGGTTCTTACACACATATTTTGCTTCCTCTACTTTCATCAGTGCTCTCATACATGCTCGTCGGTTGTTGGTACTCTTGACCTGGTCTTTCTTTAAAACAATAATGATCTGATCGAGATATGTTCGCCGAGGTCGTCCTCTACCGACTTGTCCATTCACACTCGCCTTATAAATTTGTTTCGTCAATCTTCCTTCATCCATCCTTTCTACGTGTCCAAACCATCTAAGCAATCCTTTATCTATCTTTGTAACCACATCTTCTTTTACACCACATTGTACCCCAATCTCACTATTCTTCACTTTATTAATCAGAGTCACTCTAGCTATACTTCTCAGACTACTCATCTCCACAGCATTAATCCTATTTTCATGCTTCTTCTGCCAAACCCAACAATTACTACCATACATAAGTGTAGGAACAATCACTTTTCTATACACAGCCAGACGTGCCTTTTTTGACACTTTTTGGGTGTTCATAAAGCTATGCAGTGCCCATTCATTTGTTTTCCTGCAAACACCCTTTGCTCAATGTCTGTCATACTTTCTATCTCTCGTAAATTTTATACCCAGGTTTACAAACTCATTTACTTGTTCCACTCTTTTTTTCCCTAAAACAGAACTTTACAGTTTGACCTGCTTTCCCCTCTTTCAAAAACCATTACTTTTGTTTTGTATACATTTATTTTCATCCCTTTAATTTTTAGGGCATCTTGCATAACATTAGCCATCGCCTTCAACTCCTCTTTAGATGACGCTAATATGACTTGATCATCGATGTAAAGAAGGCATTTGACGATCAAATCATTCATTTTCAATCCATACGCACTCTCTTTCAAATGTTTTAAACAATTTATTTTAAACATTTTATTGGAAACTCTTTTAGATAGGACGCGTTCCAAAAAAATTATCTCAAAAATATCCATTTTTTAATTTTTGTTAATATAATATGATTGAAACACCGCTTTGTAATATTTTAATTTTATTTTCTTGTACTTGATACAACACATTACACGTTTTTTGTTTAGTGACGCCATGACAGGAAGTTGTCGGCGCAGGATAGGTAAACTTGACATTTTGGTGTTGCCAGTATAAATGTATAATAATAACCAACACGCCTCCTTACATTTATACTAGAAACCATTTATAGTAAACAACCTCTACTAACTTGTAACCTAACTACTTATTATTTTATTTAACATTTAACATTTCTCTGAATTTAATAAATTTAACATTACCCAATGACTTTGTGAATATGTCTGCTACATTATCTTCAGAGTCTATTTTTACAATTTCAATTTTATTTTGTTTAACATTTTCATGAATATAATGATAGTGTACTTCAATGTGTTTAGAATTGTTAGTGAAATTTCCATACTTTGCAATAGCCACTACACCTGAATTATCTTCAAAAATTTAGTTCAGTTACAACTTCTGATAAGGCAATATACTCTGCAAATGTGGAAGACTTTGTTACACTGTTTTGTTTCTTTGATTTCCAAAAAATTACATTTCCAAATAATCTAATTACTAACCCGGAAGTAGACTTCCTGTCAGTAATGTCTCCTGCCCAGTCAGCATCCATAAAACAATCTAAGATATCAGCATTAATATTTTTATAATATCTTAATTTTAGATCTTTAGTCAAATATAAATATTTTAAAACTCTTAACGCATATTTAAAGTGTGTCTCACTGTAACAATTTTGAAATCGACTTAGATAGTTTACACTGAAAGATATGTCTGGTCTAGTACCAGAACTAATATATAAAAGTGCACCTATCAAATTTCTATATTTTACTTCTTCATTTACTTCAGATTGTTCTAGTTTCAGATTTATTTCCATGGGAGTCTTATACAATTTTGAATTTTCAATATTATAACGTTTGGCCAAAGATTCAATATATGATTTCTGACTTAAAGTCAAAGTATTATTCTGCTCAAAATAATTGTATTTTATATCTATCCCTATGTAGTTTTTAACTATGCCCATATCCTTCATTTTGAATTTTTTTGATAATTGTGGTTTTGAAATTGTTGTTTAGTAGTAAAAACGAGAAAAAGTTTGAAGAAAAATAAGATTTCTATTAAAAAAAAAAAAAAAAAACCACGCTCTGCTACCATGTTAATATAATATGATTGAAACACCGCTTTGTAATATTTTAATTTTATTTTCTTGTACTTGATACAACACATTACACGTTTTTTGTTTAGTGACGCCATGACAGGAAGTTGTCGGCGCAGGATAGGTAAACTTGACATTTTGGTGTTGCCAGTATAAATGTATAATAATAACCAACAATTTTCAATAAATTTTTATTGTTAAAATATACCAGGTCCAAACAACTTATAAAAAAAATTGGCCGGAGGGTACGCCTCTTGATAGATCTTATGCTAAGGTGACTGGACTACTATAGTTGGACGGTCAAGTCCTCAAACAATCTGGCTCTAGCAATCAACCAAGATTTGCGATTAGTGGAGGTTTTTGTATCGTTTTGTTTTTAATACATAGGGCACCCGGATTCGAGGATGGTAACCGAACCCATTTGGACAACTTGGGCGCAGTACAAACGAGACATTAGAGACGAAACGGTCTTAGAATTCGCTCAGAGCATCCGTAGTCACGGATATAAAAAAGGACAAGTAGAAATAGACGATAATTGGGAGGTAAGTCTTTAGATTCTTGGAATTAGTTTTAAGAAGTTTTGTTAATTTAAAAAAAATTACGCAGAAATGTTACGGCGCCCAAGAATTCGCGCAAGATAAATTTTCCAATATTGCCAACGTAGTGAAGCAAGTAAAAGATCTGGATTTCAGAGTGACGCTGTGGATACATCCTTTCGTCAATAAGGACTGTCAAAATAACGCCCAAGAGGGCGATGCTAAAGGTAAATGTAAAATTAATCGGACGATTAATTAATTTTATTCGTCCGTTTCACGGACGACTAGTAACGTCCCAATTTAAAATTAGTGAAGTGAAGTGATTTGTGACAAGGTTGTGAAAGTATGTTCTCATAATAAGAGTTACAGGATTTTTCCGTAGGTACATTTAATACATTTCCCAAAGGTCAAAGGTTAAAAAAAATTAGGCACCCTGTTTTGAGAGGATGTCGGCTTTCACGATGCCCTTCACCACCCTAAAATAAAGTCATTCTGTCGTTTGCACCAAGACACTTCAGGGATTCGATACAGCTCCACACATGCTTAGAGTTTCTTGTTGGTGCTCAGTGCTTAAAGAGCATCCTGGCTGTCTGAAATGATACTTATGTTTTTCTTCACTAAAGGTCTGTTAGCCAGCTCTTTTGCACACAATTCAATAGCGAAGATATCCTAAAAGATTGTAGCATAACTAGCAAGACTGATTCATCATCATCATCA
This sequence comes from Agelastica alni, assembly GCA_950111635.1. Taxonomy (NCBI): domain Eukaryota; kingdom Metazoa; phylum Arthropoda; class Insecta; order Coleoptera; family Chrysomelidae; genus Agelastica; species Agelastica alni. The sequence continues at coordinate 11,226,327 of OX467719.1, read as the reverse complement.
TTAGCTCAACAGCCCGTTCTGGGCCTTGGCTGTCGCAATTTTAAACCTCCATCTGGTCGTATCTGTTACAGCATCATTCCAGTTAGGTAGACCAATACTAGTTGCATCGTTCTTGAAGCTGTCCTCCCATCTGAGCCTCGGCCGTCCTCGTCTTCTGCGATCCTCCGCCTTTGCAGACAGTATTTTCTTTGGCATTCTGTCTCCGTCCATTCTGATGACATGTCCTGCCCACCTTAGTCGACCAATCTTGATGACCGAAACATCATCTTTTTCTCCGAAGCTCGAAGTTCGAAGTTGTACCGACGCCCCCACACACCATTTTCACGAATTCCGCCAAATATACTCCTTAGTACCAAGACTGCTTGATATTTTATTTTTCGGTTTCCTACTGAAAACACCGGCTCCAACTCCATCTTTGGTAAAAATTTAGTGCAATAGATTTGCCGAAATTCCATAATGAAATGTGCCTAAAATTCAAATACAAACTTAAAAATTTCATCCTTCACTTGATTTCTTTGTCTCAAACTTGATAGGAGAGATTGACAAAGTTTAACTTTTAAGATTATTTCGTAAGAGGAGCCGACGGTTTGAACAACGCCACCTGGTGGAATGGTGATAAAATAGCACATCAAATCGATTTTACTAAACCGGAAGCCGCTGAATGGTGGAGCAATAGAATCAGGAAGCTGCAACTCGACCCGCAAATCGACAGCTTCAAATTCGACGGAGGAGAAAGCGATTACGCACAACAGGTAACGTGTTACGTACAATAATTCTTCCACAGCTGAACGCACTCTATTTGTATCACAGCACCAATCTTCTTTTAGTAAATGTCGAGCTTTAATATTGATATTTTTTTAGCCCTCTGTGTATCCCCACGTAGATCAGGAACTAATACCGAACATTCTCACTTCTTCGTATTTAAGGACTTGTGCTAAATTTGGAAACCTGATTGAAGTTAGAGCAGCTTGGAGGTAAATATTGCTATAATAATTTTTTAAACTGAACACCTTTTAAGGCGCGTCAGCAACAGATGGGTGACGTCATGGCTTCTTATTCTATCTGTCTGTCAAAAAGTGGCCTCGACCTAACAGTCCACTTGGATAAGGTTATTTATTTTTAAATGGTTTTAATATGGAGGATAAAGTAAAGGAAAACAATCTTATACGGGACTTTCATTGAAAAAATGCCCACCAAAATGTGGTATATAAAGGTGGAGCTGTTTATTTGTGTTTATTTATGAGGCAGTATCCTATGAGGATAAAAATTTTTCTACCGTTTTCCTGGATAAGAGAATACATATGTCTTATACATGGGTGATCTTTCCAGTATTTGGAGTAGTTAGCTCCATAGCAGTACTGCTGGTTGGCTCCGAGCCTATCAGCTGTTGCAAGCCTGTCTGCCTTTTCTTTGCCGTGCACAAAATAAAAATATTGATACGCCTGATGCTTATTCATTATTTTTTAAGAACTCAGGACCTGCCCATATTTGTGAGAATGTTGGATAAGGACACCAGCTGGGGATGGGATGACGGATTACCGACATTGGTTACCACTCTGCTACAATTGAACATGAATGGATATCCGATGTAAGCAATAACAACAAACGTTTAAATATAATAATTAAAATAATTTTCCTTCAGGGTATTACCTGATATGATCGGTGGTAACGGCTACAGTGGCGAAGTACCTACTCCCGAATTAATGGTACGTTGGACGCAAGCAAACACCTTCATGCCAGCCATGCAGTTCAGCTATTTACCATGGGAAGTCACCAATTCCGAGGTATGTCAATGAACGAATTCTTTCACAGGAACGCTTTGATCATAGTACGAAACCTACTAGACAATCATGTGCTTGCTACGATTCACAAAAATCGAAAATTCCGCATCATCGAATGAACCGATTTTTCTTTGTCCTAACAGTTTGACGCACCAGGCATCATCAAACGGTATGTAGATTTGCACGAGAAGCATGCGGATATAATAATAGCTGCAATGAAGAGAAGTGTTGAAACCGGAAGTCCTGTAAATCCCCCAATTTGGTGGATCGATCCAACGGATCCGATCGCGTTAGCTTGTGATGATGGTAAAGTAAACTTTATTTCTTAATTATACAGGGTCTCCCGAAAAGATTAATCATAAATTATATCATATATTCTGGGTTAAAAAATAGGTTGATTGAACCTCACTTATCTATATACAAGAGTGCGCACAACAAAAGTTACAGGGTGATTTAGTTAAGAATTTAAGTTAATTTTTTTTATTATGCTTTAAAACTGTTTAACGGTAATTTATGAAAATTTATAAGAAATACTAGATTGGAAATAGTAGCATTTAATTATTTTTATTTATTATGGATTTTCAGACATTCCATTTACCCCCAATTTTTTTAAGGTTATAATTCGACAAAATATGGAATGCCATTGGAATCAAACGTCTATTCTTAAACTTTTTTCTTTCTTTGTATTTCTTGGTAAACATTTCAGTTTTGAAGATACAGCCACACTTTAAAATGTCAATATTAAATATTTACATACATACATACATACATAATATGAATGACCTCCAAAGGCTCCTGGACATAGTTGAAATGCACGGCCGACTTATGGGAATTAACATCAACATAAAAAAGACAAAATTCCTAGTAATCACCCGCAAATTGGATGAGTTCCAGAATGCGAAACTCTCATACGATAGTGAAGACATAGAACGAGTAAAAAAGTTTAACTATCTGGGGACTTGGTAAGACTGGTCTTCAGATGTAGAAATCAAATGCCGAATAGAAAAAGCGAGGAGCTTATTCCTAACATTCAAAGTCTTCACGAACTCTGACTTTGACCTCAATCTCAGAATAAGATTCACAAAATGTTACGTACGATCCGCACTGTTGCATGGTATGGAAGGCTGGACATTGAAGGTTAGCACAATGAATAGGCTGGAAGCATTTGAAATGTGGATCTATCGAAGAATCTTGAAAGTCCCATGGACAGCAAGGAAAACCAGCGAGGAAATTTTGAGGACGATAGGAGGAGAATGCGAGTTGTTGGGCACAATAAAACGCAGGAAAACAGCGTACCTGGGACATGTGTTACGCAACGAAAGATACCATTTGCTCCAACTATTAATAGAAGGAAAAATAGAGGGAAGAAGGGGTGTAGGCAGAAAGAGGATGTCATGACTCCGAAATAACAAACATTGGACAGGAATAGGAACCACGGGAGAATTAATTCACACCACCAGAAATAGGGAAAAATGATCAGAAGTGATCGCAAACATCCATTAATGGATAGCAGCGGAAGAAGAAGATACATACATATAGTCACGCCTTTTTCCCGTAAGAGTAGGCAGATACCACTTCCGCTACGGTTCTTACACACATCTTTCGCTTCCTATACTTTCACCAGTGCTCTCATGCATGCTCGTGTAGAAAGTGCTGCAAAAGAAGTCGATTTAAAAATCAATGAATCTAAAACTAAATATATTGCATATATGACAAAGGAAATTAATGTGAGAATACAAAGTGGTAATTGCTGTTACTTTGTACTACAGACAAAAATACAAAAATAAGTATCTACCACAATATTATCAGACCCATTATGACATTTATGCGTGCGAAACGTGGACCATGACAAAACAAAATGAAAACCGAGTAAGAATAGCAGAAAGAAAAACTGAGATGGGCCGGACACTTTAAAAGAAAAAATGATGAACGAGTGGTAATTTTTACTTAGTATGTTACCAATCCTGCATTTTTCAAATTTAATACTCGGAGTAGATATCATTGTTGTAGGTACATCTGATGGGATCGTGTATTTTCAGCGGACTGTTTTATTCGATCATCTTTAAAACTTTTCGATGGTTGTGAAGACAAAAAGGTTCGTGGTATATTTTCTGAAATAGATGTTGTTTCAGAAGGTATTTTGTTTGGATTACTGGATGACGTAGTTCGAATCGGAGTATTAGACGATCTGTTTATTGTAGGCTGAATTTTGACTACTGACTTTGGAGCGACAGGCAAAAGAGAATTTTCCGTGATGACTGCAGCAAGATTTTTAATCAGTTTTAGTGGAATCCTTTCATTACAATTCCGAGTTTCTTCTTCAGCAACTTCGTCAGAGTCAATCATTTTTTAATAAGTTATATTTTAACTATAACTAACACATTGCACCATTTTTATATTTAAAATTATAAATTATTAAAATTAATTAATTTGAGTGAGGTTAAACTTTACATTATTTATTATTATGCGTTGCTAGTTATAATTATTTATATCTGACAGGGAAAAAAAGTAGACACGTACGCAAATTTAATGAAATTATTTTTACCCGAGTAACAAAGGCATTTTCTTTCCTGAAAACAGGAAAAATTTGAACTCTCCACGTAGGTGTGGTAAAAAATATATTTTGACTGATTGCAGAATTCTTGGTCGGGGAAGAAATTCTGGTTGCTCCTATTTTGGAAGAAAATCAGAGGTCTAGGACGGTGTACTTACCTAAAGGTAAATGGCGCGATGGTCAGAATGGAACAGTATACCAAGGACCAATTACTCTGGATTACGCAGCTGATATAGATATATTGCCATATTTCTTCCACGAGAGTTCGTAATTATTTGTATATCGATGTAAATAATAAAAAACTGACTGTTTTTATTCACTTTATTAAATAAACTTAATTTTTTTTTTATGAAAATAGTCGCAAAAAGGGTAGACCTATCGTGTGAGCCGCGGACGGCCCGCACTGCGACTATTAGAAGGGGAAGGGATTATAGAAAGGAAATGATTGTGGACACGCTTTTTAAAAAGTTGCAGGTCATAGTTCTCTGGAAAAACTGATTTTGGAAGCTTATTCCATTCCGTAGCAGCCCTGTAAAAGAAGGATTCTTGATGAAGATTGGTCCTTGTAGTGTCAATCTACAGAGTAAATGGGTGAGACTGATCAGCGTGCCGAGTTCTTCGGCCGAATGTGGACAATGGTGGTACAAGAGTTTTTATTTCTCTGGAGCATCTGCCACGGAAATATCTGTAGAGCAATGACTGGTCTGCAACTCTTCTATGTTCTAGAGGGTAAAGGGTATCTGTGAAAGTTGAGCTGTTTATCAAACGAATGGCTCTTTTCTGAATGGAATCTAAAAGACGAAGAGAATGCCTTGGTGCTGAACCTCAAATGTGCGAGCAATACTCCAGTAGAGGTCGGATTTGAGCCTTGTACGTCGTCAACAGTTGATCAGGAGTAAAAAACTTTCTAGCTTTCCACAGAAAACCTAGCTTCTGGCTTGCCGACTTTGCGATGTTAGCAACATGGTCATGCCAAGACATATTATTGGACACCGTGACTCCCAAAATCGAGATGGAGGGACTTGGTTCAAGGGTATTTCCGGACATTGCGATGGGATGATTTAAGGAATTCACTTTCTTGGAAAACGTGGCACTTTGTGTTTTTTGGGCGTTAAACTGAACAAGATTGTTGGTTCCCCACTCGACGATTGCTTTAAGATCTCTATTGATGGAATCAACCTGTTCCTGCCTGAGTCTATTTGTATCATTCACCGAAAGTAATCGATAGGATGTGAAAGTTGAGACAAGTGTGCTATCGTCTGCGAAACTGTTAATGGGATTCGTGGTGGTTTTTAAGAGGTCGTTGATGTGTAAAAGAAATAAGGTGGGGGACAGGATGGAACCCTGGGGACACCGGCATTGGTTTTAAACGCATCAGAAGAAATACCGTCAACTGCCACATGTAAGGAGCGATCGTGCATGAAGCTCAAGAGCCATTGGTGCAGTTTGGTTGGGAGGCCGTAGGCAGTTAATTTACTTAACAATGCCTGGTGCCAAACGCGGTCAAAGGCTTTAGATATATCCAAGGCTATTGCACGGGATTCACCAAACTTTTCAATAGTGTTTGTCCAGAGCTGAGTGACATAAGCCAGCAAATCTCCAGTAGACCGAAGTTGTCGAAATCCATATTGTCTGTCATGGATTATCTCAAATTTCTGCAGATATTTGATAAGTTCCGTGTTATGGTATGGTATGGTAATATTACATTTTGAAATTTTTTTTTTTATTTCCGCATCAACCCAATGGGTTATTAGCGGTGGATTAAATAAAGTTAACAAACAGATAACATATATAAACATAATATTATATTTAATAGAGTAGTTTACAGTCTCGTAAGAATTTTATTATATTTTCATTATTCACAGCATAAAACAACTGTTTTAAGTTTTTTGAAAAATTATATTTTAGATTTTATATGGGATATGGGGCACTCGATTAAAATGTGTTTCACTGTTAAGGGCACTTTACATAGTTCACATTCAGGTTGCAAATCTTGGGAAATAAGATATTCGTGGGTGAGCCGTTTATGTCCTAAGCGAAGTCTTGTGAGAATTACTTGGGAGAAGCGGCTGAAATAATGGGTGTTCCATGCGCCGAAATTTGTTTTAATCTCTCGTAGGTTAGATGGTTTATTTTGACCCGAGATATTCCATAGGTTTGTTAATCTTGTTTTAAAGTAGGATTTCAGGTCTACTGCAAGTGGTTCAATAACTGGTACAATATTTGGGTCCATTGTCGTCTCGAAAGCTGAGTGGTCTGCCAGCTCGTTTCCCCCTATACCAATGTGTGATGGTACCCACATCATGCAAACTGTCTTATTCGGAAGTTGATATATTTCGGCTTTGATTAGTTTTACAATAGGATGATTTGTATATATTTTAGATATAAGATGTAATGAGTTTGCCGAGTCGGTGATTATGATATATTGGGTGGAAGGGGCTGTTCTGATATAAACAAGTGCTTTGTAAATGGCAAAGAGCTCACCTGTTAGTACAGTGGATTATGTGGCTAATTTATATTTATATGTATTTTCTGGTGTGACTACAGCTGATCCCACTCCCGATTTATTTTTAGAGGCATCTGTAAATACGTGTAGATGGTTGGAGTACGTTGAAAGAAGGTGGTTATACTTGTGGAGGATTGGCCGTGAATTTGTTTCATACTTGTTGTATGTACTTAGTTAAAAATTTAAAGAAGGTGCAGGTGTAAGCCAGGGTGGTGGTGTCGGAGTGTTTTTTAAATTTTAAATGTATTTTTTCAGTATTTTGTTATTAGTTAAAAAGATAAGAGGGTTTTTAAACACAATACTCAATCGTTTATTGTAAACAAGGTAGATGATAATCTTTAAAATATCAGGATTAAATATTTTAAGCGATTCTCAAGTATTATTTATTTATTTATTTATTTACACTGTTCTACGGAAAAAAAGATTTCCAATTACTGAACAGGAACAAAGTAAACATTTGCACAATAGTACTAACAATAAAAAAGCTTAAGAGTAATACACAATTTACCAAATCAGACTAACATTAGTTGAAAGCTTAAGACTAACACAACAATATTACTGCTGATAATAATAGCTCTTAATTTGCCTCACATTACAATAGAATATATCAAGCTGGTCACTTATAAGGTTATAGTTGCTACACATAGTATGAACAGGAGAGTTTTTAAGTATATTTGTTCGTGGTGTGGTAGTGTAAAATGAGTCGGTGTATCGAGATGCCTGACGGGGAATTTTAAAGTTTATCTGATGTAGTAAGCATTGACATTTAATTTCATTGTTAATTATTTTGTGTAGCATAATGACACTAGAACATTCTAGTCTTCTATCCAGAGTGAAAAAGCTATGTCTTGACAGTAAACTCTCGTGTGCCGTTCCAATTAGTGGATAAGTCCGATTTACTTTAAAACTTAGGTATTTGAGAAAGCGTCTTTGGATTGCCTCCAGTTTATAAATATGCACTTGATAATATGGGTTCCAGATAACCGATGCATATTCTAGCTTTGATCTCACAAAAGCATAGTAAAGAGTTTTAAGTGTTAAATGGTTAAAGTCGCGGCCTACTCTAATTATAAATCCATACATACGATTTGCTGACGTAGTTATATTGTCTATGTGGTTTTGGAAAGATAGCTCTCGGTCGAAAGTAACTCCAAGATCCTTAAAATTACATGGTCTGTCTAGAGAATAATTGTCTATCTTATAGTCAAATATAATTGGATCAGATCTCAATGTATATGACATTACGCAACATTTGGTAGGATTTAACGCTAAATTATTACGACTGCACCATTGGCTTATTTGATTAAGATTTTTCGATAGTTTCTCACATTCAGTCATATTAATGATAGGAGAGAAATTTTTTAGATCATCAGCATACAGTAAAAAATTAAGCTTAATTAGGTCACCAATGTCATTGATAAAGATATTAAACAGTAGTGGACCGAGAGATTCTATATATAAGAGATGCTATATACAATAACCTAATCCGTATATCATGGTACCTAATTCGGTATAAAACGGCACTGCACATCTGCTGACTTTGCGAATATGGTGGGGACCGTTAACATGTCTCTTTCATTAAAAATTCGAGTAAAAATGTTATTACATACTTTGGGTACGTTGTTGACAACTGTTATTAATTTTTTATAGATCTGTACCGGCTCTTTGTCATAAACACGGTATTTTTTGTTAATAACCCAGAATGTTACCAACAATTTGGGGCGTATAACATTTTATTATCAACACGTGTTAACATGTAAACGCGCCTTAAATGAGAACATCGTATTTTGCGTGTGAACTAAGAAGCACCGGATCAGCTGTTGTTAACATCCAGCTATATTTTACTTTAACATACTGAGTGTAGCTATGAATCGATGTATTGCCATCCAGAGGAATTTTAAAAACTAGAAAGCGTTATATTTTCTCGAACGTAGAGTTATTTGCGATGCACTTTGTTACAATGACCGAAATTTATGGACTGTAGATTTATCTACACCGCAAAAAATTTAATGTAGGATCTCTACTAATATTTAGTTAATACCAAAACATAGACATGTCAACATATTCAAAGATTCTAAAACCTAAAAAATGCAAGAATTTAACTAATAATAAATTATGTATAAATAAGTTAATTTTGATCATTTCTGTAAAACAAGCATCTTATAATTTGCAAATCCAACCATAAAAATAAGTAAAATGGGAATGTAGTTAAAAAGAATTGCCAATTTAAAGAACAAGATGATTAAGATCTACCTACTGTTAATAGTTTAGTTAAGATTTTGTTAAATTAACCATATAAAAAAACTGTGTGTATTACATATTTTTGATATCAAATATTGGTGGGGAATGGATTATGGTCGACATTCTTTATGTATAGGGAGAGTGGTAGTTTGATACGAGTACTGAAATCACTTTTTTTTTTTTTTTTTTTTTTTTCACTTTATTTGCAATCTGTTACAAATTTTAACAATAAGCAAATAGTTTGTTTATAAATTTGTCATGTAGGAAGAGTATCCTGTGACAATTTCCTACAATTTATTACTTAAAACAAAAGTTAAAAGGTAAGTTTAAAATTTGGGAGTACATAACACTACACTATAAAAATCTATCTTTTAAATCCCACGGCATATAACGCCTGAGTCTTCGTATCACAGTTGGTCTATGCGTTAGGTTTCGAGCTAATCTGTTTGGATGTTTATTTAAACGAATTTTGTACTTATCGTAGTAGTTCCTTATTTACGATTTCACAGAGTTTATCTGTAGGTCTCTCGCTATTATCCAGTTTGGAACAAACCATGGAGCGTTGGTCATCAGTCAAAGAACCTTTGATTGGAAACGTTCTAAAATTTCTATGTTAGAGATTGATGCCGTTCCCCACAGCTGGATCCCGTAACTCCATATTGGTTTTAGGATGGCTTTATAAATTAGAAGCTTATTTTTCAAGTTTTATTTTGATTTTCTTCCAATCAGCTGAAATCACTTAACGAAGTTTTCACTGCCTGTCTCAGGATAAACGGAGCTTATACGGACTGGTTTAAAATCTAAAAAGGTGACCTCGCCTTTTTTCAAAACAATGTTGATCTGATCGAGATATGTTCGCCGAGGTCGACCTCTACCGACTTCCGTCCATTCACACTCGCCTTATAAATTTGTTTCGTCAATCTTTCTACGTGACCAAACCATCTAAGCATTCCTTTATCTATCTTTGTAACCACATCTTTTACACCACAGCGTTTCCTTATCTCACTATTCTTCACTTTATCCAACCGAGTAAGTCCGGCTATTCTTCTTAGACTACTCATCTCCGCAGCATTAATCCTATTTTCATGCTTCTTCCGCCAAACCCAACATTCACTACCATACATAAGTGTAGGAACCAACACTCCTCTATGCCTTTTTTAACACTTTCTGGGTGTGGTGGTCATAAAGCTATGCAGTGCCCCAATCATTTGTTTTCCTGACAACATCCTTCGCTCAATGTCACTGTCATACTTTCCATCTCTCGTAAACTTTGAACCCAAATAAAAAAACTCATTTACTTGTTTCACTCTCTCTCTCTCTGCTTTTTTCTCTTTCAAAAACTTGCTTACATTCGCCTGCAACTCCTCTTCAGATGACGCTAAAATTGGTTATTCTCATTTTGAATGTGATAAATAAATAACCAAATTTTGACAAAAACTTCTTAATATTAGTTTGTTTTAAGATATGAAAATGTCCGGCTTGTTCTTGCCGGACGTATCGCGTATTATTTCTATAGTTTGGTAAATTCTAAGAGGGCTTGTAAAAGATGTAATTAAGCCCCGATACAGGATATAAAGCGATCACAGTATATAAAGGATAAGTAGATATATTAGCATACATTAGTCCTCCCATGTTACGTGCTCGTCCCGGAGTTCATTAGAGTTCAGGAAGCTTCTGGTGTAGAATAAGCAATAACTCTCTAGGAGGTGGGAATTTGGTTACAAAAGCCTCTCTTACCCCCAAACGTCCCTTCCTTACCCTTCGATAACGTTTCGCGTCTCTGTCTGCGGATGCGGCCCCTGTTTTCTTCTACTTAAACACTATCAATATGCATTTGCGATAGAACGATCATTAAACAGACACCAACGTTGATCAAATATCCGCATTCGATTTGAATTATTAAATTTAAAAGAAACACGGTTTTCTGAACGAAAATAACCTAACTAACCTCCTACAAGGATGGAGCTAATTTATTTTTAAAATATCAAAATATAATTATGCTTCCCTTCAGCATAACCTAATCTTTCTATTGAGGAAGAGTAGTCGACATTAAAAAAATATTAACTAAAAGACTAAAAGATCTTAATCTCTCAATTAAATTCAACTCAAGAGAATGTGTAGATCAGTTCACGAATCCATCTATTCTTTTTTGATGTGTAACATTTTTCCTCTCGATTTCTATTGGATTTGACGAATGAGCGCGCGGTTAGAAATGGCCGTCAGATAGACGTCAACCAATTTTCCGAGAGGTCGGTACTGTCAGCCATCAGCTGTGCACTTAAGGTAAAGTGTTGTGCATAAAGTTTGCTGTTATATGCGTAAACTATATAAATAAATATTTACTGTATGACTGAGGGTAGCCAATTTTGATATATGAACAATCTGCCGTTAGCCAATGTAATTAAGTTCTTTATTTGGTTCTTATTTAATGTAATTCACTCCTTGGTATATCGTTTCGTGATCTGCTGATATACGTATATATTGTTACGATTTTTTGAATTCGTCTCTGTCGATCTACCTAGAGACGACGGCGCCGACCGAATTTGCTTTGTGCTTTGTTATGCCGACCAGTGATTCGCCTGGTAAATTCTTACAGCGTCCACAGATCGTTCGCGAAGGGCCCCGGACCCTTGAGAAACAGGTAGAAAGGTCTATAATTGTGATTTAGAGGTATAAAAAAAGGAAAGCGGCCGCGAAGAACAGTTAAGTATTAGTTTTAAAAGTGTTTATGAATTAAGAAATGTAGTTATAAAAAGTTGTATATCTAAGTGAATATCCAAGTGACTTATAAAAGTAGAATTTATTGTATTGGAATAAACATTGTTTTGTGACTGTATCGAGAGTTTTAATCGCCGAACCCACGGAAGAACTTAAATTCTTAACAGTATCTTATTTGCTGATATAACCCTCGTTAATATACCCCTCGTTAATAACAACTAGATTGTCGATTGTAGGGGGAGGGGTCGTGAAGGCTATGCTGCCTCTCAAGCACCTCGACCTAACAGTCTTTTGTGCATAATCCTTAATCTATTCGAGGTCCGGAATCGAAGAGTGCAGACTACTACGATTCTATAGATAAGGAGTCTTTTACAAAGTGGTACTCTAATACAAATGTTAGAGGAACCACCATTAACTATTATGGATAATGCCCATTAACATGGCTCTGTCGTATAAAAGTTACTCCAAGCCCGTTGTTTCTTGCATTGTTTATTTTTGGGGTCAAAAATATCTAAATCAGGTGAATCGGGGAGTGGTTAAGGATAGTGCTTTGTTTTTAGCCCACAAACTGTTTTATAGCGAAGGAATTGTTTTATTTTATTAGTATTACCAGTCAAGTAGGTATTTGGCCTGTTTGGTCTGTTCAGGCATTGCCCTCATAAAGAATCCAAGTTTTCTGCTGCCACAAATCATGTCGACGAAGGCTCACACGTTCTCGCAGTCCTTCCAAATCTTCCAAGAAGTAACATTCTGCCTCCCAGGCATCCATACGAAGTGAACTACGTCCTTTACATTGAACAAAATGATAAACAATTTTGATTTGCTCATCTTTTTCATTTAAAATGATGATGGTGAATTCCAATACATCCAATATTAACTCTTTGGGTTCGATGATTCTAAACACTCAATACAATAACTAAACAATTTTTATTCTTATATTTCTAAACAATAAATTTTACTTTAGAAAACAGTTAGATATTCACAACTGTAAACACTTTATAATTACTTCAAAAACTTAATTTCAAACTAAAAAGTAAAGCTACCGCGTCCGCTGCCTTTTTATATTTCTCCAAAAAAATTACTAGAAGGAGCGCGAATTTTCGTTCATTATCCTCGACATTATTAGACGGCTTTCAAGAATTTGTCGGATCTTTTTCAATCGCCCGCGGCCATAAATTATGCATTCCCCTCATTGTAGTCGACGCGCAGTCGCCTCAAGGCTACAATCGACAGGGACGTTTCGCAATTTGGTTTTTGGATCATACTGGGTTATTCAACTTTTAATTGACGTGCTGCTCAATATTTTCGCTCCGCATTATTCGAATCGACGCTCTCTTTCTTTACACTTTCACACTTAAACTATAAATCCCAGCAAAACAAGACAAAGTTTGTTTGAAGGATGACTTTTCAAAGAAAAATTTGAAGCATATTAAGCAGCAGTAAAGCGTGGGTTTCAGCTGTCCAGGGTTAAACATCCTTATTTAGGTATTTAAATCAAAAGGGCTTTAACATTTACGGAGCTTTTCGGGCTTTTCGGGGCAAGAATAAATTTGTTATTGTGTAGTGTACAGGGTGTGAGTAAAGAAATCATGTATGCATGTTTTATAATAAACAAACTTGTTACAAAAGTTCTTATTCATTACTTAAAAAGTTACCTTTAGCTGTACCTTAATCCAGATTACATCATTCAGAGATCACCTCGGTTATTCCGTGAACACTAAATCATAATCGGGAACAACACTTTTTTTTGTTTTTTTTAACACTAATTTTAAATATTCTTAAACATTTTAACTGTAAGCGCTGTTGCTTGAAATGTTTGTTATACAGTGTTTTCATTTCAAAACTAGACAGTCCAAATAACTTTGGATTTTGCGTAAATGTAATAAAAGCAAAAAACACGTCGAATTTTTATATCAAAAGGAAGGTTTAAAAATGTTATTCTGCTGTTTCCAAGTGGCAAGCCTTTTAACATCCCCCCCCCCATTCCTTATTTAAAATTTCAAATAGCAACTCTATACATTAAATTAAAATACCCAAGAAAAATGCAAATCAGCCATATAAACAACAATTTATTTTGCTGATAACAACAAATTTTGTAAAATAACATGAGACCATAACAAAAACGATCTACGCCACTGTTGGATAGGTTATGTCTAATTAGAAATCAATTAACTTACTTCTGAATAGATGTCACTTTTTTTGACATTCTTTGTCATTTTGTTATTTTGTATTAAAAATATTAATGGTATATTTAGTTAGTTATTCGTGACGTTAAATAAGCCATTATTTGTAGCTGAAGCATCTAAAGTTATTTTAAAATGGTGTAATTTCTGCAAGAACGAATGAAAATAATATTTTTTTACGGTCATTAAAACAAGTGCGCCCAAGGAACAGCTCGAGTTTTTAAAGAAATACATCCTGATAGAAATATAGGCAACCAGACCATCATAGAGTTAGTGCGAAAATGTAAAAAAATAATAATCCCAGAGTTCTCGACGAAGCTGCACAAATAGAAGTGCTGGGTCATTTTGCTAGCTCTTATCTATTACATTCCAAAAGTATCTTACAAATATTTCTGTTAGTTCCATATACAAAGTGTTAAAGTTGCATAAGTCTTTTCTTCATAAAATACAAATTTATCATCAGCTTAGTGAAAACGACCACAGAATTAAATTTGTGAAACAATATGCCAAAAAATACATGAAGACGCAGGATTCTTGTAGTGTCAATCTTGAGAGTAAATGGGTGAGACTGATCAGCGTGCCGAGTTCTTCGGCCGAATGTGGCCAATGGTGGTACAAGAGTTTTTATTTCTCTGGAGCATCTACCATGGAAATATCTGTAGAGAAATGTCTGGTCTGCAATTCTTCTTTTATGTTCTAGTGGGTGAAGGGTATCTGTGAGAGTTGAGCTGTTTATCAAGCGAATGGCTCTTTTCTGAATGGAATTTAGAATATGAAGAGAATGCCTTGGTGCTGAACCCTAAATGTGCGAGCAATACTCCAGTAGAGGTCGGAGAGGAGAGAGGATGGATGAAGGAAGATTGAAGGAACAAATTTATAAAACGAGTGTTAATGGACAGGTCGATAGAACATATCTCGATAAGATCAACATTGTTTTGAAGAAAGCCCAGGTTTTCGTGTTTACAACATTACTACGCTGACGATACGCAGTTATATATGTCTTTTTCTTGGATGAAGCGAATCAAGCGGTAACTGCTATTAATTATGACCTACATAATCTTTATACATTTTCAATTAATCATTATCTACAACTAAATGCATCTAAGACCAATGCAATTATTTTTGGAAATAAAGTTGATTCGCATGTGTTCAAACAAGAATACTCATCAAATATTATAATTAATGGTAATACTATACAATTTAGCGAAAAAGTAAAAAACTTGGGAGTGTGGTTTGATGAAAACTTAAGATTCTCGCACCATATTAGTAAATGTTTACAAAAAGCATATGCAGCTCTAAAACTTATATATCAATCTCGCCATGTGTTAGATAAATCGGTCAAAATCCTACTATGCGAATCACTAGTGCTATCTAAACTGAATTTCTGTGACATTTTATATAATTCTTGTTTAAATTTATTTGATATAAATAGAATACAAAAATTGCAAAATTCATGCCTAAGACTAACTTTTGGTATTCGCAAATTTGAACATATCAGCCATACATTCAGAATTACTAAATGGTTACACATGAAAAGTCGTCGAGAATTGCATTCCACCATGTTTTATATTAAGCTACTGAAGGAAAAATCTCCACCATATCTGTATCATAAAATAAAATACAGAACCGATGTACATTCTCTAAACTTAAGACATAGAAATACTCTAACTATACCACGTCACCACACTGAGTCTTTCAAACGATCCTTTTCTTATTGTATTGTTAACTGTCTCAATAATTTACCTCACGATTACAGTAACTCATCACTACATAAACTTAAACGAGCTCTCTTTGACTATTATTTTTCTCAACAATAATTTAATTTTTTGGATTAAAATTGCTAATTTATTGCTAAACTATTATTTTTTTTCTATTAATTTAAATTATTTTTCTATTATTCTATTTGCTGTCTTTGACTTTCTTTTGGGGTTAGATGGAAGAGCAGATGTATGTTAAATACCAAGTATATAGTTATATTGTACCTTATTTATTATTACATACAAACTGAATCTCGCCCTAAATATATGTAAACAAAATGTAATTCTTTTTTAAAATTGGTAATAAAGACATTTATTATTATTATTATTATTAAGAGTACCAACAACCGACGAGCATGTATGAGAGCACTGATAAAAGTAGAGGAAGCAGAAGATGTGTGAAAGCACCGTAGCGGAAGTGGAAAGAAGTGGTCTCTGCCTACCCCTACAGGAAAAGGCGTGACTATATGTATGTAGAGCTGAAATTTTCATGTGCAACACTGCCATTGTCAACATCCTGTACTATTTCGAAGGTTGACTAGCATTGATATGATTAAATTTCATTAATAGACATTTTGCTGTTCTATTATTCCCTTCGAGCTGTCTTTGTTGAGTGTTGACAACGTCTGACCGGCTATTAAAAGTTTCTCAATAGGTTTGTAGATTTTCACAAAAGTGCGACCCCATATTCGTTCTACGTCGGGATTTATTATTGAAGTGAAGCTCGAAAAGTTATTACTAATTAAAGTTGAGAAAGTGACTTATATACCACTTGAATTTTAATAAGTTGTATACGGAGTTAATTATGCTCTTTAACAATAAACAAGACCACATCCTGAATTACGGCTTGCCGTTGGTATATAAAGCAAAAAGTTGGGAATACTTCCCTCCTTTTCTGCATAGATTTTACGGCTTTGATCTTTCTAAAAAGTTTATGACCGACAATACAGGGCGGAAAAATTACAAACAAAAAAATAACAGCAAAAAACGATGGAACAGTTCATTTGCAAGTGAGTTTTGGAGGGACACATATTTTGTGCCGTAAAAATCACTAGGCGATAAATCTATTGCTTTCTGTTTAAAGAATTAATAGTTTGATATGCTGTTTGAGAACTGCGTTGTCATGAAGAATCAAGCATGCAAGTCACTTATATAGAGTGCCACGTCTTTTTCGTTCTCTAACGAGTACTCTGCTAGCGGTTTCTCTACTGGCAAATTATGCCCGAGCTCAGCCGTAGAGGGTAGAAAAAAAAATATAAAAGTGAGCTGCGCCACCGGCTTGACGGTATAAGCCGGAAACCCCTAGATCTTATAGGCACTAGCAGAGCTACAAGATAAACAACTATGATTATGGTGAACCAAATAAATAAAATTATAGCAAAAATATGTTGGATACTTTACTCACACAATAGATAATTAAGGTACACAGTTCAATAGCAACATCATAACAAATATAGTCAAAGTTAACAGCTATGGTAAAATTTCCTTGCTAAAACAAACCAAAAATGTAAAATTTACAACTTTATAAAATAACCAGAACAGAAGTAAGAGTAACAGACTTTACCAAGTTACAACAAAAGGTAAAACATATATAAATTAACTCATTAATAACATTAACTCTAACATTTACATGAAGGCAAAGAACAAAAGGTAAAACATATATATCAGTTAACTAACTCCTTACATAAAGATTTTTAATGCCAAAACAATCAAGTTCATTTAAAAATACCTTTACAATGGTTGTCCTTTAAAATATCAAGATTGTAGGATATTTACAAATAAGTAGAAAGAAAATATGTTTTTACTTGGACATAAAGAATTATTGAGAAGGTTATTTTAATCCAAGTTTAGTTTTGGCATATTATCTAATGCAATAAATAGTTTCCAACAATGTACTATACTAATAAACAAAACAGAACATAATAGTGGTGTCAGCATGAGTCACTGCGTTATATATTTAAAAATAAATCACTTATAACCTTTGAATATACGAATTCACAAAGTACTATACTTATAAACTGAAACAAGACTTACTGGTGGTGTCGAACGAGACAAGGCATTATATATTTAAAAAACAAATCACTGATAACCTTTGGGTAAACGAATTCACATGTACTTCTGTGGCCTACTCCTGTGGCCTACTCCGGTGCTACTCTTGGACTACTCCGGGGGCTGGTTAGACTATGGGGGTGGCACTGGTTAACGAACGATGGCTTCCCTCAAACAAATCCCGATAACGGCTATTCAACTTGACACCAACTCCAACAATATCCACAACAATGGCAAGACAAAATGGTCAAGTTGAAAATCAAATGGTTTTTCTTCAAAATCCAATTAAGATGGCCCAAATACAGCCAGATATGAAAGAAATCCCATAGAGGTTCCGCACACGTGCTAATAACGCACCGTCCCCAACAACCTTCACTAACACCTCCGACTTCGATGAAGCTCTCCAAAAAACTCCCGCTCCTATCCCGGAAATCAAGAAAAATGGCGCGGAATAAACGTCAACCCACAATCTTCTCAAATCCGTGCCTCGTTCGTGTGGATATCCAGTCCCATCCACACAGAAATTGCAAAACAGCTATCGAAAGTTATGCAACATTATCTACAACGAATCATATTCGAGTTATAGCATAGTGTACTGTATGCAACCATGAATACGAAACTATAGAAAAAAATTGGCACGTGACAAGAGACTCTATAAGGTTCCTTGTTGAATTTTCGTGGCATTACAGGTAAGAAATTTGCGAAATAATTATTACTAAGTAAAAAAAGAGGTATGGAACGATTTCAGAGAATAGTTGCAGAAACATTTAATGTCTCAACAATTACTCTCTTGATTATTAATATTGTTACAAATTTTAGTTCTATCTTGGGTTCGGCGATTAAAACTCTCGATCCAATACCAAAACAATGTTTATTTCAATACAATAACTTCTATTTTCATTAACCACTTAGATATTCACTTGGCAATACAACTTTTACAACTCTATATAACTATTTACATTTAATAATTCGTAAACACATAAGCTAATACCGTTTTCGTTATGATCGTTTCCCCTTTTATATCTCCCTATCACGATTCTAGATCATTCCACCTAATTCTCCAAAGTTCGACGCGGATTCGAGAGGTTGCGCGACTTTCCTAGGCCCCGTCGTCGGTTACAAAGGAAGCGGTCGAATACGGACCCTCGACGCCGTCGACCTCTCGGTTGCTGACAGGACCGGATTTGTAACAATATTGTTACGGATTTTTAGCCGATAAATGCGCCCCTTCCCTAGACAGTGTATCGTCCACACAAAGATGCATAATATTCCTTTTGCGGCACAAAACGCCCCCATTTAGCGAATGATTTATGGCCTCGGGCGTAATTGAAGTTATCCGATGTATTATTATTATTATTATTATTATTACATGATAAGGGCAGAGGATCAAGTCCTGTTTTGCCCATAATAAGTTACAAAATATAAATAAAACAATAACTGACATTAAGCCTAAAAAACTAAGGATTAAAAATATAGGTGTCTATTTGATTTTTAAAATTATTAACATTTTCTGAATTAATTATTTGCTAAGGTAGACCATTCCAAATAAAAAAAATTCTGCTACTTATTAAGTTTTGCCTGTTTTAATTATAAAAATTGAAAATTGTTAACGTATCAAACAACTCTCTCTCCCTCTATCCCTCTCTTCTCTCTCTCTCTCTCTCTCTCTCTCTTTATTACTGTGCTGGTAGGTCTCTTTTCTTCAATTTGATGTGGAGTTTAAATGCTTTTGTCCTAACAATTTGTAGAAAATAAAAACATCCATGAACTAATCTCGGAATTATTTCAATACGAGGATGTGTAACACGTAAATGAAAACGTACCATAACGACTCTAGCAAGCCGCGCTTAATTTAATGTAAAGCCGCAAAGTAATTAGTTGTTTCGCTCTCACGACACTAGTGACACCCGTCAAACTGATGGAAAATCTAAGTAGTTAACACTTTAAAGTACTTAAGCCGCTTCTACTTTCAGTTTGCTAGATTCACGGGCACATTTGTGCACACTGTTACATGATATCTGCGAAGAGAACTACATATTTTATGTATTGTTTGGGATAATGAACCTGGTAATGTATGGCACGGTTGTCCTCTGTTTAAATCTTTTAACTAATTACACGAGTAGACTTGAATTATTATTGTTAGGACTACTTCCAGTGAAATCAGTCGGAGTGGGATGAAAGGTCAAAAAAAAATTAAGCCGACGCGGGACGCTTGGCAGATGTGAAATATGGAAATTAAATTTTATTGAAAAATAATTAAGTGTTATAAAAAAAGGATACAATCAACGGAGGAATACACAAATATTGAACAAAGTTAAAATTATAGAAATTTTTTTTTACTTTTATGTTATCAAGATAATGTTATGTACATAAAAAACAATAATAATCCAATTAAAGTTTACAATTCAGTATCATCAGTTATTTCTGCAACCCTCGATGATGTTTCTGATGGTATCAAAGTTACAATAGGCCGATGATAATTAAAATAAGCAACGAAAGTGTTACTTGTAACGTAGGCGGAGCCTAGATTGTAGATTGTAGGGGGGTCGTGAAGGCTATGGTAGCCTCTCAAGCATCTCGACCTATCTGATCTTTTGTGCATAACCCTTAATCTATTCGAGGCCTGGGATTCCGAGATTTCATATATAGTCCCGTAGGGGTAGGCAGAGACCATTTCCTTACACTTCCGCTAAGGTTCATACACACATCTTTTGCTTCCTGTACTTTCATCAGGTCTCTCATGCATGCTTGTCGGTTGTTGTACTCTTCACCTGGCCTAGGTCAACCTCTACCGACTTGTCCATTCACACTCGCCTTATAAATTTGTTTCGTCAATCTTCTTTTCTACGTGTTCAAACCATCTAAAAATTCCTTTATCTATATTTGTAACCACATCTTCTTTTACACCACAGCGTTCTCTTATCTCACTATTTTTTACTTTATCCAACCGAGTCACTCCGGATATACTTCTCAAACTATTCATCTCCGCAGCATGAATCCTATTTTCGTGCTTCTTTTGCCAAACCCAACATTCACTACCATACATAAGTATAGGAACCAACACACCTCTATGCACAGCTAGACGTGCCTTTTTTGACACTTTCTGGCTACTCATAAAGCTATGCAGTGCCCCATTTATCTGTTTTCCTGCCAACACCCTTCGCTCAATGTCGCTGTCATACTTTCAATCTTTCGTAAACTTTGAACCCAAGTACACAAATTCATTTACTAGTTCCACTCTTTCTCCTTCAATCGAAACTTCACAGTTTGTCATGCTTTCTTCTCTAACAAAAACCATTACTTTCGTCTTGCTTACATTTTTTTTTATCCCTTTGATTTTCAGGGCATCATGCATAACATCAACCATCGCCTGCAACTCCTCTTCAGATGACGCTAATATGACTTGATCATCGGCGTAAAGAAGTCATTTGACGATCAAATCATTCATTTTCAATCCATACGCACTCTCTTTCAAATCTTTTAAACAATCGTCTATGTATAAGGTAAACAGCCATGGCGAAGCCACACACCCCTGCCTCACACCTTTTTCGATGTTAAACCAGTCCGTGCAAGCTCTGTTTATCCTGATACAAGCAGAGGAATCCTCACAAAGTAATTTCAGTTTAACATTTTCATAAAGGATCGCAGAGTTATTGTAAAAAAGATATGATGATTCCAAACTTTCATGAATGTAGTCCTGAAAGGAAAAAGATGAGTTGTTTTGAAAGAAATATTTAAGTATTTTTGGTCTGTTAACAAATTCATTACATTATGGTTTAGGTTCAGCTATTGTTTCCTAGGTCCGAAGTCGTACAGTATTACTCGGAATTGGTTTTTGTTATCTTAAATTTTTTTTTGCAAAACGGGATTGTTTTTCATACGAAATACGAAATACTGATGGGATTGACCCTCAGTTGTGAAAGGCAAAGGGGACTTGGAAGAATAACAAATGTTGTTTGGAAAACCACTCTTTGTTGAGAACGAAGTCATGATTAAATTCCTGCAAAAAGTAATTATTAATACATAAAATATGAAGCCTTCATTATGTCGAACACCGTGTATTTTTAATTGCAATATATTTTGATAGATCAGTTTTCATCCTGATCGATCCTCGATAATTAAATCGATCAACCCAGTCTCGTATGCGAATTCATTCTTCTACGAATTGAGTATATGACTATAACCTGTAGAAAACATTTACGTTTTTTGTATTATGGAAATTATCATTCATGAATTTCAGTAACGCTTAGTTGTACAACGCTGGAATATTGAACAAAAATAATGTTTTTCATTTAACTGAATTCACCCGGTTTTTCTTCGTATTATGAAAACATATTCCTCGTAAATTTTAGCATTCTATAGTTATACACTAGATCAATATGATTACGAATGGAAAATTAATATTTTTTTATTCCACTGAATACCTCCAAAAATAAAAAAAAATTTAATTTGCTGCCCTCTAGCGACGAATCTGGATAAACGTTCGTGTTGGACCAATAAAGACTTTTACTCAGGTTAGCTACAGCTACAACATAATATAAAATTCAGCAGTTCTCACCAAAACTTTTTCCCATTAGGTATGTGCAAGATCCTTTGATTTGTGTTTTGTAGGTAGT
This sequence comes from Agelastica alni, assembly GCA_950111635.1. Taxonomy (NCBI): domain Eukaryota; kingdom Metazoa; phylum Arthropoda; class Insecta; order Coleoptera; family Chrysomelidae; genus Agelastica; species Agelastica alni. Next base: position 11,203,922 of record OX467719.1, on the reverse strand, counting down.
AGATCGTGAAGGCTATGCAGCCTCTCAAGCATCTCGACCTATCAGATCTTTGGTGCATAATCCTTAATATATTCGAAGGCTGGGATTCCGAGATTTCGTACAAAGTTTATCAGTTTTCTGGGTGCTACATTCCTGACATTGAAGGGCTTTAGAAAGGGCCTTTCGAGATACTTGAGCCTCTTGTAGAAAAGAGCTGGGCATTCGCAAAGCAAATTTTCTGCAGTTTCAGCGAAGTTCTCACAGTAGCGGTAACTATCACTCTTTGTTTTGCCCATCTTTTTTAGGTGATACCTCAGAGGGCAGTGTCCAGTGAGGAGTTCCGACACCAGTTTGAAGTATTTCTCGTCCAACTCGAGAAGCTGTTTAGCTTTTGTTGGCGAAAGGCTCACTAGCCTTTTCGCTTGTCTTTGTCCTGGCACTTTATTCCAGTGAGATTTAATTTCATCTGTTTTTCAACGTGGAACCTTTTCTTTTAATTGGGCCTTGGAGATTCCACAGAAGGGTTCTGGGTCGGAAAATTGTGCGTTTTCCCCTTCCTTGGCAAGGCAGTCAGCTTCCTCGTTGCCTGTAACTCCCTTGTGACCTGAAACCCTTATCAGAGTAACCTGATTGCTTGCTGCCAGTTGTCAGTTGTCCCAAGTCAGCTTAGACTCACAAGTGTATGACTTCAGAGCTTTTAGTGCTGCTTGGCTATCTGATGGAATATAGATTTCTTCTTTTCGGGTGTTTCTTTCGATGCACTCCTGTGCACGTATCTCTATGGCATGTAATTCTGCTTGAAAGATGTTTGGGGTGTTACCAAGGGATTTTGTGTTTTAAAAACGTTTTTAAAAATTGTTTATATTTCCTATTTGATAATGTGGGTAACGAATTTTTCCTAAATGGTAAAGAAAAATTGGACGTTCTGATATTTACGTCAGTGTTCGCGCTATTTCATATATTGTAAGAATAAATTAACGCGGGGCATTTTGACAAAACGGGCAAGTGATGCCCTGCCGCTTTTAATTTTACAATAGTAATTATCGATCCTTGATAACGAGATTTTTTGACACTTTGTGTGGACGAAACGTACCTTTTTAAAATTAACAGAACGAACTAAGATTTCGAGTTAAAACAATCTTTTACGGTCGCTCTCATTTTTGTCATATTCTCAGAAAGTGGGTATCATTTCCATCTGTATAATTACGTTGTAAAACCGCTGTACGCTTTGGGTGTCAGTCTTATCTTCGTAATGAAGTTGTTAAACCGCTGTACGCTTGTGCAATTACATTTACGTTTACTCTTAAATTATATGCCAGTGTTCGTAAAGATATTAAAACGAAAGACATTGCAATCGACATCCAAAAGGAAAAGAAGCAGAAACGGTCGATCATGAAAACTCACAGTAGGGATTCCTATTACTTGTATTGGGACCAACGAACATCATTTTATGGTAAGCCCCTTTTTTATTAAAGCCAGTTACATTATTTCTGTCGATCTGAGCTAATTGCACCCCCTTCTAAATATACAGTCCACATTTAATCTCGGAGGTACTGAATTCTTTGATTTACAACCTTCTTCTTCTTTCTTTGGATAGGACTATGTCCTGTTTTTTCCAACTTATTATTCGATGAAGTCCAGGATCTTTTTGGTGGTTTTCCTAAGGGTCTGGTCGTGTTCGGTTTTTCCTTGTATACGGCCTTGGCGAGTCTATCGTTTCTCATCCTGTCGACATGCTCTCTCAACTCTCTTCTTCTTCCTCGTGACCATCTAACATCATCTGGCATTCCATCGCATCGCTCCCGGATCTCATTGCATCGCTGGCTGCCTGTTCCTCAGTGTGACGCGCTCGCAGGACCCTCATTTCGGTCGTTCGTAGTGCTCTTTTCGCCCGGTCGGTGTCTGCTCTCGTTTCCGCTGCGCAGGTGAGGATGGGCCTCACTGCTGTTCTGTAGCTCCTAGCCTTGCTGTTTATAGACATGTGTTTGTTTTTCGAAATAGTATTATGCAGACAGCCAGACTCAGAATTATCTAACAACCCTCTAAGCCACGGCACTTACAGTCAGTTCGAAAAAGTTTTAAGTGTCAACATTAGAAAAAACAAATTTGCGTTTGATTATTTAAATTTTAATAAATTTACAATTACATCTTCGGAGTTTTAATTCAGCATTGATTTCCAATCGAATTCGGTTCTGCAAAGAGTCAAAGGCCAAACATTAATCACGCATTTCATTAAGAATGTATTATTTGTACTATACCCTTTGTATACAGGGTGGTTCACGTCCATCGCGTCGGAATGTAGCTCCCAAACTTATGTTTTAAAAAATCTCTTCTCACGGCACATTATAAGTTTATAAAGGCCATAGTCAAAATTATTTTTTCAAATTCTACAGAATTTCTACCCATCGTTTACTATCATCGAAATATTTAAAAAAGTGGTCAAAATAGACATAATAGTCAAACTAATTAAAATTTTAAATCATATTCCTAGACTTGGTTTGGTACATATCGGGCTACTTGTTTTCAGCATGGTATTTGACAATAATGTACAGGGTATTTTCATGTATTGGCTTTAATTGTGGCCGCTTCAAAAGTTTATAGCTGTGCAATTGCAAACTGATGTTTTTAGACCTAGAGTCAAGAAAATGTGTCTCTAAAAACTGGAAAGTTGAAAATTAAAAGTGGCCTAACTTTTGAAGGGGGCATTTCCTCACCCTGGGAGGGGTGTCATTCGACTCAGCTTTTTAAGCCGCATCGACTTAAATTGGTGCCTTTTTTTTGGTGAGTCTCATAAGATATATTTGTACCTTATTGACCTTCTTCGATTGACACCAGGTTATGAATCTATTGTATTGAAATTCATATTTTTCTCTCCATTTCTCTGATAGAAGATTTAAAGTTACATTTCTTGCACTTTCTGCTACATCAGGAGGTGTGTTCACTATCACTATTTTCCATGATAAAAGAATGAGTAAGAGATGCAAGCGTTTTTGAAATATTTCCACGCTAGAGCGGCAAAGCTGTTACAAAATGACGTTTGTCGGAAAACGTCAACTTTGCGTTGAAATTTGAAAGCGTCAAAAGCTACTTTGCTAAACAGTTGTAGAAAAATACATTTAAAAACTTTACTATGTGTAGCAACTATAACTGAATAAGTGACCAGCTTGATATATTTTATTGTAATGTGAGGCAAATTAGGAACTATCATTACCAGCAGTAATATTCTTGTACTAGTCTCAAGCTTTTTCTATTGTTAGTACTATTGTACGAATGTTTACTTTGTTTCTTTTCTGAAATTGGTAATCTTTTTTCTGTAAAACAGTGTAAATAAATAAATAAATAATATATTGTTTAATCATATGAACCAATGAATACAGTTGATAGTACTCTTAGTAAAGATACTTTTTTATTATTTAATTAAGTAGTACCTATTGATTTGGTTTAAATTCTTTTTTTTTGTCACATTTCTCGAGTAGGTATCGATACTTGGTAGATGGATGAAAGGGTAAATGTCAATATCGCGAAAATAAATGTTGTTTACTTATGACCAGTTTTCAAGACAATCTAAATGTTTTTTATACTGCTTCTAAAAATAGTTATCTTTGTTTGATGGTCAACAGCTTTTTACAAAATCACATGTGTTCATAAAAAACATGATTTTTTGACTCTGATATCTTCAATCGTTGTTTATTATTTTGGAGAGAAATTATTTATTTTTGAATTGCGCCAGAGTTACCTCTGAAAACATAGGAGACTATTTAGTAAAATAGAATTTGCAATAAATTAAATCAGCTGTGTCGTAAGGAGTGCATTAATTTTGTCTCTAATAAATAAATATTTCAAACCCTTTAAAAATTTTATCAACCAAAACGTTCAAACAGTTTCCTAGGAGAATGATATCCGTTTATTTCGACTGTAAATTATGGTCTCTTTTCTAAAAACTATGTTGGTTGCGAAAACCTTTTTGGAAATTTAAAAACACCAATTTTAAAGTGTAATTTTCTTTTCGTTTTTTAATGCAGATGCCTTTTATCAATTTCCTTTGGAATTAGATTTATATGGGGCAAAGAGCCGTTGCACTACTAAATTTCAATGTTACTGAACCACATAAAGGTCCAGATACAGAACAAAAGTTTATGTAATATCTTCTTCTTCCTTACGGAGCAAGTCATTTTAATTTATTAAAAATAAATAAAACAGTTTAATGCTAAAAACTTACTGCTTCTCAGGGTTGTGAATTCTTGAGATCTCGATTGCATTAATTTTGAGGGAATGGAGAGATCAGTTCAAGGACCTATCCATTCTTTTTTTTATTTAAACAAACTAAATGAAATTAAAAAATCTAAATCTGTTATTACCTCTTTTTCTTCCAGAAATAATTAAAAAATAGAAATATAAATACTGGTTTATTACAAAAAACTGCATACAATTACCTGGAAAAAAATTAAAATAAAATCAAATAAACAAGTTCAAATTAAAAAAAAAAAACAGAAGAAATTTCGAATCCGTCGAATAGAAAAACTTCGGGAAGGATCCGAAACGTAGAAAGGCGAAAATTCAAATATCTGAGCGACGTAAAATCCAAATGTCTGAGCAGCGAAAATCCAAATGTCTGGGCGGCTAAAATCCAAAAAGGTTTAGTCGGCGAAAATCCAAATGTCTGAACGGCGAAAAATCCAAATGTCTGAGCAGCGAAAATCCAAATGTCTGGGCGGCTAAAATCCAAAAAGGTTTGGACGCTGAAAATCCAAATGCCTGAACGGCTAAAAATCCAGATGTCTGAGCAGCAAAATGTCGGCGAAAAGTCGAAACATCAGTGAACAACAAAAAGGCTAGTGAAAACCAAAAATCAGTGGACAACCAGAAACATCCGAAAAGGGAGAGATACAATTACCTGGAAAAAAATTAAAATAAAATCAAATAAACAAGTTCAAATTAAAAAAAAAAACAGAAGAAAGATCGAATCCGTCGAATAGAAAAACTTCGGGAAGGATCCGAAACGTAGAAAGGCGAAAATTCAAATATCTGAGCGACGTAAAATCCAAATGTCTGAGCAGCGAAAATCCAAATGTCTGGGCGGCTAAAATCCAAAAAGGTTTAGACGGCGAAAATCCAAATGTATGAACGGCGAAAAATCCAAATGTCTGAGCAGCGAAAATCCAAATGTCTGGGCGGCTAAAATCCAAAAAGGTTTGGACGCTGAAAATCCAAATGCCTGAACGGCTAAAAATCCACAGGTCTGAGCAGCAAAATGTCGGCGAAAAGTCGAAACATCAGTGAACAACAAAAAGGCTAGTGAAAACCAAAAATCAGTGGACAACCAGAAACATCCGAAAAGGGAGAGTTTCCATCCGACATTAATAGCGAGGCCCTTAGTATTAAAAATTAAACAAAATCGAAACTAACCAAAAAACTTAAATGCCGACTTAACGAAAACCAAAAATCAGTGGACAACCAGAAACATCCGAAAAGGGAGAGTTTCCATCCGACATTAATAGCGAGGCCCTTAGTATTAAAAATTAAACAAAATCGAAACTAACCAAAAAACTTAAATGCCGACTTACCGAAAACCAAAAATCAGTGGACAACCAGAAACATCCGAAAAGGGAGAGTTTCCATCCGACATTAATAGCGAGGCCCTTAGTATTAAAAATTAAACAAAATCGAAACTAACCAAAAAACTTAAATGCCGACTTACACACATTGGTGAAACTAGGATGTCTAACTTGAGATTCGCCGAGGACACAGCTTTTCTAGCAACCACAGAAGCTGAACTAGTAGCTCTTAATAAAAGTCCCCGAAGAAAACATACAGCATACAATTTAAACACAATGAAATAAGATTACTTTTCTCTGGGAAAGTAATGTTACATTAGAATTAAAACAAACTTACCAATTATACTCCAAATCTACCACATTAGATTCACAATATAATTATTATCGACTTTCCTGTTGAATTGACCGTTACAATTAATAATATGTCCTCGTATCAATTGTTATCGCCAACTATATGATAAGGACATGATTAGGGACGGCTTTGGAATTAGAATAAATTCGTTAATATGCCAGTGCCGGTATATTATCTTTTAGTTTTTTTTACACGTACATACTCCTTGTGTTTGTTTATTATTATACTATAATTAAAATTGATCCATATAACATTGAAGTTATTTATATTTAGACAATTATTTTGAGTCATAAGCTTAAAGAAATAATTAGGATAACTATAATAATATGGGATATATTAGGATATTTGCTACCAATAAAGATTTCATTCATTCACACTGTGCTATTGCAAAGTTATGGAAAGGCTAAAATGTTCGACTGTGGTAGAGGAAAAATCACAACCTTCTAATCTAGCGCAAGATTTGGTTTTCTTTTCGTACACTAGCATCTACACTTTGTGCGAGTATCAATACGTCCAACGTAAACAAATAATAGAAATTTTAAACCAAAAGCGGAAAAACACTCCTGAGTACTGTCCTGGCAATTTCAAATCACAGATTGATAAAAACTGGCTGTTGCGTTACAACGTAGTAAGGCTTTACATGTCGATAAGTATGGATTTTTTGAAAATTTTACTAACAATTTTTATTTTATTCGTAATAAATATGCAAATTTGTTGTAACGCATTTGAAGTTGATGGTAGTAAAATAATAAATCCGAAACATAACTGCAAATCCAATCAAAAATTTATCAGAGGAAAGTGCAGGGATACTGGAAAATAAAATAGGTAAGAAATTTAAACAAATCACACGAATAAATTTTACATTATTATTGTAGTCCAGTCAGTACCACCGGTATTTAGGTCCAAATTCTTTCAAACAGCACCGATTTTGATGAAAATTTGTAAACAAGCTCATTTTACCGTCCTTATCAAAAGTTATATTGTGTGCCGAGGTGTGCTTTTTCCTTGGGGTGAATGCCACCACTTCTCGGGGGTGGAAATTTTAAAACAAAAAGTAACTCAATAGATCGATTCAAGGATCAATTCTAAGCATAAAATGTCATATGATGTTTTTTCGGTGAGTTAATAGTTTTTGAGTTATTCATGATTTAAGATGTTGATTTTCGACCTAAAAAATGCATCTTTTTGAACTATTTTTCACAAATAACTCGAAAACCTTACGTTTTATAAAAAAACATTACAAACCAAAAATATAGGTTATAAATTAAGAAAACAATCTTTTTTTTATAATTTTCTTTAGCTGTAATACGAACCGAGTTATGACTTGTTAAAGATGACTCTTGGTTCGACGGCAACTGAATTGCAACATTTCAACGTTAAATAAAGGGAAAACGGACAATTTTCCGAGTAAAATTTAAAAATAATTAAAAAGAAGTTTAAAACGAATTTTTGTAAAAGTTAATAGCTTAAAAACTAACGGAGTTATGATAAAAACAAACTGGAAACAAAATCGACAACAAAACCAAAGGCTTTGCCATCAGAATCAAAATTAAACCGCATCCATGTGCAGTTTACTTTATTTAAGTACTAACAATATGTTCAAGAAGTTTGAGCAATCTGGGATGTAAAAATTTCGAAAAATGTTTGATTTACATGGGAAATTTTTTAAAAAAAATTTTTAAAAATGGATAATTTTTTTACAATAATTTGAAAACTATACGTAAAAAATGCAGAATTAAAAAAATGTTGCTTTTTTTTACTAAAAAATGTCACAAACAAAATGTTTAAAGGAGTTCTATTATATCGGAGGTTATAGTTCTTGAAATTACCTGCAATTCCTTTTTTTGCTCGTCCCATTATCTTCAAAAATAAGGAAGAAATTTTCGGAGCGCGTAAAATACTAATCTAAATCCAAATCTAAAATACTAATCAAGACAATTTTTAAGCATTTATATTACATATCCAATGCCTGTAGGCAAGTTTATTACGACACATACACAGGGTTAAAACTCTCATAAATTATAATACAAGAAATGGCAGAATTTTAATTCATTATAAAATCATCATTGCAACATTTAAAGCTGTTAAAAACAAATATTTTCTTAAATTATGTCGTAAGGGGATGGTTTTTAAGGATTAAAACATTCGAATAATACATAAATTATATTACTGAGGATAGCAAGATTTTAATTCATTATAAATGCAAAAAAAAATATAAGCTGATAGCAAAAACAACTCAAGCAGTCGTAAGATATATGTGAGGAACCAGCCTATTGAAAGAGTAAGACAATACAAATACCTAGGCACGATTATTAATGAGAACAATGACAGCTCCCAAGAAATACGAGTCAGAATAGAACAGGCGAGTAGCACCTTTACAAGAATGAAGAGGCTTTTCTGCTGCAGAGATTTAAACCTTGATTTAAAAATACGACTAATGAGATGCTATGTGCTGTCTACACTATACTATGGGATGGAGGCCTGGACACTGAAGCTAACCAACATGAGGAGATTGGAGGCATTTGAGATGTGGATATCTCGGAGAATATTGAGGATCTCATGGGTAGAGAGAATAACCAACGTGGAAGTGATGAGACGTATGCCTAAGGAGAGAGAAGTGATTCCGACAATTAAGAAAAAAAAACTGCTGTACATGGGACATGTCATGAGGGGAGAAAAATATCAAATGCTACAAATAATAATGCAGGGAAAAATTCAAGGTAAGAGATCTATAGGAAGAAGACGAAATTCATGGCTGAAGAACCTTAGTGATTGGTTTGGATGCAGTAATAATGAACTATTTAGAGCTGCGGTCTCAAAAATAAGAAGAAGATAAATGAACCATGACAACATTTAAAACCGTTGAAAACGGATTTTTGCTTAAATTAGTCCATAAGGGTTTTAGAGGGTTGAATAATTGTAAAAGATTATAAATTATGCAGCGTGTTATCTGAAGAGGAGTTGCAAGCGATGGTTAATGTTATGCATGATTCCCTGAAAATCAAAGGGATGAAAATAAATGTGAGAAAAACGAAAGTAATGGTTTTTGAAAGAGAAGAAAGCATGACAAACTGTGGGGTTTCGATTGAGGGAGAAAGAGTGGAACAAGTTAAAGAATTTGTGTACTTAGGTTCAAAATTTACTAGAGATGGAAAGTATGACAGTGACATTGAGCGAAGGGTGTTGGCTGGAAAACAAATGAATGGGGCACTGCATAGCTTTATGAATAGCCAAAAATTGTCAAAAAAGGCACGTCTGGCGGTGCATAGAGGTGTGTTGGTTCCTACACTTATGTATGGTAGTGAATGTTGGGTTTGGCAGAAGAAGCATGAAAATATGATTAATGCTGCGGAGATGAGTAGTCTGAGAAGTATAGCCGGAGTGACTCGGTTAGATAAAGTTAAGAATAGTGAGATAAGAAAACGCTGTGGTGTAAAAGAAGATGTGGTCACAAAGATATATAAAGGAATGCTTAGATGGTTTGGACACGTAGAAAGAATGGATGAAGGAAGATTGACGAAACAAATTTATAAGGCGAGTGTGAATGGGCAAATCGGTAGAGGTCGACCTCGGAGAACATCGATCTCGATCAGATCAACATTGTTTTGAAGAAAGGCTAGCTGTCAAGAGTACCAACAACCGACGAGCATGTATGAGAGCACTGATGAAAGTATGGGGAAGCAAAAGATGTGTGTACGAACCGTAGCGGAAGTGGTCTCTGCCTACCCCTATGGGAAAAAGGCGTGAATTTATGTATGTATGTATGTATGTATGTGTTTTTTAGTATTTTTAAACTTTATTAATTTTTCCAGATATTAGTGTCAAAATTTTGTAGCATCTCAAGATGAATAAACCAATATTATTTGTAAATATACAGCGTACTCTATAACTTGAATCTAACGAATTAAAAATCGTCAGGAATTCAAGACGCTTAATCTTTTCAAATGTCCATATTTAAAGATAAAGATTACTTTAATAAGCAAGCAAAGTTTACTAGGTCAATTATGTTTCGCAATTATTGTACTCTGTATACAGGGTGGGCCAAAACGTTTCGTCGATTAATTTTCCATCAATAAATCTACAATCTACAATCGGATCTACAAGATAGCCATTCAATTAGTATATACAGGGTGATTCATAACTATTGGGACACAGGCTAAGGGCGGGTGATTTGGACCAAAATATGACGATAGGACCAAATATGCATTGATAAAGTATTGCTTTGGAAAAAGATAGAAGGTGTTAAGTTTGAAATGTTGTTTTCATTTTTGCTAATAATTTCACTGTAAACTTATCAGTTATTATAAATTATTCTCATGTCATCGTCAAAGTTACATTTATTGAAAAGTTCATCAAGCATTGTGAAATGAATGATTTACCCCAAAAAAAATTTAACTTTTTTGTATTATCTAATAGAAAACAACTACTTTAGCCGGGGAAGTAGTTGTTTTATTAGATATTATAAAAAATAGCTTCGTATTCATCGAACATGTTTCCTTTTTAACATGAATACCTCTATCAAGGTTATTTTGAATGATGGAAGGCGGTGACTAAAGTCACAGATAATTCCCCATATGATTTAAGGAACACCCTGGACACATTTTTAAACAAATCTAATAAAAATTGCTACTTTTCCACATAATGCAAGCGTAAACAGTGCAATTTTATAATTTTCTACTGTAAATGTCTTCGAAATTGATCTATTATATTGATACAATGATATATGATACAAATAGAAAAAAAAATCAAAAAAATCTATGTCTCTTTCGGCCTATTTAATCCACTTGTAATAATTTTAAATAAATAGAATTCAGTCGTGCCTTCAACGGTGGGCACAATTGAACAGTTCAGTTTTGTGGAATTTATGTCTAAATATAACGGGTGTGAAAGCAGCAACGGTTTTACCAGAAACAGTTTTTTTGTTCATTTTTATTATTTTTGGTGTTTTTTTTTATAAAAATGGATCATTCTACACCTACTCAATATCCTTTATAGGGTAAAATAATTTGTGTCCCAAAAACTACCCCTCAATAACCCTCCAAAGTAGAAAAATCTTTGAAAAAACGTGATGCTCGAGATTTTTCAACGGAAATGAATCATTCTACACCTACTTAATAGACTCTATAGGGTGAAATAATTTGTGACCCAAAAACTACCCTACAACAAGCCATTGGAGGGTTTTTAAGTGGTAGGGTTTGGGTCACAAATTATTTCACTCTGTAGAGTGTATTAAGTAGGTGTAGGATGATCCATTTCCGTCGAAAAATCTTAAGCAACGGTTTTTTTTAAACATTTTTCTTCTTGGAGGTTTGTTGAGGTGTAGTTTTTAGGTCACAAATTATTTCACTCTGTTGAGTGTATTAAATAAGTAGGATGATCCATTTCCGTCGAAATATCTCGAGCAACGGATTTTTTCAAAAAATTTCCAACGACTCCAAAGAACTAAATAACTGTTACTTGATATTAAAAAAAAAAGGTAAATGCGACCCCCGAGATAAAAGTGGGGCGCTCGAGATTAAAGTTGGGCGCTCGAGATTAAAGTCCAGCGCTCGAGATTAAAGTCGGGCGCCCGAGACTAAAGTCTGGCGCCCGATATTAAAGTCGGGCGCGCGACTTTAAAGTCGGACCCCCGAGATTAAAGTCTCGATTAAAAAAAAAATTGCTTGCAGCCCTTCTACGCCTTCGTAAAAAATTCCTTTGAACGAAAATAAAATATGTAGGTATATTTAATTGTAGGTCTACGCAATTCCTCGGCTGATATTCGAGTTGGAGCAAGTATAGTACATAATGTTATGGCGGCTAATTTAACAAAAAAAGCTACATTAGGAGTTAACCCAACAAAATGTTTTGTCAATTTTTTTTTTAAATAAATTATTTTGTAAATTGTTTATATTTTTCATTTGATGATGTAATAAAGCTTTTCTAAATAGTGATAAAAAGGCGAACGTCAGTTTTGTAGTTCTAGCTACATCTCTTCTCTGTATACTACTACGTTTGATTACATTACATTATAATCTTGCGGCTGTGCCTTTGGTATCGGCACCTATGAAACATGGATCTTTTGTTCCTCTATGACTACCGCTGTGTCTTCAGGGCATCAGAATTTTGGTCTGCTGATTTTGGCGAACCTTAGGATTTCTGTCGGCCCTGTCTTATTTAAATCGCTTGGATCCATTATCATACGGCCCCAGGTTTGATATCCGTACACCGCTAGCAGTGATACAAAATGTGCATACTGCTTTCCTCCTCTTTTTCGCATAGTCGACAGTTTTTACCGGCCGCCAGCACAAGTTTGAAGAGGTGCGCACTTAGTGCAAAGTGTCCTGTGAGCAGGCCAAGCGTGCTGCTTAGTCTACTTCGGTCTATCGTCCAGAGTGCGTCAGCCCTTTCATGGAGAGGTTTTTTCATCAGCTGTTTTTATGTTCTGCAGCTAGTATTTGCATCCCAATAAGCAATGTGTTCTTGTTCAAGGATTAATTTTAATAAATGTTTTGCTTCGGCAATTGGCAATCCGACCAACTGGCTTCTTGGTTCCACCAGGGTCCCGTTTCTTGCCAGTTCATCGGCTACCTCGTTGCCGTTTATCGCTGTGTGCCCAGGAACCCATGTAAGAGTGACTTTGTTTACCGTCGCTAACTCAGTGAGGGCTTGCATGCAGTCCCACACCACCGATAATGTTGTGGTGTTACTCACGAGGGCCCCGATGGCCGCGCGACTGTTAGTAAGAATATCAATCTTACTGTTGGTCACTCTGTTTCCTGTCAGGTACGTAACGCACCTGAGTATGGCATAGACCTCAGCCCGGAAGACCGAGGCCTAATTACCCAGGGGTATGTTTTCCCTGTGGTTGCAGGATGCTCCAAACACACCTGCCCCGTAGCGTCCCCGGTACCCTGATCCATCAGTTTCACTCCTGGGCTGGTCAAAAGTGTTTTCTTTAACCAGTCTTCTCTTGTTGGTATTTTTGTTTGATTAATCCATTATAATTTAAATTATTATACAAATTTATTATCAGAATTTGAATTCAGGATTGATTTCTTATCTAATTCGATTCTGCAAAGGTCAAACGTTAATTGCGCATTTCATTATAAATGTATTCTTTGCACCATATCCTGTGTATACAGGGTGATTCACGACTAAAGCGTTGGACAGTAGCTCTAAAATTTTGTTTTAAAAATCTCCTCTCGTGGTATGTTAAAAGTTTATATAGGCCATTGTTAAAAGCACAAAATACCACCTCAAAAGGTAAGTGATACATAGAACTTGAATATATAAACAGTTTAACTCGTTAACAGTTTCAATTAAAGGAATTTTAAACTCTCGCCCAATGTATGCATTAACTACCGATCTCAATGATTTACTTCCAATTATACCGTCCCATTTTTTTATTGGTCATCATATAACTTCCCTTCCTAATAAAGACTTGGCAAGTCTTTCAAGCAACGGACACTGTTAAAACTCCAAAAAATTTAACAAAAATGTATTAACAATTTTGGATACGATTCACCAGATTCACAAGAATATGTCTTAAAGTTACTTCACCAATATAAATGGAAGGATTCAGCTACACCAATAAAGTTTGACAGGTTGGTGTTAATTTTTTACGACCAACAACCACCATGTAAATGGCCGATGGGCAGAATAATCAGCCTGCATCCAGGAAAAGACTATATATCTCAAGTGGCTACCATTCGTAGTATTATACAATCTATCAGACATTTGTGCCCACAGAAGGGAAATTAATTTAATGACTTTAAGTGAGCTATTATTAAATCAAATTTATTATTTTTAAAAGGTTCATTTTAAAGTGACAAAGGAATTTTAAAGTGACAAAGGAATGCTTAGATGGTTTGGACACGTAAAGGGGATGGATGAAAAAAGATTAACGAAACAGATTTATAAGACGAGTGTGAATGGGCAAGTTGGTGGAGGTCGACTTTGGCGAACGTATCTCGATCAGATCGACATTGTTTTGAATAAAGGCCAGCTGTCAAGAGTACCAACAACCGACGAGCATGTATGAGAGCGCTGATGAAAGTAAAAGAAGCAAAAGTTGTGAGTAAGAACTGTAACAAGTGGAAGTAAGTGGTCTCTGTCTATCCCTACGTGTGTTAAGTTATTTATTTATCGTGTGTCATTAAGATTTTGTAAAAAAATTTTATTTTTTTAAAAAAATTTTTATGTGAAATAGGTCTACTTTGTTTCTTTAAAATTCAATATTTTGAAAAATCAACACATTTTAGACAGTTTCTAAAATTATACGTTTAACAATTAAGAAATAAACATGTAAGGCGCAAAAACCCTTATTATTTTTACAGGCAAGCAGATAAAACATCTGGAAATTTTACTGAATCTGGTCTTTTCCTTACGAGGTATAGTCGAAAAATTCTTGGCTAGAAGTCAGAAGGTCTATTGCGCTTTTATAGACTTGGAAAAGGCCTATGACAGAGTGGTGAGGAGTGAATTGTGGTCTACATTGTCTATGTATGGGGTGAGTGGTAGTTTAATACGAGCACTGAAATCACTTTACGAGGATTCCACTGCTTGTGTCAGGATAAACGGAGCTTGCACGGACTGGTTTAATATCGAAAAAGGTGTGAGACAGGGATGTGTGGCTTCGCCATGGCTGTTTAACTTATACATAGACAATTGTTTAAAAGATCTAAAAGAGAGTGCGTATGGATTAAAAATGAATGATTTGATCGTCAAATGCCTTCTTTACGCCGATGATCAAGTCATATTAGCGTTATCTGAAGAGGAGTTGCAGGCGATGGTTAATGTTATGCATGATTCCCTGAAAATCAAAGGGATGAAAATAAATGTGAGCAAAACGAAAGTAATGGTTTTTGAAAGAGAAGAAAGCATGACAAACTGTGGGGTTTCGATAGAGGGAGAAAGAGTGGAACAAGTTAATGAATTTCACTCGCCTAATAAATTTGTTTCGTTAATCTTTCTTCATCCATCCTTTCTACGTGTCCAAACCATCTTAGCACTTCTTTGTCCCTTAGATACAAACCTTTTAAAAATTATAAAAATAATAAATTTGATTTAATAATAGCTCACTTAAAGTCATTAAATTAATTCCCTTTCTGTGGGCACAAATATCTGATAGATTGGATAATATATATAATATATTGTCCAAACCATCTAAGCATGCCTTTATCAATTTTATCCAACCTAGTCACTCCGGCTATACTTCTCAGACTATTCATCTCCGCAGCGTTGATGCTACTTTCATGCTTCTTTTGCCGAAACCAACGTTCAGTACCATACATAAGAGTAGTTACCAGCACTCCTCTATGCGGTCGTCCTTTTTTGACACGTTCTGACTGTTCAAAAAAGCAATGTAGTGCCCCATTCATTTGTTTTCCTGCCAACACATTTCGCTCAACATAAAATCATTCATTTTCAATCCATACGCACTCTCTTTTAAATCTTTTAAACAATCATCTGTGCATAGATTAAACAGCCATGGCGAAGCCACACATCCCTATCTTACACATTTTTTGATGTTAAACCAGTCCTTGTAAGCTCAGTTTATTAGACACAAGCAGTGGAATCCTCGTAAAGTGATTTCAGTGCTAGTATTAAACTACCGCTCACCCTAGTGATAGACAGTGTCGACCACAATTCACTCCTCACCACTCTGTCATAGGCCTTGTTCAAGCCTATAAAAGTGCAGTAAACCTTCTGACTTCTAGCTCAGAATTTTGCGACTATACCTCGTAATAAAAAGACCTGATCCATACATCTCCTTCCTTTTCTAAATCCTCCTTGCACATCCCATATCGTCTTCTTAGTTTCATTCGTCACTCTTTTAATCAATATCTTTGCATAAGTTTGCCGACTATGCTGAGTAAACTAATACCTCGGTAGTTTTTACAGTCCTGCTGCGAACCCTTTTACTTGTAAGCGTATTAAAAATAAAAAATTTATAGTTTGTAAACCTAATAAAATTGAGCTGTCAGCTCGAGGCCCTTTTTTGACAAAAATATATAAGAAGAAGAAGCCACGACGTCACCTATCTGTCGCTGATGTTGATGTCAGGTGACGCAAAACAAGTTTGCCAACCTACCAAATTTTGTTTAACGTGCCTTAAAAAGTTTTTACTTCAAAAATTTCTGTAAAAGGCGCTCTTTATAAATTAATTTAAACACTTTTAAAGAATCAAATGAGAAAGTAGAGTTTTAAGATACTTTTTAATTAAGTAGTACATACTTGGGTTAACCAAGTTTTTTTGGCACATTCCTTGACACCCATTACTTTTACATGGTAGATGGTTAAAGGTTATACGTCATAGATCGCGAAAATACGTTTTGTTTGCTATTGACTGGTTTTCAAGACGATCTAAATGAATTTAACACTGCTTCTAAAAATAGCTTATCAATGTTTGATGGTCAACAACTTTTTATGAGAATATATTTATACAATACAAGCATGATCTTTTGGCCTCTGATTTCTTTAATCAATTTTACAGTGACATTTATTTTCGAATTGCTCCAGCGTTACCTCTAGAAACATAAGAGACCATTCGACAAAACAGAACATGCAATGACTTAGCTGTGACGTTAGGGGTACATTAATTTTGTCTTTAAAAGTACAGGCATAAATATTTCATATCATTTCAAATGTTTATCATCCAAAACGTTCTTTTCCTTACAGTTTCCTTAAACTACGAATTTCGTTTACTCATACTGTAGACTATAGTTCCTTTTCTGAGAACTATGTCGGTTTGGGAAAACCTAGGAAATATAAACTCACCAATTTTACAGTGTAATTTTCTTTATCTCTTTTTTATCCAGATAACTTCTATCAAGATAATAAATTGGGTACCTTCATTTTCTCTTGGATAATATTTATACGGCTATGGGATAAGAGACTTTTCACTACTTAATGTAAAGATTACTAGACCCTATAAAGGTCCAGATCCAAAACGAGTTAGGCAATTAAAACAGGCTATCTTTAAACTGGGTACCAAACCACATAGGTTACAAGAGCAATGAAAAGGCTGATATATTAGCGCAATGTGCCCCGATTGCACCATATATTTTTGTAGTACAGCGAAAAACGTATCTATAACAGTACTTGGTTGAATAAATAAACTCACGAATGGTGGGACAGAACATCTGAATTGGGACAGAGTTCGTTTTAGAATTATCGCAAAAATTAGCAGAATACCTACTACCCCTGAATAGGTGATTAACTAGAATGATGGTTAGGCTCCTGATAGGGGATTGTAGACAGTCACAACCAAATGCAGATTCCTAAAGAAGATGATGTAATCTCTGCACACGTACTGTGCCACTGCGAAGGTCTGAGTGGGCTAAAGTTTTTGATGATAGGGAGGACAAAGCAAAACGATTTTAATATAATAGAGAATCTACGGTCCGGCCTGTAGAGTCAGGTTATAGGGATTACTCTAGACAGAGAACTCTAACACAACAAAAGAGTACACAATATAAATTTGTAAGAGGTGCAGTTGAGAGGCTTCGCCCACGAGCCCCATTTAAATCTAATCTAATCTAGAGCATGATTTGTTTTTTGTTTCTTTTGACACACTTTTTTTCCATACACAAGCGTCTTCACTTTGTACAAATACCAATACGTTTCAAGGATATTAGCACCTGAAACAAATATTAGGAATTTTAATCGAAAAACGATATAAAATTCCTAAGTACTGTCCTGGCAATTTAAAATCGACCATTAATTAAACTGGTTGATGCTGTTATAACATAGTGATGCTTGAAATGTCCACAAGCATGGATTTTTTAAGAATTATTTTTACTATTTTTATTCTATTTGTAGTTATAGTGCAAATTTGTTACAGCGACGCAGTAAAAACCACTTTAGTAGTAAAATACGCTTCACTAGTAAAACCAAGAAATAACTGCAGATACAATCAGAAATTTATCAGAGGAAAGTGCAGGGATATTGGAAAATAAAATGGGTAAGAAATAATAATAAATAATAATAATAAATAAAACAAAATAACATTATAGTAGATTCTGTCACTAGGTTAAAATGAAATATTCGATATGAGTGGCATATTCCGAGCGCGAACGATAGCGAGCTCGAGAACCACGAGTATGGAGTTTTTTCATTCTAACCTAATCTCAGACGACATTTTATCCACGACCAAAAAATTTAAATAAAAAAAGGTACCTTAAAGAACTTAAGTTATTTATTGAAACATAGATATGTATTAATTGGTATTATATATAATCCAGGATATCTACAGCTGTCGCTGCCATCCTGCTTTCAGCTCTTGTCTCCAGTTGTCCTTGTCCTGCCAGTCTCCGTCCTGCAGGTTTCTTAATTCCATCGCCTCATCCACTTCGTCTCTCCATGATCGCCTTGGTCGACCTCTCTTTCTGCCTAATGGACTCCACTCAGTTACCCGGTGTATCCAGCGATCCTCCGGAGTTCTTCTAACATGTCCGTACCACGTTAGTTTCTTTTCCTCTATGTGTTCTAGTATGTCTTTTTTTACCTCCATTCTTCTCCTGATCTCCTCATTTCTTATTCGATCTAATCTGTTCACTCCACAACTCCTTCTCCAAAAGTCCATTTCTGTGGCTACAATCTTCCCTTTGTTTTTTTTGTTGATCACCCACTAATTGGTATTAATATCAATATTTATTGAGTTGGTACAGTCATTAAAATGAAATACCGGTGCATTTAAAATATTTTCTGTAAAGTTTTTCAAAACAGATTGATTGGATAAGGCGGATGTAACGTTCGTGTAACAGGAAGAATTGCAGGTTAAGGGGATGTTTACTGGCAAATTAGTTTTACTTATGGAAGAAATTATTTGTTTTTCTATATTTATTTTGTTTTGCTTGGAATTTTCTATGTAGCTTTCTACTACTTGAGTAGACTTCCAACCTATTTGCCTTTTTAATGTTATTATGTCTGCACCTGCATTTACTGCATTTACCAGTGTATTCGATTCCTTGTTTCACCAAGAAGTGTCTATCTGCCAGATAGGATTTTAACAGTTGGAAGTGAGGATAAGGTATAAGCTTTTTTAGTTTAAGTTGCCATCCTGCGTGCCATACCTTGTCAAAGGCTTGGGATATTTCGAGGAAAGCAGTCGAGCAATATCTTATGGCGTTTAGATCTTTGTTTATATGGTTGACTAGCCTATACATTTGCTCTATTGCTCCGTACGGAATCCAAACTGATGTTCTGGGATAATTTTCCTTTCGTCTAAAGATGCTGATTAAAGAAGAAAGAGTGGAACAAGTAAAACAGTTTGTATACTTGAATTTAAAGTTAACGAAAGTTGGAAATTGACTGTGATATTGAGCGAAGAGTGTTGGCACGGAAACAAATAAATGGGGCGCTGCATAACTTTATGAGCAGCAAGGACGTGCCAAAGAAGGCACAACTGGCTGTGCACGGGTAGCGAATGTTGGCTCTGGCAAAAAAGCATAAAAGTAAGATCAATGCTGCAGAGATTAATAGTCTGAGAAATGTAGCTAAAGTTACTCTGATAAAGTGAGGAATAGTGTAACAAGCGAACACTGTGGTGTAAAAGAAGATGTAGTAACAAAGATAGATAAAGGAATGCTAAGATGGTTCGGACACGTAAGGATAAAAGAAGAGAAACAGATTTACAAGGCGAGTGTAAATGGATTAGTTGGTAAAGGTCAACCTAGGCAAACGAATCTCGATCAGATCAAAATTGTTTTGAAGAAAGGCCCGGTCAAGAGTACCAGCAACTGACAAGCATGTATAAAAGCGATGATAAAAGTAGAAGCAAAAGACGTGTGTAAGAACTTTAGCAAATGAAAAGAACTCTTTCTACCCCTATGGGAAATAAATGTAACTATAAATACAAAGTGGCCCAAAAGTAGGTATTCAGCTATATTTACATAATTGAAGGTGAACATTTTGAGGTGGACATTTTGATAACCTACAAGATTAAATGCGTGATTAAATATAAATAAATGTTACTTTTTTGTATGCTTGTAATTTATAGTAGAGATTGAGAATATACCAGTAAAGTTATATAAAAAAACATGTTTACAGTTTGGGTATTGCAGTCACTACATTTGATTTTGCATGAACATTTCAGTGTGGACAAATCTATTTTCTAGGGCTTGATTAAAATTTGATCAAGAACACGAACACGTCAGCAATGGCATTGTCAGTGTAAAAATAATCACCGATGCGAACGTGCTTTATTTCAATTTTACTATATTTTAGCAGATTATTAATTTGTATTAATAGCATCTCATTAAAACATGGTAAATACATTTTATTCGTATATTATGTCATGCCATGGCTTTTTTAAGCCGCACACCAGTACAATGGTTGTGATTATTTGATTAATAGGGTACTAGTCTTCCTCAAGCGTCTGTAACTTTAATAAATATAAGTAAAAAAAAATTAACATTATTTCATATAAAAATATCCCAGATGGAGTTGGGGCCGGTGTTTTCAGCAGGAAACCAAAGATTGAAATATCTACCAGTCTTGGCAGGTATGCCACAATCTTTCAGGCTGAAATATTCGCAATCGAATTGTGTGCAAGAGAGTTGACCAACAGACCTCTAGCAAACAAAAACATAAATATAATATCAGACAGCCAGGCCGCTTTAAAAGCACTGAGCTTCAACAAGATAAATTCTAAACTTGTATGGAATTGCATCGAATCCTTAGAGTACCTTGGTGCGAACAACAGGGTGACCCTACTGTGGGTACCTGGGCACCAGGGGGTGGAAGGAAACGAAAAAGCCGACACCCTTGCAAAACAGGGGGCCGAATCTGCGTTCACTGGACCAGAACCGGTTTTTGGAGTCACCACAAGTGCCGCCAAAACAATTATTTCGGACTGGGCGGAGAGGAAAATACTCACGTACTGGTCCGACTTACCAGGGCTAACCCACTCGAAGGCGTTTTTACCGTTACAACCCTCGAGAAACACAACTAAGCAGATCCTAGAATGGAGCAGAAATGACCTGCGTATTCTAACAGGACTGCTTACGGGACACTGTCGTCTGAGATACCACCTCAGAAAGATAGATCTGAACCAACAAACGGACTGTCGGTTCTGCTGCGTGGAAGACGAAACTGCTGAACATATACTATGTTCATGCCCCGGCCTGGGAAGAATAAGGTTCAACATATTTGGTTACACTAACCTAGAACCTACCGATTTTAAAAAAATCTCACCCTATACAACCATGAACTTCGTAAGAAGGGCTGGATTGTACGGTGAACTGTAGCCTCTAGGGGTGAGCCACAATAGACCTACTAAGGGTCACGGTGGAGGGGCGACCACGCCCCACTCACATAAAACCTAACCTAACCTAACCTATATAAAAATATATACATATATGTTTATGAATAAAGTTAGAACCTGGAGCTTCCTTCAATTTATCATACTTAACCAACAAGTATTTTGCAAAGTGTGTGAAATTCTGTCAAATTTTCTTGTACCATATATTAACCTCAAACACGAATTCCGAAGTTTTTGTATTCTTTTTATATCCATTATATTTAAACAAGATCCATAAAATTTATGGATGAACTATTGTGGTTACATTAAATGCTGAGATTTCAGTTTTACTGTGAGCAAATGTCGGCTGATGTATAATTTTAATTTGGCATATAATTTCTGAAAAATATAAGATACATGTTAACTGAATTTCAGTTTATTATCGATTATGATGCCTAGGTTTTTCACTTTTTCGTTTGAGGGCAGTATTTCATTTCCAATTTTAACATTGAAGTCATCTGGAGGCACAAATCCAAAAAACATAACTGATGATGAATAAGTCATGCTTTTGTGAGAGCATCACTAATATATTGAGATCCTCATTAATATCTGCCTGTGAGTCAGTTGTATTATTAGGATTAAAGAAGTGGTAAAGCTTGGTATCATCTGCACACATGTACGTATCTTACACTTTTTAAAGCTGACGGAAAGTTTGAGGAATAAATTGTAAACAGAAGAGGGCCAAGAATGGAGCCTTGTGCTACTCCCCGTTTTATGCTTCCGCTTGCAGACATCAATTCATTAAAAGCAACTTTTTGAGTACTGTCATGTGAGTAGTTTTTAAATTAATCTATTCAAGGCTGATCAAGCTCTATGAAATTTATTATGACTAAAAGTATTTCATGATTTAGCATGTCAAAGGCTTTATTGTACTCCAGTAGAACTAGCACACTAATTTTACGGTTATCCTGTGCAGTAAAAATATCACCAGTTATGTTTAGGAGAGCAGTACCAAAGCTGTATCCTGGTTAAAAACATGATAGAACTTCTGGAAGAAAGTTGTTAATACTGAGAGGCTTGCGAATTTGATTTTCAACAAGTCTTTCCAATATTTTTGATAACTTGGGAAGTATAGTAATCGGCCGTAGATCAGCTAAGTGTTGACATGAATTTATTTTCGGGATTGGTATAGCTTTACCTTCTTTTGATGCAGCAGGATACACTGAATTCTCTATACAAGGTGGTTAGATGGTTATTATTGTCCTGTTTTTATTCTGCCACTCGCATATTTTTTATCATGTCTTCATTTAGGTAAAATTACAAGAATTACATAAAAAAAAATTGAAAATTTTTGCCCCAACTCGTTGTAAGGAGGGTCCGTTGTTCAGGGGTGTCTAAGCTTATTTACCGACGTATAAAATGTTGGGTACCCTGAAAATTTTCCGTTCGGGAGAGGTTTCCGTTTTGAATGTCCGTTAACAGAAGTTTCACTATACTAGATTAACCAGAGGTGGAAAAATTATATCTTTCTCTTTCTCTCCATTGTTCATGTTGAATTCATCAGATATCTCACTTTTACTTTCCCCTTAGTGCTTTTTAGGGTCATTTCCATCAATTTCTTAAGCTTCTTTGTTTACTTTTCCTTACCTACATTTTATACCAATTATTTAAAGTCAATTATGACATTGATTTACAATGCTTACTAATATAAAACAATTAACATGGCCAACTTAACAAAAAGAATTGAATTATAATTGACCTTAAAAGTTTGAACTAATTGTTATAAGCTTTATAGTTGATATTAATTATTTGTTTTTGTTGCAGCGTGATATGTTTTTTCGTGAAATGTCTCCAGAATTGGAAAGCTATCGGAATTTACAGTAGAAATTAGGTTACATTAAATACATATGCATTATTTCTTTATTTTCCTAATAAATAATAATATTAAATAGTCCTACCTAAATTTTTGGTGTTCAGTCACGTTTAGCTACTAAAATACTATACACTCAACCAAAATACTAGCGTAGTCCGAACTAGGCTTTAGTGATGAGTTAACACTAATAATAATAAATTGGGAGGTGGTTCCTTTTAAATTTCGCCGTGATGGCCATTTGCTATAACTTCCTTTCTCCACAATAGGAGCAAGTCGTCGAACAGTAACTGCCTTAGTTGCTTGGGCTCAATAAAATATCAGCCCAGCAAAAAATGGTTTCTTTCTCTCTACACAATCCACAATTAGGGGTATTACCTATTAAGTTTTGGTCTCTGAGCCAGCCCTGGATTGCCCTTCTGCCTAGACAGAAGGGAATTACTAAAGCCGTCTCTGGGCCCACGAACTTAGTCTCAAATGCAGCTTTCGTCAATTATTGACTTCTGAGTGACCGAGAACCCAGACGCCTGGCTGTCCGAGCATATTTGAAGCACCTCCCGGTCTCTCCTATGGAGGGCGCCGAGTGTGTACATTGCATAACTAATACGGTTTCAGCTTGAAAAATTGTTGACACTTTAAAGAAATCAAATTTGTTGCCGAAAAAATATATTTACAAGAATGAAAAATATTACCAACTTACCTTGGAAGATTCTGCTGTTGTACTCTTTGGTAAAAGAAACATTTTCAATATCGGTAATGGGGTGAGATTTTCTCGAAATCGGTAGGTTCTAGGTTGGTATAACCAAATATGTTGAACCTTATTCTTCCCAGGCCGGGGCATGAACGTAGTATATGTTCAGCAGTTTGTCTTCCGCGCAGCAAAACCGACAGTCCGTTTGTTGATTTAGACCTATCTTTCCGAGGTGGTATCTTAGACGACAGTATTCTGTAAGCAGTCCCGTTAGAATAGGTAGGCCTGCTCCATTCTATGACCTGCTTAGTTGTGTGTCACGAGGGTTTAGGTAAGAATGCCTTCGAGTGAGTTAAACCTGGTATATCGGACCAGTACGTGAGTATTTTCCTCTCCACCCAGTCCTAAATGATTGTTTTGGCGGCACTTTTAGTCACTCTGAAAACCGGTTCTGGTCCAGTGAACGCAGATTCGGCCCCCTGTTTTGCAAGGGTGTCGGCTTTTTCGTTTCCCTCCACCCGCTGGTGCCCGGGTACCCATAGTAGGTAGGGTCACCCTGTTGTTCGCACCAAGGTACTCTAGGGATTCAATGCAATTCCATACAAGTTTAAAATTTATCTTGTTGGAGCTCAGTGCTTTTAAAGCAGCCTGGCTGTCTGATATTATACTTATGTTTTTGTTTGCTAGAGGTCTATTAGTCAGTTCTCTTGCACAAAATTTGATAGCGAAGACTTCAGCCTGAAAAATTGTAGCATACCTGCCAAGACTGGTAGGTATTACAATATTTAGTTTCCTGCTGAAAACGCCGTCCCCAACTCCATGTGGAGTTTTTAGCCATCTGCGTACATTACGTATTTCGTCTCCGGGAAAAGGATTTCTCCCCTCACCCATTCATATCTCTTTGGAAAAAGGACTTTGAACGACTTTTCTAAGTCTATTTTTGTGGCTAGCATGTCAGAAACCATCCCTAAAATTTGGTGGTTTTTTGTTTCACTCAGTATACCATAGTGGTCTCCGAGTTGCTCTTCATTAATTTGCCTTTCCAAAGACATTTTCAATATCAGTAGATATATTTAATTGTATGGCTTTTTTAAATAAACAACAAGATTTCGTATATTCGTTTATTTACAGTAATCTATAAATTGATTATTTACAATATTCACATGGGATAATATCTCAACCATTGATCCTCCAAAAAATTTGGATAAAATCGTCAAAATATCAAATGTAAAGTTTTTTCTTGTTTGTCTATTAGAGTACTTCTTACTTTCGGGTTGTTCCAGGAGTATATAAGATAAAAAATTGGGACACTATATAAACAACACATGATGAATGTTAAATCACAGTCAATTGTTTTTATCGTTAAAGATCTCTTTGCAATGTTAATGCAACTGGTACATTTAAAATTCGTTTGGTTAATTTCTTGCCATTCGATCATATTTCGACGAAAAAAAATCATTTTACCACCGTGTTATTTAATTATCTTTCACCTGATTACAAACGAAACGATCAAAACAAAGCAGGCGCCCTTCGACAGTCCATAACCGAATCTATGCGACATATTTGTCGCATCTTTAGAAGCCTCGAGGTTACCCTTTGTAACTTCTTCTTCGCATCGTCCAATGGCTTCGACGTCCAAACTGCTCATAGGCAAACCGTTCACTTCTAAGGGTGATATGCAATAATTCTTGGAAACAAATTCTGCGACACTACCGTTGGTTAATGGACCTTCCAACAGCGAATGGATGTGGCAGTTGCACGGAAAATGGTTAGATATCACAGTTAGTTTATCGACCTCTATTAGTAGACTATCTGATTTTGGAATTTCCAAGATGTGGTTACCCTGGAACTTTAAATGACCGATTTTTTGTTCCTCGGTGATGTTGAAGTACTCTATCGCATCAATTTTATTGTTAAGAATGTTAAACGTTCTAATAAAAGTCATGCCGTTGAAAGCTGAACCGTCTATAATGCCCAAGTCTGATTCCTGTATGGAAAACACTCCGATATTCGTAAGTCCTCTGAAGATGCCAGTGGAAAGAGATGGTAGGTCCATGAAGGCTAATTTAATGTATCCAACGGTATCCAAACCATCAAAAGCGTCAGGCTCTATTACTCTTATACCTGAAACAAATATAATGTGATTACCACTATCCTATGTAACAAATGTTAATTTATTTTTTGTTTCTTGGTGAAATTGTGTTTTCTTAATACCTTGTGTCTAAAATAAATGGAATATAATTATTGTTTCACCAAAATTTTGCTTGTATGGTCGAAATACACGTGTTTTTGAGAATATCCTCGATTGACATTCTCTGCTGGGCAGAGTTTTAAGACATTACATACATATAGTCACGCCTATTTATTGTAGGGGTAGACAGAGACCACTTCCTTCCACTTCCGCTACGGTTTTTACACACATCTTTTGCTTCCTCTACTTTCATCAGTGCTCTCATACATGCTCGTCGGTTTTTGGTACTCTTGACAGCTGGCCTTTCTTCAAAACAATGTTGACCTGATCGAGATATGTTCGCCGAGGTCGACCTCTACCGATTTGCCCATTCACACTCGCCTTATAAATTTGTTTCGTCAATCTTTCTTCATCCATCCTTCTTACTTGTCCAAACCATCTAAGCATTCTTTTATCTATCTTTGTAACCACATCTTCTTTCACACCACAACGTACTCTTATCTCACTATTCTTTACTTTATCTAAACGAGTCACACCGGCTATACTTCTCAGACTTCTCATCTCCGCAGCATTAATCCTATTTTCATGCTTCTTCTGTCAAACCAAACATTCACTACTATACATAAGTATAGGAACAAACATACCTTTATGAACAGACAGAAGTGCCTTTTTTGACACTTTTTGGCTGTTAATTAAGCTATACAGAGCCCCATTCATTTGTTTTCCGGGTAACACCCTTCGCTTAATGTCACTGTCATACTTTCCATCTCTCGTAAACTTTGAACCCAAGTACACAAATTCGTTTACTTGTTCCACTCTTTCTCCCTTAATCAGAACTTCACAGTTTTTAGAACATTCTGGAACTGCAAGAATTTTACTTTATATTATTGCTGAGTAGAACAGCAAATATTTGATAAATCGCAATATTTGATTCAGATGGCATTAACAGCTTGATTGCACTCAGCCGATGTATTCTGCTAAGTGCGTGGATTAATTTATAAAGACAAAAGCGAAAATGTTCTCTTAAAGCGTCCGCTAATATGTGCGAGGTCTACATAGATGTTAGAGATCCAGACAAGCCCTGGGTACCTCATTTGATCTGCAAGAAAATCTCTTGAAGGTAAGTTGACCAGCTGCTGTTAAATTAAACAACTGTTCTTTTCTTGTTTGATAATATATTGTAAAATTTGTACAATGAGCTTACAGTTAAAAACCTCTCTTTTTTTAGAAAACTTTCAGTGGTCAATGGCTTTTTAAATAATTGATTTCATCTAATTATATTGATTTTTACCGCGTGGTGTTTTAAAGCTAACTTGCTTGTTCTCTCTGTGAAGAAGAAGGACGAAGACACCAAACGGAAGTGGTTAAAAATATTTTAGTAATAGCAGCGCTGTGGTCAGCTTTTTTATTGGTTTTGCTTGTGACTTTTTTGTATAATTGGTTGCCTATAGCGAGCGCCTTATCTCAGGAAACCGAGTGAATAATTGGTTGCCTATAGCACGCGTCTATCGGCTGTAATAATGAGGTTTTTAAATCAAGGAATGGATTGAAGAACATTCTACAGTTGAAAAATACGAAATTTACAACACTACTCATTTCTGAAACATTTTCACTGGTTTTGATGTCTTTGTGCAAGTGCAGCGGTTTAGTTTTTTCTCTAAATAGATAAAAAAATTAAAACTCGTGTTGTCACTGTAAAAACAAAGTTTGCGATGAATATAGCTATTTTTCATGCAATTAGGGTATTAGCAATTAAAATGAAACATTTAGAACCCAGGAATTAAAAGTTGCAATAAAAGTGAAATTATTACGACAGAAATTGTGGAAGTGTTGAACAGTATGAAATTGGGTAAAGCTGCTGGGTACGACAGGATAACAGTTGAAATGCTGAAGGCTGGACAATGCATGGTAGCTAGTCTGCTGTACCGCCATTTTAACCTTTGTTGGAGGATTGGTAGCGTACCAGACGACTGGTGCAAGGCCGTAATCGTGCCGCTTTACCAGTAAAAAGGTTCGCAGCAGGACTGTTAGTACTACCGAGGTATTAGTTTACTCAGCGTAGTCGGCAAAGTGTATGCAAAGACGTTGAATAAAAGAGTAACGAATGAAACTGAGAAGATGGTATGGGATGTGCAAGCAGGATTTAGAAGAGGAAGGTCTTTTTATTACGAGGTATAGTCGAAAAATTCTTGGCTAGAAGTCAGAAGGTCTATTGCACTTTTATAGACTTGGAAAAGGTCTATGACAAAGTGGTGAGGAGTGAATTGTGGTAGACATTGTCTGTGTATGGGGTGAGCGTTAGTTTAATACGAGCACTGAAATCATTTTATTCCACTGCTTGTGTCTGATAAACTGAGCTTACACGGACTGGTTTAACATCGAAAAAGGTGTGAGACAGGGATGTGTGGCTTCGCCATGGCTGTTTAACTTATACATAAACGATTGTTTAAAATATTTGAAAGAGAGTGCGTATATATGGTTTGAAAATGAATGACTTTATCGTCAAATGCCTTCTTTACGCCAACAAAAACGAGATAAATTAAATAATATGTAACTTACCGGAGGGTAAGTTTATTCGTTCGACGTTGTTTAAACCGCTGAAAGCATGTTGCTCGATTTTGTATAGAGGATTAGACGTTAAGACCAACATCCTTAAATTGGACGTGCCGGCGAAGGCGTACGATTCCACTTTTTTTATCTTGTTGTGGCTGAGATAGATGGCCGAGATGTTTTGTAGTCCGGCGAATGCGAATTGCGCTACCGTGGCCAAGGGAGTCTCCTGTATGGAGAGTTCCTTTAGACGGGGCAATCCTCTGAAGGCGAACGGTTTTATGATCGATATATTGTTGCCGTCCAGGGAAAGTTTTTTTAAATACCTCAAACCGGAAAATGAGTCGCTTTTGATGATGGGAAAATTGTTGCGGGTTAGCGAAAGATGCTCCACCGACGGTGGCAGGAGTTTCTTGGGGATTTCCTGCAGCCCGCCCGAGTTGCATAATACCTGAAAATAACGATTTCAATAAAAAATCATTGAATTAAACGTAGAAATTCATGAAAACATGTCTTTGCTCGAAAAATCATCCCAAATATGTCTTATAAAAACCAAAAGTTTTAAACATGTTATTTGTTATTATGTTTTATGTATTGCCATCACGTTTATTAAATTCTTTGAACTTCAATTAGGTCACAAAATTATACTTGTACCTTATCTTATAAAAAGACTTGACTAAATTATTATCTCGTATCAGGACTACACATAAGGTTATCTTTTGAAAAGGTTTGATTAAATTTTCATCTTAATTTAGGACTAGGTTTAAATTTATTTTAAATACTGCACATCAACCTTGATCACGTCTTAAAACCACTCTCATGGTTGACTTATCAAAAAGCCTCGACTTAATTATGATCTCACCTTGGAATTAAATTTAAGTTTTTATTTAAAATACTTTATTGTGCATTTTAAGCTCGTTTTAAGACTACACTAAAAGTTATCTTTTGTAAAAACTTAGTAACATTTTAACTACTTAAGTCTATCTCATAAAAAAGGTTTAATTAAGTTTACGTCTCACCTTAAGACTAGACTTACGTTTTTTTATATACCTCACAATTAATCTTGATCTTGTTTCTTTTAAAAAAAGACTAAATTTAATGTTCACCTCACTGTCGAAATAGTCTTAAGTTTTTTTTTAAATAGTTTACTTAATCACACTTGGTTTAATTTATATCTCACTCTAAGATTAAATTTAATTTTTTTTTATAACCTGTGAACTTTAATTACTTCTCAAAATTACACTTATGGTTTATCTTACAAAAAATAGCTGATTAAATTTTAATCTCCCCTTAGGATTAAACTAAGTTTTTTTTTTAAATACTGTGCATCCTAATCTAGACTACACTAAAAGTTATTTTATATAAAAACTGAGTAACATTTTAACTACTTAAGTCTATCTTATAAAAAAGGTTTAATTAAATTTTCATCTCACCTTAAGACTAGACTTAAGTTTTTTTAAATACTGCACTATGAATCCTGGTCTTGTTACAAGGCTACACTTTTCTTTTAAAAAAGACTTAATTAAATGTTCACCTCACTGTGGGAATAGTCTTTAGTTTTTTGTAATAGTTTACTTAATCACACTTGGTTAAATTTATGTCTCACTCTAAGATTAAACTTAAGTTTTTTTAATATCCTACAAACTTTAATTACTTTTCAAAATTACACTCATGGCTTATCTTAGAAAAAGGACTTGACTAAATTTTGATCTCGCCTTAAGATTATACCTAAGTTTTTTTTAATTACTGCTCTGTGAATCTTTATCCCGCCTTAAGACTACACTTAAGTCTACACTTAACTTTATCTTATAATAAACGTTTCATTAATTTTTTATCTCACCTAAGACCAGACTTAGGTTTGTTGTAAATACTGTACTGTGATTATTGTCTCAAGACTATACTTAAGGTTATCTTATAAAAAGGACTTCATTAAATTTTCATCTTACCTTAAAACTAGAAATAAGTTTTATTTTAATACTGCACTAACAACCTTAATCACGTTCGACTGAATTTTGATTTCAGCATAAAAATAAACTTTAGTTTCTTTCATAATACTGTAGTTTGAGACTTGATCACTCGTTTTAAGATTATACTGAAGGTAAGAAACTAAATTAAATTTTCATCTCACCTTAGGACTTAGTTTATATTTAATATTGTACTTTAAATCCTAATATCCTCTCAAAACTACACCAAGGATATTCTTATAACAAAAGACTTGACTTAATTTCGATCTCGCTTTTAGACTCCACTGAAGGTTGCTTGCATACACGTTTCGTTTAGAACGAAATATTTTATTGTTACGTTCTTCAACATTTACCTGCTTGACAGTGTTATATTAATTATATTTAACACTTAAAACTCTTTACTATTCTTTTGTGAGATCAAAGCTAGAATATGCATCGGTTATCTGGAACCCATATTATCAAGTGCATATTTATAAACTGGAGGCAATCCAAAGACGCTTTCTCAAATACCTAAGTTTTAAAGTAGATCGGACTTATCCACTAATTGGCACGGCACACGAGAGTTTACTGTCAAGACATAGCTTTTTCACTCTGGATAGAAGACGAGAATGTTCTAGTGTCATTATGCTACACAAAATAATTAACAATGAAATTAAATGTCAATGCTTACTACATCAGATAAACTTTAAAATTCCCCGTCTGGCATCTCGATACACCGACTCATTCTACACTACCACACCACGAACAAATATACTTAAAAACTCTCCTGTTCATACTATGTGTAGCAACTATAAACTAATAAGTGACCAGCTTGATATATTCTATTGTAATGTGAGGCAAATTAAGAGCTATTATTATCAGCAGTAATAATGTTGTGTTAGTCTTAAGCTTTCTACTAATGTTAGTCTGATTTTGTAAATTGTGTATTACTCTTAAGCTTTTTTATTGTTAGTACTATTGTGCAAATGTTTACTTTGTTCCTGTTCTGTAATTGGAAATCTTTTTTTCTGTAGAACAGTGTAAATAAATAAATAAATATTTCGATTGTTGTATACACACAGAATTAGTAACAAATTTAAAAAAATCCCACTCCTCAGTCCTATTAGTGTTAAATCGTAACAATGCCCTTATAAAAAATTCCAATATGCTGCACCAAACTTCGAAAAACAAAATTTGTTTTTTTTTAAGTAAAGCCATTTTGATCGTTTTTACATTGTTTCGCAATATGTAAGCAAGGCTTTAGTTAAGCTTCGACTAAGCCGATTTCATTGCAAACTCATGCGGTCATAAAAGTATGATACGAAGAAGATAATAAAACTCGCAAGTGACCTCAAATATGATGGAGAATTAACGTTTTAATAATTTCCAACTAAAAAGATATGAGAACGCTATTGAAAAGAAGTCAACGTTCTTTTCAAGAAACCTGCTCTGTTGGCTGCAAGTATTTTGTTCATAGAAATAAATTGCTATTGAAAGGGACACACGTGGCTTAATTCGACGAAGTGGAATTGAACGTCTACGATTGTCGAATAACCCTGCTTGAACATAAAAAAATACGCGCGAATATTTTACTGAAAAAGTGTTATAAAACATTTATTGATATTACTGTAAAAAAGTGGTAAAGTGTATGCAAAAAATCTCAAAAATATGAGACTAAGTTGGTTTATAAAAAATAAAAATTAGATAAAAAAGAGAACCGGTGGCGTGTATTTAATATACTTTCTTTAATTCATCCAACTCACTAAGGGTCTTTTACATGAGTTTTGCAGAAGAGTTATCAGAATGAATGATTCTCTTGTATACTTACACTTTTTTTTTATAAGTACATATTTGGTAACCGTTAGAAACGATTAACGATACGCCAATGTTAACCAATTCGTTATCCTTACATTTTTAATTTATCTCTACGGGGTGAAGCTTTAAAAGCAACATATACTAAACACAAAAAGAATAAAAGATTGATTTTTATTTTTGGAATAGAAAGAGGTAGCTATAGTTGAAGTCAGAGATAATTTTTTTCTTTTCATAATTATGTATTAGTATTATTAAAATATCTATATATATTTACAAAGACACCGCATTTCTAAATACCTTATAATTTGTTATTCCTAAGCGACTGAATTATTATACTGGTACATCAGACATAATTAATGCTTTGCATCGTCGCTCTATTCTGCATAAGAAGGTTTATAGCTCATTTTACTAATATACAACGGTATCGTACGTTAGTAAATTCCCCTAAGATTTAAACTAGTAATTTTTTTGTTTATGATTATGCTTTTGTTGGGACGCTTTATTTTTATTTTTTGCTTTATTGTGAACAGAAATCGTTGATGTAGCTCTCGATGAGTTTTTTTGGTTAGAAATAGGTACATATTTAATTATGTTAAAAGGGAATGCAAAAAAAATAAATTATCGGTACAAATTTAATGTTTAATTATGTAGTACTTATGGTATTATCAAGCATCAGATTTATAGTCATCATAATCGACAAAATCGACTGCCGTCGCTATCATTATTCGGATTGTAAATAATAACAGGATTAACTGCTTCGATGCGGTTTTCACGAACCCACCATTTCGGTACCGCCCAGGAGTTTGTTGGTTGCTTATTTAAAATTTCCGAATGGTACGGAGCATTATCTAATACAATAACGGATGGTTCATGTAACAATGGTAATAATTTCATTTAACCATTTCACAAACATCTCTGTATTCATATTGTTATGATAATTGGCCGATTTTGATTTTGACGAAACAACAAAACCATGCTTTCCACCTGCATGCGCAGTAATGTGTCTGTTTCCTTCACCGTCGGTGTGTTTTATAGACTTTAAGTTATCATCTTGACAAATTCTTTTTGTTCCACCTTTAGCAAAAATCTAAGTTTCGTCCAGATAAACAAATAAGAGCATTCTTGTTTACAGTAAATATAATTTCTCAAAATTTAATTATTTTGTGCATGACTCTAGCTTTTTCACACAAAGTCTTTCGGTTGTAAGAAAAACAAAAAACACGTCGAATTTTAAATCAACGGTGTGAAACATCAAATGAAAACCCAAAAAAATGCAAATCAGCCACATAAACAACAATTTATTCTGTGGATTTATTTTGCAGATAATATTAAACAAATGGACCTCCCGTCGGCTAAATTCTTTGAGTTGCCGAAATTGTGAAACAGAAACAATTATTTCTGACTTCCACTTTACGTTCATTCTACTTCCAACTAAAAAGAACATGTTTATGATTTTCTTTCTTCTCTTTATTTCACTTACCTGCGTTTGAGAGAGACAGATACACTCCGGCGGACAATTTGGCAGTAATGTGAACGTGGCAGCGTGAAGGAAAAGCAGCGCCAAAGCACATCTACTTGGCAGCCAAATGCCTAAGTGCATCTGAAACAAAAACTATCGTTAATAAATTACCATTAACTTATATTAAGCCAACGAATATTAGTCTTTCATAGTTGTTGCGTGCTTATGTTTTACTCCCACTGGAACGTTAGTCACTATGAGTCGTCGACCAATCCTGATCGATATAGAGGCCGCCACCAATAAAGGTTAGCGAATTTGAAAGCCAGATAACGAAATGCGTAAATATTAACAAAGGTTTTTAAACACTTAATATAGGTATCTACCTTATTTATGTCGTTTTGTGCAGAGGTGGTGAAAGTAAATGAAATACCCAAAACAGGAATAACTTTAATTGATTTAATTGAAAATGAAAAAAAGTGGGACAAAAAATAAATAAAATAACATATACATTTTTTTAATATTTTGTCATTAGGTACTTAATATTTTTCAACGGTCAAATCTAATCTTATGGGCACTAAAGCTACTAAATTTTTGGCAAACTCCAAACTTCTTTGACGCAAAAGTAAGAATTTTTTTTAGGTTAAGTGCTTTAAATTTTAAAGATGGTATAAAATTTTAAACATTTTTGATGAGTGTAATTTATTTTGGACGTGATAACGTAGCGGAAGTGGAAGGAAGTGGTCTCTGCCTACCCCTACGGGAAAAAGGCGTGACTATATGTATGTATGTATAACGTCTTATAAATCGATGAACGTTGACTGCACGCACGAAAAAGCATGACTCATTGTCACGTTCCGCTTGAGCCGAGCGTGCAAGCGAGAGAGCGGAACAATCGATAGAGAGGCACGATTGGCCTGAGCATTCGGCTTGTGATCTATCCTTCCTCTTCATCAGCCGATGCGTCCAAGTAGGAGAGAGACAGCGGCAGCAAATAACCTACACGTGAACTTTTTGTCAACTGTAAAGTAAAGTGAAAAGTTAATGGGGTTTCCATTGTTTTATTACAACAACAATTGCGGTAAAAAATTGTAATTTTCAATTAACTCTTTCTTTGTATTATACAAAATAATGATAATTCAGTGATAAGAATTCAACTCAATGAATAAAAGTATGCAATTGTTCATCAATGCTTTCTTATGACGTTATCACGTAAAATCATCGTCCATAAACAGACTTTACAGACAACCAATTTTTTTAATTAAAATAGCAACATTATTGTTCCAAATAAAAAAAACAGCTACTTCATTGTAACCAAAAAATTTGTGGTCATATAAAGGGCCTTTACTACCGATGTAAGAACATACTATAAAACGTAAAATGTATGTGTTTATTACTTGAACGTATTGTTTAATTAACAGACGTTACAAAATTTATACTTTGTACCCAATTTAAAAAAGTGATTTATTCGGAAATCTCCTTTCTAAATACAATACGTCTTTTTGTGATTATATAATACGAGGGCGGTTTGATAAGTCAGTGACTTTTTGAATAAAACAAATCTTTTTCCGCAAATAAACATTTTATTTTTCTACATAATCACCTTTTAGCTCGATACATTTAGTCCAGCGTTTTTCTAATTTTTTTATTCCCTCCAAATAATAGGTTTTTTCAAAGCTCTCAAAATACGCGTTTGTTTCGGTAATGACTTCTTCATTCGACTCAAATCTCTTACCGCCCAGCCATTTCTTTAGGTTTGGAAACAGAAAATAGTCGCAGGGGGCTAAATCTGGAGAATATGCTGGATGGGGTAGCAGTTCGTATCCCAATTCGTGGATTTTGGCCATCGTGACTAGACAAGTGTGCACACGTGCATTGTCTTGATGGAACAGCACTTTCTTCTTCTTAGCCAAATGCGGCCGTTTTTGCTTCAAATCAACGTCGAATCTGTTCAAAAGCTTTAAATAATATTCGCCGGTGATCGTTTTACCTTTCTTGAGGTAATCGATGTGAATGACACCGCGTACTGTGGCCATGACCTTGTTGGCTGACAGACTCTGTTTCGCCTTCTTTGGTCCACGTTCACCCCGAGGAACCCACTGTTTCGATTGTTCCTTGGTCTCTGGCGTGTTGTGATGGATCCATGTTTCATCCACAGTAACAAAACGGCGCAAAAATTCGCCCGGATCACGGCTGAACATCGCTAAACACTCTTTTGAAGTGGTCACACGATTGCGCTTATGGCGGCACCCATCTCGCAGAGAGTTTTTTCATGTCCAAATATTCGTTTAAAATATGATGTACCCGTTCAGTTGAGATACCTACAGCATGAGTCAACTCTCGCACTTTCATTCTTCTATCATCCAATATCATTTCATGGATTTTATCGACGATTTTCGGCGTGATCACTTCTTTTGGGCGACCTGGACGTTCGGCGTCACTAGTGCTGGTACGCGACCACAACGGAACTCTGTAAACCACTTCTTTACTATTGAAATTGACGGTGCCAAGTCCCCGTAGTATTTATCAATTCTTTCCTTAGTTTCAGTGATGGATTTTTAACGTAAAAAGTAATGCTTAATCAGCACGCGAAATTCACTTTTTTCCAATTTCGTAAAAATTCACGAGGTTGTCTGCTTTGAACGGCTATCAAACACCAACTGCACGACGTAGCTTGCTCAAAATTAGAAAGTTGCCCACTGATAGATTATAGTTGACGGCAGCAGCACTGTTGCATTTGGAGTAACTGCGCGGGAAATTCAAAAAGTCACTGACTTATCAAACTGCCCTCGTATTAAAACGCTTTTAAAAGCTGAAAAATTATAATCTTCGATTTTTATATTTTTCAGCTACAGGATTTTCACTACAAACATGTATTCACTAATGGGTTTTCTAATTTTCAGCACGGTTCACCATGCTTTGTACAATTTTGTATTTCTAAGAGGACATCGGTGTCAAGAATACTGCCTGTAAGCAAGGAGGAACAGTACTTCCCGGATTTGATCACACTGCTGGGCTGCTGCACGCTTTAAAAATAAACAAACAGTAGCCGAAAGGCACGAAATACAAATGAAACCACATCTCTCCATCCTCCGAAACCACATCTGTAATATTTACTAAACCACTAATTAAAACTATTTATTTCCACTATTATTTACTACTTCCACTGGTAATTATTTTTGCGAAGAGACAGTAATAACAATAGAAGTTCTCGCCCTCGAATGCGTCAAGGAATACATATACCTGGGCCATGCTGTCAGACTGTGAAAACAAAACCAAACCACTGAAATATCCCAAAGAACAAGACTTAGCTGGGCAGCATTCGGTAGGCTAGGCTACATTCTAAAATCCCAAAGCATTTCAGACTTGCATTTTACCCGGCACAACATACGGACTGAAGACTATAACACTAACAAAGAGAAATGCAGAAAGGCTTAGAACAACTCAGAGAGCCATGGAGCGCGCCATGTTGGGAATCAGCCCAAGAGATCGCATTAAAAATGATGATATTCGAAGAAGAACAGGGGTAACGAATGTTATGAGCAGAGTGGCCGAACTAAAGTGGAAATAGGCAGGTCATGTTGCAAGGCAGAACCCATCCAGGTGGACGAACAAAATAATGCATTGGCACACAAGAACTACAAATAGAAACGCAGGATGACCCCCAAAACGATGGCGCCCAAACTGCTGAAAGATGCCTACATTCAGGAGGGATGTTTATTTACTAAAATGTATACAGTTTGATGGTAGAAGCTCAACTGACAACTCTAAAAATAACAGCTTCATTTGACACTTGATTACGGTCGGGTTCACATTTTAACAATCTTATTACATCTGCGCACTCATTGTCCCAAACCTTATCACTAAAAAACCGTGCAAAGTCGCAGGGTGGAAGGTCTGGACTGTAATGAGATTGCATAAGCAATTTCAGGGTCGTAGTGGTCAAATATTCGGTGCAGGTTTTCGCGCGGTGAGCTGAAGCATTGTTATGATGAAAGAACCGGGTGTCCATTCTTTAATTTTCTTCAGAGAGTTGATGACTTTAGGAAGGTACTGTTCAGTGTGCCATTTATCTGTGACTGTCTTTTGTGTGTCCAACACGACACGCTTTACAATTTTACTCAAAAATAAAGCTTTCATTTTCTTCACTAATCCAAATTTTGTTTTGAGACTTGGTCGGCACATCATGATAGTACAACTGGATGCAAAGTGTTCAGACCGGAAGCAATGAAATGATTTATGGGAGGCCTATGTCCAGCAGTGTACTCAAAACGACTATTGATGATGATGATCTATAAAATATAGTCCTGGTGCTGTAACAATGCCATTTTCATTTGTTCTATATAGGAATTCGAAAATTAAACACTAGAGGGCATACTTTTCATGATTCTCACAAACTGTTGTTCTCGTTTCCTTATGGTTATACCTTTGTGATATTTATAATGGATCCAATGGTGATTCTTTTGATTTTTTCGTCATTAATTTCTGTCTGTCTTTCTTCTTGATTTAAAGTTTCTAAATCGAGCAGAAACACCTCGACGTTGGTATTAATTGTTGTCTCATTTGCACTTCAAAGTTCACCGTAGATTCTCTGGAATAACATTTGTAACAATATTAATAAACCTCGCGGCGAAGTGGCAGAGAAACTAATTATTATTGCACTGCTTGCCCGATTGAACCCAAAACACCAGAATGTTTTAAGACAAATCAAATTCACTGCTTCGGCCAGTCCCGGTCCCCTTTAGAGTGGTCGTGTGGGTGTTTTTTTGCTGCACTTCTATTTTATCATCCAAAATACACATTTTAAATGCGCAGACCGAAAAATAAGAACTTACTCTGAGGAAACAAAAGAGTAATTGCTAATGTAAGATATACCGTATGTACCTATTACAAAGCAATTTTAATTGCTTATTCTTACATTACAGGCACTATAAGTAAGTGATCCTAATAGAATCGATTAATTAAAAAAATTGAATAAAATAATAAAAATATACTAGTCTCTTATTTATTCTTTTGTATTTACCCAATTACCTATCTGGATGCCAAATTTGAACTTTCTAGGTCATCTGGAACTGGGTTAGAGTTTTGATTCATAGGTCAGTCAGTGATAAAAATGACGATTTTTGGAAGTTAATATCTAAATAACTATTTGAGGTGTGTTTATGAAAATTTGGAACACATTTGTATCTCGCAATTCTCAATATATGAGCCAAACTTGACATGTTTATGTGAAATAGTTTTTGAGTTATGAGATGGTCAAAAGTGGCTTCAAATGGTTCGTGTAATATTACACTCGGTACCGCTCGCCATTCTGTTAGCTTGAACTTTGGCATGACACGCTACCGCGGCTAAATTTTTTGAGGTACCGGATTTCTTGAAATATTATTTCTGACTTCAACTAGGTATACCGGCAAGTACCTCAGTACTATTATATTAAATTCTTTATCATTTTTCTCGAATAAAATATGGAAAAATAATTTGGGAAGTTACTTCTGTAAAAGAGTTCATGATTGCACCATGGGAAAAAAAGACAGCTCGTCGATAAAATTAAGTGGTCATTAATAAAACTACATTTGACTCTCACGATATACAGTGTAGCGTAAATTCTTGCACACTGTTTCTATCTACGGTCCGAAACAGCTCAATTTAATTGCGCAAATTTCCAATAATATGACGGCCCACCCGCACTGATAGCTCCAGACAAAATTAGTAAGGGTTGCGGTCCGTTTTGGACATCATGATCTATGCATGGCCGCCGATACGAAACCGCTGGACGGGGATAAACTACAGCCACAGACGAAGGGACTGTCTATCAAACCGGCATTTTGCTCGACACAGTAGCGTGCCGGGCTACTTAACTTTACGTCTAATTATTTATAACTAGCTAATTCCAGACAACGGGGAGCTCTCCGGTTTCGGCTAGAGGATATGAATCATTCTGGTGTTTTAGGATCCTCGCGTATATTTGATAGTTAACAGGTCACTGGAACGGAGAACCTCCTGAAACGGAAACGGCCTTTAATTCACTGTTAGTTTTCGTTTCATTATTTCAATCAGGACTTTAAATGAATAATATTCTTGTAGAAGTTTCGATACTGAAATGCTGAAATATTCAAGAAATAAAATATAAAATAATTAACACAATAAACTATTCTTATTATCATTTATTTATTTATTTATAAATAAGATTTCAAATTTATAACAAAATATTTAAAAAAGTCACACATATAATACGAGGGTGGTCTGAAACGTTTATGACCTAACAACGATACAAGCCATATACTTGAAAAAAATTTTAAGTTTTGTCGAAAGGATTTGGGCGACGAGCTTCTTCGTTGGAATCTTCAGATTCCAATCCAATTTTTAAAAATTATAACGAAATTAATAATCTGACGTTTATTTTTTTAACACTGTCATTAAAAACACCGTCCTTTATTGCCTAAGTTATCCACTGCGTGCGCTGGTGTCCACTCTGGTTTCCCCTACCTTGACTCCGTTTTCAGCGAATACAAGAATAATTCACGAATATTTGTCCCCAAACACATGAGAAGAATGAGACTAATGCATCGAATCCTTAGAGTACCTTGGTGCAAACAACAGGGTGACCCTACTGTGGGTACCTGGGTACCAGGGGGTGGAGGGAAACGAAAAATCCGACACCCTTGCAAAACGTGGGCCGAATCTGCGTTCACTGGACCAGAACCGGTTTTTGGAGTCACCACAAGTGCCGCTAAAACAATTATTTCGGACTGGGCGGAGAGGAAAATACTCACGTACTGGTCCGATATACCAGGGTTAACTCACTCGAAGGCGTTTCTACCTAAACCCTCGAGAAACACAACTAAGCAGATCCTAGAATGGAGCAGAAATGACCTGCGTATTCTAACGGGACTGCTTACAGGATACTGTCGTCTAAGATACCACCTCAGAAAGATGAGTCTGAACCAACAAACAGACTGTCGGTTTTGCTGAGTGGAAGACGAAACTGTTAAACATATACTTTGTTCATGCCCCGGCCCGGGAAGAATAAGGTTCAACATATTTGGTTACACCAATCTAGAACCTACCGATTTCAAAAAAAAATTCACCCTATACAACCATGAACTTCGTGAGAAGGGCTGGATTGTACGGTAAACTGTAACCTCTAGGGGTGAGCCACAATAGACCTACTAAGGGTCGCGGTGGAGGGGCGACCACGCCCCACTCACATGATACCTAATCCAACCATGACACTAATTTATTTTTCAACATAATCACCTGCAACGTTTATACACTTGGTATATCGGTGTTGAAGTGTTTTAAAACTTTTTGAAAAAAATTCAGAACTTTGAGTCTTCAGCCGTTCATCTATCCCCAACATCACTTTTTTATCGTCAGCAAAGCGGATTTCACGAAGATGTTCTTTTAATTTTGGTAATGAATGGTATTCGCCAAATCTGGAGAATAAGGGGTTTGTAAAAAAATTTCAACTCCCGCATTGTGAATGGCAGCCATTGCAACACAACTTTTGTGGGCCGGAGCGTTGTCCTGGTGGAAAAACATACCTCGACTCAATTTTCCTCTTCTTATTTCTCTAATCACTACTTGTACTTTTGGTATTAAATTCACATAATATTCAATTGTTATTGTGCATTGACACAGTAAATAATCCACGAAAATAACACCTGCCAAATCTCAAAAAAAAAGATCTAGCCATGATCTTACCAGCTGATGGGACAACACGAAATTTTCGAGGAGGA
Source organism: Agelastica alni (assembly GCA_950111635.1). Lineage (NCBI taxonomy): Eukaryota > Metazoa > Arthropoda > Insecta > Coleoptera > Chrysomelidae > Agelastica > Agelastica alni. The sequence goes on along the minus strand of OX467719.1, from coordinate 11,162,555 downwards.
AAGGAACCCCTATACCACCATTCCATGCTTTGTTTTTTGGATTCTGGATCAAAGTGATGAACCCATATTCCTGTAAATGATCTCCAAATTTGTCTCCGCTGCAACCTGGCGAACACGCTTCTGGTCGTCTGGTCGTCAGCATTCGTGCACCCAACGTGCAGAGAGTTTTTTGAGATCCAATTTCAGATGTAAAATTTTTTCAACGCTTCCAATAGAAAACCTACATGTCCCTGCTATAGCCTTGACGGTAATTCTTTCATTTCTTTCATTTAATACCATGTCATGGACTAAATTCACATTTTTTTTTGTCACCACAGTTTGGGGTGCTTCTGCACCTGGTGCATGTTAACAGGACTCTCTTTCCAGTTTGAAATCTCGTGACCAGTTCTTGATTACCTGGTACGAAGGGGCAGAGTCTCTCAATACTTCTACCATGTCCTTATAAATTTCTTGCGGAGATAATACGAGGGCGGTTTGATAAGTCAGTGACTTTTTGAATAAAACAAATTTTTTTCCGCAAATAAACATTTTATTTTTTTACATCACCTTTTAGCTCAATCCATTTAGCCCAGCGTTTTTCTAATTTTTTTATTCCCTCCAAACAATAGGTTTTTTCAAAGCTCTCAAAATACGCGTTTATTTCGGTAATGACTTCTTCATTCGACTCAAATCTCTTACCGCCCAGCCATTTCTTTAGGTTTGGAAACAGAAAATACTCGCAGGGGGCTAAATCTGGAGAATATGCTGGATGGGGTAGCAGTTCGTATCCCAATTCGTGGATTTTGGCCATCGTGACTAGACAAGTGTGCACACGTGCATTGTCTTGATGGAAGAGCACTTTCTTCTTCTTAGCCAAATGCGGCCGTTTTTGCTTCAAATCAACGTCGAATCTGTTCGAAAGCTTTAAATAATATTCGCCGGTGATCGTTTTACCTTTCTTGAGGTAATCGATGTGAATGACACCGCGTACATCCCAAAAAACCCTGGCCACGACCTTGTTGGCTGACAGACTCTGTTTCGCTTTCTTTGGTCCACGTTCACCCCGAGCAACCCACTGTTTCGATTGTTCCTTGGTCTCTGGCGTTTTGTGATGGATCCATGTTTCATCCACAGTAACAAAATGACGCAAAAATTCGCCCGGATTACGGCTGAACATCGCTAAACACTCTTTTGAAGTGGTCACACAATTGCGCTTATGGTCGAGTGTGAGCAATCGCGGCACCCATCTCGCAGAGAGTTTTTTCAAGTCCAAATATTCGTGTAAAATATGATGTACCCGTTCAGTTGAGATACCTACAGCATGAGCCAACTCACGCACTTTCATTCTCCAATCATCCAATATCATTTCATGGATTTTATCGACGATTTACGGCGTGATCACTTCTTTTGGGCGACCTGGACGTTCGGCGTCACTAGTGCTGGTACGCGACCACAACGGAACTCTGTAAACCACTTCTTAACCATTGAAATTGATGGTGCCGAGTCCCCGTAGTATTTATCAAGTCTTTCCTTAGTTTCAGTGATGGATTTTTTACGTAAAAAGGTAATGCTTAATCAGCACACAAAATTCACTTTTTTCCATTTTCGTAAAAATTCACGAGGTTGTCTGCTTTGAATGGCTATCAAACACCAACTGCACGACGTAGCTTGCTCAAAATTAGAAAGTTGCCCACTGATAGATTATAGTTGACGGCAGCAGCACTGTTGCATTTGGAGTAACTGCGCGGGAAATTCAAAAAGTCACTGACTTATCAAACTGCCCTCGTACGTTTTTACAGAGGTAGGTACTTTATCGCACCTCTTATCTCAATTTTGTCCATTTTTGTGAAATCACGCACACCTGACACTTTATTTACATTAGTCATTCAACGCCAACTATGTTAAGGACAACAATTCGTGAACTATCCTCGTATGTGTTTAATGTACTGGAATTATTTTTATGCTTATTAAAGCCTATCTATACGAGGTTTATCAGAGTATTTATTACAGTGATTTTGAGGATTCTTCAGCTTTTTTATTCGGTATATTTCCGACCTTTTTTGTGAATTAATTTTGCTAGTAAGCGTTGTAATGGGTCGATTGACTAGGCTGAACGTTCGGCGTCTATAGTTAAAACGAAGATTAATTTTTAGCTTTTCCCCGAAGGCCCGATGTGTGAAAAGTTTATTTTCACAGTTGATATTACTGCGTTTTCCGTAGAGGAACAATATGTTGTAATTATAATTTGCTAGATGTATTGCGCTGTAAATATGACCTTTTCAGAAAAAAGAGAAGATTTTAAATAAGCTGAACTGCAAAATAAAAAAAAAAACGACTTTGAAATTATGGAGTTTTATTATGAATGAAACGGTTGTGTAATATAAATGAAGTAACTGCGGCGAATATGTTTTAAAAATATATTACTGGAGATAATAGCCGTATACTTTTAAGCATATTTGAATCTCGCAGCACATATTTTTACGTTCTTTTTGGTGAGCATTCACTATATGATCACTTTTAACCTGTTTGTTAACGACTTGAATGGTGTTATTTTTCATAGCGAATTTCTTCTCTTTGCTGATGAAGTCTTAAGTTATCTGAGACTCATCCGATAGTGAATTGTGTGTGATCCATAAAAACAACTACTCCTCTGACTATATGTCGTAACATGCATTGAATTAGATCTGATGTATAGTCGTGTACCACGGGGCACCACCCGGTAAGTAACTTCCAAGAATTGAGGAAAAGTAATGCAAAAATTATAGAAAACTGTAATGCTATTACAGTAAACTATAAAAGGTTTTTAAGTTTCGACAGCATAAATAGGTGTGAAAATGTGTAGCTGATTTTTTTAAAACCAGCTTACTTTCGCTGTAACCTACTTTAATATAGGTATATGTGAGTCGATTAAATAAATTTAATAACCCTTTCTCTTACTTAACAAGCATCTGTATATCTTGCTTCCTGTGATGGGGTAGTATACACGACTGTACATCAGATGTAATTCAATGCCTGTCGCGACATATAGTCAAAGGACTAGTTGTTTTTGATGTATAATCGACCTACATATACCTTTATTAAAATAGGTATCATACAGCGAAAGTAAGCTGGTTTTAATCATATATATATATATACATATATGATTAAAATGTGCTGTCCCCATATAGTTAACTTTTGTTTAACCCACAGCGTATTTCCAGCGATGTTGGGGAGAGCAGTGGTGAGAGTATTACCTAAGAAATCTAATCCAACTGAATATAAAGATCTGAGTGCAATTAGTGTTTGTCTGGGTTTCGCAAAGGTCATAGTTGCCTTACTGCTCTACTACACATTGTGGACGATATTATCAGGGCTACAGATGAGGGACTTTGTTCTGTACTTGTCCTTCTTGATTTCAGTCGAGCTTTCGACACTTTGAACTATGATCTTCTTTTAGCAATATTACATTATATGGGTTCATCGAGTGGTGCTATTAAATTACTTGAATGTTATATCAAAAACAGAGAACAAAAAGTATGTATAAATGAAATCAATTCCAGCTATTTGAAAATCAAATCGGGTGTGCCACAGGGTTCTGTACTGGGTCCATTGTTGTTCACTATTTATACATCAAATATGTTACGCTGCCTAGAATATTGTGAAATTCACCTTTATGCCGATGACACCCAAGTCTATTACAGCTTTCCCCCTCAACATGTAGAAAACGTATGCCTACTTATAAATAAAGATCTCGAGTCGTTCGTTAAGTCAGCAAGAGACCATTGTTAGTTATTAAACGCCACTAAATCAAACATTATTCTTTTTGGATCGAAAATGAATCGCCAGAAAGTAAGTGAATCTCTTATGATTAGAGTTAATAATGTTGCATTACATCCCACAAATGAACCGCACGAAAAGACGTATGTATGTGTGAAATTATGAGATCCTTTAATGCGGTCTTGGCATTACTTCTTTTCACGTGTCTGTTTCGTGTATTCGTTTTCGTTTAATATCTTTTGGTTGTGATTAAAGTTTAGGGCGTAAAAAATGATAAGCCACTATAGTGGGTTATTTCTGACTTTCTTCACTCGTCTATCAGAAATCCCTTGTGCTACTTCAAAAGTTGAATGACTTTCATAACCTTATTTAAATGTTTATTTGCGAATAAACTTTCTCAATAAAAACATGCTTCTTACAGGGATGAAACATTTCGATCCAATTCACCACAAATTATTATTTGGGTTACTATTTAACTTTCGCCATTGTTAAAACTTTTTGACGACCATTACTGAACTAGTGAATATCCTCTCAAGTATCGTTTTTTTTGTACAGATAAACTCTCCAAGCTCTTTCAGAAAGTATCAACTTAGATCCCCAAGAGTATCCTTAAATAGAAAAATTGCTTTTACGGGACCGTCCAGGGTATAGCGTTGTTACAAAAGAAATAAGCTCAAATTCGTAAATATTTACGTGCATTCCCGAATAGTTTTTCTGATAATCCATTGAAAATTTCTTTTGAATGTGTAAATGAACACACTTACAACAATATCAACACTTACAGAATGTACATACATACATACATATATTATATTCACGCCTTTTTCCCGTAGTGGTAGGCAGACACCACTTCATTCTACTTGCTACGGTTCTCACACACATCTTTTGCTTCCTCTACTTTCATTAGTGCTCTCATACATGCTCGTCGGTTGTTGATGCTCTTGACCTGGCCTTTCTTTAAAACAATGTTGATCTGATCGAGATATGTTCGCCGAGGTCGACCTCTACCGTCCATTCACACTGGCATATAAATTTAAACAAAATAATTGTTAAAGGTCCCTTAACATTTGTTCTACATTGCTGTTATAAGAAGAAAACCAGCCAGATTTTGTATATTTTTTTACTGCCGCCCGTTATTTAATGCATTTAGAAGACCGTTGGTCCAGCGTGTATCCGATTTATTAAAAAAAATAAAGTCATTAATAAAAGGTACCGAATTTGATATTCCATAGCCAAAAACGTTGATAAGCATCGCAATAATGGAAAAATTTTCCGAGAGAAATTCGCAAGTGCGCCGACACGAAAAAAAAGAGAAAGAGAAATCATTAATCATTTAAGTCCATTGAATGAAACGTATGATTAGTTGATGTATAAGCTTTAAAAAACGGTATACAACATCTGGTTGAAGCTAACCTGTGGGACGTGTTTATTGCCTTTTTAACCTCTTTTCATGCCAACCGGATATTTTCCTTATCGCTAAAAAAATAATTTTATCGTTAAAAATTTCACAATTTCATTTGATTAATTCGAATTGTGTATTGCATTAACAACAAATGCTAATACAAGGATTGTGTGGTGTAATATTTTTAATATAACAACAAAATAATCCCTTACAACTAATACATTCCCAACGGGAAAGGATGTAATTTTATTAGTGTTGGTGGTAAGCCACCACCCTGCTTTAAAATAGAAACCCCTACCTTTTGACACAACAAATGAAAACCCAAAAAAATGTAAATTAGCCATATAAACAACAATTTAGGGTAGGTAGGTGTAGCTGTAGCATAATAAGTTATTTTAAAATGGTGTATTCTCGTAGCGGAAGTGGTCTCTGCCTACCCCTATGGGAAAAAGGCGTGACTCTATGTATGTATTCTCGAATAGAAATAATATTTATTTACGGTCAAGTGCGCTCAAGAAACAGCTCGAGTTTTTAATAGAAGGCATCCTGATAGAAATATAGGCCGCCAGACCATCATAGAGTTAGTACAAACATTTGGAGAAACTGGATCCGTTTGTAAAAAAAAATAATAAAAGTTCTTGACGAAGCTGCACAAATTAAAGTAGTTGGTCATTTTGCTATAGATCCTACCTATTCAATTCCAAAAGTATCAAAACGTACAAATATTTGTGTTGGTTCCATACACAAAGTGTTAAAATTGCATAAATTTTTTCCTCATAAAGTACAAATGTATCATCAGCTTAGTGAAGACAAATATGATCGCAGAATTTAATTTTATGAAACAAAATACAAGAAGATTTATTGTCTGGCTCAGTCTAAAGGCACTGATTGAATTCGACAGTAGTGAAGGCACAAAACTTTATTAGGCTTTGCAGAACTTTTAATCTTGCACTGAAAATCGGCAGGGAGCCTGAAGGAATATTATAGACATTCGTTAGAAAACTCCTAACGGTTACTTTATTCATTTAATAAAGGAATTTTTGTTATTAGTATGTAACGTTGCAAAATCGTGGTTTTTTGAAAAGCGCTGGACATTCGCAAAGCAAATGTTCTGCAGTTTCAGCGAAGTTCTCGCAGTAGCGGCAACTATCACTCTCTGTTTCGGCCTTTTTTTCAGGTGATACCTCAGAGGGCAGTGTCCAGTGAGGAGTCCCGTCACCAGTTTCAAGTCTTTCTTGTCCAACTCGAGAAGCTGTTTGGCTGTCATAGACGAGAGGCTTACTAGCCTCGTCTGGTGTAGTTTATTGATTATATATCGCGAGTATTTATTAGATTTTGTGCTTGTCGACGGGATACCGTACACATCAACGTTTTGCATTGAAATTTCTATATCCCAAAAATATTTTTCCAAATCTGTACATCCGGTTTCATTGGTGCTAATATCTCGCAGGGTGTCTAAAAATAATGACAAATTTATTGCATTGCGTTATTCATAAACCGTTGTGCTGGAAAGTTGTAAAAGCGGTGTTAGGAAGTTGAATGTCTACTTCATTCCCAAATTAAGATGTCACATTTGAAATCCTCCTAACGCCGGGAAAGTCCATGAAAAACGGAAAAAGAGGCTTAAGTAAATTAGAACTGGAAGATTTAAAGGAGATTTAAGTTTTCCCGTTGAATTACCCAAATCATACGAATGATAATGCCGCTAGATGAAAACTGAATTTCACTAGGAATGACGCTTTTTAGATTTTTAATAGGACCTCGCTGGTATTTTATTCGCATAAAGATTTGTATATACCGAGCGTCATTAACTCTTCGAGGGGCACTGGTACAGAAACTGTACCCAGAAAGAAATATCTTTAATGGGACAGTGGTAAAAAATATGTATCGCATTCAAATTTTTTTTACGATCGGGTCAGAGGTATGAATTGTCAACCAACGTTAAAATTGTAGTTCTTATACATGCCGAGACTCTATCGTTGGAACTGGCGCTGTGTGAGTTTCGTCCATACTCTTTATTTTGTTGTTGTACGTGAACGTTATAAAAAGTGAGTGCGAGGATAATTATTATTAAAAGTAAGTAAAATTCCATCATGACTTTAATGAAGTATAAGTAAAAAAATGTTTTATTTTTTTGATTTTGATTTGGTTAATTTGTTGTGGTTCAAAAAGTGTACCATTGCCCGTATGGTATTTTTTTTTGTTTTTATTTCAGTTACCAAAATGGTGAATTACCTACCATTTAGATTGAAAAATAAAACGTATGACGAGCTTTTGGCAGAACTCGAAGTAGAACCTATACCATCGGATGACGAGTCAGAGGTCGATGATGTTTGTGACGATGAAGGAGATGTAGATTATACAGAAAACAATATTGTTATAGGTGATTAAAAAAAAAATTAAATAACATTTTGCTACCAGAAAATGTTACTCTACTGAATCCATCAGAAGATGTTCTTTTGTTTGTTTTCCGTAGCCTCCAGCAGCTTTCATAACAGAATCAGGTATTACAGATATCGTCAAAGATGTGGCGGATCCCACACCTTGCACATTTTTTTAGTTATTTTTTACTGATGATCTGCTTAATGAAGTTGTATTTAATTCCAATTTGTATGCTCAGAAATCATTTAGTAAACAAAAAACCACAAATTTGGTAGAATTTAAAACCTTTTTGAGTATGAATTTGTTAATGAGAATCAAGCGTCTGCACATATCAGTTCTTTATTGCCTGTGAAAAAATTTAGCTGGTTGTTATCAAACCTTTACCTAAATGATAACACGTTAATGGAAAAAAAGATGAACCAAATTATGATAAACTTTATAAAGTTGGACCATTGTTAACATCATTGAGTGATAGTTTTGAAAAGTGTACAACACCCACTAAAGAACTTTCAATTGATGAATCGATGATTATGTTCAAAGGCAGGAGCAGTCTAAAACAATATTAACCAAAAAAACCAATTAACAGGTGATACCAAGTTTGAATTCTGGCAAACTATGGAAGATGCTTCCAGGACTTCCACCAAAAAAAAAATATTGATAGGGGTAATGGTACTATAAGTGTACCACCGTCAGACGTCTTGATTTTTAAGAAAAAAAAATTTAAATTTTTCAATTTTAGGTTGTTTTATCCTTTAACATTTTATTTTGTAGTTTTGTAAAAATATAAAAAACATTGTTCTGCCCCTTTTGGGTTTTTATTTGTCAATTTTCCTTGCCCGTTAAAGAGTTTTAGGGATGGACATCAAACAAATGACAACATTAATTAAATGAACTCGCAGTAAGTCTGTTTCAAAAACTACATGAATACAGTCTCTATTTTCCTTGTAGATTTACGTAGATACACGTAAAATATAAAAGAACTAGAAGATAATACAAAATTTTGAACGAAGTGCTAAGAAATAATGGGATGACTATTAATAAAACAAAAATTATGGCTATAGCAACAAATAAGAAAAAAATGCGTATGTGCTTGGAAGAGAAACAAATTTAACACGTTAAAATTTTTGATATTTAGGAACAAATCTGGCAGACACTGGAAGACTTGAGATTAAACTAAGAGATAGAAAAGGCAAACAAAATATATCATGCATAAAAAAAATGTCTTGTAAACAAAAAAGGGTGAGATTTTCTTTAAATCGGTAGGTTTTAGGTTGGTGTAACCAAATATGTTGAATCTTATTCTCGCCCAGGCCGGGCATGAACATAGTATATGTTCAGCAGTTTCGTCTTCCACGCAGCAAAACCGACAGTCCGTTTGTTGGTTCAGACCTATCTTTCCGAGGTGGTATCTTAGACGACAGTGTCCTGTAAGCAGTCCCGTTAGAATTCGCAGGTCATTCCTGCTCCATTCTAGAGGGTTTAGGTAGAAACGCCTTCGAGTGAGTTAACCCTGGTATATCGGACCAGTACGTGAGTATTTTCCTCTCCGCCCAGTCCGAAATAATTGCTTTGGCAGCACTTGAGGTGACTCCAAAACCGGTTCTGGCCCAGTGAACGCAGATTCAGGCCCCCGTTTTGCAAGGGTGTCGGCTTTTTCGTTTCCCTCCACCATCTGGTGCCCAGGTACCCACAGTAGGGTCACCCTGTTGTTCGCACCAAGGTACTCTAAGGATTCGATGCAATTCCATACAAGTTTAGAGTTTATCTTGTTGGAGTTCAGTGCAGCCTGGGTATCTGATATTATACTTATGTTTTTGTTTGCTAGAGGTCTGTTGGTCAACTGTCTTGCACACAATTCGATAGCGAAGTCTTCCGCCTGAAAGATTGTAGCATACCTGCCATGACTAAATAATTAACTTAATATACTATTATTATTTTTAAAACAAAGAAACAAAATGACAATAAATGTCAAAAAATAGGTGAATTGTATTCAGAAGTTAATTGATCCCTAATTAGACTTCTATCTATCCAACAGTGGCGTAGGTCGTTTTTGTTATTTCACAAAATTTGTTGTCAACAGCAAAATAAATCAATACAATAAATTGTTTATACGACTGATTTTTCTTGTGTTTCCATTTGAAGTATAAAAAGGTAGGGGTTAAAAAGGGACGGGGAAAGTTAAAGGGGTGCCACTTGGAAACAACAGAATAACATTTTTAAACCTTTTCCTTGTTTTAAAACTCGACGTGCTTTTTTGTTTTTCTTACATTTACGCCAAATCAAAAGTTATTTAGTTATTTGGACTGGCTGACTTTATATCTTTGCATGAGTCTCAGTAGAGACATTTTCAAATATCTGCGATCCCGAAAAAATTATCTTATTTTTAACGTAAAACAATTTAGTAGTGTAATGCCGCTCATAAATAATTTAAGAGGAAAATAATTTTTGAATTTCAAGAGTTAAAAACTGCATATTAAAAACGTTTCGAAAAATGTTCAATATTAGTTGAAAAAAAAAATAATTATTATCGAGTTTCATTGAGCAAGTTTTTTAATCACGATTTTAAATGATATTTACCGTTCAGCTATACAATTTTTTACAGCTGGGATTATCTAGTAATTTTGTTTATCCAAACCTTGATTTTAATTTGAAATTTTATCTCTGCTTTGATTCATATTTAACAAAAAAGGTTTTTTTTATCGAACATTGGTGAATAATGAAAAAAAAATGTTTCGCCGTCAAACTTCTCCCAGCAATGCTTCTATCTATTTAACCCGTCTAAATAGTGCTCGGCGTCTTTATCTGCAAAATAGTTGTTTATGAAGGTTGTTGAAAATCGGTCCTTCCAACTGTACAACTTCTCTCTGAGAAATTCCTTGAGTTTTAAAACCACTAAAAAAAAACTTATGGATACTAGCCATATTTGAAGAAACCTTTGAAGAACAAAAAATGGGAGTAAAAGTAAACGGTGTGCCAATAGCCAATCTCGGATATGCAGACGATGCTGTATTGATTGCTAACGATGCTGAAGAAAATGTGTAATCGACTAAGCCACGTAAGTAAAGAATTCGTATTAAATATTAACACAAATAAAACTAAATTTATGATAATCAGCAGAAACAAACATCCATATAACAACGCTTGAATCATAATCCAAAATCGACAACCTGAAAGAGTATCGCAATACAGATAATTAGGGTTTTGGCTGCACTCAGATTGGAACTCTGATAAGGAAATCCGAAACAGAATAGAAATAGCACGTTATGCGTTATGTAAGATGTTTTGTATGGTCAATACTATTATACGGGGTGGAGGCTTGGACGCTAAAGGTAAACACTATCATGTGGACCAACAGACGTCTGCTTAAAATTTCTCGAACAACGAACAACGACGTCTTACAAAAAGGGGAATTATTTATCACAATAAAGAAGAGGAAAACTGCTCAAGCGAGTCTCAGTCCAGCGATCAAACAGTCGATAATTGTTATATTATAAGTTTAATGTAGTATATTTGCGATATATTTGCCATTGGTCTCTCAAGGACTTCTTTTTTTTGGTTGTCCACTGTTTTGGTTACTGATGTTTTTGCGTTTGACTCTTTGGACCATTTTCGTCATACAGACATTTGTCACGTGCCTATTTTTTCCCATCTACGATTCATTATAATTGTGCCTTACTCGTAAGTAGTTGTTGGGGACGGTGTGTTATTAGCACGTGTGCAGAACCTCTATGGGATTTCTTTCATATCAGGCTGTATTTGGGCCATCTTAATTGGATTTTGAAGAAAAACCATTTGATTTTTAACTTGACCATTTTGTCTTGCCTTTGTTGTGGAGATTTCTTTTGGATTTCTGGCGTCAAGTTAAAATAACCGTTATCGGGATCTATTTGAGGGAAGCCATTGTTATCTAACCGGTGCCGCCCCATAATCTAACCAGCCACCGGAGTAGCACAGGAGTACATGTGAATTCGCATACCCAAAGGTTATAAGTGATTTATTTTTAAATATATAACGCTGTGTCTCATTTCGACACCACCAGTAAGTTTTGTTTCAGTTTATAAGTATAGTACTTTGTTAATTCGTATACCAAAAGGTTATAAGTGATTTATTTTTAAATATATAACGCAGTGACTCATTCCGACACCACTATTACGCTCTGTTTAGTTTATTAATATAGTACATTGTTGGAAACTATTTATTGCATTAGATAATACGCCAAAACTAAACTTGGATTAAAATAACTTTCTCAATAATTCTTTATGTCCAAGTAAAAACATATCTTCTTCCTACTTATTTGTAAATATTCTACAATCTTGATATTTTAAAGGACAACCATTGTAAAGTTATTTTTAAATGAACTCGATTGTTTTGGCAGTGAAAATCTTTATGTAAACGGTTAACTAGTGAATCTTCTTTGCCCTTATGTAAATGTTTGAATTAGTGTTATTAATGAGTTAACTTATATATATGTTTTACCTTTTGTTCTTTGCCTTTATGTAAGCGTTTGAATAAGTGTTATTAGTGAGTTGATTTATATGTTTTTCCTTTTTTTTTGTAACTTGATAAAGTCTGTTACTCTTACTTCTGTTTTGGTTATTTTATAAAGTTGTAAATTTTACATTTTCGGTTTGTTTTAGCAAGAAAATTTTATCATAGCTGTTAATTTTGACTACATTTGTTATGATGTTGCTATTGAACTGTGTACCTTAATTATCTATTGTGTGAGTAAAGTATCCAACATATTTCCGCTATAATTTTATTTATTTGGTTCACCATAATCATAGTTGTTTATCTTGTGTCTCTGCTAGCGCCTATAAGATCTAGGGGTTTCCGGCTTGAACCGTCTAAGTCGGTGGCGCGGCTCACTTTTATATATTTTTTTCTTCTACCCTCTACGGCTGAGCTCGGGCATAATTTGCCAGTAGAGAAACCGCTAGCAGAGTACTCGTTAGAGAACGAAAAAGACGTGACACATTGGATTGTTGTCGTCCAGACCTTCTTGGATTTTTAGTTACGCAAACTGTTACGAAAGGAAAAATATTAATATATTAATCATATCTAAATTTCTTAAAACTGTCACTTTGTTACGGAATCAAAAAAATATTGAATATCTATATTTACTAAAACTTATAATAATTATTATTCATTATTATTCACGGATCTATACAATCATATTTTTTTTTAATACCAAACTAAACAAAATTACAAAACAACGTAAGGGCACCAAGCGATTTTTAGGATCAAAAATCGTTAAAAATAGGTACCCCAAACAAATTTAATAGTTTACCTTACCTAAAAATATTAATTTCTAAATTTCTAAAACCAAAACCTGTCTAAAGCATCCGGCGAACAGACGACGAAAAACATCCTATTACCGGGACAGCGCGTATGCAGTCCCAACTACCAAAAATTATGCACCATAGTTATCCACATTAGGGATAATCGCAGAGTTCAACACATTCAAATTCAACGAAAGGGCCTCATCACGGGGGAACTGCTTTGTGGATCACGGTTAACTCTTACGCCAGGTATCCCTCGAAACAGCAAGAGAAGAAGAAGGAAAAAAAGAAAAGAAGAAGGAAGAAAGAAGAGGGCCAACCACTAAAACAATGTATCATTTAAAGTAAATGATAAGAAACCAATAAAATAAAAATAAAATCAAAAATCTTACCATTAAATACGCCTTCCCCTCGAAACGGCAAGTCATCACACTTTGAACCAACCTGGGTCGAAAGACTCCCACCACTTAAATATGTATAGAATGTGACCAGATCCGGCCTTTGAAATTTCGAGTAGGAAAATTTAACGTTATAAAACATGTCAGTTTTCACTGCTCAGCTACTGTATTTTAGACACCTAGACGTTTTGGATTTTAGCTCTTTAGATTTTTGGATTTTTGTTCGCCGTTTGGACATTAAAATGTTTACCACTTGGTTTTTTTTGGATTTTTCACCATGTAGTTTTATAGATTTTTTCACCTTTCTCCGATTCGGAAACTTCTATTCAAAGGATTCGATTTTTAATTTTGATTTTATTTTAATAAAATTTTTTTCACGGTGGATGTAAACAGTATTTTGTTCCAGTACCTTCCCGACTAATCACGAATTTTCGATGGAACAGTCTAGATATGTTTGAAATCTTCTAGTCTTCTTTCGTTTTAACGTTAATATATAAATTGGCCTTCGTTCGCGGAAGTTAGTCAGTCTGTTTTCTAAAGTTGATTATCATTGTTTCCTAGTTTACATAAATAAATGTGTTAAATAAATTTAACTCCTGCGTGTGTTTCAAGTAAAATGTTACAATAACAATTAAAATGTGTGTAATTTTTACTGCGATCAATTGAATTTGTACACACGGGACAGAATAACAGATCGCAGTTTCGTAATGAAAGTAATAAAGATAGTTAGTTTAGATTACAGCGTTTTCGTTATAAACTCCAATTAATTTAAGCTAGTAAGCGCGATTCGAACAATATGGAAACAACATTTACTGCAGTTGTCATAAATTAATTTCATTAATATGTTTCAATTCAGTCGGCTGCGAAACATGGCGAACGCTCGCATTGAGTGACACTACCACCAACAACTGCGCCAAAAATCCGGAAGGACATATTGCTCGATTTTAGCGACGAAACCATCTTCGTTCGCACGACAGCATACGGTTGTTTTAAATTAAATGTACGTCTGCACAAGTAGCAGCCACTGCCGGAAGTCGGGACGAAGGATATGGACGTACATTCAGTTTAAAAGAACAAATAATAAAAATCGGTCTGGAATTCCTCAAAGTTATTGATGGCAGTATTGATTGTCCTAAAATTGTTGCGCTTACTTTACTTTCTGTAAATGTAAGAAGTAGGAATAATGAAATATTCAGGATATTTTTTTGCTCAACAAATTTTGGCAAAAACGAACCCTTGACAGAATAATGAAATCGCTAACACTCACATCGACAAAATTTAACTATTTGGTCCATTTTCACCACTATCCTCTAGAACATACATACATACATACATATAGTCACGCTTTTGCCCATAGGGGTAGGCAGAGACCACTTCCTTCCACTTCCGCTACGGTTCTTACACACATCTTTTGCTTCCTCTACTTCTCTATGCATAGACAGACGTGTCTTTTTTGACACTTTCTGGCTGTTCATAAAGCTATGCAGTGCCCCATTCATTTGTTTTTCTGCCAACACCCTTCGCTCAATGTCACTGTCATACTTTCCATCTCTCGTAAACTTTGAACCCAAGTATACAAACTCGTTTACTTGTTTTACTCTTTCTCCCTCAATCGGAACTTCACAGTTTGTCATGCTTTCTTCCATTTCAAAAACCATTACTTTCGTTCTGCTTACATTTATTTTGAATTAAATTTTTAAATTACACAATGTATTCTCGATGACAAGTGTGTTGTTTTATTTACTGTGATAACGAAATTCACGGCGATAAAAGACAGTAAACCCTTTCAGTCTACAGTAGGTAAAAAACCAATCGCTTGTCGATTCTCAACTGCTACCTACTCGTCGTCGAGGCCCGGCACTCATTTGAATTTATGGTGAAAATTTTGAGAATTAAAGTATACATTTTAATGGATGATTATTTTGAAAATAAATTCAAGGATTAGTGGCAAAAATCGTTTTTCCTTCATAATTTTTGCACGGTAATCACAAGAAAATAAATCGACAATATTTACATAGCGCGCCCACTCAAACTGATCGCATATTTATCAAAATAAATGCTTCTTCGAGCGAACATACGAAAGTCGGTAAATAGCAGAAAATAGAATTAGAAGGAAGAGAAATCATTAGTAAGTCTCAACAACACCCAGTCACAATGTATAAGAATCTTTTTCAACGGCATTAGTTATTAAAAAACCGCGATTCCCGTTTAATGATCTCTGAAATTTATTTTTCGAATATTCGTTCGCGAATCGAGTTAAAGCCTAAAAAAAAAATGACGAAACCGGGACGGGGGAACATCATCAATTATGTGCCGAAAAAGAAACCGTTTTTTTTTAAATCGTACATTGGGTGGAGTTGCGCAACATTATTGTCGGAAAACGTAAAAAGCCAACATATTGCAGCCAGGGATTCTTGTAAAAACATTTAACACTGGAAATTCACCACAAACAGTGAGGTCCCAAAAATAAAACTTTCCTCTTTCGTAGGCTCCCGGTGTTAACGCTATGGGTTGAAAACCGACAGTCATGTAATTCTTCTGGGTTGTAAATCCAGAATCACATAACCACCGAGAAAAACACGTGAACTGTAGAATATAAGAACGCTTTTCAGTTAGCTAATCGGCACATATTATAAACGGCTTTATTTCTAAAGGGACTTAAATAATGTCATTGGCGGTTTCAGGGATGATTTTGGGAACCCGCGAGCCTTCACGATCGATCGCTACCATTCCAAATCTAACTCCTACCCTTTCTGACGTGACTTTAAGACGTTGTCATGATATATTTACGAACATAAATGACGCAATTGTCGCGGTTTAACAACAAAATAATGGATTAATTTCCAGAGAAATAATATAAAATTTAATAAACAAACTAACTGTTCTTCGAACGAGAGCTACAGTAATATATTCTTCAACGAGCGTATAATGATAACTATTATTCTCGAGGATGAAAATTTTGAAACGAGCCGCAGGCGAGCTTTGGAATCATTCGAGAGAAAAATAGCCATAAAACGCGAGTTGAAGACTATACTTTCTCTACGACAATCACTCGTTAAATTCTCCATCTTATTATCGTAATAGAATATTCGACATGACAGTTCATCAGAATGAACATGACTTTCACGATATCGAGTTAGAAGAGCAGAGCCCACTCATGAAAAAGCTGTTCTATTGCATCTTCCTCATTGGTCTCAGCCTGATGGATCCTGGATAGTTAAATTGGTGATTGGTAGTCAGATGTTGAATAATGCATCAGGATCTTGGTGATTGGTTGTCAGCTGTTGAATAATGCATCAGGATCTTGGTGATTGGTTGTCAGCTGTTGAATAATGTATCAGGATTCAACATATCTAGGGGATCATATCCATTTATTAATGAATGAATGAATAGCGCGGCTCGAACACTCGGTTAACCTCAATCTCGACAATAGCATAGTAAGAATTATTAATCAGCAAGCAACAAATAAGTTTGGCGTCGGAATTACCTTTCAACCTTTTTGAAAGCACGATTTCCCAATCCGTCTAAATTAACCAAAAAAAATGGAAAATAAAGGTACAAAGTAAGAATAAAATGCGAACTTTTACTTTCTATCAAAACAAAATCTTTAAGAAAATAAAAAAAAATAAAATTTAATTATTGTCCTACAGACAATCGACGACACGTTGGTTCAGCTATATTCTTAAATACTGTTATGATTTGCAGAGTCCGTCCCTGTCGATTGTTGCCTTGAGGCGACAGCGAGTCGATCACAATAAAAAAAAGGTCCAACAATTTCGGCTATATATTTTGCCTATGAAAAAAGAATGTCACCGATCAAGATTTTAGTTTAAGTTAAATTTATAAATTTAATTAAAAAGCGTAATAAAAAGATTGTATAGAATTTGTGAAAATCTTAGTGATTTGTAAAGTAGATTGTAGATGGGGTCGTGAAGACTATGCTGCCTCTCAAGCACTTCGACCTATCAGATCTTTTGTGTTTTGCCCATCTTTTTAGGTGATACCTAACCAGTCACCAGTTTCAAGTCTTTCTTGTCCAACTCGAAAAGCTGTTTTGTTGGCGAAAGGCTTACTAGCCTTTTCGTTTGTCTTTGTCCTGGCACTTTATGCCAGTGAGATTTCATTTCATCTGTTTCCTAGCGTCGAACCTCTTCTTCAAGTGGGCTTTGGAGAGTCCACAGAAGGGTTCTGGGAATTTGTAAAGTAAGAAATTATTGTTTAGAAAGTATTATTATAAATTGTTTAAATAAATACACTCGTCAAAGAAAGTATTGGATAATTAGTTTGTGTGACTGTGATATTGAGCGAAAGGTGTTTGCAAGTAAATGTTAAGTTCGACACAAGAAGCATAAAAGTAGAACCAATGATGCAGAAATGAGTAAAGTAGAACCGGAATAACTCTGATAGATAAAGTGAGGAATAGTGAGATAAGGGAACGCTGCGGTGTTAAAGAAGATGTGTTAACAAAGATAGATAAAAGAATGCTTAGATGATTTCAACACGTAGAGGGGATGAATAAAAGACGATTGAAGAAACATAAATATATTAGGCGAGTGTGAATGGGGTCGATCTAGGCGAACATGTCTCGATCAGATCGAAATTGTTTTAAAGAAAGGCCAGGCCAAAAGTGCTAGCAACCGACGACCATGTATAAAAGCGCTGATGAAAGTAGAAGAAGCAAAAGACGTGTGTAAGAACCGTAGCAAGTGGAAAGAACTGGTCTCTGCCTACCACTACGAAAAAAATGATCGACTATATGTATGTATGTATGTATGTAGAAATGTTTTTTTTTTCACTTTTTATTTTATTTAATGTCCAATTAGTCTTTACAAGGTTAAACAGAGGTTTGGGTATTAAAAATGAAAAATTCAGGAAGTAATGGTAGCCTTTATTCACCAAAAACAGAAAAATATTGATTAACAAAAACAAATCTTGAAACAATGAAAACAATTTTTAGTATTTTTGGTAGATTTTAAGTCCAGATTTACTGCTGGCCACTTTAAAACTTAAATACCAACTTCAGAAAGTTGTTAATCTAGTAACATGCGAATGAGAATTATTATGCCAAGGAAGAAAATTTACACTTAAAACAAACGGTGCCATATTTGACAGTGACAGTTTGACCATGTTTAACATTGATGGTATATACGTGAACAATGAATGTTTTATTTTATTTAATTTAATGTTTTTTTAACACATATTATTTATAAATTTTAGTTTTCTACACTTCTTCTCTACATAAACTAAACAATATGCTTAAAAAGGTACTAAACTGTTTAGTCTTAACTTATTTATTTATAGATAAAAATTAATACTTCTGGGTAGAAGATTTATAAATCTAATATGTATATATTTGCCATATATTACTCCCTGTTTTTAAAAACTGGATCTCATGAAAAACAAATCCCAGAAATGTGGAACCTTACAAGATGGTCTTCTATATAATGTAGTTGCGTGGAGTTCAACAAAATTCCAAAAGCATCCCTCAACAGATGAGTATCTATATCTGTATCTAATTTTTGATTGGATGTTTTTATTTATAGAGGGTCTGAGACATATGTTTTATTAATAATTGTGACTTTGAAGTATGATGAAAATATTTTGTAAGTAAAATTTAAAAAACGTTATTGAGTAAGGATATATAAGTTTTTTATTCTAACAGGTATAAATAAAAATAAATGACCCAATGTTCTTTGGCTGTATCTTTTAAATGCATGGAAAAAAATGGTGTGGTTTTTTTCAAATATTTATTTGGACTTTTATGTTTTAAACATGATATCAGTTAAGTGGCCGCCGCCATTATTAATTACCATTTGAGCTCGTTTTTATGTCATTTTCCATGGTTTTTCGTGTCGATAACTTCTGGATTTCTTGACTGATGTTTTCTTTAAGAGCTTCCATAAGGTAGGGCTTATGCACATAAACCCGTGTCATAAAAAAACTGACGTTCGACGCCATTTGCAAAAGTTATTTCCATCTTCCAATAGGGTCATTTATTTTGGTACACCTGTTACCATTGTTGCAACTTTATCTATCAACACCTGATTTTGAAATAGTTTATTTTCAACTCGTGAACAATATCATTACAAAACTATATCCCCTATTAAATGGAACAAACTGAAGTTGATGGGTTCATGATACTTTATCGTATTGTGCTTGTGGGTGCTAAGCTTGTTCTCGAGTGCTAATAAGCAACGTTGAAATAACTGGCAACAGTTGATGCGGCCATGTGGCAACATTTACAGAACTTTGGCCGGGTACAGTGCTCACATAATATGCCACCAACAGTGAAATTTAAGCTGAAAGCAAAATATATCTGTCATCTGTTGGTCCATCGTAATGATGAGGTAATTTTACAGCGTGATGAGTATAAGTAGAGAAGGCACATAAATTGAGCATACAATCAGTGCCATTTTGATCCTCTCATCCTCTAACACATCTATTGAGGTTAACCTCCCCATCTGTACTTCATCAGGCACTGACGGCCTTTAAAAGTAGTTGTTGTATAATTTTTTTCTTTATTATAAATTATTATCAAACTGTAAGGTGCTGATTGAAGGAGAAATATTGAGTGATTGAGTTTGTATACTCAAAGTTTACGAGAGATGAAAAATAGGACTGTGATATGGAGTAAGGGGTGTTGGAGAATTGAAAATGAATCATTTGATCGTCAAATGCCTTCTTTACGCCGATGATCAAGTAATATTAGCGTCACCTGAAAAGGAGTTGCAGGCGATGGTTAATGTTATGCATAATGCCCTGAAAATCAAAGGGATGAAAATAAATGTAAGCAAAACAAAAGTAATGGTTTTTAAAAGAGAAGAAAGCATCACAAACTGTAAAGTTCTGATTAAGGAAGAAAGAGTGGAACAAGTAAATGAGTTTGTATACTTGGGTTCAAAGTTTACGAGAGATGGAAAGTATGACAGTGACATTGAGCAAAGGGTGTTGGCAGGAAAACAAATGAATGGGGCACTGGATAGCTTTATGAACAGCCTAAAAGTGTCAAAAAAAGACGTCTGGCTATGCATAAAGGAGTGTTGGTTCCTACACTTATGTATGGTGGTGAATGTTGGGTTTAGCAGAAGAAACCTAGGATAAGTGCTGCGGAGTGTCTGAGAAGTATAACCGGAGTGACTCGGTTGGATAAAGTAAAGAATAGTGAGATAAGAGAACACTGTGGTGTAAAAGAAGATGTGGTTACAAAAAAAGATAAAGGAATGCTTAGATGGTATCGACACGTAGAAAGAATGGATGAAGAAAGATTGACGAAACAAATTTATAAGGCGAGTGTGAATGGATAAGTCGGTAGAGGTCGAGATTGAACCTCGTTAATATGGGTCACAACACATCTGCAAAGATGTTATGATTATGAAGAAGATATGTATGTATATGTTGGAGGGAAACAAATAAATGGGGTTCTGCATAACTTTATGAGCAGTCAGAACGTGTTAAAAAAGTCTAGTAAACAGTAGTCTCGTAGAATAATATTCACTTTTGAGCTGTTCTAAAAAGGAATTAATTTATTAAACATTGAAACTTCTAACTTTTTAAAATCTTATTAATTTAAACTATTTATTTTTTCTAGTAAGATATTTTAATAAAGCATGTTTTTAGTTTCTTAATTTTGGTTAAATTTTAAAAAATTTAAATACTGATGATCCCAGTCGAGCAATAAAAAAATTATCATATTATTTTATTTAATTTTTAATGATCTTTGACAGTTATTTCGGAACGTTGACGCGAGCGAAGCCGCGGGTAAAAGCTTATTTTCCTGATTACTTATATTACAAATGTTTCCCTGTGGGATACTATTCTGCTGAGTGTAATATTATGTGATTATTGACAGAACCAAAACGGTTACCAATCTAAGTTTTATCTTTATCTTTTCGAAAATAATACCGGTCTATTTGTTATTTGTTTCCCAGACTCGAAGAAATGTATTTATTCGAGATGTACTTGTGCAAACCTACCATCGCCCCCAGTTGGATATTTTTATTCGTTGACGGTAATTTAATACGATTATAACGAAAAAAAACAGAACAAGACGCAAGCGTCGTGAGAGAGTGAGGCTTGTAGATGACAGCCTTCATTTGTGTGGGACCTTTGAAAAAAACTAACAAGGGTTTATCATTTTCTTTTGGGAGACCTTTATTAAGTGAATTTTTTTTTTGAAATGACAAAACTCGATCGAAAGTATATTCGAAAAATAATAATTTGTACGATCGATAAGACTGGCCCTAAAAATATTTGAGATAGACCGTTTGTTTTCTTGCGTCTATTAAATGCCTGAATTTGAACAGAGTTGTGCGAAATTGATTTATTTTTGATTAATTTATAAAAGGGTTTAGAATTAATATAAAAAAAATTGTTGGGAAATTATTTGTTTCTAAATAAAAAACTTTTTTCTTGTGAGACCATGTTTTGATATTAAGGCCTAACTTTTAATTCCAAACAACTTTTTTGAATTTTGCTGAATTAACAAGCGTTTCCCATTATTTTTCTTTTCAAACCAACACTGTATTAAAGTTAACACAAAAAAAATCATTCTAATCGGTCAAGTCATTTTTGAGTTTTAGCGAGACTAACGCACGGCGATTCATTTTTATATATAGATTCGACAACCAACTGACACTTTTTTGGATTTTAAAAATTTATATACGTGATAATCCGAATACATTATTTCTGAAATAGAACTATTTATTTTGCATTCCAACAAAACAGATATTGTGTGTGTGAAATAGCACGATAAAGACTTTTATGTAGCTTAAAATCTCTTACTCTTTTAAATATTTGTCAATGGTGACAGATCAACAACCTTTCGTCTGGAAATTTATTTCTGATTCGTTTACTAATTGACACTATTTTGCAATTTTAAAATCTAAATACGCGACATTCCGAATGTCGTAGGTATATGTTGTAGATTTGAAACTCTTATTTCATACCATATTAAATATCTTAAATTTTAGGGGACCCGAGTTTACCGTACATCAAATGTTTAACAGGTAGGAACAGTTTGTATGGGAAAATTAAATTGTCCTTTTTAGTATTTTCCTCGCAATTTTTACATATTTTCTCACCGTTAAAACCTACGATAACGTCAAACAGTAAGATGACTGAAGAGATCAATACTAGAATACAAAGTGGCAATCGTTGCTGGTTTGCATTGCAAAAAATTATGAGGTCTAAGAATATTTCTCATAATACAAAGATAAGAATTTATTACACCTTAATCACACCCATTATGACATATGCATGTGAGACTTGGACCCTTATAAAACCGACTAAGAGTATCGAAAAGGAAAATCTTGAGGGGCATATATGGACCAATCCTAAATGAGAATATCCAACAGTACCGAACTAACATAGAACTAGACGAAAAGTATCATCGACCCTATATATCATCAAGGTGATTGAATCCGAGAGACTGAGATGGGCCAGTCATATCAAGACCGAGACCGAGTTGTGACGTCGGTTTGGAAGCACGCACCAGTCGGCGTGCGTCCTTTGGGAAGACCGAGATTGCGCTGGAGGGACAACGTGACGGGGGATCTCCAGGCCTTAAACATCGACAATCCGAAACTCAGGGTGATGGATAGACAACAATGGAGGCAAATCGTGAAGTCAGCCAAGACCCACCCAGGGTTGTAGAGGCTACGGAGTAAGTGAGTAAGTTTAAACCTTTCCTTAACTTCCACAAATATTTTAAGAAGGGGTTAACTTTTACAAACATGTCACAGTGAATTTGCGGTGTAAAGCGGGAAGTAAAAATCCCGAGCGAAAGGGGCGGAGACCAATGACGAACAAAAAACGCTTAGCGCTGTTTGCGTCTTACTCCAACTCACTGTTGCGTAAATTCGTAGTAAATTTGGCCTTGCCGGGTCTGCGGCCGTTAGAATTCTCAGAATAGGCCTCCTTCTGTATTATCAAAAAATGTCAATAAGGATATTAAAAATAAAATGAGTATCCTTTTCGTCGTAATGAATATTTCGCGTAGGATGAATATGGATATGGGTAGGTAGTTAAAAAAATAGATTCACACAGAAAAAAGAAACGCTGCAAAAATGCTGTTTATGGAAAAACTCTGTTGAACATTTTCATACACAACAAAATATTTAGAAATATTCTTCTGCGATAGTTATGAATAAATAACATTTTTCAAGGTATTTAGTAGTATTCAGTATTCACTGAACTTGAAAACTCGAAAACTCACAGGATATATTCGAAAACAAAATATACACATAACAATCTAATTGTACAGAAATAACTTATATTAATCTCCTATTTCCATATTTCTCTCGTATCTACTGTCAACTATTTCAGGCAGCAAATATTTTATATGTCCATACCGCGAAAAAAAAAAACTCAAAGCCGGTTACATGCAACAAGCCTTGAACTCCCCATTTTTCCTCCAACATCACCTAATTAGTCTTATTCGAGAATGCAATGAATCCCTTTCGCAACTTCTATTGACATCATCACACGTACTAAATTTTTTGGAATAGCTTCAGTGCTATTTTTGGTTTTTATGAATAAAATAACGATTCATTCAACAATTCATGGTATCCATGTAAAAGTGCTTATTTGGTGCGAGTGAGCTCGAATTAGTCATGAAAAATGCTCCGTAATTGTGTCTGTTGGGGGTTCAGCAAAAATCATTTTTGACCTAGTAATTCTTAATGGATCGCGATAATTTTTTTTTTCAATAAAGACAACTGTATAATTGAGGCATCTCTCGGAGTTTTTTTTTTATACGATATATCTTGTGAGATAAAAAATAGTAAATATGGCCGAAATTTCGTACTTTTTTTTTTCAAAAAATTAAAAAAGTACATCGAGAGATGCCTACATCCAACCTTTTTCAAGCAGAAAGTAAAAAAAATATTGATTTTTTTCAGCGAGGTCCGAGTAATATGATTTTTGCCATTCCTTGTTTCATAAAGTTTTACCATCAATCCCAAATAAGGTTAAACCACTCTTCAGATTAAAATTAGCCAAATCGGTCCAGCCATTCTCGAGTTTTAGCGAGACAAACGAACAGCAATTCATTTTTATACACTAGGTATCCCCCGCGAATTCGTTTGCATGGAGAATTTAAAAATATCTGCCAATTTTTTTTCTTGGGGCTTGTGTGGATGGGTTTCTTTTTTGGAATAAACGGAAATAGTCCCAAACATACGTTGACGGTGGATATTTTGACCGCAACTAGTTTTTAAACCTCTTTTTTATCATGATCCTGTTTTTCCTACAATTAAAATTAGTTTGCAAATTATTCTATAAAAATATTTATTGTATTCGGTGGCTGCGAATACACTAATCAAGTATTAATTTTATATGATTGTTTTATGACTGTCGATAACGATAATTTTGGATGAATATTTACGCATAAGTGCAATAACTAATAATGCATTATTGTAATTAAAAATCGGCGTGTCAAAATCCAATACCGTTCAAATTAACTGGACATTATTTGTTTACAGTATCTAAAACATAATGTTTTGTTTAACTTACCAATAAAAATATGATAATGATTATCAAAAAAGCATTCCACGCCAAATCTGACAACATTCTGCCTTTGCATCTCCCGTTTTTTTATGTACCCATTGAAAAAGTCCTCCGTGATTTTTTTCAATTTTTTTTGACGAGCCGTTTTCATGATATCAATTTTTGAAAAAAATCGCTCTTTTTTTTTAAATGTCTTACTTTGCGAAAAATGGGCCAATCGGGACGTTTTTTTTTTAAAAAATTTTGTTTTTAAACACGCTTAGGATATACAATCAAAAAAAAATTTAAAACTGTACTTCTATAAGATTTTCAAATTTTGACTTTAAAATGTTGATTTCCAAAGAACACGTAGCAATCGTTTTTTTTTGAAAATTTTTTCTAAGAAACTGTCACTTATCCCTTAACTTTTAGGCCTAGTCCCTTAATGGGCAATCGATGGGATCTATATTTTTTCATTTTTGATTTCATTCATTCATTTTTTCATTATTACTGCATCTAAACCAATCCCTAAGGTTCTTCAGCCATGAATCTCGTCTTCTTCCTATAGATCTCTTGCCTTGGATTTTTCCCTACATAATTATTTGAAGCATTTAATATTTTTCTCCTCTCTTAACATTCCCCATGTACAGCAGTTTTCTTAATTGTCGGAATCACTTCTCTCTCCTTATGCATACGTCTCATCACTTCCACGTTGGTTATTCTCTCTACCCATGAGATCTTCAATATTCTCCGGTATATCCTCATCTCAAATGCCTCCAGTCTCCGCATGTCGGTTACCTTCACTGTCCAGACCTCCATCCTATAGTATAGTATAGACAGCACATAGCATCTCATCAGTCGTATTTTTAAATCAAGGTTTAAATCTCTGCAGCAGAAAAGCCTCTTCATTCTTGTATTACACTCAGTATAGCTTATTACCGGAATATCGCAGTGCCCTGGTAAAATCATCTTTTTTAAACTGAGATTGGAAATACTATACGTCTCTCTAGTGATCGTACCAAGTTTTTGGAGTCGCCGATTTTGATAGTAACATTCCTAATTTTGTAAGCACCCCCCCCCTACGTTCGTCAAGACAACGTCTGTCGGGTCCGCCAGTTCAGTATAAAATTGAAAATGCTTACCTTTCAACGCGCAACGTTTCGAATTTTATCCGATGTCCTTCTCCAAAATGTACCCACACGCCGCTGGGCGGGCTGTATTTTTTTTTATTTATTTTCGCAAACTACGAGTGGCGATATTCAGCCGTGGAAGAAAATGCGTAGAAAAGAACTGCAGAATTTGCTGGTCATTTCTTTCAATTCATCGACGATTTCAGTAGCCTAAAAATAAAAATAGCCGATTACAGATGAGAGTTTTCGCTCCTTTGTGGAAATTAAAAAAAGGGACAGCTGCTGCACGCTTCGAAACATGCGTTATACTCATGACGCAGCTAATGGTAATTTCATATAACCAGGTTATTTAACTTATAAAAATACACAACATAAAAATATTTTAAGAATATTGTTAAGATTTTTAGTTCCTCTGTGGGTTCGGCGATTAAAACTCTCGATACAGTGACAAAACAATGTTTATTTCAATACAATAAATTCTACTTTTATAAACCACTTAGGTATTCACATAGCTATACAACTTTTACCACTCTATATAACTATTTACATTTCTTAATTCATAAACACTTTTAAAAATGATACTGTCTCTTGTTATGATCGCTTCCCCTTTTATACCACGATATCACAATTCCAGATCATTCCACCTGTTTCTCCACCCTTCGACGCGGCTTCGAGACGTTGCTCGACCTTCCTAGACCCCGTCAGCGGCCGACAAAGCTGGTCGTCGGTACAGACCCTAGCTGTGGTTGATCCTCGGTTGTCGACAGGACCGTGCCACGTCTTTTTCGTTCTCTAAAGAGTACTCTGCCAGTGGTCTCTCTACTGGCAAATTATGCCCGAGCTCAGCCGTAGAGGGTAGAAGAAAAAAAAATATATAAAAGTGAGTCGCGACACCGACTTAGACGGTTCAAGCCAGAAACCCCTAGGTCTTATAGGCACTAGCAGAGCCACACGATAAACAACTAAGCTTATGGTGAACCAAATAAATAAAATTATAGCAAAAATATATTGAATACTTTACTCACACAATAAATTAAAATACACAGCTCAATAACAAAATTATAACACATATAATCAAAATTAACAGCCAACAATAAATCGAAAACAAAATTTACAACTTTATGAGACAACAATAAATCAAAAATCCAAAGTTTACGATTCCATAAAATAATTAAAACAAAGGTAAAAATGACAAACCTTATCAGGTTACCAAAAAAAAACGTATACAAGTCAACTTTTTAACAATACTTTTTCAACGTTTACGTACGGCTGCCAATTCAATCACGTTTTTTTTTCTTTTTCATTTACATAAAGATTTACACTGTTAAAACAAACGAGCTTATTTAAAAATATTTCTTTTTACGATGGCTGTCCTTCAAAATAGCAATATTGTAGGATATTTACAAATAAGTATGAATAAACGTTCTTACTTGGACACAAAGAACTATTGAGAATATTATTTTAATCAAAGTTCAGCCTTGGCATATTATCCAATGCAATAAATAGTTTTCAACAGTGTACCATATTAATAAATTAAAACAAAACTTAATCGTGGTGTCAAAAATAAGTCACGTCGTTTAAATATACTAAAATAAATCACTTGTAACCTTTGGATACACGAATTCACGAATCCTGTGGCCTACTCCTGGCCGGTTTGAATTATGGAACTGTACCTGCTTCTTCAAAATCCAATTAAGATGGCCCAGATATGAAAGCCCAGCCAGATATGAAAGAAAAAACCGTAGAAGTTCTGCTCACGTGTTAATATCAAACCGTTCCAAAAACTCTCACCCGACCTCCGCGACGGACACCAAACGAAATCTCCTCAACTGCTCACTCCCAGGCCGGATATCAGAAAATGACACAGGACACGCGTCAGCCAACCTTTGCAAATCTAAGTTCCCAACTCATAATCGCGCTCGTCCGTGTTGATAGCCAGCCAATCCACACAGAAAAGCAAACCAAACAATAATATAGCTGACAACACACGACAATCGAGGCTAAAAATCAAGGCGAAATCTAATAACAAAGACTCCCACTCCAATTAACAAAAATGTCACAGCCATTAATAATTAAATCCTATCACTACTAGGTATGCAACACTATTTACAACGAACAAAATACGGTATGCAAAACTATTTACGAGCACCAGACACAATTAATAATGAAACGGTAGATGGGAAAAAATAGGCACGTGACAACCGAAATTGTAACAATATTAATCTACATTTCACAAGTGAAACTTGACAGACGTCGTCGGGCAAATGAATAAGGACAAATCACGGAGTGATTAATAATAATAATTATAACAACAAAACATATGGTATTTTTTGATTTTTTTCAATGGGAAGTTATTCGTGTGGACCTCTCGGGTCGCACCTAGACCACTGATATTAAATAATTTTGTATTATGCATTTAAATATGCTTAACAGTTTCGTTATCATAACTTATTTGTATCTATTATAATATTAAAATACAAGAACTTTACTGCACTGTAAGGACACACTGTATATATTTAAAGAACCATAATACACGTAACAAACAAAACGTCTGGATAGCAACACCAAATTTTATACTAAATATATATAATTCTCTCGAGTTGTATTAATATTGCAAAGGAAACCATAATTAAATTGAAAGTTTGACTAAACACAACGCCTAGAAACGTCCAATCAACGTAATCTCAACTTCATAGTTCAATTGTGCCGTGAGGTTATGATCCTAACCAAATTTTTGGCATTCGTGAAAAGCTGAAATTAGTAAACTTTTAATTGAAACTGTCTTAATTGTATTTCGAAAGGGATTTTTTTAGCTAAACGGATGGCTCTATTCTGAAATTCGACGATAAACATTTACCCCACCCCACGCTTTTAGAACAGTGACATTAATTTTTCGTCAGTAATTATTTTTTACTTTTTAGTTTGATTAACTTTAAAAGCGTGTTTTTAAGTTTTTTTAAACTATAATTTATTTACAAAATAATTATTGAAGACTAAACGTACAGTGTAACAAAAACAAACCAAAGAAAATTTTCAGTAAATGTTCAAATTGTTTCTCACTGACCACTAAGCAATGACATAACTTGGTAAAAAATTCATCCTTAACATTTTATTATTATTATTATTATAATTATTATTATTATTATTATTACATATACACAAGGGCAGAGGGACAAGTCCCTATATTACCCAAAAACTGTAGATAATATACAGGTTAGGTTAGGTTTTATGTGAGTGGGGCGTGGTCGCCCCTCCACCGCGACCCTTAGTAGGTCTATTGTGGCTCACCCCTAGAGGCTACAGTTCACCGTACAATCCAGCCCTTCTTACGAAGTTCATGGTTGTATAGGGTGAGATTTTTTTAAAATCGGTAGGTTCTAGGTTAGTGTAACCAAATATGTTGAACCTTATTCTTCCCAGGCCGGGGCATGAACATAGTATATGTTCAGCAGTTTCGTCTTCCACGCAGCAGAACCGACAGTCCGTTTGTTGGTTCAGATCTATCTTTCTGAGGTGGTATCTCAGACGACAGTGTCCCGTAAGCAGTCCTGTTAGAATACGCAGGTCATTTCTGCTCCATTCTAGGATCTGCTTAGTTGTGTTTCTCGAGGGTTGTAACGGTAAAAACGCCTTCGAGTGGGTTAGCCCTGGTAAGTCGGACCAGTACGTGAGTATTTTCCTCTCCGCCCAGTCCGAAATAATTGTTTTGGCGGCACTTGTGGTGACTCCAAAAACCGGTTCTGGTCCAGTGAACGCAGATTCGGCCCCCTGTTTTGCAAGGGTGTCGGCTTTTTCGTTTCCTTCCACCCCCTGGTGCCCAGGTACCCACAGTAGGGTCACCCTGTTGTTCGCACCAAAGATAATATACAAATCAATTACCTACTAGCAAATTGAAATAAACAAAAAAAAATAAATAAAAAAGATAAGATAACAAAACAAAAATACAATACTTGTTATCAGGATAAATATTAAATTAAAAGTTATTGATATATAAGGCGGTCCAGTCTATTTTTAAATATGTTAGTAGAAGAAGCAGAAATAATGTCAACATCGAGATTATTCCAGGCGTCAAAAACTCTATTACTCAGAAGATTTTGTCTTGATCTGGTCACAAAGTTTTCTTTTTTAAGTTTTAATTTATGTCCTCTGAGCTGGTTGTCATGGTTTAATGGAAATATCACGGAAAGGTTTCCAAAGTTGAATTTTAATAATTTAAATGTTGTGATAAGATCTCCACGGTGACGTCGAAGTTCAAAAGAAGTTAAGTTGGCCATAGCAAGTCTCTCTTCATAGGAAGGTCTTCTCGGTCCCAGGGGAAGTCGAGTGGCTTTTCTTTGAACATTTTCTAATAAACTTTTATTACGAAGTCAGGATACCAGGCGGGCCCCGCATATTCAAGAATGGGTCTTACATAAATGGTGTAAAGTTAACAAAACGATTGAAAAGTAACTTCCGTATAAGATACAGCCTGTTGTTAGCACGTTTGGTTATTGACAAAATATGGTCGGACCAAGTAAGACTACTGTTAATAATAATTCCCAAGTCATTTTAAGATAATTCGGGGTTTAAAGTTTAACCGTTTATGACGTACGACAGAAGCGGGTTGTTTTTACCGAATCGAAGCACTACGCGTTTAGCAGCATTGAGAGGAAGCAACCATTGGAAATACCATAGCGATATAGAGTTTAAATCATCCTGTAGAGATAAATGTTCGTTATTGGATTTAAATAAATTTTTATGTCATCTGCGTAGAAAGATATTTTTCTTGAAACGTAAAAGGGGAATAGCGGGTGTTACCTTCTGCATTTTCTGCCTGATTCGGGCTTTTAGGTCACGGATAGTCAGGTCTGTATAGATTTTAGATTATAAACAACCCCATAAAAATAAGTCTTATGGGGTAAGATCGGGTAATCAAGCGGGCCATTTCACTGTTCCCCTTCTTCCGATTCATTGATGTGGAATTGTGCTGTTTAAAAACTGTCGCTCAGCTATAGCGAAATGTGGTGGTGTACTATCTTGTTGAAAACATATTCTGCGGTATAAAGTGTTAGCAATTTGCATATCGGGGAAAAGCTGGGTCAAATCAGGAATAAATGTATTTTGCAAAAAATCCATACATAATGCTTTTGCTAAATTTTCATCAAAAAAATATGGATCAATAATTGTATTACCAGCCCCCATGCGTTGATCTTTTTGTGGTCTTTTTGTATTCAATTTGGATTTTTATCGGACCAATATCAAGAGTTTTCGCAGTTAACATGCCCGTTCAAATAAAACGTTGCCATTATCAATAAAATTTTTATTTAATTTATTATCATTTTGATGTATTCGCAGTTTAAAACCAATGCCGGGGTCCCCCAGGGTTCCATCCTGTCCCCCACCTTATTTCTTTTACACATCAACGACCTCTTAAAAACCACCACTTTCACATCCTATCGATCACTTTCGGTGAATGATACAAATAGACTCGGGCAGGAACAGGTTGATTCCATCAATAGAGATCTTGAAGCAATCGTCGAGTGGGGAACCAACAATCTTGTTCGGTTCAACGCCCAAAAAACACAAAGCGCCACGTTTTCCAAGAAAGTGAATTCCTCAAATTATCCCATCACAATGTCCGGAAATACCCTTGAACCAAGTCCCTCCATCTCGATTTTGGGAGTCACGGTGTCCAATAATATGTCTTGGCATGACCATGTTGCTATAATCGCAAAGTCGGTAAGCCAGAGGCTAGGTTTTCTGTGGAAAGTTTTTTACTCCTGATCAACTGTTGACGACGTACAAGGCTCAAATCCGACCTCTACTGAAGTATTGCTCGCATATTTGGGGTTCAGCACCGAGGCATTCTCTTCGTCTTCTAGATTCCATTCAGAAAAGAGCCATTCGCTTGATAAACAGCTCAACTCTCACAGATACTCTTCACCCTCTAGAACATAGAAGAAGAGTTGCAGACCAGTCATTGCTCTACAGATATTTCCATGGCAGATGCTCCAGAGAAATAAAAACTCTTGTACCACAATTGGCCACATTCGGCACGCTGATCAGTCTCACACATTTACTCTCAAGCTTGACACTACAAGGACCAATCTTCATCAACAATCCTTCTTTTACAGGGCTGCAACGGAATGGAATAAGCTTCCAAAATCAGTTTTTCCAGAGAACTATGACCTGCAACTTTTTAAAAAGCGTGTCCACAATCATTTCCTTTCTATAATCCCTTCCCCTTCTAATAGTCGCAGTGTGGGCCGTACACGGCCCACACGATAGGTCTACCCTTTTTGCGACTATTTTCATAAAAAAAAAAAATTCAGTTCTGCGATCACAGTCAACTCATGGATGACACGTACTATTTAAAAATATTTTATACTAAAGACTTTTCATTAACCAAAACCATAGATTATGTTATGTATAGGTTATGTTTTTTAAAAATGGCCAATCGAAGAATAATGGATGCTTTTGAAATGTGGGCCTACAGAAGAATGCTGCGAATATCATACTTAGAACACCGTAATAACGTGTCAATTCTTAAAAAACTAAAAATCACCACGAGGCTATAAACCAATCATACCTACGGTATTTTGTACATATTTCAAGAAGAACGAATGGGCTGGAAAAACTTATTGTAGAGGGAAAAATCAATGGTAAACGACCAAGAGGAAGGTCTCCGACGCGCTGGGTGGACCAAACCAAAGAAATCATCGATCACGGTCTGCAAAAAGCTTCTCTTGCAGCTCAAGACAGAGAAAGATGGAGAACTACGATTCGAGCAATTAAGACATGATGTCACCAAACTCTCTCGAGAGTAAAAGGACAAGAGAGAGAGAGAGAGAGAGAGAGAGAGAGAGAGAGAGAGAGAGAGAGAGAGAGAGAGAGATGTTTTTGATGGCATAAATATTAACCTATCAGCAATTGTCGTTATAAGTTTTAAACCCACTCCATTGAATTTAGCTACTTCGAGTGCCTTTTAATGGTAATTAATTTTTCATCCTCCGGATATTGTTTGAACTGATGCAGTGTTACTGTCCGATAAATTGTTCACTTTTGATTGGAACAATTTCATATTTGGTCATGCGGCATAATATTAAAAATTCCCTTACGAATATTTACTTGGGAGTAATGTCTCAATTCGAATAATAAATCTCGTAAAACAAAAAAAAAGAAGATAAATCGACAAATGCTCGTAAACGTGATGACGGTCCGCCGATGTCTCCGTTCAAACTAGCGAAGCACTACGAACTCCTTGCAGTCAAATAATAGTCACGGCTTCAAAATGAGTAAATGGTATTAATAACTAAGTGGAGAAATACACACAACTTCGAGTCGGAGTTGTAAAAGAAGTTGTTCGAACTTGCATAAAAGTAAAACTTTCGAACAAGAAACTTTTCGGAGCTGTCGATAGGATTTTATACTTGGGGTTATATTAAATTAGTGGTCTAACGGAGGTTATCTACATTTTCTTTTTGATTCCGCACGAAAAAATAACTTGATTATAGCTAGGATAATATAAATTGGCTTAATGAAAGGTCGTAATGTTGCAAATGGTGAATACGAGGTGTTTGATAATGACTAGAAGCTAGTGCTAGTGAGCTGTTCGATGTAAAATAATAGCATTGATGATGCAAGTAGAAAAAAAATTAAAAAAAGTTAGCGCAGTCTGTACATAAGGGGCCATCCATTAACCGAGTAACCTTCTATTACGCGGCGGTCTTTAAGCGACCACCCCTAATTAACGACCAATATATGATTCCCTGATGGTAGTCGTTATTAGAAGATTTTACTGTACCAAATAATTTGTACTAAATATTAATCCTTAATTACCCCCTTGCATATCCAGGGCTCAGAAGTCTCACAATACTGTTTAACAACCCTCGTATGTTGTTTTTGAGTGATTTATGTTAAAATAGGGTTAAAAGAGGGGAAGTGACTGCGGAAAATTTGGAAATTCCTGCGGGATCGGGGACGGCAAATTATCAATTCTAGTGCCAAAAGCACTTCCATGGCATGTCATTCGTCACCCCTATTATGCGGATTCGGTATTTAGATGAAAAAATAAAGCCATCGAAGAGTCTTCGATAAGTATCGAAAATCCGCTGAGGAAATTCCAAAGTGAATAGAACTCCGCGTCCGGATAGTTCTTAGCGTTGTCATTTCTGATTTTGTTCGATAGAAATCGTGCTGCGAATTTTTCTAGGATACTTACCGCCAACTCATGTACAAATATATGTCTGTTGGATGCTTAACATTCATGAATTATGCAGATAGATAAAAGGGTTCGGAAAAGAGCAGAATATGTCCAGGAATCCAATTGCCAGCGACAATGCAGACCCGTTGATACACCGTTAAAAATATCCATCTCTTTTACACTTTAAATAACCATCGACCTAAATAATTAAAAAATGCACATTTGTTTACCTAAGCTGGCTACAAATGAAAAACTTTTTGACGAGTTTACGGGAAGTAAACACAATTTTTATAATAAACAGACATAGTTTTTAATTTAGAACAATTTTTTTCAACCTAGTATATCAAATATGATACACTAGTTTATAATCTAAAATAGCCAATTATAAAACCCAAATTTAAATTAAATTTTATTCCAAAATAAACAAGTCCTCCTGCACAGCTTTATAAGTAGCCAGAACGTGTCAAAAAAGGCACGACTGGCAGTGTAAAGAGAAAAGATAGTCCATTAACTTATGTTTAGTAAAAAATGTTTGGCAGGAGGAGCCTGAAAGTAAGATTAATAATACTACGATAAGAAGTCTGAGAAGTATAACTGGAGTGACTATGATAAAGCGATTAACATAGAACTCATCAAATATCTGGAGAAATTTGAGATAATTCATGACAGACAATATGGATTTCGACAACTTCGGTCTACTGGAGATTTGCTGGCTTATGTCACTCAGTTTTGGACAAACACCATTAAGAAGTTTGGTTAATCCCAATAGCCTTGGATATATCTAAAGCCTTTAACCGCGTTTGGCACCAGGCATTGCTAAGCAAATTATCTGCCTACGGTCTCCCAACCAAACTGCGCCAATGGCTCATGAGCTTCATGCAAGATCGCTCCTTACATGTGGCAGTTGACGGTATTTTTTCTGATGCGTTTAAAACCAATGCCGGGGTCCCCCAGGGTTCCATCCTGTCCCCCACCTTATTTCTTTTACACATCAACGACCTCTTGAAAACCACCACGAACCCCATTTACAGTTTCGCAGACGACAGCACACTCGTCTCAACTTTCACATCCTATCGATGACTTTCGTATGAATGATACAAATGGACTCAGACAGGAACAGGTTGACTCCATCAATAAAGATCTTGAAGCAATCGTCGAGTGGGAAACCAAAAATCTTGTTCAGTTCAACGCCCAGAAAACACAAAGCGCCACGTTTTCCAAGAAAGAAACTTCCTCAAATCATTCTACCTCAATGTCCGGAAATACCCTTGAATCAAATCATCTTATCTCGATTTTGGGAGTCACGGTGTCTAATAATATGTCTTGGCATAGGCTAATTTTTCTATAAAAAGCTAGAAAGTTTTTTACTCCTGATCAACTGTTGAGACGTACAAGGCTCAAATCCGACTCTACTGGAATATTGCTCGCACATTTGGGGTTCAGCACCAAGGCATTCTCTTCGTCTTCTAGATTCCATTTAGAAAAGGGCCATTCAGTTGATGAACAGCTCAACTCTTACAGATACGCTTCACCCACTAGAATAAATAAAATTGATTGGCCACTGGTCGGTTTCTTTTGAAGATTTTATGGCTTTTAATAAAATGTTTTTTATATATTTTTAAACTGAGATTGAAAATACTTTAGGAGAGAAAATTATCCAATCTTGTGCCAACAATACACCAAATCTACTCATATTATCTCTGTTTCGCAAATTTGGCACAACAAGGTTGTTTATTTGAACCTTTATTACAATAAATTTGTAATGTTTTTATAGAGTTTAATTTCAGAAGTTAACGTTATGTTTTTAATTCGTGGAATATTTATTTTATTTTCTAAACCTGTTATGGTTAAAATAAACACATTTTTAAAAAAGAAAATATTTGATCACTTGCATAAGTCGTAGTCTCTTTCCTGATAAGTCAGACGTACATACCTTCGCTAACATTTTCATACTGATCAGTAACGTCGCAAACACACGTCGCCTATGTTTCGCAAATATTTTTCCACATCTGCACAGATATTGTAAAGTGAATAGTGCTTTTTAGAAGTTAGATTTAATTAGATTATTGTCAGTAACTAGTATATTAGTCCAGTGAATTGTATTTTGTAAGTACTAAATTTTTAGATAAATAAAGGTCTTATTTATAGAGAAAATAAATCTTTCTCGGGTAATCAAACACAAGATTGCTTCTAAAAAATCAATGTCGCGTTGCCGATATTTAATCAAGTATATGGAGCCTTAAATGAGACTCTTAAGCCATCGAGATAATTCCTATAAATATTTATAAGGATGGGAGTTTAAGAACAATTTGAGCGTAACTAAATTATTCTCCGAAATCAGCTGACACGACATGACTTACGGTCAGAAAGATAACGAAGTTTTGGATTTTGAGTTCGGTCGAATCAAAAACACGAACAAAAATTTATTTTCGTACCCTTTCACGATCAGTATCAACATTATTTCTCCGTATTTAGTTAAAAACACTATTTTAAAAAATTAACAACTTCTACAATGTGTCACGGCAAGATTAAACTATCTCTTAAATAAAAAACATTGCATTACTAATAGGAAATATTTTAACTATAGAATCCTGAACTCAAAATATGAATATTCAACCCAAATACCCTAAATAAAATGTGTCTCCTGTCTGAGTTACAGGGTATTTTATTTGAAAATTATTTGTGTCCAGTACTTTAAAACTATTTGAAGTATTATTGCCATATTTGGTGGGAAGTGTAATACTATACACCCTACTATATTATGTTAAATAAACGTTTCTGGCTAATACCAGAGGCGTACGGGCAAGTGAATGGTTGATCCTTCACAAATTCTACAAATTCACAAATTGCAATTTTATCGCAATTTTTCGATTTTCCAATACTTTCTACGTAAATAGCGATAAATATTTATTTTATATTTATCTTAATATAATAATTATTTACTTAATAATATTAATAGTTATATAAAAATTAAACTTTGAGCTTGAATAACTTTTAGGCCAATAGTTTGTAATGCGTGTTACCCAAATAGCCCGAGAAGACAGAGCTTTATTAAATTAAATGTTAATTCGTAAAAATAAAAAATATATACAATAAATAAAAGAAAATAAAAACAAGATTCTTTCGGAATTCTGGAAACTCGTACGTACTTCACACGACGAGGGTGGCTTGACTTCGACGGGAACGGT
Organism: Agelastica alni; assembly: GCA_950111635.1. Classification (NCBI taxonomy): domain Eukaryota; kingdom Metazoa; phylum Arthropoda; class Insecta; order Coleoptera; family Chrysomelidae; genus Agelastica; species Agelastica alni. The sequence goes on along the minus strand of OX467719.1, from coordinate 11,125,375 downwards.
ATATACGACTGATCGTTTGTGTAGTACGGTTCGAGTAAGGACTGAGTTATCGACGTATCAATACTCCATCGGTTTGACTCATACGACGTGAATATCGTTTATGGCCGGTCAATATCCGGCCTAACGGTGATTCCGTGTCGTGGAACTGTAGGTATATTTCAGGGCGTCAGTACCGCACCTAAAATTATCCTGACAGCCTTACCCGGTCGTTCATAAACTTTCGTTGCCACCGAAAGTCGACGGTGGTCCTGGTGGGTGTGTGCAAGGTTAGATCAATACTCCAACCTCGTCTAATACCCGCGTAAAGCGTTCAAGACCAGAGTCAATATCACTGGTCTACGCCTCGCACAACAAGGTGCTTCTACTGCTCGGTGTACGGTCTTTTATATATATTTTTTTTACTGAAAATAGTCGCAAAAAGGGTAGACCTATCGTGTGGGACGCGGACGGCCCGCACTGCGACTATTAGAAGGGGAGGGGATTATAGAAAGGAAATGATTGTGGACCCGCTTTTTGAAGCTTGTTCCACTCCGCAGCCCTGTAAAAGAAGGATTACTAATGGAGACTGGTCCTTGTAGTGTCAATCCTGAGAGCAAATTAGTGAGACCGATCAGCGTGCCGAGTTCTTCGGCCGAATGAGGCCAATGGTGGTACAAGAGTTTTTATTTCTCTGGAGCATCTGTCATGGAAATATCTGTAATGTAATGACTGGTCTGCAACTCTTCTTCTATGTTCTAGAGGGTGAAGGGTATCTGTGAGAGTTGAGCTGTTTATCAACCAAATGGAATCTAAAAGACGAAAAGGATTGCCTTGGTGCTGAACCCCAAATGTGCAAGCAATACTCCAATAGAGGTCGGATTTGAGCCTTGTACGTCGTCAACATGTGATCAGGAGTAAAAAACTTTCTAGCTTTCCACAGAAAACCTAGCCTCTGGCTTGGTGGTCTCCTTCTGGTCCGGAGTGGGAGTTCAACAGGTCTGGTGGTGGATATCGTCATCGTGGCAGTGGCGACAACTGATTTCTCGGGTGGAAATTAATAGTATTGTACTCGTGTCGTTACAAGAATTAGCGAAAAATTATAGGAGACCTTTTTTGTAGAGCGTTAAATTTTCAATAAACATGTCGCTATTTATTACTTTTGATTCGTTTGGCGCTGAGTTATAGAATTCTTAAGAACAAATAAAAATTTTCCCATGTTATTTCCATAAAAAACTTGGGTTGGAACGCGGACAATCTTAAAGTTAATATTAAGAGCTTATTTTTTCAGGGAATTTTGTTTATTAATCAGGAAGTATTAGAGCCCATGGAAGCAAACAAAAAAATTTAAAAACACCCTTTTTAAGGACCACCCTAATGTATATATTTATTAAGTTCTGTGAATACGTCTTAATGCTGCGAGATTATCCTTGTATATCCTGATAAGTGTGCACGATGCGCACCAGGAATAATAATACATGGTTAATTAAAGGAGCATTATTGCCAATTAACGTACTGCATAATTCGACTAATGCAACGAAACAATGTTAATCATAAATACTAATTAGAATAAAACACTTCGGAAAATATTGTAGCTGTAAATAAAAACTGTTGCGCATTGAAATTGTGTCCTTTTACAGCACACAAGTTGCACGCCATATTATAGTCAAATTTACGATATTTTTGCGAACATGAATAGTTTTTTGCTTTACCATTTGAACACGTTCGCATTGCATTTAGAGTGTGATATCAATCGGGGTCATCAAAGTTAAATAAGTACGTGGGGCGGTATTCAATGGAAACGTCAATCGGTAGTTTTAAAATTGCTAGTTAAAAAGTTTTTGGAACATTTCGATGGTTACTTTTTGATAAGAATTTTGTATGCGTTCAAGCCAATTCGCAAAAGAATGTTTGCAATCTGAACGTTCTATCTTTATTACAAGATTATTTGAAGGTTTTAATAGATCTACAAATTTTTTGCTTGACATGAATGAATACAAATAAGTCTTTAGGTGATAAAATACATGTACCTATATATTTTAACGACTGAACAGAATACAGCAGTGTCTGAAAGTGGTATCTCAATTTCAAGATTTTTGAAGTTTTTTGTGTCGAAAATTAAAAAAAAGGACAGAAAGGAATTTCGATATGCTCCATTTTCATGATTTTGATGGGTTGAAGCTATAATATAAAGTGGTGTGACAGATATTTTGGTCAAATTTTAAGCTGTCACACCGAGATATTTTAAAAGAAGAACTGAAAAGGAAGAGATTAAAAAAAAAAGTAATTCCGCGGTAAGGGAAACATTTTATGAACTTTAGATATTAAAAATCGGTGTGACAGACTTTTTTGCCGCGGTGAGAGTTGTCACGCCAATTTTTTTTGAAAATACATAAAATTGGTTTCAAATTGGTCTACAAGAAATTCATTTCCATAAAAGTGCAAATTACTTATGATTATTAGAAAAATAAAAATTTATAAAAAATATTTCTGCAAGGATAAAGTCTGGCACACTGGGCCTATGTTGTACCTAAATTTCAGAATCGATATAAGTACGCTTTTAGTGTCACCGGCTCCCCGCCTATATAGTAAATAACTAAAATGTATTTTTTTTTCAAAATAACATAATACAGACTTTGACACTGACAAAGAAACTTAAAACTGACGGGTGTCAATTTAATTTAGTTTATTGCCAATTTAAAATTGACTTATACCAGTTAGAAATTTGTGTAGCTAATTTGATTTTAACTAATGTCATTTTGATACTAATTGCTGTTAACATCCATACAAACATACTCACAAACTTTCGTGTTTATAACATCAGTAGGTTCACACAATATCTTTATAAATTATAGCTTTCGTGTTATTCTAATGTATAAGCTACATTATTGTAAAATTTCATTAAAATCCATCCAAGAATACAAGCAATCGCATTCTTGGAGTTCCAACTTTTCTGTTGGACTAGGTATTTTTCTTATTTTCGTTTAAAAAAAATACACCCAGAATTTCATCACATTAGTTTAGATACAGTGAAAGATTATTAATTTTTTTTTGACAACCATTATTTATTGAGCTATTAAAAAAAACGATTAAATTATAAATAATTGTCTAAAATGTTTGTATCATAAATTGGGTTTCAAAGTGTTGTTATTTTTTTTTAGCATCAACGTTTACAAAAGAAATACGCCTATCAGATTTTAGAGAATAACGCCATGCGTGTCAGCATGTTGATTGTATACTATTCATGTTTTTTTCATCGTTCACAAATCAGCCTCCCTCGAACGAAAACCACCATAATGTATACAGAATGTTGCATCAACATCGAATAAAAAAGAATAAAAAAGTTCATATTCATTAGTAATATCTCTAGGACATTGATAATAGAGATAATTTTATGACAATCGAAAGCTCGGTCCAAGCAACGAGCTTAAGATTTATATTGCGCAGCAACATAATTGGCGCGCCACTCTTAATTTTAATGTGTGTGTGTGTGTGTGTGTGTGTGTGTGTGTGTGTGAGAGAGAGAGAAAGAGAGAAAAAGAAATAGAGAGAGAGAGAAATAGAGAGAGAGAAATAGAGAGAGAGAGAGAAAGAGAGAGAGAAAGAGAGAGAGAAAGAGAGAGAGAAAGATATAGAGAAAAAAAGAGAGAGAGAAAGAAAGAGAGAAAGAAAGAGAGAGAAATATAGAGAGAAATAGAGAGAGAGAAATAGAGAGAGAGAGAGAGAGAAAGAGAAATCTTGTCAAGTAGTAGGCCCTTTAATGGTTTTTCCTTTTTACAGGTAATCGAGAGTCCACAATTGTTGATACTTCCTAAACTGTTGCAGAAAAAGTATTGGTTCTAACAGTTAGACAGTTTTTTGGGCAATGCTGTAATAGTTTTGATGCATGATGAAGCATACTTTATATTAAAAATTCTATGCGAAATTGCAATAATAACTTACCCTGTATAAATGGGTTAAAACGAAGATTAAACGAGAAAAAGTGGCAGCATTAGATACCACTTATTGGAAATGGCAAACTGAAAGATATACCTGCGATATTTCTGCGCGAAATAATGATCCGTCAGTTAACATGATACGCCATAAAAAATGTCGGTCGACACATCTCCATATAAATCATTCACATCCATTTATTACAATTTAACATTCGCCCGTACAGTTACATTAGCCCATAAAGGCGTTACCGTTATTTTAAATATTCACGCGAATGCATTTTGCCGCAATATTTTTCCCCGTTGACTTTTATATTATTGAACTCGAGGAAAAACGTCCCAATAAGAACATGGTAAACTAGGCGATTTGCGAACCAAAGAAGGACCTTTCGCCGTTAGGAAACTGGCACTTTCGACCCGGAAATTGTTTTACTTCGAGAAAAACCGCGGAAGAGTTTTGTGTCAGACGCAGTGGAGATAAAGTGTGGCTGCCACACTTTCGTAACAAACCGTAATTTTTAAATTGAAGAGGGCAGGACAGAGCAGGAAATATTAATTGCGAAGGTAATCAAAAACTCCTCGTATGTTACGTGTGTTTTACTTTATTTTGTTAGTAAGTGTTTGGTTTTAGGAGATGCACAAACTGTTACCAAGAATAACTTTTTGTCAGAAAAACCCTTAGTAAATAAGTTTTTCTACAACTGCTTAGTAAAGTAGCCTAGGACGCTTTCAAAAATTTAACGCAAAGTTGACGTTTTCCGACAATCGTCATTTTGTGACAGCTTTGCCGCTCTAGCGCGGAAATATATCAAAAACGCTTGCATCTCTTACTCATTATTTTATCATGGAAAATAATGATAGTGAATTATCGAACACACCTCCTGATGTAGCAGAAAGTGCAAAAAATGTAACATTAAATCTCATACCAGAGAAATCGAGAGCAAAATATGGATTTCAATATAATAGATTCCTAACCTGGTGTCATTCGAAGAAGGTCAGAAAGTATTCAGAAACTGTGTTACTGGCTTATTTTGTAGAAAAATCAAAGACTTCGAAGTCATCAACTCTTTGGTCCATATATTCGATGATACGAACATGCTTGAATGTGAAAAATAACATCTAAATTAATAAGTATCCTAAACTCATCGCATTTTTAAAAAAACAATTTATTGGATACAAAGTGAAAAAATCCAAAACATTTACCACTGAAGATATTCACAAATTTCTACGAGAAGCTACCGATGAAGAATATCTACTGAAAAAGGTAAATTTCAATTATATCTTACACTCTCTGTAGTTTGATAAGCAGTTAGAATAGTTTCTTAGTTCTACGCGTATGCGTAATTTACGCACTACTTTTATCTCTCTTACTCTCATGCAAAGGATCCGCGAAGAAATTTATAAATCCTGGTGAATGAAATCAAGATAATCGGATATTTTGATCAAATTATTGCATTGTCGTCGGTTTTTGACAAGTGTGCAAAGTTTAAATAAAATCTGATCACTTTAAGTAGGGCAAAATCGAGGCCAAAGAGTCAGTTACAAACATACATCATCCTCTACTTTTATCAGTGCTCTCATACATGCTCGTCGGTTGTTGATCTGATCGAGATACAGTAGCCGAGGCCGACCTCTACCGACTTGTCCATTCACACTCGCCTTATAAATTTGTTTCGTCAATCTTCCTTCATCCATCCTTTCTACGTGTCCAAACCAAGTAAGCATTCCTTTATCTATCTTTGTAACCACATCTTATTTTATACCACAGCGTTCTCTTATCTTACTGTTTTTTACTTTATTCAACCAAGTCACTCCGGCTATACTTCTCGGACTACTAATCTTCGCAGCATTAATCCTATTTTTATGCTTCTTCTGCCAAACCCAACATTCACTACCATACATAAGTGTAGAAACCAACACACCTGTATGCACAGCAAGACGTGCCTTTTTTGACACTTTCTAGCCGTTCATAAGGCTATGCAGTGTCCCATTTATTTGTTTTTCTGTCAACACCGTTTGCTTAATGTTACAGTCATACTTTTCATTTCTCGTAAACTTTGAATCCAAGTACACAAAATTACATAGTAAAATTCCTAATTTTGTTAGCACCCCTATGAAAGCGGTGGTAGCGGATGAAATATAAAAACTGTTAAAAGCGCCAATATTGGTGTCAAATTCATATTTTTCAAGGTCGCTGAGTTTAATTGTGATATATTTAATGTTGTTAGCACCTTTACGAAAGGGGTATTAAAAGGATGAAATATAAAAGCTGATATTAGTGTTAAATTAATTGTTTTCGTGGTTGTTGAGTTTAATGGTAACATTCCCAATTTTGTTAGTACCCCTGCGATAGGGGAGAGACGGGGATGGAATTTAAAAACTATCAAAAACGGCTGATATTAGTGTCGAATTTATAGGTTTTGGGATGGCTGAATTTGATAGTAAAATTCCTAATGTTATTAGCACCCCTACGAAAGGGGTGGAAAGGGGATGGAATAAAAAATCTTTTAAAAACGCTTTATTAGTGTCGAGTTTATAGTTTTCGGCGTCGCTGAGTTTGATAGCGATATTCCCAAAGAAGCAAGCCAACGTTCGGGCAGGACAACGTCTGCCGTGTCCGCTAGTAAACTTATAAAGCAACAACATATCAACCCAAACGCAACAGCAACCTAAAATATCTCATACGCATTTGCAGCCAAATCAATCAATAAAAACTCTTTCTCTTTCCAAACTGAAAAAAAAAATTTCATCAATATTTATTTGCAACGCCCCGTTTGTCAACCTATTAGCTAAATGACAACAATTAATATCAATAGTATTAAATGAACAAATACTATTTATGTACAACTATGTATACACAATTATTATTTTGTTAATTTTAATTTTCTGTGCCTGAAATGAAGTAATTATTTATAATTAATTGCATTGTTTCAAAGCCACACTTTGGTTGTTTTAATAAATTTAAAATTCAAAATTTTAAATATTTTATACAGACCTAATGCCTTCTAATAGAAGCATAATAACAATATTCAGTCTGTTTCGGTTAAAACGAACCTAACTTTTAGTTGACATTTACATGGCACACTGTATATAGGGTGATTCATTGAGAATGTCCAATCTCTGAATTATAGATTCGAGATCTTAAAATATGATGATTCTGCCCAACATGCCTTAGACAAATATTGCTAGTTTCAAAAATACCGGATGTTAAAAGTTTAAATATGGATTTTGATTTTCGCCATTATTTTTCATATTTTTACAATTTCTATTGGCAATTTTACATATTTTGACATGACGATTGCCAAATTGGAATTTAATTAAGCATTGCTAATAAAGGGCGCCAGTTACACTTGGTTGCGTTTAGTAAATCAAAGCAAAATTTTTTTTCGGCTAAACTATGAGTAAACTAATACAAAATATTAAAACGCGTTCCATTCTACAAAACAAGTAACTCTTGTTTGATTTATGTAATTCGATCGGTTATCGAGTTATTTGCTTCCAAAAAAGTTCAATGAATTTCAATTTTATATAAAGTTTTATTTCCCTAATGTGTAACAATACCAGATTAAAAACAAAAATAAAAAACTTTACAGTATAAAAGGAGCCGCGAATGTGATTTAAAATAATAGACAAGGGTTATTTGATATTAATAGATTTTAGCGAAAGCGGAAATCGGTCTTATATTAACAATATTATCCTAGATGGTACCCACGACTTAGTCTGCGTAAGATTAGTACTTCATGCAGCTCATTTTCTTTCATTCATCCATCTATATTTAAACCAAAATGTAATACTCATTCGTGTGCTTACAAAACTCGTGCTACGCTCTAGTTTATATCTTACACACTTATATATTAATGATGCCTTTATCCCATTTATACAGTAAATAACTAAAATGTTTTTTTTTCAAAATAACATAATACACACTTGACACTTACAAAGAAAATTAAAACTGACAGGTGTCAATTTAATTTAGTTTATTGCCAATTTAAAATTGACTAATGCCAGTTAGAAATTTATGTAGCTAATTTGATTTTAACTAATGTCATTTTGATTCTGATTGCTGCCAACATCCATTCATACATACTCACAAAATTTCGCGTTTATAATAGCAGTAGGTTTACACAATATCTTTATAAATTATAGTCTATGTGTTATTCTGAAGTATTAGCTACATTATAGTATAGTTTCATTAAAATCCATTCATTAGTTTTTGCGTGAAAGAGTAACAAACATCCATACATAGGTACATACTCACACATTTTTGCGTTTATAATCATCATCATTGTCAGCTAGTCGTCCATCGTCGGACATACGCCTCCCCTAATCGTTGCCACTCCTCTCGGTCTTATGCTCGCCTCATCCAGCCATTTCCAATCAGTCTCTTGACATCGTCTGTCCATCTGGTCTGGGGTCGTCCTCTGTTTCTCTTACCAGTCCACGGTCTTCACTCTATTACTCTACGTGTCCAACGAGAGTCCTCCATCCTAGCTATATGGCCTGCCCAACTCCATCGCAATTTACATAGGCGTTCCACGACATCCGTCACTTTAGATCTACGCCGAATTTCTTCGTTGTTTATTCGGTCTAGAAGAGTTACACCTATCATTCTCCTTTACATTGCTAGTTGTGCAGTTTGTAATCTATAAATAATCTCTATGTTAATCGCCCATGTCTCTGTGTCGTATGTTAAGTTGGGAAAACATACTGATCAAAGGTTCGTGCTTTGAGAGTGTTTGGGAGATCTGAATAAAAGACCATGCCAACGATATCTTTCGAGATAAATCTGCTTTAAAATACCTTTTGATAATTTCATTCTTTGACCTAAGTAGATATATGAGTCTGTTTGTTCTAGCTTTGTGTTATTGATTTTGATGTTTATATTCTGTATGTTATTTTCGTTTGTCATGTATTTAGTTTTTTCGATGTTTATTTTAAGACCTACATTCTTTGAATTTAGATTTAGCTCTCTTATCATTTCCTGCAGATCCTGCTGATTTTGTGCGAACAGAACGATATCGTCTGCGAAACAAAGGTGGCTCAAGTATTCTCCATTTATCTGTATTCTTTGGTGTCCCAATCAATTTTTTTAAACATATCTTTTAACGCAAGCGTAAACAATTTTGGTGAGATGGATTCGCCCTGTCTGACTCCTCTTCCAAGTTTAATTTTGTTTGTACGGTCCTTCAATGCAACTCGAAAATTTGCTTCATCATATATATTTTTAATCAAAGTTGTGTATCGGTGGTTTACACGCCAGTTACTTAGCATGTTTAAAACAGCCTATGTTTCGATGGAGTCGAACGCTTTTTCATAATCGACAAAAGCTATCCAAAGAGAAAGGTTGTATTCATTTACCTTTTCTATAATTGTTCTTATAACTTGAAGATGATCCAAAGTGCTAAATCCTTTTCTGAAACCGGCTTGCTTCTTGTGCTGGTAGCTGTCGAGTTTTTTGGTTAGTCTTTCTGTTATTATTTTTATAAACACTTTGTACATGACAGATAGCGTTTACAATAGTAGTAGGATAAAATCTATTCAGTAGTTTTTGCGTAAAAGAGTAACAAACATCTATACATACTCACAAACTTTAGCGTTTATCTCAGTAGTAGGATAAAATCCATTCAGTAGTTTTTGCGTAAAAGAGTAACAAACATCTATGCATACATACATACTCACAAACTTTTGCGTTTATAATAGTAGTAGAATAAAATCCATTTAGTAGCTTTGCGTGAAAGAGTAACAAACATCTAGGTATACATACATACTTACAAACTTTCGCGTTTATAATAAAAGTAAAATTAAATCCATTCAGTAGTTTTTGCGTAAAAGAGTAACAAACATCTAAGCATACATACATACTCACAAACTTTCGCGTTTATAATAGTAGTAGAATAGTTTACCCGAAAAAAAATTTGCTTCGATTTACCACACACAAACAAGTGTAACTGGCGCCCACTATTAGCAATGCAAATTAGAGTCCAAATTGGCAATCCTTCTATCAAAAAATATAAAATTGCCAATTTTTAAAAAGAAATTGTGAAAACATAAAAAATTATCGCGAAAATAAAAATCCACATTTAAACTTTCTTAAACATTTTTAATAAATCACCCTGTATTTAGTTAAAAATTTAAATTTTATGCACAATATCATATTTTGTAATGTGGTTTAATAACAATAAGTAAATCCGATTAAAAAAAAATTAAAACACTTTATTAAGCGTAATAATATCGAGAGAGTTCAAACGAAACATCAGGTAGGCCTTGAAATTCATTTAAGTCAGTTAATTGTGTATTTGACAGTTCAAAATCTTATCTAACTCTTCATCAAAAACTTTCTTAACAACTTCCAAAGTAATTATTTACATTATAAGCAGACCGCAATGTGTTTTATTATAAAATTTCGTAAAGTCTCGAGACAATAATAATTTTATTAACAACGTAGCGTCGAGAAGCAGCAAAATGCGAATCAGAAACATAAAAATACTAATTATACGAAACTGCGCGCATAAACCGAAAAGTTAAAATGACCCAATTAATCTTGGTGGTCGCGGGAAACGCTCTTAATTGAAAAAAATGTTCTCCTATTTTGTAATAGTTTGTTTGAATCATAAAGTAAGTCTAACTTGGATGTCCCTTTAGTTTCCCTATCCATTTAAATCCCGTTACTGTTGCCCCGTTTTATTTTTACGTCAAGGCATATTCCGTCTGCCGAAAAAAACACCCCTAAGAATTTGATTTATTACGCAAAGTTATCTTTTGAACAAATTATCAGATAGACTAAATCATTTTTCTGGACACTGGTTTTGTTGTGATCGCAGATCGCAACACTCGGTTTAAATTTTATTTAAAATCCTTTTCGATTCGTCCCTGCACGCCGACATCTTAAAACCGTTTTGCACCAGGCAGAAACCGCTACCCTTCACTTCACCCGCGATGTTTTCGATTGGCACCGCTAGCCGGCTTTCTTTTCCTAGTTGTTTGCAACGCGCTGTCTCGATTCGACGCAATAGTAGCATTGCTCCGACAGTCGTTGAGAGCGAATGTTGTACAGTTTTTATTTTCACGGCGATTAAACATCGCTTGTTATTTGCAATAAGTGGTATTCTTTCGACCGTCAATAGTGAAGAGTCATTCGGTTTTGTTCTTTTATTTCGTTAGTTTTATTTCTATTTTACCACGGCTTTGAATTAATTTTATTGCTTGCAGCAGTTTACTAGTCGGTACAAGTGCATTGTGTTGTTTGAAGCTAGAAATAGGATTTAAATTTTGTGGTAATTAAAAACGTTTAAAAACCAGCCGAATTTGTGATTATTTCCAATCCGACTATATCGAAGTTGAGTAAACATTTCTCCCGTGTAGAAAAGGAGAAATTGTAAACCCCAAATTTCTACAGGTTTTACATAAAATTTACTGATAAAAAACATCCATTACTGGCAACCAGCCAAGACGCCGCAATGCCATCAAACAATTTCCAACCGAATTTAAAAAGTATTCGGGTTAGTGGTAAAACATTAATAAGAAATATTTTACATATAAAACCAACTTTACGCAGAGAAACCTTATGGAGAAAAACTACATACATACATACATATAGTCACGCCTTTTTCCCGTAGGGGTAGGCAGATACCACTTCCTTCCATTTCCGCTACGGTTCTTACACATCTTTTGCTTCCTCTACTTTTATCAGTGCTCTCATACATGCTCGTCGGTTGTTGGTAATTTTGACCTGGCCTTTTTTCAAAACAATGTTGATCTGATCGAGATATGTTCGCCGAGGTTGATCTCTACCGACTTGTTCATTCACACACGCCTTATATATTTGTTTCGTCAATCTTCCTTCATCCATCCTTTCCACGTGTCCAAACCATCTAAGCATTCCTTTATCTATCTTTGTGACCACATCTTCTTTTACACCACAGCGTTTTCTTATCTCACTATTCTTAACTTTATCTAACCGAGTCACTCCGGCTATACTTCTCAGACTACTCATCTTCACAGCATTAATCACTGTCTTACTTTCCATCTCTCGTTAACTTTGAATCCCGGTATACAAACTCATTTACTTGTTCCATTCCTTCTCCCTGAATCAGAACTTTGTCATGCTTTCTTCTCTTTTAAAAATCATTACTTTTGTTATGCTTACAATTATTTTTATCCTTTTGATTTTCAGGAAATCATGCATAACATTAACTACACACAAATAAAAACGTGTTAGCTAACAGATTTCTAGACTAAAATCACGTCAGTCGAGTTTAAGGCATTCTTAAAACCAGTGTTGTTCTGTCCTTTGAGAAACCGCCATTGTCTTTAACGAAGAGCAAAGAGTTGGAAATTTGGGCATCTCTCAAACCAACATCATCCTTGTTGTTCTTCGGGGAATCCTCAGTGTCTTAAAAAAGAAGTCCTTTAAACCAAGAATAACAAATGCTCCAAAGTTTGTTCTTAGTAAAATATTAGAACGAAATAAATTCGCTACATCATTTTACATAAAATTTACTGATATAAGAAAATCGGCAACATTCATTACTGACAATATAGTGCAACTGGCAACTAGTCAATACACCCCGCGAAGTTGCTTCCTATCATGGAGGTACCGTAATGTTTTGGGGGGAAATAATGTTTAACCGCCGTCGCCGTATCCCATTAATTCGCATTCCACAGAATATGACCAGTCGAAGTTATTACGGCCATTATCTACCCCATACGTAACGAATTAGGTGAAAATTTTGTGTTTATGGACGACAACGCCCAACCGCATCGCGCAAGAAGCATTTAGGATACACTTGAAGCAGAACATATCAACCCATGCACAGACGAGTTAATTATCCGGTCCTGTCGCAACCGAGAAATTGACCGCGGCTAGGGTCCGCCTTTGTCGGCCGCCGAACGGTCTAGCAAGGTCGAGCAATTTCTCAAAACCACGTTGGTCGAGAACATAAAGAAACAAGTAGAATGATCTGGAATTGTGATATAGAAGTATAAAAAGGGAAGCGATCGTAACAAGTGACGGTATTAGTAAGAAAGGTAATTATGAATTAAGAAACGTAAATAGTTATAAAGAGTTGTAAAAGTTGTATATCTAAGTGAATATCTATGTGATTAATAAAAGTAGAATTTATTGTATTGGAATAAATATTGTTTTGTTACTGGATCGAGAGTTTTAATCGCCGAACCCTCAGAGAAACTAAAAATCTTAACAATATGTTATTCCAACGTCGAGGAGGTCATACCGAATATTAGAATATTAGAACAAATTTACACATTTGTTAGTTTTTAATTTTTTAAGTATCCCAGTTCATGAAAAATACTCTTTTTGCAAAAAACAGATTCAGGAAACAGTATACTTTTAGATATACTTTTACAAACATATTTTGTTTTTTTAACAAAACATTTCTTTAACAAGGCTGAGTGGGGGTCCAAGACTTTTGACGTTGTGTGTACTTTGTAAAATTTTTTTTTTGGTTTTCTTACCTAAAATTTAAAAAGTTGATAGATCCATTCTTGTTACATCAGATAGCATACCAATTTGAAATATTTAAAAATCCTTTCACAAAAATCCTATTTCTGAAATTTATTAATAAAGCACAATTCTTTTACTATAAATATAAGGTCGATTAAATAGTTCGTACGTTCGCACCTTTAATTATTTTCCTGCAAATCCGGGAAATTTGGGAATTCGTCAAAAAAAATTATATTTTCGAAGTTTTACTTTCGCAAACGGGAACGTTGTAACACCGTTTAAAATTCGTAATATCAGCCACGTCATCCCCTAGGATTGTTGTTCCCGTTGAAATTCATACTGAAGATACGCAGTTTATTTTTTCCGGAAATTTTACTCATTTATTACGTAAATAGTAAAATGGACTAACCGGCAGTATTTAGTAGAAAGAGAAGGACATAGAGAAGGAGTGAGAAAGATGTTTTAAATTAATGTTTGTCTTAAAGTACAACTTTCTGTCTGGAAACTTTATTAAAAAATACAACATGAATGTAAGTTACAAAATTTATACGTTTCCGGGGGGTATTGCACAGCTTTAAATTAATATTCCGGGAGAATATGATATTCTTTCGCACATTTGGAGTGTTGAATATGCCATCAGAACTTTATTTATAGGGGAGCGTATTCAAACGAACCGACACTATTTAACGCTGTTTTACTTTTGTCAACTTTAAATAAAAGGAGCTTATATTTGCTTGTGTTTAACTTTACAATATCTCTCTTTACTATCCAAAAAGTATATTTATGACGTTCGTTTTATCTAAAATTTAAAAAATAATATACAAATACTTATTAAATATGATCAATCTTGGGTATTGATCCTTAATATGGATGAGTTTTCTTTTTATCTCCCAAGTTGTTCGACAATATGATTTTTCATCACTTTTCCGACAACTTCATGTACTACTACCAATTATAGACTGAATGCTCAGATAATCACGTTTCGATATCGAATCGTTTTCGAGATAAACTGTTTAGAAAAAACTAACGTGGTTTCGTTGTAATCATCACTTATTTTTCTTTAAATTTAACATCTGGTTTATACTACGTAATATTTCTTTTTGATTTTAAGATTTTCAACTGTCACAAACCAATCAATTCCATCAATTGAAATGTTACTTGGGAAAAGTTACAAAATGTATGCGTTGAGGTATTAAGTGTCCCTCATTGCAAATAAGTATTTTCTAATAGTGTGCTTTGTTTTTCAAAATAGACTGGAAAAAGGCCTATGACAGAGTGGTGAGGAGTGAATTGTGGTCGACATTTTCTATGTATGGGGTGAGCGGTAGTTTAATACGAGCACTGAAATCACACTACGAGGATTCCACTGCTTGTGTCAGGATAAACGGGGCTTGCACGGACTGGTTCAACATCGAAAAAGGTGTGAGACAGGGATGTGTGGCTTCGCCAGTTTTAAAGATTTGAAGAAGATTGAAAATACATGATTTGATCGTCAAATGCCTTCTTTACGCCGATGATCAAGTCATATTAGCGTCATCTGAAGAGGAGTTGCAGGCGATGGTTAATGTTATGCATGATGCCCTGAAAATCAAAGGGATGAAAATAAATGTAAGCAAAACGAAAGTAATGATTTTTGAAAGAGAAGAAAGCATGACAAACTGTGAAGTTTTGATTAAATAAAGTAAAGAATAGTGAAATTGTAAAATAGTAAAAGAATAGTGTGGTGTAAAAGAAGATGTGTTTACAAAGATAGATAAAAGAATTCTTAGATGGTTTGGACACGCAGAGAGGATGGATGAAGGAAGATTGACGAAACAAATTTACAAGGCGAGTTTGAATGAACAAGTCGGTAGAGATCAACCTTGGCGAACATATCTCGATCAGATCAACATTGTTTTGAAGAAAGGCCAGGTCAAGAGTACCACCAACCGACAAGCATGTATGAGAGCACTAATAAAAGTAGAGGAAGCAAAAGATGTGTGTAAAAATCGTAGCAAGTGCAAGGAACTGGTCTCTGCCTACCCCTACAGAAAAAAAAACGTGACTATATGTATGTATGTTTTTCAATTTAATGTATTTTGTGCTTTAAATAATGATTTAATTTTTTATATCGAGTTTTATGATGATAATTTAAATGCAATAAAATATATGAAGATTTACTGAGAAATTCGAATTCAGTTAATTTTAAATAATAGGCCAGGAAAAGAATATGAATGGTAACAAATGAATAGTGCTCCACCCCATGATTCTCGTTCAGTAGGTGATGCTTTAACTGAAATCTTCGAAGACAGATGGATTGGTAATAATGGACCTTTTTGTTGGCCTTTTAGGGTAACAGATTGCAATCCATTAAATTATTTTGTTTGGGGATTCATTAAAAATGTGGTATACTTCAACCCAATAACAACAATGAAAGATATGATATCTAAAGTTAGAACTGCTTTCAATAGTTTAACTTCAGAATCAATCAGAAGCGCTACACATGGAAATCTATTGAAAAGATTACATGTTTGTTTAAATAGAGGTGGAGATGTGTTCGAACATATTCTGGAATACACCGATATAATTGAATTAACTTCATGAATTTATTTTTAGTTTGTAAGTCAGCGTTAATAATTTTTTTTTTGAAGAGAAGTTTTATTTGATGGTTGAATAGTAATTTGATGATTATTTATTAATTATCAATGACCGATCAAGGAACTTCTTCTTCTTCATCTTCTAGTGCCTATCCGTTCCGAACGTTGGCGATCATCATGGCTATCTTGACCTTGTTTAAATACGTCTTCTTCCCGGTCCCCCTTTTCCGTTTACTTTTCCTTGTAGGATCAACTGAAGAAGGCCAAAACGTTTTTGGTTTCGAATTATGTGTCCTAAATATTCTAACTTATGAGTTTTGATCGTCATTGGAATTTCACATTCTTTCCCCAATCTGCGCAGAACTTCCGCATTGGTAACTCGGTCAGTCCGGCTTCGAGTCGATTCATAGATGCCACAGTTAGGGACCATCCTTTCATTCCGTGGAGCAGGACTGTGAATATGTAGCATTTCAGCAGACGGCATTTTGTTTTTAATGATATGTCTCGGCTCCTGAAAATAGGTCTCATCCCAACAGATATGTATAATGTTCGACTCTTTTTATCTCCTGATGATTAATCATTATTTGGGCTTTTAAGATTGGATGTTTACTATTTGTCATAAATTTGGTTTCTTTATGTTAGGATCTAACCTATATTTATTACTGACTTCTGTTAGGCGGTTCATTAATGTATGTAAATCTTTCAAATTATCTGCAAAAACTATTGTGTCGTCAGCATATCTGACATTATTTAGGCATTCGCTGTTTATTAGTATTCCCTTATCACAAACTTCTGTAGCTTCTTTAAAGATACATTTAGAGTAAATATTGGCGGTCAGACAAAACATTTTCAGATGATCAGGACATGGACAAAACGGATAGTTCTTTACATAGTCTCAAGAAGAATTTTATCTAGATGTAATCCAAAATATTATTATTATTATACCACAAACTTTGATAAAACTTTGTATACAAAACTGACCACTCTGAGGGTAAATTATTGAACTTGTTCACTGCTTATGTAAACCTCGAAAAATGTAAAACTCCTTTCAAAAAAGGACCTTCCACCCTATTAACTAACTAGGTCTTACAAAGAATGTTTATTCTTAAAGTTTGTCCATTCTGTGAGTGTACCAAGGAGTATTTATACCCTTTTTTCCTGAAAGCCTTATTATTTTTTTAACAGAGGTCGTTGAATATTTATAATACTTTCAAAAATACATCGCTTAAGAAGGTCTGACGCAGCGGCGGTCAAAGAAAAATTAATAAGGAACGCCTTCAACACATAAAATCTTTGTATGCTTGTAAGTTTGAGTTGAATAATATTAAATTTCGTTGTAAAGTACATTATTCAAAAAGTTTATTGATTGACGGTTTAAGTGGTTGTAATGTTTCCATACATTTTTAATATCTGTTAATAGTTGCTGTACTTTTTAATTGACATTTTAATGCTTTGTTGGTTTATTTATATTTTTCCCCATAATATCTCGCGTTTTCCATATTGTAAATGTTGACCTGTGCAACGTATTCAACATTTTGTTACTAATATTTAGAATACACTGTATATTTGTATATATACAGTGTGGAACAGACAAATGGAATAAATTCGATAACGAATAAATGAGAGCGTGTTGGGAAAAACGCTTGGACACGTCGATTTGTATTTTTAGATGCGCATTTTTTTTCAAAAAAAAAATAATTATATAGGGTGTGTCATGTGACAGTGGCCGATACCAACTTTCTTATTTTAAATACAACCCATTGTATATTATTTATTTTTTGAATTCTTCAGAAAATTCTAGACATAATTCATGTACAATGTCCCATACCTATCTTCAACTGTTTCGGAAATATTAAGTGTTTTCAGATGTATTACAAAAATAAACATTAAAAAAAGAAAATTATTTTATTTCACAAATTCGGTACATTACACTCAATACATTGCCGCTATTGGTCTAATGAGAATCCTCACTGGATGAGAGAGGAACATACGCAATATCCTGAAAAAGTTAATGTTTGGGCAGGAATTGTTAGAAATCATATCGAAGGTCCCTTTTTCATTGATGGCAACTTGAATGGAGATAAATATTTAGAACTACTCCAAAATAATGTCGTGCCAACTTTGACAAACTTATATCCTGATCCAGAAAACCCATATACTATGGTTTTAGCAAGATGGAGCACCGCTCGATTACCAAATCAATGTCCGGCAGTACCTGAACCAAAATTTTCCAAATCGGTGGATAAGGAGGCGCGGATCGATAGAAAGGCCAGCACGATCTCCTGATCTGACGCCATTAGACTTCTTTTTGTGGGAATATGTCAAAAGTATTGTATACAAAACTAATCCACTCGACTTACATTGACTTAAAAAGACGAATCACGCTTGCGATTAGATCAGTCTCGCCTGAGATGTTGAGTAACGTTAGAAGACATTTCTATACCAGATTAGCATGTTGCCAAGACGTTCGCGGCGAATATTTTGAACATCTCTTACATTGAAATTAATGTTTTTTTGTTTTTTTTTACATTATTTGTAAAATAAAATAATTTTCTTTTTTAATCTTAATTTTTGTAATACATCTGAAAACACTTAATATTTCCGATACAGTTGAAGATAGGTATGGGACATTGTACATGAATTATGTCTAGAATTTTCTGAAGAATCCAAAAAATAAATAATATACTTACAGGGGGTTGTATTTAAAATAAGAAAGTTGGTATTGGTCACTGTCAAATGACACACCCTATATAATTATTTTTTTTTTGAAAAAAATGCGCATCTAAAAATACAAATCGACTTGTCCAAGCGTTTTTCCCAACACGCTCTCATTTATTCGTTATCGAATTTATTCCATTTGGCTGTTCCACACTGTATATATATATATATATATATATATATATATATATATATATTTTATTTTATATCTACCTGGAAAAAGCACACCCCTGGGGAAACACGCATCGGTCTTCCAGGCCGAGGTCCATGCCATACTCAGGTGTGCCACGCGCTTGATAGAAAACAAAGTGACTAACAGTGATATTGATATTCTCACTGACAGTCGCACGGCGATTGGGGCCCTCGTGAGTTGCACCACAACATCATCGGTGGTGTGGGACTGCATGCAGGCCCTCACTGAGTTAACGACTGCAAATAAAGTTACTCTTACATGGGTTCCTAGGCACACGGGGATAAATGACATCGAGGTGGCCGATGAACTGGCAAGAAATGGGACCCTGGTGGAACCAAGAAGCCAGTTGGTCGGAATGCCATCACATTCTGCGTTGCTGCTCGATGCTAGCGGTGTACAGGTACCAAAACCGGGGCTGCATGATAATGGATCCAAGCGATCTAAATGAGACAGGGCCAACAGAAATCCTGCAGTTTGCCGAAAGCAGCGGTCTGAAATTCTGATGCCCTAAATATACGGCGGTAGTCACAAAGGATCAAAGATCTAGGTGACATAGGTGCCTATACCAATGGCCTAACCTCATAACTGTAATGTAATGTAATGTACCCGGAAAAAACAGTTGAATGGGAAAATAATAAATAATTTTAATTACGCTGGATCGCTACTTTTTCATTGATTTTATTCTTTTCAGATTTCAGCACATCTAAATTATGACGTCGCTAAAGCTGACCCTCGGAAAAACCATCAGAGATTCTTGAAATATTTAACCACGACATTTCGTGCTAAATGAAATAGTTTCGGCACACTTTCAGAATTTATCTTTTTGCAAAAGATGATTTGTACCCGAACTTTTTCGCATCCAACGAACCATTAAAAAAGCATCGAAAAAGAATTGCCAGTGCGTCTATAGTGTCGATCGACGAAAGTGGCATTATCTTCAGGAATTAATTTGGGAAAAAGAAAAAGAAAGAGAAAAACAAGTGAACGTGATGTTAAGCGTTAACAGAAACTGACTGATAATAACAGTATTCCGGTTTCACATAACTGACGCTTAATAGCTCAGGAAGCAGCGAAAAAATACATTCTACGAAAATTAAAAAATGCTCTTCGATTGGGAACTTAAAGACAACTGTTACGATATTTTCTTCTTGGATTAGGTAATTCTAAACTCTCAGTACAATAACAAATTTTATTCTAGTATTCACAATAAATTTTATTTTTACAAATCACTTAGACATACACTTTACAAAATACTTGACTCTAACTTTAAATTGAACTTTAAAACTAACTTAAATTTAAAAGACTAAACTTCTTCGCGACCGCTGCCATTTTTATATTTCCAAATCATCGTTCTAGAAGAATCGCCACCATTCGAAACTATTGCACCTTTTTATAGAAAGTGCCTGAATATTCCCTTTACCGTTTCAGAGCCATTAGACGCAGTATTTTTTTCTTTTTGTTCTAATCGCCGCGCTGGCAGTCACCCAATTGTGATCGACGCGCTGTCGCGACAGACAACAGGGCTGGCTCGTAACAACAACATAAATGCGATTCAATAATGTGTATATTCACGACTTGTTATCTGACAGTGTAAAAGGTACTGCATAGTTAGACTTCCACTGTCATTAGATGCATTCAACGCTTCCTTTTACTTGCATCTACCAATCAAAGTGCAGTCGCTAGATTAACATTAAAGAAAGGTGATACATTGAACATAGCAGGTGCACATTGTCAGCCATTATTAATTCGCAATCTGGCTTCAGTTCAAAGCTTTTGCAAGACAATAAATAATCTAAGGTACGCTGGATTCTTGATGGAGATTGGTCCTTGTAGTGTTAATCTTAAGAGTAAATGGGTGCGACTGATCAGAACAGGTTGATTCCATCAATAGAGATCTTGAAGCAATCGTTGAGTGGGGAATCAACAATCTTGTTCAGTTCAACGCCCAGAAAACACAAAGCGCCACGTTTTCCAAGAAAGTGAATTCCTCAAATCATTCCATCACAATGTCCGAAAATACCCTTGAATCAAGTCCCTTTATCTCGATTTTGGGAGTCATGGTGTCTAATAATATGTTTTGGCATGACCATGTTGCTAACATCGCAAAGTCAGCAAGCCAGAGACTAGGTTTTCTGTAGGAAACTATAAAGTTTTTTTACTCCTGATCATTTGTTGATGACGTACAAGGTTCAAATTCGACCTCTACTGGAGTATTACTCGCACATTTGGGGTTCAGTACCAAGGCATTCTCTTCGTCATCTAGATTTCATTCAGAAAAGGGCCATTCGGTTGATAAACAGCTCAACTCTCACAGATACCCTTCACCCACTAAAACATAGAAGAAGAATTGTAGACCAGACATTTCTTTACAGATATTTCCATGGTAGATGCTCCAGAGAAATAAAAACTCTTGTACCACCACTGGCCACATTCGGCCGAAGAACTCGGCACGCTGATCAGTCTCACTTATTTACTCTCAAATTGACACTACAAGAATCCTTCTTTTAGAGGGCCGCTACAGAATGGAACAAGCTTCCAAAATCAGTTTTTCCAGAGAACTATGTCCTGCAATAATTCAAAAAGCGGGTCCACAATCATTTCCTTTCTATAACCCCTTTCCCTTCTAATGGCCGCAGTGCGGGCCGTCCACGGCCCACGCGATAGGTCTACCCTTTTTGCGACTATTTTCAAGAAAAAAAAAGTAGCCGTTGGCAATAATCATATTCATTGGTCAATGGTAATTATTTTGAATGGTAAGTACTCAAAACGTCAGAAGTCGTAAATTGTTAACACTTCAAACATAGTCATACCCCCACAAGTGAATTACAAAAATTTTGTAATTGATGTTCACTAAAAAAAAAAATGTACAAAACTTATAAGAAGATTTGCAAAAATCATTGAGACGAAAATTGGATAGTTATTTTTTCTAAATCCTCGACGACTCTGCTAATACCCAATGAAATTTCGAAATAGATTTCGTGACAATAATGCGTCAGTGATGGCTTGAGAGCAATTGTATAGCAATAAAAAAATTTATCGATCGCCCCAGATATTTATACACACTGAAACGCTGATATTTTTTTCTAAATATATTCGATTTCTGTGCTAATTCCATTTTAAGTATGTCTTGTTTAAATGTATAACAATGGGACAGAAATAAATTATTAAAAAATAAATGGTAGTTCATACTAACACATGACGTTGCAAGAAAAATAAAAATATTATGAACAAGATATACATAGCATTATAAAACGCTTGTTCGGAAGTGACTTCTACGATTCCTGATCGAGCAGCGTGAGCCGACGGAGATGCTCCGACTGGCAGAGAAAATGCTGTAGCGTGGTACACTAAAACGACTCAACAGGAGCCGGTCTAGTTTCTCAAGTGCTCCAATAATAAAGAAAATTAGCTCTGAGCGCGCACGCAAAAGTTTTCCAGGCAGAAATATTTGCAATTTTATTAACCTGTCGCCAAAAAGAACTAGAAATGAATACAAACGGACAATCAAGCCGCCATCCTGGAGCTGGAATAACCAATTAATTTAAAAAGCCATCAACCAGTAAAAAAATTCTAAAGAGGTTTTTTAACTGTAATCTGATTGTACAAAGTTTACAATATATTATCAAACTAGAAACGTGTAGTTATTTAATTTATTTTATCAAGTTATTCACGGTGGTAAAGCTAGAAAAGCCTACAGTAAAAAGAATATACGAGCTAGCGAACTAGCTATCGAAGATTTACGATCTTAACAAAGCACGGCGAGATTCAGTTGAGGCAGGAACCTACATCAGCCTACAACTTCTTCAACAACCCTCTTCTAGAAACCTCCCTGTTTGCTTGCTGCAAAAGGAAATTATTTTTGAGTCTACAGGGTGACATATCAAAGTTGTGTTTTTTTAAATGGAACACCCTGTATTTCGTTACAGGAAAAAATAATACGATTTTATAAAAGGTACTATTTAGCTAACTATAACCGTTCTCGAGTTATTGATTTTTTTATGAAAATACTAGGTACAATTGGAAACTAAATAACATCGAAATGTATAACAATCATCTCTTCGAATTCTAACCAAGCATAAAAGAGGTTTTGGGCTATTGATTTTAATAAAACCCGTTTCTCAATATTATACAGAATGTTCAAAAATCATTGTTACTTTTTTATAATTTCGGACTAAGATAACTTTGTTATTTCAAATGAAATGGTCTGAACAATAAAAAATTCAACTATCTTTCATTTCATATTGGGATTTCCTATACCTAACACAAATAGTTTTTCAGATATTGGCTTTTTCAAATAGTAGTTATTTCGAATCAAGATAGCTTAAAACGATATTTATTTGATTGCTCACAGAATTTTTATTGACAGTTGTTATACTTCACTTCATCGAAAATATTTACTTTTCATATTCTGACAGTAATTCATTAAACAGACCATACAATTTTTTTTATTATTCAACTGAAACAATAACAAAATATGAAACACAAATGTATTTAATTCAAAGTAGATGCTCAGAATGACGACCATTCTGTTGAATACAAAGAGCCACTCTCTCTGTGAAAGACTGCTTAACACTTAATAATATTTGAGGCGTCACTCTTTGAAAAGCAGTCCTTATTAAAGGTTTTCTATGATTGGTCCCATAATAAGCAATTTATTTTCCTCATTTCCATTGATAGGTTTTTGTCTATGTGCCTTGTCATAAGCTACACTTTAAGTCCTAGCAATCGTTTGAGAACCAAATTGTTTGGATGATTCCGGTCTGGATATATTTGGGTTTACACCGACGACGCCAAAAGCCAATTTTTTAAACACTCACAAATCGGTAAAATCATATCTATCCGCTTTTGAATGGGATAAGTTTAATTTTCGACTGTAATAATTCAGTGAATGTTTAGAATAACGTAAAATACAATAAATGATAATAAAAATTGTTTTAACAAGTTGAATAAATGTCGTTTCAAAGCTATCTAAGTCAAAGAATGCTTTGAAATAAGAACTACTATTTGATAAAGCCAATATCTGAAAAACTATTTAGTTTAGGTATAGGGAACCCTAATATGAAATGAAAGATAATGGAATTTAATATTGTTAACACCAAAAAAATACAGGGTGTTCTATTTGAATTAACAAAGTTATCTTTGTCCGAAATTATAAAAAAGTGACAATAATTTTTGAACATTCTGTATAATATTGAGAAACTGGTTCTATCGAAATCAATAGCCCAAAACGTCTTTTATGCTTGGTCAGAATTCGAAGGGATGATTTCTATACATTTCGATGTTATTTAGTTTCCAATTGTACCTAGCATTTTCATAAAAAAATCAATAACTCGAGAACGGTTATAGTTAGCTACATAGTACCTTTTATGAAATCGTATTATTTTTTCATAAACTATTTAAAAGTGTAACTAAATACAGGGTGTTCCATTTAAAAAACACAACTTTGATATGTCACACTTTTTTTAACCACCCTGTAGACTCCAAAATAATTTTTCTTTGCAGTCTTAATCAATAAACATCTAAAAAAATGAAGAAACTGCCGAAAAATATATTGGTTTGGTTTACAGGGACCGTGTCGTATGGGGTGCCCCACCTTGTATATATATATATATATTTATCGTTTTTTTGCATGGTATGTTTTTTACAAAAACAAAATATGTCTCAAAAATACTGGTTGATTGTATGTATTGCGCGTTATTCTCTGGAAAATTATTTAAATGTCCGTCCAATAAAATTAACGCAATAAATAAATATGAAAACTACATAATTATTTTCGCAGGGACAACGAAAAATTTCCGGTACAAATATACCTTAATTAACTAGACGTTTTTGAAACACCAAACTCATCAAAATAAACCACAAAAGTAACACTTCTCTACTACTGACAAAGCATTTCATTAACAAAGTTTCGCTAATTATGAAAGTTTATTCAATTTGTTTATCACTCCTCATTTCACTCAGATGCGCATCTGTCAGGGTCCATAACAATGCTCGTTATTAATCCCCAGGATATGGTTACGGATCCAGTGTAACTGCCAGTCGGCTGTCTTGTAATTGATATATTCAGATGCATATTCGTACAATGAATATCCTAGAGCTTTTTGTTGCATCCACTGATATAATAGTCGTACCTAAATCGCTACAATTTTTTTTTGCACTAACTGCATGATAAAAATGTTCAGCGCGTCAGATTTTCACCAAATTATACAGTAAAACCTCTTAATAACGACCATACGTATATAGGGGTGGTCGCCTTAAGGATTACTAGGAAAATTGAGGACGACTAAAATGCAATTTATAATCTTTTTTATTTACAATTTTGATCACATAATTAAAATATATACTTAAAAAGTAAATACGCGTAATACCTACTAAAAAAAAGATTTTAAAATTACTTACATGCAGGGTGATCCATTAGTGTGTGGAAGTGCAATAACTTCTTCTTCTTCTTCTTCTTACAGTGTCTTGCTTTCTGAAGCGTTGACGACTCCCATATTGACTACTTCTTTGTATCTATCTCTATCTTGAGCTGCGTGGAGAAGTTCCTCAGCAGTTAAACCTGTTCATTGTCGGAGATTTCGAAGCCAGGATAGCTTTTTGCGGCCTATCCATTTTTCCCCTCGATCTTGTCATTTAGAATAAGCCGAAGCAGACTATAACGTGGTCCACGCATCACATGTCGCAAGTATTCCAGTTTGCGGCGCTTGATGGTAGTTAAGAGCTCTCTATCGTGCCCTATTCTGATGATTACATTCTCGTTGGTAGTTCAGCTTGTACACGGAATTTTGAGCATCCTTCTGGTTAGCCACATCTCGAATACACCAATGCGGTCGATAATTTTTTGGTGAAGCGTCCATGTTTCGCAAGAGTACAACAGAATAGACCATATATAACACTAGGTAAACCTTTAAGTTGCTTGGCACAGAGTAGCGGCTTGAGATTCAGAAATGCTCTTTTAGCTATTTCTATTCTAGCCTTGATTTCATCGTCTGGATCCATCGACTGATGGATCCAGATTCCAAGATATTTAAAGTGCTGAACTCTTTCTATATTCTTGCCGTCAAGTGTTATTCTTTCCGCGCCAACATTCATTTTGCAATAACTTACTTAGGATAAAAATACAAAGAAATACTTTAAATAAAAGTTGTTGAATTTGCACCGATACACATTTCTAAAATACTTTGAGATATACTGGGTGTTCAGCCTAAGTGAGTCAACATGAAGTATACTTTTTTTAATAGGACAGCCTACATTTTTGTTTACCATCGAATTTAGCGTAATATAGTATAAGTTATCAGTAATAAGCAACCAAACTTATTTGGTAGGTACGAAGGTAAAGGATGGCTGAAATGTCCGAATGTCGTTTACGGTTCGGGGTATTTTTTGGATAAGCATTAATTCAGGAGAATGGAACACCCAGTATATTCTTTTACCATTTTTAAAACTATTTTATCCCCTCAAATTATGTTATTAAAACTGATTGTTTTGAAGAAAATTGCATTTTTAGTTTATGATTTAAAAATATTTATGTTTTTAACAAGTTTGTTTTGAATGTGAAGTTTAAAATACTTCTATTTTCGTTAATTTTATGTGACAAAGTCAAACCAATTATTTTTAACCATTAAAAACTGTAATAAAATAAATAAGGTATCTACAAAACTTAAATTAAACAAAAATAACTAACAACAAATAAGAAAGAACTAAAAACGTTAAATAACTATTTTATTAAATGTTCAAAATTAATACAGCCGTTGTTGTAGATTTGCCCTTTTAATACTCATGTTGAGCATCAGTCTAAAGACTAAATTCTATGCAAATGGCATATTTTCATTTTTATGTGTATTTCTCCCATATTTTATATATACATGTTTCACGTACTAACATGATGTTTTTTAAGTGCATATAATGCATATTTGGTATTTTCACCATAAATGCATATGTTAGTGCATATTTGTCTTTTATTTTGCATATGTTTGCATATTTAAACATTCTTATGCTTTGGGATTTCGGAAATTTTCCTAATATTAAAAAATCCCAAGATTTCTCTACATAAATTAGACAATCCAATATTTTAAACATTTCTGAAATTGTACTGCAACGTAGAAAATACAAAAATTATAGTACCTAGTTTGTCAACTCTTCGCAAGAAATATAAAATATTTATACTGATGTTTTAGAGGATATCAAAAAAAAAATTAAAGACCAAAACCTTTGGATTTTCGTTGGTGAAGCTACCGACGGGAAAGGTGTAAACTATTCTAAAGGACATTTAGTGTAAGTAGTTTTAGCGTGGTTTGTTAATAAAGATCTAGCTAAATTCTTTTTACCTGAAAGAGTACCTTCTAAAAAATTTTTATTAATGGTTACCAATGCTGCTTTATATATGCTTCTCTCTCTTTCTCTTGTCCTTTTACTCTCGAGAGAGTTTGGTGACATCATGTCTCAATTGCTCGGATCGTAGTTCTCCATCCTTCTCTGTCTTGAGCTGCAAGAGAAGCTTCTTGCAGACCGTGACCAATGATTTCTTTGGTTTAGTCCACCCAGCACGTCGGAGACCCTCCTCTTGGTCGTTTACCATTGATTTTTCCCTCTACAATAAGTTTTTCCGACCCATTCGTTCTTCTTGAAATGTGTCCAAAATACCGTAGGTATGATTGGTTTATCCTGGTTGCTAGCCTCGAGGTGATTTTTAGTTTTTTAAGAATTGACCCGTTAGTACGGTGTTCTGTGAATGATATTCGCAGCATTCTTCTGTAGGCCCACATTTCAAAAGCATCTATTATTCTTCGATTGGCCATTTTTAAAGTCCAGGTCTCAGAGGCATATGTGGCAATAGAAAAGATCAAAGAGTTTAATAATTTAAGTTTGTTGCGTTAAGATATTGCAGAGTCTTTCAATATTCGAGTTAGTTTTATTGTTGAGTTACGTGTTAATGCCAGTCTGCGTTTAATTTTTCCATCACAGCTGCCTTTGTTTGTGATAAGTGATCCTAAATAGTTAAAATTTTTAATCACTTCAAAACCATCGATCTAACATTGGCAGGGTTGCGGTCTATTATCATAATTTTCGTCTTCTTTTTGTTCAACGTAAGACCATATTCTCTGCTTTCTCATGAATTCTGTGAGTTCTTCTTCCAAACGAGCTAGCATTAAGGTGACATTTGCATATCTAAGGTTAGTAATTGAAGGTGACAGGGGAAGAACGACAAGAGTCCATCTGTACAGATTTCGAGAAAATGGAAAATTTAAGTTTAATTACTTGTTAGAAACTAAAATTGAAAGAAAATAAGTCACAAACAAACATTTTTTAGTAAATAACATGTTTTTTATTCAGAAATATAAAAAAAATCAACATTCATTCAAAAGTAATGACGTAACAAAAAAAATGACATTTAGGCATGGACACATGCCACTTTTCCCCTGTATCAGGCGTCTATTGGTGGATCATCCACAAATTCGTCATCGCTCTCATCAGGTTGTTCGGCAAATGTGATTTTTTGATAGAACACTCTGGCTTCTGCTTTCTCAAGGAATGCAGTCAGATCTTGCAAATCCTTCCGTTTGGGCTTTTTGACGGGGACCGGGCACTGATAAAGTTTAGTCAACACTCCCTCTTCATTTGTCTGATTCTTCGTCTTTCTTTGGTTCTTCGTGAGTGGTTTTTGGTCAAATTTAGAACTAGCATAAAGACCAAAAAATGACGTGGTTTTGTGGAACACCAAGCGGGAATTCTCATTAAAAAACTTCAGCATCCTGATAGGCCGAGTCTGGAAGGGGCACTTCTTTGGATAAAGCGGCGATAAAAATGAACTCCAATTTTGAAAAACAAAATTTTTGCCACAGTCAATCACTTCGAATGGTGTAGGTTTCACTCGGCAATTTCTCAATTCTTCTCTCCAGTCATCCGGTACCTCAGTGTATGCTTTTTGATTTACAAGGCTCATGTCTCGATCACATTCGAGGTATGAATGCCCCCTGATCGGGAATATCACTTTCACAGTATCAAAACGCTTCTTTTTAGTAACCAAGTAATGCAGAAACCGAATTACAGTAAAGTTTTTATTTTGTCCTGCGCAGGAATCACAAAAAATTGACAGTTCTTTCACTTCCATGGGCAGGATATTATAGAAGAAGTGATACAGCATCGAACAAACGTCGTCAGCTCCTTTCTTAGCAACAGTTTCATCATAGGTGTAAAATACAGATCTTGAATTTGACAGAATATGAACGTTGAAACTGATGAAATTCAGTTGACGTTTATAATAAACATCATTGGTAGTAATGTTTTGGCATGGTAAATTTTTTTGGAAATCCATGGCGATACTTTCCATAGTGATCGACTTTGCGGCACGTTTGCGGTGATTTCTCTTGAGATTGTTAAATTTCTCACTTTTTTTCAGATGTAGCTCTTTCTCACGCATTTTTTTCTCCAAATCATCGCTTGCCGTTTTTCTGGTGTTATCATCCGAGATGGAATTCAATGTTAGAGTAAGTGAAGATATGTCGGCTTTTAAGGAATCACACGTGCTGCACGTATCTTTGCGTGGATACCCAAATGAAATATTGAAGTTACTTTCAAAAATTCCTCGGAAACTTTCGTAGGAAAGTTTATTATCAGCGTTACGATCAGAATACATTTTGTGCAATTTGACGATATTTAGGTCTTCAGACAGATAAATTTTTTTCGAGTCTGTCAAGGAATAGTGTGATTTGCGCCCTTTAAGACTCTTAATGAACTCCATCACTTTCTGTTTTGTGTCTTCTGAAAGTTTGTTAGGTCGTGTATTGTGTTTTCCACGCATTTCGATGGGTGATTTTCCAGTTAACAGCAAAGACTCCCTTACGTATCTAGCACGACGACCTGTGATTCCATGTAAAGACAAAAAAGCCTTAATACAAACTGGAACATCACGAGTAACTCCATCCTCAATCAGTCAAACACGATAGCTGAATGAGGCATTATTCAGTCTTGATTCTGCTTCATTTTTCCGAGGACGCCTACGCATGACAGGAAGAAGTGTGATCAGGCCGCTAAGGTACGAGTTTTGTTTGTTAGTCTCACCTAGTTTGTTGAATTCTCGGAGGATTCCATGGCGTTCAGGTTCTGGAACAACAGTGAAACAGCGAAAACGTTTACAAGAACAGTCAGGACCCAGTTCATGTGTAGTGGCACGTAGAGTTTTCATAACATCTCGGCTTCTTCCTGTTTTTTTCCGTTTCTTCGTTTCTCTGCTTGATGGGCCGGCCTCATTTTCACTCGACTCTGCATAGTCACTATCCATTGTACTTGTTGTATAACAGTATAACAATGATTCAACTGGTGTAGGTTCCAGTATTGCCAAAATTTATGTTCCTTTAAAACAACAACACTTGCACGTGGCTACAAAATACACAATAATAAACTAATGGCTGGCCAAACCAAACATTCCTGTACGACGCGACACGACTTGACGGAGCGTGGTCATCCTGCTGGTAAGGACTGATGCCGTTTTTCTATACACGGTTGCGGACTCATGCCACTCTTCACAAGTATAGGTAATCTTGTATCTGTTGTTTCGCGGACCTAAGCTACTTTTACCATTTAACGATTTCATTATCTGATAGGTACTACGATATTTTATGAAAATGAACTATAAGCTCAATTTTGCATGAAAATGGATTGATGCCGTTTTTCCCCTGGACCCTTCAATTCTTTTTCCTCTTATGGTTAATCCCCCTCGCCTGCCTTGCAGAACTTTTCTTATTGTATACTCTCCGTATATATTGAAGAGTATCGGTGACACAATACAACCCTGTATTACACCGCACTTTGGACTAAAAGACTTAGATAGCGTGTTGTTGACTTTCACCTTCCCGCAGCTGTTGTCGTATATATGCTTAAATCATATCAAATTCCTAAATTTAATACATTACACATGTTTGGCCCATGGCTTAAAGAGGGTGGCCGAAAATCAGACTTGAATATCCACTAGTAATTAGGTTAATCTCTTGCTGTTGCAAAATGTAATGAAATTTTTTCCGACCCCACTATTCAAAATGAATTGACATATATAAAAGCAAATTTTTAAATAATTGAACAGGGTATTAAACAATTAAAAGATACAAAATTATCATTAAATGATAGTATCGACATTATTCACATCCTTTCGATCACTTTCGGTGAATGATACAAATAGACTCAGGCAGGAACAGGTTGATTCCATCAATAGAGATCTTAAAGTAATCGTCGAGTGGGGAACCAACAATCTTGTTCAGTTCAACGCCCAAAAAACACAAGGTGCCACGTTTTCCAAGAAAGTGAATTCCTCAAATCATCCCATCACAATGTCCGGAAATACCCTTGAACCAAGTCCCTCCATCTCGATTTTGGGAGTCACGGTTTCCAATAATATGTCTTGGCATGACCATGTACTCCAGTAGAGGTCGGATTTGAGCCTTGCTCGCACATTTGGGGTTCAGCACCAAGGCATTCTCTTCGTCTTCTAGATTCCATTCAGAAAAGAGCCATTCGTTTGATAAACAGCTCAACTCTCACAGATACCCTTCACCCTCTAAAACATAGAAGAAGAGTTGCAGACCAGTCATTGCTCTACAGATATTTCCATGGCAGATGCTCCAGAGAAATAAAAACTCTTGTACCACCATTGGCCACATTCGGCCGAAGAACTCGGCACGCTGATCAGTCTCACCCATTTACTCTCAAGATTGACACTACAAGGACCAATCTTCATCAAGAATCCTTCTTTTACAGGGCTGCTACGGAATGGAATAAGCTTCCAAAATCAGTTTTTCCAGAGAACTATGACCTGCAACTTTTTAAAAAGCGTGTTCACAATAATTTCCTTTCTATAATCCCTTCCCCTTCTAATAGTCGCAGTGCGGGCCGTCCGCGGCCCACACGATAGGTCTACCCTTTTTGCGACTATTTTCACAAAAAAAAAAAATTCAGGAGAAAATAGGAACCGTTAGGGGCCCAGTTGGGAACAAAATTAAAAATAAATTAGCAGAGATTTTAAATAAAAATAAGGAATTTTCTCTTTTAAAATCGGTTAATAATGTGTTGAATGGTAATGATAATGAAACCATTGGTATAAGTCCTTCTGTAGTAACTAGTTTTCTGTATGCACCATTAACATCTTGCGATGTAGAAAGATTGTTTTCTTTAAACATATTTTAAGTGATCGTAGATATAATTTAACAATAGAGAATATTGAAAAATATTTGATTGTATATTGTTAATATAAATTACCTATTAATAGTTGTGAATGTGTTTAATTTCCTATAAAAATTAAATGCATATAAATGCATTTTGCATATTTTATTGCACATTTGGGCAATTTTTTAATGCATATTGCATGCATATATTGGAAAATTTTTAGTGCATATTTTCCAATCTCTAGGTATCAATATCATTAATTCATTAGTAATTAAGAACTTCATTAGCCAATTGCACATTGCTGTTTTAAAGAGTTTCGAAAAGAAAGCTAAAAGAGCCTTGCATATTTCATTCTACTTACTTTTTAGGCAAGCACTGAAGATGACCTTCTAGGTTGAAAGCGGTCTGCCAAAATAAAATAAATTATTTGCACGAAATACAAAGATAATTTATTGATAATGCGACGCGCACACAGCTCTACTTTTACTTTGTTACAAGAATATGCAAAACTGTAATCGAAAAAAATCAATCCGCTCTAACAATGATTTAAATTATAGGAAAAATAGAGTATTTTTGTTTCTTTTTCAAAGATACTTCCGTGAAAGCAATTTCTGAAAAATTTAAATCCATTGCTTCCGTTAGAAAAGCCGCATAAAATCATCCAAAACTCGACGTCGGAGCTTCTGTGTTAGTGTAGAATTTCTTATTTTTGTGTTTGGATAATAAAATTTCAAAGAGGTGCTGTTGGATGGTATAAGGGTAAATTCAGACCAAAAAAAACATTTGTTGTCAATGAATATGCTTTAGATTTGTTGCTATAGTATCCATTTAAGAAAATGGTATCAAAAATATACAGGTACTAATTTAAACTTGTTGTTACACACTTTGTTTAATGTAATGCCTATGAGAAGTATAGCCGGAGTGACTCGGTTGGATAAAGTAAAAAATAGTGAGATAAGAGAACGCTGTGGTGTAAAAGAAGATGTGGTTACAAAGATAGATAAAGGAATGCTTAGATGGTTTGGACACTTGATCAAATTAACATTGTTTTAAAGAAAGGCCAGGCCAGAGTACCAACAACCGACGAGCATGTATGAGAGCACTGATGAAAGTAGAGAAAGGAAAAGATGTGTGTAAGAACCGTAGCAAGTGGAAGGAAGTGGTATCTGCCTACCCCTATGGAAAAAAGGCGTGAATTTATGTATGTATGATGTAATGTCTATTTACATAAAGGGAAACCCTTTAGCATTTCAAATTAATTAGTTTAATACTTAACAAATCTACCTACATAATAATAAGGATTTATGAAATAATTACAACTGGGACTATTCTTTTGACAGTACAAATTCATTTGTGTGATACTGTTCAGCTTAATAAAAATTCTCTTGTAAAGCACTTTCTTCGGAGGTAAGTTTTCTCTGCAAGTTTAATAATAAAATAAGATCCATGAAACACTATGGCAAAAAATTATTCTAAAAAATTAAGTAAATATTGCATAAATAATTTTTAACGACCCCTAAACTTCGCTCCCTAATGTCAAAATTCACCTGTATTCTCCTTTTCTTATTAGAGTGTACATCCCACTTAATTTGAATACTGTTACTATAACTATTTCTTTAGCCATTCAGCCAGTTTTATTACGTTTTTTAATACGCTTATATTAGTTTCACCTATATCTTGTTTGCTTGTTTGCTTGTATGTATGTTTGTAACTGACTCTTTGGCCTCGATTTTGCACAACTTTTAGCGATAAGATTTAATTTAAATTTTGCACAATTGTCAAAGACCTACGACAATGCAATAATTTGATCAAAATATCCGATTATCCTGATTACCTTCACCAGGATTCATTAATTTCTTCAGGGATCCTTTGAATAGCAGTAAAAGAGATGGAACTAGTGCGAGAACAACGCATGCGAACAGAAAAAATATTACCACAGTTCATCGCATCGGTGGTTCAGTGGTAGAATGCTCGCCTGCCACGCGGGCAGCCCAGATTCGATTCCTGGCCGATGCGTTGTTTTTGCGCTTTTACCATTTAATACCTAATTTTTGTAAATTTTATTAAGGTATTCACAAACTACATTTAGAATTGTTTGGCATATCGAAACAGAGACAATAATTTTCTTGATAAATGGAATAGTTTTTAACACGCTAGATAGAACTAATGCGCATGCACGCAGTTTCTATAACGAAACAAAAATACGCGACAGTTATCTACTATTCAAAATAAATAGTTTGTCTATTATCTAGTAGATGTCGCCACTAGCAATTTGCTTTGCAATAAAACAAATGGAGTTTGTATTTTGTGTTGCATAAAAGCAGTGTTAATTTTTTAAAAACACTAATGATAAAACCAAATTTTCTTTAAATAAAATTTGTTTTATTATATTAACAATGTATTCAGTGTAACAGGTGTGTTTTAACACGCTATTAGCTTCAACTGTATGGTAAAATATTAAGTCGGTAATCATTTTTTAAGTTTAACACCCCTTTCCACAAAATGGATTAGCCCAACGTTCTCTAATGACTCTTAAAATTAGTTTCGAAGTAAATTTTGCATGTTTGAGTAAATGTGTTTTTACAATTATTTACGCTAGAAGGTGTTTTAAAAAAATTCTGGTTTAACTATGTAATAATAAAGTGCGATGTTGTTAATGTGGGAAATTGCCCTGTAGAAATATAATCTCTTTGACGTGATAATGATGCAACTATAAATAGGTAAGAGTAAACAAAAAGCGAAAAATTAATTATAGCTAAAGAAATCTAAAAAACAGTTAATTAAACTGAAAAGTAAAAAATAATTCTTAACGTAAGAATAAAATTACTGACGAGAAAATTAACGTCACTGTTCTAAAAGCTCTAGGGGTGCTTTCATGCAGAGTTAGTTTAAAAATGTCATACGAAGCACCCCACGCTTTTAAAACAGTGACATTAATTTTTGTCGTCAGTAATTTTATTCTTATGTTAAGAATTATTTTCTACTTTTTATTTTGATTAACTCTAAAAGTGTGTTTTTAAGTTTTTTAAACTATAATTTATTATCGCACTTTAAGTAAAATTACATTCGTTTTGTAAAAAATAATTCGAAAAACTTTGGAAAATTACTAAAAGAGGTTTTGTGAAGGCCCAATCAGATATTTTGCCAAAAATGGATGTGTTCATGATGACCACATTTTTAACATCAAATCCCGATTTCACGTCTGTTGAAATCAAAGGAGTAAAAACTTAAAGGTAATTACGTATAATTTATAATATTTATTTTTTCTTACATGCCTTTTCAGCAAATCACAATACTTCTTTAATAATCTTTAACCTAAACTTTCCACTTGTCTTTTTGTTGTCATATACTCTTACGTCACGCCAGCGCGCCAAAATGGCGGGCGTTTGAATTTCCCGTATTGGTTATCTATTTATAATTTTTTTTTAAATAAAATTTTGGTGTTGAATTTTTTTTTACTATTTAAAGCGTTATTAACAATCGAATAAAAATTTAAAGAAAATACATGCATATTCCCTATTAAAGGACTAAAATGATTGTGACAAAAAATAGGGATCTAGATTTAAGTTGCCGTTGGCACATTAATGATTTGTGATGCTGTCTTAACTCATTATCAGACAAATGAACAAACTCCTAACCGTGTTGTTGTTTTCTCGGGTCCGTTTTGTCGGGAAGAATTGGATGTTAACGTTGTTATCCTTTAGTTTTTTTTTTGGGGGAAAATGCGGTTCCAATTTTCACGCTACACGTAAGGACCCTAAGGGTAACCTAATTTCGCGCCCCGTAGTTGTTTCTCTCCATATTCAATCGTTTCCTAATTTGAAGGATGTTTTGTTTAGGGTAACGCGTTCAAATGTCTACAGTTATTCATTAATTATAGATATTTTATGTGTTAAGCTGCAAAAAACTGTATGCAAAGATATTGATTAAAATAGTATTGAATGAAACTAAAAAGATGGTATGGGATGTGCAAGCAGAATTTAGAAGAGGAAGGAGATGTATGAATCAGGACTTTTCATTACGAGTTATAGTTAAAAAATTCTTGGCTAGAAGTCAGAAGGTCTATTGCGTTTTTATAGTCTTGGAATAGGCCTATGACAGAGTGATAAGGAGTTAATTGTGGTCGACATCGTCTATGTATGACAGGGATGTGTGGCTTCGCCATGGCTGTTTAACTTATACACAGACGATTGTTAAAAAGATTGGAAAGAGAGTTAGTATGGATTAAAAATGAATGATTTGATCGTCAAATAACTTCTTTACGCCGATGATCAAGTTATATTAGCGTCATCTGAAGAGAAGTTGCAGGCGATGGTTAATGTTATGTATGATGCCCTAAAAATCAAAGGGATGAAAATAAATGTAAGCAAAACGAAAGTAATGGTTTTTGAAAGAGAAGAAAGCATGACAAACTGTGAAGTTTTGATAAAGGGAGCAAGAGTGGAACAAGTAAATGAATTTGTGTACTTGGGTTCAAAGTTTACGAGAGATGGAAAGTATGACAGTGACATTAAGCGAAGGGTGTTGGCAGGAAAGTAAATGAATGGGGCACTGTATAGCATTATGAACAGCCTGAAAGTGTTAAAAAAGGCACGTCTGGCTGTTTATAAAGGTGTGTTAGTTCCTACACTTATGTATGGTAGTGAATGTTGGGTTTGGCAGAAGAAGCAGAAAAATGGGATTAATGCTGCGGAGAAGTATAGCCGAAGTGACTCGGTTGGATAAAGTAAAAAATAGTGAGATAAGAGAACACTGTGGTGTAAAAGAAGATGGGGTTACAAAGATAGATAAAAGATGGTTTGGACACGTAGAAAGGATGGATGAAAGAAAATTGACGAAACAATTTATAAGGCGAGTGTGAGTGTGAATCGACCTCGGCGAACATATCTCGATCAGATCTACATTGCTTTGAAGAAAAGCCAGATCAAGAGTACAAACTACCGACGAGCACGCATGAGAGCACTGATGAAAGTAGAGGAAGCAAAAGATGTGTGTAAGAGCCGTAGCAAGTGGAAGGAAGTGGTCTCTGCCTACCCCTACGGGAAAAAGGCATGACTATATGTATGTATGTATTTATTTTTTTTAGCAATGTATCCAACACGTGTTAATAAGCTGACCCGAGGCAAAAGTTTCGATAGTTTAACAACCTTACTCACCTAACAGAACATACAAAAACCAAAAAAAGTTTTCTTTAATGACGAAACCCCTCTTTAGTAACCCACTTTATTACGAATCGAGAATCCCATCCAAAGATTAACTGTCTGTTTGTCGAATTTGTGAAGTTATTATTGACTATTTCTGCCTGGAAATCGCAGCTGTCTGTTTCAAGTTCTATTCCAAATAAATTGTCAAGTTGTATTTACGATTTGAAAAGTTTTTACTGACGGTGTGGACAAAAATGTTAAATAAATTAATATAGTATATTACACACCTAGGGCAGTAAAGTAAGAAATATCTCAGAGCACATGTTTGTTGACCGAGGCGAAGCCGAGACATTTTTTACTTTAATGCCCGTGGTGGGTATACTATTTTTCTCCCTACTGTAGGCGGAAAGCGGCAACTTCGTTTTACATAGCGGGCCGAAAGTGACGCTTTCTGCACAGTCGGGAGAAAAATACTTTTAAATATTTAAAATTAATATTAACATTTAGATGTTTTATGAAAAAGTTAAAGCAACAGGTGAAATATTTGGAAAATTGGGCACGAAAATTGTGACTAAAACTTTTGCGTATCAAAGTTGTATTGTTTTACGGTACATTGCATTTTCCTATTGTCCGTACGAAATACATAAATATAGTCACGCCTTTTTCCCGTAGGGGTAGGCAGAGACCACTTCCTTCCACTTGCTACGGTTCTTACACACATCTTTTGGTTCCTCTACTTTTCGCCGAGGTCGACCTCTACCGACTTCCGTCCATTCACACTCGCCTTATAAATTTGTTTCGTCAATCTTCTTTCATCCATTCTTTCTACGCGTCCAAACCATTTAAGCATTCCTTTATCTATCTTTGTAACCACATCTTTTTTTTCACCACAGCGTTCTCTTATCTCACTATTTTTTACTTTATCCAACCGAGTCACTACGGCTATACTTTTCAGACTACTCATCTCCGCAGCATTAATCTTATTTTCATGCTTCTTCTGCCAAACCCAACATTCACTACCATACGTAAGTGTAGGAACCAACACACCTTTATGCAGAGCCAGTCGTGCCTTTTTGATACTTTCTTGCTGTTCATAAAGCTAGGCAGAAATAATGTTCCCCATACCTAAGTACAGAGTGTTCTGAGTTATGTTATGTTTAGGTATTGTGGATTGTAGATTGTAGGGGAGGTCGTGAGGGCTAAGCAGCCTTCAAAGTACCTCGACCTGTACAATTTTTTGTGAATTTAGGTATTATTTAGCTTAAAGTATAAAAATATGTATTGGCTATTAGGTAGACATTTTACTTTATCCATTTATTAGATATAAATAACTATAAACAGATTATTAAACCGGTGTGAACATATGGTATTTAGCTGCGGGGTAGTGCCAAAAAAACCAATATTAATATTATCCAGCGCTTTCAGAATAAAGTACTAGCGAACAGTGGCCATCCGTTTGCTCGACAATGGCATACTGCTAGGACACTACAAGTGTTGTAAAAACAGAGTAGAACCTACTATTGGAGTTAAGTGATTTAGTAATTAGAGTAATTTTTTTTTTCTGTGGGGCTATTTAAAAACATTATTTTACAAAACTTCTTCCGAAGATATTGTAAAACTGAAGCTTAGAATAACTGAATAATGTAGACGAATTACTAGCGAAACATTGCAAAGAGTTCGAAAAAAATTTAAAAATAGGTTAGGTTAGGTTAGGTTATGTTACAGAATAATGGGGCACACTTTGAACACTTCGATATTAGTGATCTTATCGGTACAGACGATACGCCACATTCTACGGTAGTACCACATTTTAAATGCTTTTAGTTTGTCCGTGTGACCCTTCTAAAAAGCCCAAGTTTCGACACCATATAAAAGCGCGGAGATTACGTAACAACGCTGTATCCTTATTCTAAGTCCCATACCAATATCCTGACTGGTAAATAACTTTTTCATTTTCACAAATATTTCTCTTTTTTGGTCACCCGATTGTTTTATGCAGATTCCTAGATTTGTATATGTCTGCACATTCTCTATTACGGTGTTTGTATGTTTACATGGTTTAAAAAACATATAACCCTCGTTCTTTCTTGGCGAAAATAAGTTAATATGTATTAGTATTTGTCCAGAAAGTTCCGAAGTTTGCGAAGAGCCATGATTGTTTTCAATTTGCCATAAAATTCGAAAAACGAAGCTCGTAAACAATTGGGACATGAAGAAATAAATATGAAAAGGCCATTTTACAAATAACTGTAAGCCGTAATAAAGCGTTTTTCGATGCAATCATCATCGGATAGAATAAAAGAAGGAAACTAAGAAAGATTCCGTTGCGGCAGTTAAGCAATAACCAAGAAAAACGATCAACAGAATAAAGTACCTTGTCGAGCGAGAAACGTTCCAGATACATCACCGTAACCTCGGATGAAATAAGATCAAACAGAGGGAATATACGGATAATCGGAGTTGGCCGCGATAAGGAGT
The DNA here is from genome assembly GCA_950111635.1 of Agelastica alni. NCBI lineage: Eukaryota > Metazoa > Arthropoda > Insecta > Coleoptera > Chrysomelidae > Agelastica > Agelastica alni. Next base: position 11,085,740 of record OX467719.1, on the reverse strand, counting down.
TTCGATCGAGAATATGGCTCGGAAACAACCCGTCAAATGTACCGGAAACAATGGTTGAGGAAGTGCAGAAAGAACGAACGGAGATCCGAGACCGGTCCAGATATATATGCATTTGGAGGGAGAGCAGACATCGTACATTACCCCCCACCACAGCAGCGCACGCCATCTTTACTACAAACATCAACTAAAAATTTATTAAAATTATTGCGTTAGGGTGTGACATGTTATCTGTCAAGAGTTTATGACGTAACTATTTAAAATATTGTAACACAACTCGAAAAAATTACTATTTTTAAATAAAAATAACCAAAATTTTTAGTTTGGGTAAAATAACCACTTTTTGTTTTACTTTATGACTGATTAAAAGTTACAAATATCCGTTAATGAAATTATTGATTGGACTAAAAAATGGCGAATCTGTTTGCATCAAGTTTACAAATAAAAACAAACAACAAATTCGAGTTAGCATTAATAATACTCAAGTACCATATGCAGATTCTGCAAAATATTTGGGTATAACACTAGACGCGAGGCTGCGCTGGAGGGCCCATGTAAAAAAGAAAAGAAAAAAAGAAAAGAGCTAGATATTAGATATAAGATGTATTGGATATTAGGAGGACATTCCACCCTGTCAAACTACAATAAAATACTTCTATATAAACAGATCCTTAAGCTCGTATGGACGTATGGCATCCAGCTGTGGGGTTGTGCCAGTAAAAACAACATAGGCATCATCCAGCGATTCCAAAACAAAGTCCATAGAGATTTGAAAATAGACACCGTTAACAAGACCATAGAAAAGTTTGCCAGAAGTCACGAACAAAGACTCCTCCAACACGTCAACGTCGAGGCAATCCAGATCCTCGACAATGCGTATTTGGTAAGAAGACTCAAGAGGACGAAGCCTTTCGAGTTGGTGAAGTGACCGTAAAAAGCAGAGCATAGTTCAGTAGTTATTAGTAAGTTATTAGAATCTAAGGCATGCTATTGAGTATGTCCTTAGTTTGAAGTATTGTTGTAGCTAATTTAGGTTGGATAAAAGTTGTTTATTGATCTTATTTAGATCAGATTGTAATTTTAAAAAATACCCTTTTTAAGGTATTTTATAATTAAAAAAAAAATTAAAAAAAATGACTGGTAAAGTTCAAAGGTCACTCAATATTCCACTAGTAGGCCAATAAAACTCTAAATTATTGCAGTAGGTTGTAACTTGTCATTTGTCACGAACGTATGACGTGACAAGTTAAAAAATTATGACTAACTTAACTATAAACCCACCTGTAAACCGTTTTTTTTTTAAGTTATGTGTGCTACACGTTAACGTCCCTTGTGGTACAAATTTTAACTGAAAATTCATTCTATAGGGAAAAATCAGGTGACGCCAGATGGCGTTGTCAATGACAAAATGTCGGATCGAGGTGTGAACAACAAGTATTCTGTCATTGGATCAATTGTAAAACGAAAGTTTTATAGAAGAGAATTTTAGTTATGCTGGAGATTTGAGTTGATTTTTTTGTGTTAAACTATTGGATTGAAGCTGGATTTAAGGTTTTTTTTTGACGTTTCAGTTTTATTGTCGCTGGATTCTCGTCAAATGCCAGTAAAGACCAAGTATGTCCAGTTATCAATTTTGGTTTGTTTTCGAAGTTTTTCAGTTCTGTTGTCACTGGAATTCTTGTTGCAATGCCTTAGAAAGTCGAAATATCAATTTCGGACATATTGTATTATGTCGATGAACATGTTCGACCAATTGAGGAAGGTGAAGAGGTTTTTGGCCACATCATTTAATGTAAAACTGACGGTCTTAATAAAAAAAACCATAAAAACTATATTTTTAACGCTTTCTTTGTGTTGTATAAGTCACTATGAATAATAAAAAATAAAATGATAGATCATTGGACAACAATATAAAACTTACCACTGAAAAAATCATCTTTCACAAAGTACTTGGTGCAAACAAACATAAACTATGAGATCCTATCTTTAGGATCATTTTCCATTTCTGAGCTGCCTTGGGATTTAAAGAAAATGTATGCAAAGATTTAATCAAATTGCCATAATATGTAGAGCATTGTGGAACAGAGCATATTTTTCGCGATTTTATCTGTATATCACCTTTTTTAATCGATTGCATTTTTTGATTTTGTGGATTATTAATACCAATTCTGTCCAAAATAAAATATAAAGTTCACCTTTCACCCATATAAACAAATGGAGGTTAGTTTGTCGTTCACCCCTCGAGAAGCTCATACGATCAATAATAGATGTCGCCTACTCAGTGATTTTCCCTATTATAGAAAAGAAAAGTGTGTTGTCACAAATGTAATTTTTGTCAAAAACTGATTCCATACAAAGAATGTGAGATTACGTTATCTGTTAGTTGCATCACAACATCAAAAACACCGTTAATATGCAACCTTGAAGTAGATGGAGCGGTCATACAACAGGAGATGAAGTTAAAATATTTGGGTATAGAACTGCCCAGCCATGGTGACGTTGAAGCGGGAGTAAGAGAACAAACAGCAAGGAAACGAGAGTGGCAGGTTGTCTGAACGACTTTATTTGGAAAAACAAAAACATTAACACCCAGGTGAAAAGTAAGATATATAAAACCGGTATAAGGCCCATAATGACATACAATACGGAAACTAGGCCAGAATCTCAAAAAACAAGGAGACTCATGGAAACAACGGAGATGAGAATACTGAGACGAATTGATGGCAAAACTTTATAGGACAAAGTGAAGAGCGAAGACATAGAACCAGATGTGGGGTAGAGAACATCAACGAATGGACCGAAAACAGGAAAAAGGAATGAATCGCGCACATTGACCGCATTGGGGGATTAGAGAGTCGTAAAAATCGCAAGAGACAAATCACCTATAGGACACAGGAGTGTAGGTCGCCCGCGAAAGCGATGGAGCGACAATATATAAGTCTGGCGGATGATGATAAACAGGCTTTAAGCCCAATTAAAAAGAAAGAAGAAGAAGAAGAAGTTATCTGTTAATGCTTTGCAGACTACATTTTTTAATACCTTTAACACAGTCTTTAATAGAGTTATAAAATCAAAGATAAAACAAATATATTGAGTATAACACGATAAACACAATCTTCCCCCAAACACCTTTACGGAATCAATATCTAACACGCTGATTTAAATTTGACAGAGGTTTGTTTGGATTCAGTTGACAAGAATGACATTTGTGACACTCATGACTTTTCTCGTCTATTGCGGTAGGTTGCAACATGTCATCTGTCTCGAGCTCATGACGTAGCTAGTTGTCAAAAAACTATAGCGCATTTTGAAAAATTGACTAGCTTAAAATAAAAATACCCATATTTGTAGTTGGGTTCAGATAACTCATCTACATACCGTTTTTTAGCCAATGTCTGCTATGCGTTAACCGGCCGCCTTTAGTGAGGGTTTTCATTTTATAATTAAATGCGGCATGTAAATTGCATTCTTTTTAGTCTTTTGTATAATGCGAAGCGACAAAGAGAAAACCTCAATGCCACGCCAAATTTACAAGCCAAATAAACATCCAACGTTGCTTTTACGCGTTTATAAAAAATGTAATAAAATAATTTTTATGTCACCACATAACTAGAATTCTGGTTATCGTAGCGCTACCCTTGCGGAAGGCAGGGGTAAACTCATTAAGTTTTAATAATATACAACAGCGATGTTCACGATTATCTGATCGACAGGTATGTACTAAGTAAAACGGGGCGGGGCAACTTTTTATTTCTTCAGAAAAATTTAGAGGTGCTTTCAAAGTTCCTAATCTCAGTCTCTGGAGTTCTCATTGTCCACACTTAGCTTCCAGAATACAATTCAGTGTGTGGAATTTAGCCTCCAGTCTCTAGACACCAGATTTCCAGAATACAGTTCAGTGTCTGGAATTTAACCTCCAGACTCCAGTATTTTAACCCTCTTGGCGGCAACGAAGAAGCAGAATGCCTTGCCAAAGAAGGGGCAAATACAAAATTTTCCATCCCAGAACCCTTCTGTGGACTCACCAAAGCCCACTTGAAAGAACAGGTTTAACGCTGGGAAACAGAGGAAATGAAATCTCACTGGCATAAAGTTCCAGGACAAAGACAAGCAAAAAGGCTAGTTAGCCTTTTGCCAGAGAAAGCTAAACAACTTCTCGAGTTGAACAAGAAAGACTAAAAACAGGTGACGGGACTTCTTACTGGACACTGCCCTTTGAAAACGATGGGCAAAACAGAGAGTGATAGTTGCCGCTACTTCAAGACAATACTGATGAAACTGCAGAACATTTGCTTTGCGAATGCCCAGCGTTTTTCTGCAAGAGGCACAAGTTTCTGGAAGGAGCCTTCCTAAAGCCCTCCGATATTAGGAACTTAGCTCCCAGGAAACTGATAAACTTTGTACAAAATCTCGGAATCCCGGGCATCGAAAAGATTAAGGGTTATGCACAAAAGATCTGATAGTTCGAAGTGCTTGAGAGGCTGCTTAGCCTTCACGACCCCCGCTACAATCTATATTCTAACCTACTTGGTAATAGTTAGGAAGACTGTCAAGATCGTTTTTACCAGTAGAAATATCAACACAGAGTCTTCAAAAAAATAAAGACATCAGTTTTTAAGGAGCAACGAAAGAAGCTTCTTCGTTTTCTTTTTCGGTTATTTCCTAAATATTTTTTATTTTTAAAGGCGTCTGGTCTCCATCAAATCATTTTGATTTCAAATGACCATCTAGAAACCAACCACAATTTTTACACACTTAGTTTTAGTGATTTCCAGCATGGTGGTATCGTGTTTGAATCAAGACTTCGAATTATAATAAGAAACTTTTCATGATTTTTCGTAGTAAAAATTTAATATCTGATGTCGTTTACTTTGTTACAAGTGTTTGATACCATACATAAGCACCGTAAATTCTTGAGTAATGTCCATTTTTTCGGTAAAAATAATGTCGACTTCATCATTTAATAAAGCAAAACATTTTTGGTATGTCTAGCTCTTCGAAAATTGTTTGAGGGGTCTAACTAACAGCTCACAGCTGTTGTACTACGTTCTCCTCTATCGCATCAAAGAGTACGCGTAATGTCTCTGTCATATACAGGGTGTTTCAAAAAAAGGTGACCCTGTCTCTAGGATAGGTAAAAAACTGAAAAAAAAATCGGGTTTGCTTAGTAAAAATATTTTCGTAACGCCATCCGCATAAAGGGCGTTAAAGAAAAAAAAATTATGCACAATTATTACGATTTTGCCGTAACTACTAAAAACATTGTAATGAACTTTTAAACGAATATGTTTTAGAAGCTAGTACATCCCATGAATTTGTTTTTATATCTGACTCTCATAGAGGGCGATAGTTACACGGTTCGTACCAAGTAGTATTAAACATAACTCGTTTCATAGAATTTTGATTGCTATGACCAGTAATTTTCATCGATTGTTGTTCTTCTACACCACTTTTTGCCAAATTCGCTAACAGCAGTTGATTTATTTAAATGATTTATCTTTTTGTCCTTTACATTCAAGCCAATTGCCTTAGCCGCAGAATATTAGTCTATCCATTTATTGTAAGAAAAGTGCATAGTACATTAATAATAACAGAACTTTCAAAATGTAGTCTTCAAAACTGCAATAATTTTTTAATCTATAAACTAGTAACTATTTATAAGATGCCAAACTATGTCAAGAAATAGCAAAATAGGAAGGATTAAAAAAATAAAAGATTGAGGTCCTTTCGGGGTAGATGGTGTCCTGAACTGGCGAGTCAGATGACTATAAACATATTTAAAAGGAAAAAGCAGAGAGTCATAGCCTCATTTGCATATTAACTGAATTATGGAAATGTAATTAATGGCTAACACAAGTTGAGGCAAGCTTGGTAAAGGATTTTCTTCTATTTATGTGTATTCGCGCAGACTATAAGCTAAAAATTCCATATCGTTTAGGAATGCATAAACACAATTGTATTAAAAATAACATTTAGAACAATTCGAATATCTTAACGTTAAATAGTCAGCTCGAGATCGTCGGTTCCTCTCAAGCTCTTTGATTATACCTACTAATTAAGTGTTTTAAAGGATTTTTATGTAGCTTAAGGTTTTCCCTTTCTAAATATCATTTTCAACAAAAAAGTTTAATTTTCTGTTCAATACGCGATAGCCCAAAACATTTTCCATTTTCCGTGAGAAGTAATTTAAACAATGATAAATCAATCAACATTTATGAAGGAATGAATCGTTTGTTAAATATTTTAATTAACTCAACTGTCATTTCCCACGAATCAGTCACACCCATACTATGGGCCAACAGGCCTAAGTGTCACCGGAGGCAATAGACAGGCGGACCTAAATAGGGGTGGAGTTTTTAGTGAGTAGACCTGACATCAGTCAGGAGTCTCACAGAAGACCTTGAGCTGAGAGACTCATAACTTCTCCGTAACGGATTTTCTCCAACTCTGCAAAAAAAAACATTGAAACTAAAAAAAACTAAATTTTGGTTTCGTAATGACTCAAATTTCATTTTTTTATTGGAGATGAATTCAGAAACAACTGAAAGTGTGAGAAAGCTTTTTGTTGTAAATATTAATCATTTTCACACTTTGACACGTATATTCCGGAAGAAGCTATTCCTGGCTTTGTTGTTACTTTTAAAGCGTAATTATTACAACTATTACTAAGTTTTATTAAAGCCCCAACTCCAAATGAAATTCAGCTCAAATTTTCCAAAGAAGTTAAATATTTGGGCGTACCAAAAACTGACATGGAACAGCTAACTCAACATTATTCCTTCCAGAGCTATAGCGGCAAGCTGGACATGCCGCAGAGTCTATGGCAAAACAAGGGGTACGAAACCAAAAATATTCTTCTGGTCATACCAAACAATCATCAAACCCATGGTCATTGATACGGTGGCCAAAAATGCAACAAATTTCGGCATAAGTCAAGCTGCAGAAAATGCAGCGGCTGGCTTGTCTGGGAATCACAGGGGCAATATTTACGTGCCCTACTGTAGTCGTAGAGGTTATGCTAAACTTTCCACCATTGCATTTATGTGTAATAAAAAAAGCAGCAATCAGTGCCTTAAGACAATAAATTTCAATGCAGGAAATCTCGCATATATATCAGATATTATGCCAGTTAAGTACAACTTCGAAATGCAGTTTGAAGTGGTTATAAACAACCACCAAGTTTGCACAAAAAACGAACTTCAACTAGGAAGGGATGCAGTGTGGTACACTGTTGGTTCCACGATGAATGAAAGGGTTGGAGTGCCTTTTTCGACACTTTCGGGCTATTCATAAAGCTATGCAGTGCCCAATTCATTTGTTTTCCTGCCAACACCCTTCGCTCAATGTCACTGTCATACTTTCCATCTCTCGTAAACTTTGAAACCAAGTACACAAATTTATTTACTTGTTCCACTCTTTTTCCCCCAATCGAAACTTCACAGTTTGTCATGCTTTTTTCTCTTTCAAAAACCATTACTTTCGTTTTGTTTACATTTATTTTCACCCCTTTGATTTTCAGGGCATCATGCATAACATTAACCATCGCCTGCAACTCCTCTTCAGAAGACGCTAATATGACTTCATCATCGGCGCAAAGAAGGCATTTGACGATCAAATTATTCATTTTCAATCCATACGCATGTGTGATAATGCATAATTAATATATTCGTGTATTATATTGCTCGTGCTACTCACTCGTTTGCAGCTTACGCACCCATATATTAATAAAGCCTTTATCCCACTTGTTTAGTTAATAACTATTATAATTTATACACAACCCAGAGAGTCATTTTAGGGAGTCACGTTATTGAAAAAAGTTTACTTATCAATTACTAGATGACGCTATTGACATTTTGCATTTTATTTTTCAGAAAACATATTTTAAAAATACTATCTTTCAAAATTACCAAAAGTATAAGTAATAAAATCTTAGAAGATGTTTCAAGTATAAGAAATGTTTATTTGACTTGTAGGTTAAGTTTATACGTATTTAATGTCATAAAGACATTCGGAAGAACCAGTTGCTTGTAATCTTGTCGCTACTTGTTGATTTATTCTTTATTGTTCTGGAACAATTCAATAGACCAAGCGCTAAATTATGATTCAAACACTGTAATTTCGCATTGAAACTTACTGTTTACGTTCTTAGCATTAAATGTTCTCATCTAAACGTGAATAAAGTAAGTAAAGTTTATTCAAATAAACTCATAATAATGCCACGTCGGCTGCCATCAGAATATTACAGGGTTATTCACTACAAATATCTTATTTTATTATTTATAAAAAAAAAAACGATTAGACGACTGACTAAAAACCAAGTGTAGCTCTTCTATTATCTAAAATAAAAAATATTGTTTATAATATATATAATATATAAATATATATAATATAAAAATATTGTTTACCACCCGTTTAGAATCCGGTATAAATCAAAGAAAGCGCCTGACTTGATTGACGTCACAAACTAGGTCATTTAACCAATGAAAACAGCGAATCATAAGGTTAAAGGCACTGAATTTGCCAAAGGGTAATACAACTTAATATATACAGGGTGTTTCAACGAAAACCTGACCCTCCCAGAAACTCAGACACAAAGAGTCTCTTCAAAATCTAAAAACACACGTTAAAATGTATTGGGAGTGTGACGAATTTTTATATAAAATTCATACCCAAAAAATGGAATCCCCTACAGCCCTGCGTCATTCCCTAATTTTTTTTAATGAATATCAGTAATAACACAAAAACTTTAAATTTCGCCAAATTAATGAATTAAATATTTGAAATAACCTCCGCCGACCTCCATACAATGATACAATCTATTTTCAAAGACTTTTCTAACATTTGCAGATACCTCCGGTGTCAGTAATCGGCATTCTGTCACAATTCTTTGTCGCAACTCTGCAAGATCTGCAGGCGGAGTGACGTATATTTTGGATCTTTGGTGTCCATACGAAAAGAAATGCAATGGCAAAAGATCTGGTAATCTGGACGGCCACTCTATCGGACCCCTTCTGCTAATTTAACGCGTTGGTATATGATGGTTTAAAATTAATTTTCCGACAGGACGGGACACCCCCACATTATAATAGACGCGTAAGGCAGTTTTAGAAATTTTGAAGAAACTCCGAGTTTCTGGAGTGGCCAAGTTTTCGTTGGAACACCCTGTATATAAAAATTCCACAAAATCTGCACGCTACTGTAGATACTTGTCACGTGCCTATTTTTTCTATAGTTTCGTATTCATGGTTGCATACAGTACACTATGCTATAACTCGAATATATCATTCGTTATAGATAATGTTGCATAACTTTCGATAGTTGGTTTGCAATTTCTGTGTGGATGGGACTGGATATCCACACGAACGAGGCACAGACTTGAGAAGATTGTGGGTTGACGTTTATTCCGCGCCATTTTTCTTGATTTCCGGGATAGGAGCGGCAGTCGTGTTTTGAGAGTCTTGGAGGCCAGGTGTCGGTGAACGTTGTTGGGGACGGTGCGTTATTAGCACGTGTGCAGAACCTCTATGGGATTTCTTTCATATCTGGCTGTATTTGGGCCATCTTAATTGGATTTTGAAGAAAAACCATATGATTTTTAACTTGACCATTTTGTCTTGCCATTGTTGTGGATATTGTTGGAGTTGGTGTCAAGTTAAAATAACCGTTATCGGGATCTATTTGAGGGAAGCCATTGTTAACCAGTGCCACCCCCATAATCTAACCAGACCCCGGAGTAGGCCACAGGAGTACATGTGAATTCGCATACCCAAAGGTTATCAGTGATTTATTTTTAAATATATAACGCTGTGTCTCATTTCGGCACCACGAGTAAGTCTTGCTTCAGTTTATAAATATAGTGCTTAGTGAATTCGTGTACCCAAAGGTTATAAGTGATTTATTTTTAAATATATAAAGCAGTGACTCATGCTGACACCACTATTATGTCCTGTTTAGTTCATTAGTATAGTACTTTGTTGGAAACTATTTATTGCATTAGATAATATGCCAAAACTAAACTTGGATTAAAATAACCTTCTCAATAATTCTTTATGTCCAAGTAAAAACATATTTTCTTCCTACTTATTTGTAAATATCCTACAATCTTGATATTTTAAAGGACAACCATTGTAAAGATATTTTTAAATGAACTCGATTGTTTTGGCAGTGAAAATCTTTATGTAAACAGTTAACTAGTGAATCTTCTTTGCCTTTATGGAAATGTTTGAATTAGTGTTATTAATGAGTTAATTTATATATGTCTTACCTTTTGTTGTAACTTGGTAAAGTCTGTTACTCTTACTTCTGTTCTGGTTATTTTATAAAGCTGTAAATTTTACATTTTTGGTTTGTTCTAGCAAGAAAATTGTACCATAGCTGTTAACTTTGACTATATTTGTTATGATGTTGCTATTGAACTGTGTACCTTAATTATCTATTGAGTGAGTAAAGTATCCAACATATTTTTGCTATAATTTTATTTATTTGGTTCACCATAATCATAGTTGTTTATCTTGTAGCCCTGCTAGTGCCTATAAGATCTAGGGGTTTCCGGCTTATACCCGTCAAGCCGGTGGCGCAGCTCACTTTTATATATTTTTTTCTTCTACCCTCTACGGCTGAGCTCGGGCATAATTTGCCAGTAGAGAAACCGCTAGCAGAGTACTCGTTAGAGAACGAAAAAGACGTGGCATACTGTAGTACTTAAACATGCAATAGGCAAAAATATCTATTGCTACGATATTTCGTTTTGGGTTCGTTTGTACATAAACTCATTATAAAAAATAAACAGTTCATTTTCATATGTAGGTAATACAATAAGTCACTTATTTAAAAAAATCTAGCTAGCAAGAGGTGTATCTGTCTTATCTTAGCCAGGAGTAACGATTACAAACAGTCGGCTCCTCCTGCACAGCAAAGTAGTTTAAAAAGCCAACTTGAGGTGACAAAATTAACCCACATGCACATCATCGAAACAGATGATTTGGCCTAAACGTGATCTACGTCGGACTAATGATGTTTTAACTTTATTCAGGGCATGTTTCTTATCTACATTATTTATAAATATAAAAGGCATCTCAATATATTACTCAAACGATATAGTGATAATATTTGAGAAAGTACATGGCATTTGCTTAAATTTAAGGTTAAAAAAAGTATAAAAACGATTACAAACTGGTTAGTTTTTAACAAGTTATATTTAAACATATCAGAAACTCATCACATAGCTTTTACTATAACCGATGTAAATAGACCAGATTTCATTATAAAAGAGGTTAAAAACACTAAATACATACGAACACTAAATGTAGCCATGTTTTCTTTTGTGGTGGATTTTTACTCTCACGGCAATCACTATCATTACTAAAATTTTCTTTGTGATTACCCACATTTTTAACCAGAGGCAATTGTTTCCACGGACGCCACATTTTTAATAAGCAATGTAAATGTCTTTTCAAATCACCAAACGTATGTATTTCTTCTATTTAAAAATCTATTAGGCTTTCAATAAACATTCCAGCTACGAAACCAAACAACTGACCATTTTATGACTCACTTTGAACTGATAAAAACAAGTTAACCACGTGGTGATCGAGTAACCAAGTAGACGGATTATAAGGGTTCGTTTAAACAATATCTTTAGGTATAATACTAAATAACTTTGACTGGACTAATGATTCTAGCCAATGTGAAAAAATAAGATTTCACAAAAAAGGCCGATAACTTTAAGATGCATGCATAATATTTACTTGAACTGTACTAAACAAGAAAACAAAACAACAAAATGTTAAACATACCTTTTTGTAAATATGATAGAAACCGTAGGTTTATTTCTGCAATAGTGCCAAAAATTTAAAATATTTTACTCCCAAGAATTGAACTAATCAAGGAAATTCTAAGGAAATAAAAGTGTTCATTGACGAAACTCTAGTAGCATTATTAAAGAATACTTAAAGACATAACACTGTGTAAAAATGTACTGTGTAAAAATTTGAAATTCCAATTGTATTTATTCATTATGTACCCAACACACAGGTGCATACTAAAATATCTTTTTCTTTTCTCATTCTAAACTAATATACTGATGTACTGTCCTTAATTAAACTTCGAGCAGCAGAAGCATATCCAATGAATTGGATCAGCAAGTCAAAAAGGCAGAAAGAATATCAGGATACTTACGGGACATTGTATATAGAAAAAAAAATAAGACCTGCAACTTCTTCTCCTTCTTCTGTATGTGCGGTCTCCTCTTAGACGATTCTTGCTTTGGATGCGGCTACTCGGAATAATTCATTGATGCCATTCTCTTAAGTTCTTGAGCCATGAGATACGTCTTCTACCAATGCTTCTTTTGCCTTGTATTTTCCCTTGTATTATTAGTTGTAGTATGTAGTACCTTTCTCTTACCTTTCTCTTACCCAGGTAAGTAAGTTTCCTTGTTTTTATAGCGTCCACTATCTCTGTTTCCTTTTCTATTCGCATTAATCATCTGCATTTGTTACTTTTGGATTTAGAAAAAATTAGTAAGTTTCCTTGTTTTTATAGCGTCCACTATCTCTGTTTCCTTTTCTATTCGCATTAATCATCTGCATTTGTTACTTTTGGATTTAGAAAAAATTACTAAGTGGGCCGAAACACGGAAACTAGATATGATCGTCCAGTACAGACCGACAAAACCTCGTAGTATTATAAGAAGAAGTAGAAGAAAATGTTTAGCTCTTTCATGGAACATTTTTAGATTAGAGGCATTAGCAAAAAGAATCAAGGTCACCTTTGTCTCGGTTCCTGGTCACTCGGAAATAAAAGGGCTGATAAGTTGGCAAGATTTGGATCGAAGACTAAGTTCGTGGTCCAGAGCCAGCTTTGGGGATTCCCTTTTGTCTAGGCAAAGGCCAATCTAGGGCTAGCTCAGGCACCGGAACTTAATGTACTGGAAAACAGAAACCAGAGGGCTGACTGTGCTATGCTTAACTTTATTTGAGCCCAAACAACTAATACAACTAACGATCGGTGACCTGCTCCTATTTTGCAGTAAGACAGGTAAAGCATATCGATAATTGCTATCACGGGGAGACACAATGGACATTGTCTTATTGCTGTAGGCAGGATTCGGAAGAAACCACCCCCCCCAGCTTATTATTAATTTTAAGTAACTTCTTCTCAGTCCTTTTACACTCTGGAGGGTGTAGTGATACTATTTTAGGTATATGTTAGAGTTTGTTGTTTCCATGCGTTTCTATCTTGTGCCTTGTGCATTAAATGTCCGGTCATTTCTTTTAATCTGTCGGTCCACCTCATTGGAGACCGTCCTCTAGGTCTTATTCACTCAACTTTTCCCTCGACCACGAGGTTTTCCATATCACCTGTTCTTCTAGCTATGTGGCCAAAGTAACTGAGATATTATCTATTGATTTGGTTTAGTAAATGCTTTTTGATTTTTAGTTCTTGTAGAACAGAGGCGATTGTTATGTGTTCCACCCATGAGTAACTACTACATTGAAAACAGTATTAACATATTGCTTTTAATAATTAATATTGTTTACCAGTTTATTTTTATTTATTTTTTATTTATAATAACTATTTTATACATTTAAAAATTTAATATATTATACGTTTGCATATTAGGACTTTTCTACTAATTTATATAGTCAAGTCAGAGTAAAATAGAATTAAAAATTAAGTATTTACCTCAACGTCTACATTATCCTGACCTAGCTCTTTGCGATTTTTCGACAACTGCCTTGAAAAAAACAACAGCGCTTTTAAAGAAAAATTTGACTTTGCCTCGTATGCTAGCATTAATGTATAAAATGCATACCTTGCTTTTTTTAATTGGGAGCGTCGTTCATAAAATATTCGGAAATTTCGTAATATCACAGTTCAATGGCGCTCTCACAAAGTTTTTTTTTATTAGTTAAAGCTTTAATCAAGATGGATATCCCGCTAAATTAGGAAATCATTCAATGTAAATTCGATGATTTTTTAAAAAGTTGAACTTTAAATCCAATCAAGAATTTTGCAAGAAAAAATCTCTCTGAAAAAAAAACAACGATTTATTACAGTTTGAAACTTAAATAAAAATCCGGAATATTGATATTGTAAACAGATTAAAAAAGATAAATACTCGGATAAATATTTAAATGGTACCCTTAAAAAGTTTAATTTTGTTGAAGAGTTCCGCAAATTCCGTTTTTCATACATACTTTTAAAGTTATGAGAAAAAAAAAGTACGAACATTTTGATATTTTTTGCAAATATCTCAAACCGTTTGCCTGGATTGATTGGATATTCTTAGCTTAAATACTTAAGCATATTGTTACGAGTTGCGGAGTTCGTCTTTGTCGATTGTCGCCGACAATAATTAAGAGGTTTTTCATTGATATTTTAGAACAGACCTACACTTACATTGACTAAAAAATGCATATTGTGCAGTAAAACTAATATCTATACCACATATGCACCCCATCTACACGCCAATCCTGCATCACACATACCTGCGGCCTCTCAGAGTCGATCGATCGTAGCCTAACAATATTGAAGTAGATCGTAGTCTAACAATATTGAGGTAGATCGCCAGCAGTTCAAGTTTGAGCACCCCTGCTATATTTGATTGTTAAATTATCAGGTAAATTTGGTGTGAAAATTTAAGGCCTGTTCGTTTGTCATGCTCACGCTGCTCAATAAATTACATAAATATGCAGATTGATATGATTTTCGTGATACAAATCCACTAAGAGCATTTACCAACTGCCGAATTCAAAGGAACACAAAACCCCCACCAAAACAATTTGATATTTGATCCCAACAAAAAACAACCAAATTGCCCATCAAATTTTCATTTCGTTAAGTAAATCATTTTCCAACTCAGAATTTGCATCAGATACTTAACCATTAATAATACTGAATTTTATATTCATTTTTAATGTCCGATTTTTGAAATTCTGCTAGATCAAACTGATAGTATTTTTCTGCTCTACCTAAATTGGTGGAGCAAATAAATCCTGCTTTATCTGGTATATAGCAACTTGCTCCTGTCAAACGAACGGTCTCTAATCAATTGCTTACAACAAACGAACAGTCAAATACTGCTCGAATCAGTTTTGAGCAGCGCGAGCATGACAAACGAACAGGCCTTTAGTGCACCCCGCATATAACACAATTTCGACATTATGTAATATGTTCCTTTTAAGAAGGGGTTATCGTTTACAAACATATCAGAGTAAATTTGCGGTGTAAAGCGGGAAGTAAAAATCCCGAGCAAAAGGGGCGGAGACCAATGACGAACAAAAAACGCTTAGCGCTGTTTGCGTCTCACTCTAACTCACTGTTGCGTAAATTTCGTAGTAAATTTGGCCTTGCCGGGTCTGCGGCCGTTGCCGTCACCGTCGGCCGTTAGAATTCTCAGAATAGGCCTCTTTTTGTATTATCAAAAAATGTGCTTAAGAATATTAAAAGTAAAATGAGTACCTTTTTATCATAATGAATATTTCGCGTATGATGAATGTGGATATGGGTAGGAGGTTAAGAAAAAAAGAGATACACACAGAAAAAAGGAACGCTTGCTGTTTATGAAAAATCTCAATTTAACATTTTCATACATGACAAAATATTTAGAAATATTCTTCTTCGATAGGTATAAATAAATGACATTTTTTGAGGTATTCAGTAATATTCAGTATGCTCACTGCACTTGAAAACTTGAAAACTCACAGGATATATTCGAAAACAAAATATGCACATAACAATCTAATTGTACAGAAATAACTTACATCAATCTCTTACTTCCATATTTCTCTCGTATCTACTGTCAACTATTTCAGGTAGCAAATATTTCATAAAAAATCTTATTTTGCCAAAATGTATCGTTACGATAAAAATTTTCAATTTTTATACCTTTATATGCCCATACCGCAAAATAACAAAACTCAAAGCCAGTTACATGCAACTGGCCTTGAACTTGGTAATACCAGTTATGGTTTTCATTGAACTCCCCATTTTTCCTCCAACATTACCTAATTAGTCTTAATGCAATGAATCCCTTTTGCAACTTCTATTGACATCATCACACGTGCTAAAATTTTTGGAATGGCTATTTTTAGTTTTTATGAATGAAATTATGATACATTCAACAATTTATAGTATCCATGTAAAATTGCTTATTTGGTGCGAGGGCGCTCGAATCAGTCATGAAAAATGATCCGTTATTGTGTCTGCAGGGGTTCAGCAAAAATCATTTTTGACCTAGTAATTCTTGATGGATCGTGATAATTTTTTTTTTCAATAAAGACAACTGTATAATTGAGGCATCTCTCCTAGTTTTTTTTTTAAATACGATATATCTTGTGAGATAAAAAATAGTAAATATGACCGAAATTTCGTACTTTTTTTTCTACTTTTTTTTCAAAAAATTAAAAAAGTACTTCGAGAGATGCCTAGATCCGACCTTTTTCAAGCAGAAAGTGGAAAAAAAATCTGGATTTTTTTCAGCAAGGTCCGAGTAATATGATTTTTGCCATTCTTTGTTTCACTATCAATCCCAAATAAGGTTAAAAAATAAAAATCTGTTTTTCTCGTCCAAAAACGTATAAAGTCGACATCTAACCTATGTTATAGACAAAAGCAGCACACGGTATTTTTCCATTTCATTAGTAAATTAAACTGGGGTTGTATACCGTACGAATAACTCATTCTGATATTAAAAATTTTACTATGCAGATGCAGATAGTTTTCTGCAATGGAACAATTATTTTTGTTTGCGTATTCTTGCAACTCTTTTCTCGAGGGAAACAATGATAATTATGCTGCAGAGTTCATCCGACAAATATATATATATATATATATATATATATATATATATATATATATATATATATATATATATATATATTTGTCCCTAACTACTACCACTCACTACAGAAAAGTTTCTTTGCAATCCAGCAGCCACGCTGGGAGTTCTTGCTGCTGGGTCACTATCTTCTTGACCAGTTTACGTGTTTTCAAACTATTTTATTTGTTGGAATTGTACAGAATAATGGCGAAAGACAATCGATGTGAGGATTTTTCTCTTTAAAACAAAGAAAAAACAACACTAAAAAACTTTGAACTCAAGTACGAGAGCTGTCTGTGAAGTTTCCCGAATGTAATAATTTTTAACGAAAGTTGGGAGTGTAGGAACATAGTTTCGACAATCGGAAAATGAATTTGTACAAGAGAACGGTTGAAAATAGGTAAGGATATCGGTGGAAAAATGACGGAAAGACGTGTTTGCAAATTTGAAAATTATGGGGATACCTTCACTTTAGAAGTTGTGCTGACCCCACGACGTTCATCGTATTAAAAACCCAAGGGAAAAAAAAGGACGTATCTGTCACAAAGTCAGTTGCTTTAAATAAAAAACGAACAGAATGGCTTATTATATGAATGTTTTCCTGTGTGTTAATAAAGTGGATTTTTAATAAATGTTAGCAGGTTAAAGTTTTAATACTGGTTCAAATTAGTTTGACAAATTGTTTTAAAGTTTATGACAAATGTTCGTTTTCAACTCACAAAAAACATTTACAAAACTTTCGTTACTAAAAGTACCGAAAACTTGCATTTATTTGCAAAGAACAAAAATCAGTATCGCGGTTCTGTGAATGTTTGGGCTGGGCGGGATGCAAATATAATGAACTATTAACTGGCAATGGCAAATCTGAAATGGTACATATAAAAATTTTTAGACCCACCTCGGTTTAGCCGGAGCTTCTTTTTATTCTTTTGGTCCTTACACTTATAAACTCTCTATCTTCTTAGGATACAAAGATATATCGGTTTACTGGATACCATAAATATCACTATTCGATATGCAACACGTTTTGCATGTCTTTGAAATTGTATTGGATATGAATCTTTTATAAAATTTTATTCCGTAGGAGTTGAAATAATAATAAACTTGCTTGATTAAATGGAGTAAAATAATTCTTTTTTACATTAACTACCACGTTGTACGTGTGGTTTTTAGATAAATATATTTATTCCACAAAATCACAATACAATTTACAAGTCATAAAAAATTAATAATAGCGTGATTTAAGCCGAAGCGTCGGAAATACAATTTTCAAGTAAAATTTGTGTTAAAATATTCTTGTAGAGTATAGAAAACATGCTAATGTAATACATTTTTTATTTCCTTTTTAAATTTGTTATTCGTAATCATTTTCATATGCACTGGAAGATGATTATATATTTTGATTCCAGAATACAATGGTCCATTTCGGATTCTGTCATAATTATATTTTCGTAAATTAATATTTTGTTTACGAACATTATATTCATGTCTGTCAAATGGTCTAGACAGTTGATATTGTTTTTTATGAATTAATATAGAAATTTTATGTATACAGTGTGGAACAGCCAAATGGAATAAATTCGATAACGAATAAATGAGAGCGTGTTGGGAAAAACGCTTGGACACGTCGATTTAATTATACACGCCGAAATAATTATATAGGGTGTGACAGTGGCCGATACCAACTTTCTTATTTTAAATACAACTCCCTGTATATTATCTATTTTTTTTATTCTTCAGAAAATTCTAGACATAATTCATGTACAATGTCCCATACCTATCTTTAACTGTTTCGGAAATATTAAGTGTTTTCAGATGTATTACAAAAATTAACATTAAAAAAAGAAAATTATTTTATTTCACAAATTCGCTACATTACACTCAATACTTATTTTTCATTTAGCTCTTAATATTGAGAAAATAAGCAAAAACCATTAATGCGTTCCTTTTTACTGATTTCACGGTTATGTTAATCCTTAAAATTGTCGCTATTGGTCTAATAAGAATACTCACTGAATGAGAGAGAAACATAAGCAATATCCTAAAAAAGTTAATGTTTGGGCAGGAATTGTTGGAAATCATATCGTAGGTCCCTTTTTCATTGATGGCAACTTGAATGGAGATAAATATTTAGAACTGCTCCAAAATAATGTCGTGTCAACTTTGACAAACTTATTTCCTGTTCCAGCAAACCCACAAGTTCCTGCCAATATACTATGGTTTCAGCAAGATGGAGCACCGCCCCATTACCAAATCAATGTCCGGCAGTACCTGAACCAAAATTTTCCAAATCGGTGGATAGGGAGGCGCGGATCGATAGAATGGCCAGCACGATCTCCTGATCTGACGCCATTAGACTTCTTTTTGTGGGGATATGTCAAAAGTATTGTATAAAAAACTAAACCACTCAACTTACATGACTTAAAAAGACGAATCACGCTTAAAATGTTGAGTAACGTTAGAAGACATTTCTTACCAGATTAGCATGTTGCCAAGACGTTCGCGGCGAACATTTTAAACATCTCTTGCATTGAAATTAATGTTTTTTTTTTATTCGTGAAATAAAATAATTTTCTTTTTTTAATGTTAATTTTTGTAATACATCTGAAAACACTTAATATTTCCGAAACAGTTGAAGATAGGTATGGGACATGAATGGTACATGAATGGTACATGAATTATGTCTAGAATTTTTTAAAGAATTCAAAAAATAAATAATATACAGGGGGTTGTATTTAAAATAAGAAAGTTGGTATCGGCTACTGTCACATGATACAACCTATATAATTATTTTTTTTGAAAAAAATGTGCATCTAAAAATACAAATCGACGTGTCCAAGCGTTTTTCCCAACACGCTCTCATTTATTCGTTATCGAATTTATTCCATGTGGCTGTTCCACACTGTATACGTGTTTATCGTAGTCATGATACCACTGTCTACATGATGTTCTATGTTTCAAGTTATAAAGCGCCCTTATGGCTTTTTTCTAAGTTTTAAATACGCTCCATGCAGATACCGAAATGCCCCGAAATTCTATCCCATATTGCATTGATTGCATAAACTGTTTTTGCTACAAATACATTTGTGTTTTGTTTTATTGTACGTATTGTAAATATAGACTTAGGTATCATGTAAGTGGGGCGTGGTCGCCCCTCCACCGCGACACTTAGTAGGTCTATTGTGGCTCACCCCTAGAGGCTACAGTTCACCGCACAATCCAGACCTTCTTACGAAGTTCATGGTTGTATAGGGTGAGATTTTTTTGAAATCGGTAGGTTCTAGGTTGGTGTAACCAAATATGTTAAACCTTATCCTTCCCAGGCCGGGGCATGAACATAGTGTATATGTTCAGCAGTTTCGTCTTCCACGCAGCAAAACCGACAGTCCGTTTGTTGGTTCAGACCTATCTTTCCGAGGTGGTATCTTAGACGACAGTCCGTCCTGTAAGCAGTCCCGTTAGAATACGCAGGTCATAAAAAAAATATAAACTTACTAAGCGAATTATTAAGTTAACTTACATGAAAGTTCCAATTTAAATGGCTGTCTATGTGGATCCCCAAAAATTTTACGTTATTTACGGAGTTAATACTGTCATGACCAACTAGAATAGTAATTTCCTCATACTCGTGATTATAAAGATTAAAATTAATATTTTGAGTAAGATTGGAACCAACTATGCGGTATTTTCCTAATTCCATAGTAAAATATTTTATCTAGTAAGATTTTATGGTCAACACAATCGAACGCTTTTGATAAGTCGCAAAATATACCAAGTGGATGTTGTTTTGACGTTGACGTCTTGTTATTTCTTCTTTCATTTAGAGATAAATCGTCATTCTAAAATGAACCACATACTAGGCGAAGAAAAAGAATAAACGAGAACTAAACACCAGCTGGTAGATTATAACTTACAAAATGAAATCTAGTATCAACACGACATAAGGGTATTTGATCAATCTGGGAGGCCACAAATAGTTTACGAATATATTAAAACCCTTCTTAAGATTATAGCACACTGTTAACGATTTAACGATCAGTTGAACTTCGGCTGTGGCTTTGACCAGACAAATTAGGTTAAAGCTAAAGTTACTTAACGTGGAGTAGTATTTTGATTTGTGTTTATAGTGAAATATAGTAAAATATTAATTGTGCTGAACCAGGTTGGTGTATTTACTTTTCACAACTATTTGTTATATTAATAAGTTTCTAATTTCAAAATTAGCTTAAAATTAGTTTTAATTTGTATACAAAAAGTTACGTTGCATATTTCACGAATACATGGCGGCTTCGAATTATCGTTAGAAACTCGATAACCGGTATTTAACTGTACATTTAAGTAGTACGAAAGTAAATTCCTCTAATATTTTTATACAAAGTTCGTATGTAACGAATTTATTGTACATAATAAGACGGGCAGGTAAGTAATCCAAACAAATTTCACTAATTAACTAAGCTATTATGCTTTAATTTTGGCTTAATGATTTATTTTTATGTTTCTATGTTTACTAACCCAAACCAAGACCACAATAATTAGATTTTTAGAAAAGTGAATGAAGAAGTACTTTTGTATATAAAGTGTATATTTTAAATAATTATTGCAAAGCGCGTTTGACTTTCGTCATCTTCAGTGCTTACCTGGTTGGAACATACATTGAATTTAAAGTAACAATGACTATCATCCCTCCATTATTAACAAATTAACAAAACGACAGCAGATGGACAAAAAAGTTAATTCAGTGGAGACCCAGAGAAACAAAAAGAAGCATAGGTAGACCTCCAAAAATATGGCTAGATAATGTGAAGAGAACAGCGGGCACCCATTGGCAGCAAACTGCTCAAGACAAAAACGCATGGAAGAGATTAGAGCAGTGGACAATAATTGGCTTAAGAAGAAGAAGAAGTCAACAAAAATTACCTGAGATTGGCTTTGTTTGAAGAACTGGAAATTTCTAAAGAACTTTCGGTCAACAATCAATGCTTGAATACCCAACTAAACTTGAACAGGGACTTCTTTCCCCTTCATTAAAGGATTAATAATTAAATTGCATATTTCATTTTCACTCCATTCATCTCATTCAACTAAAACATTTTCAAATTTTTTTTAAATTTTCAAGTCAACTTTAAACTCAATTCAAATTTTATTATAAAGTTTTATTATTACTCTCCACAAGTTGATACCACTTTTTCCTAATTGACATATGACACACGAAGTGTGATCAGTTCGTCTTAAATGTCTTGACAGTTTGACAGACCACATGGCCTTCGAATTTTAAACATGTTTTTCGTTTGAATTCAGCCTTTTACATTTAAATGTTATGTCTTCAATTGTAACACTTCCTGTTACCTGACTAAGTAAGTACTCATTAATCATTTACGTATTTTTTCAAATTTTCCTAACCTATTTTTTAAAATAAAATTTTATAATTCAATTTATGTTCCAACCAAAGTATTTACTTTCAGGTAAGCACTGAAGATGACGAAAGTCGAAAGCGCTTTGCAATAATTTTTTAAAATATACACTTTATATACAAAAGTACTTCTTCATTCATTCTATAAAAGTGTATTCAGCTTCACACGTTCAATTTTAGAAAAGTTACTAGTAATCCTGGGTTATCATTGTAGAGGGTACCTGCATAAAAATCGTATAGTACCGATTGTGATTTCAAGTAGTGTATGTATACCCGTTAGCCCACGAAAATGCCGCGACGTGTTTTAGAAGTAGATGCATTAATATTAAATGTAAAAGCTTATTTTACCGCGGAACAGAACAATGAAGGTCCATTGCTACCAGTTTTATCTATACGTAAGCGTGTATGTGATGCGAACGAAAATATTTCATTACCACAGTATTACTTCAAGCAGGAATTATTATCGATAGCTAAAAGGCATGAAAATAAAAATTACAAAGTAAATCAAGTTATACTCAGTAATGGACATCGTCTGCTAAAACTTTCACCTTATCATTGCCAATTTAATCCCATCGAGTATATTTGGGGAATATGCAAAACAATCACACTGGATCTAATGGTTACAGTGATAAGGCTGTTTTGAAAACTTGGCAATGCCACTCCTGATATTTGAAAAACATGTGCAAAATGTGAAAATTTAATAGAGGAATGGTGGGTTCGTGAAAACCGCATCGAAGCAGTTAATCCTGTTATCATTTACAATCCGAATGAGGATAGCGACGACAGTGACTCCGATTATGATGACTATAAATCTGATGCTTGATAATACCGTAAGTGCTACAGGCTTAAACATATTTATTAAATTGTTACCGATAATTTATTTTTGTTGCATTCTCTTTTATCATAATTAAAAAGGTGCCTATTTCTAACCAAAAAACTAATCGAGAGCTACATCAACGATTTCTGTTCACAATAAAGCAAAATATAAAAATAAAACCTCTTAACCCAAACATAATAACAAAAAATTTTCACCTCGATGTATCTAAATAAAAAAAAAATCTTCAAAACAGTTTTTATCACGTCAAAGATGTGTCGAAGCCTCCACAATATAATGCATTTTCTTTGACTCAAAATAAAGCCATTCTACCCGTTATAAAAAATTAAATTTCCCAAGTGTATTCGTTGGTTCTTTTTAATACACTTCTAGAGCTACGACATCAACGGTTTGTTTACATAACTTCCAAGTTTACTTTGCGGTTAAACGTTTCTCACAATCAAATTCGACGCGTCCATGAATTCCCGCCGGTTTGATTATGCATAAAAAGTGTGTTTGAGTGCTAAGTAATCACTGAATACCGAATTAAAAATAACAAAGTTTAGATACCGTACCATAACCTTTCGGGGTCTAATGAGGTTTTCCAACGGATTTTATTCTCTACAAGAAAAAGGATATCAGCATTGCAAATGTGACAGGGCGGGGTAAACTTCGCAAACACGTGATTATCATCGGAGTAGCTGAAAACCTCGTAGGCTATGTCAGAAAAAAAATGAATCACCATTGTAAAGGACTTTCATGACTTAGGTTGGTAGCTGGGGGAAGATTTACAAAGGACTTTAAAGGACTTTGTCTGGTTTTAGATAGTACACAAATGTTTATGTTGCTTATTGTTTTAAGCACGATAGACGTTGCTGTAAGCGAAGGAGTCTTGTTATTTCTTTTTTTAATTCTGAACGCAGTCGAGGATTTATATCTTACCAAAGTGTGGACGTACATTAAAAATGTTAACAATATTAGAATCGAGAATCACGCAAAAACCACTTTTTAATAGAAATTTTTGCGTTGGACTAAAAAAACTGGTTTATATTTAAAGATATAAGTGCAAAAACGTACCAAACCGCAAACATTCAAAATATGTTTTATTGTAAAATCTTTTTCATTATACCTACTTGAAAACACTATATTTACATGCCTATTTAGCGCACCGAAAGTGAGCTTTTTCCGTGCGCCCGCGTTTTTAATAGTTGACAGTTTTTCTTGTCTAATTGCTAGGCAACAGTTTCTCATTAAAAAACTCAAATTTACCCGATAAAATACAAATCTCTCGTGCAGTTATAAGTAAAAATGCTTGAAAGCAATATTACACCGGTCAATTTAGACATAAATAGTGGTCAAATAACAAAAATCTGTGAAATCGTAAACAAGGAACTACTACGATAAGTACAAAATTCGTTTAAATAAGCATCCAAACAGATTAGCTCGAAACCTAACGCATAGACCAACTGTGATACGAATATGCAGTGGGATTTAAAAGATAAATTTTTATAGTGTAATGTTATGTACTACCAAATTTTAAACTTACTTTTTAACTTTTGTTTTAAGTAATAATTTATAGGAAATTGTCACAGGACACTTCCTACATGACAAATTTATAAACAAACTATTTGCTTATTGTTAACATTTGTAACAGATTGCAAATAAAGTGGGAAAATAAAAAAAAAATAACAAAAATTCCCGGAGAGCCAAATATTGGTGGAGAGCTGAGGTTTACCATTACAAATAAAGTTTTAAAAATTCCCATTGATCTTATGTGTGCTACAAATATTATTCGGGGTCAAAGGTCAAAATTTGAGGTTTTTTTAGATTTTCTCAAAAACGGTAAGTTTTATCAAAAAAAATCTTTATCCAAAGTTGTAGATCTTAAAATTTTCTACAAAAATGCTTTTTTATGATTTTTTTCCTAAGAGTTACCATTCCTGAGATATCGTGATTCTAAGAGTTATATTTGTTTTCTTTATACGACATCCTTGAGAAAAAGTGATTGGCAACGTTAACAAAATATTTTAGATGGTATAGCAATATGGGAAAACATTAAAAAGTTTTTTTTCATAAATTAGCATTAAAATTTCACTGCAAGAGGTGTACGACTCTGGCTTAGACTGTAGTAAGTAAGATTTTAACTGAATGCACTTATTCACTAAATGGTCGCCACGCTATCTGGACAATAATCAATAATATTATGTGCACTTTACACATCTATGTGTTCCATATGTTCGTCTTGCAAATCCATTAAAAATTTAAATTTTTTGCTACATGTCTCAAAGACTCGGCTTCTTTTGTTTAAATCCATAATCAACGCAACGTTTAGCGTGTTTCTTTTAAATTTTTTTGCGCCGTAACCTGATACTTCATCTGTAGACTTATTTAAAAGTTTTAAAGTTATGCATCTCTTATTTATGTCACTATACTTTTTTTTTACACTAGTTCTAAATTTTTCGTATTCCTTTTAGCTTCCACTCTGATTGTTGCCTTATTTTGTTCGCGAACTCTTTTAATGACACAATTATAACTTGACGCCTTTACGTATATATAAAACGTACTCTGTATTTTTTTATTCTTCTTCTGGTGCCGTACGCTCTTTATTGTAGTGCGTTGGCGATCACGTGTTCATTGAGTAATGTGAAGCGTGCCATCTTTGGCTCTTCTAAATATCGTGGCGGCATCCGCGATGTTACACCAGTTTCGAATATTGCGAAGCCATGAATGTTGTTTTCGGCCCGGTCCCCTTTTTCCCTCGATTTTTCCCATAAGTATAGTGTTGAGCAGAATATACCTAGGACCTCTTAAAATATGTCCCAAATAGGATGTTTTTCTTTCTTTTACAATGTTCAGTAGTTGCCGATGTGTTCTTGCTCTTTGTAAGACTTGCTCATTTGATATATGATCTACCCAGGGAATCTTGAGTAACCTTCTCAGGATCCACATTTCAAAGGCCTCGATGCTGTTAAGGGATTTGGCCTTTAGTGACCAGGTTTCTGCTCCATATAGTAGTATTGGCCATATATAGCACTTGACGACTCGCAGCCGGATATTCAAGGGTATTTCTTGTCGTAGGAGGTAGGTATTGAACCTGACAAATGTGCTTCGAGCGATAGCCACACGTATTTTGACCTCATCATCATTATCCCACTTATCGTTCAGCGTTGTGCCAAGATACTTAAACCTGTTCACTCTCTCGATCTGCATATTATCGATGTAGAGGTGAGCGTTCTCATGAGGCTGCCGAATCACTATCATTAGTTTGGTTTTACTTATATTGACATCGAGACCAAAATCTTTTCCTATGGTGTTTATAACATTTATGGTTGCTTGTAAATCCTCTATGTTACCTGCTAATATAGCTGTGTCATCGGAATAACGCAAATTGTTAATGGGAATGCCGTTCACCTTGATGCCTCTTGGGTTTCCTTCCAGTGCCAGTTGAAAAATCCTTTCCACGTAGACATTGAACAGCATTGGAGATAGTATGCAACCCTGTCGGACCCCTTTAGCAATAGTTATGTTCTTTGTGTGCTGTGAGTCATGAAGTCGCAGCTTTGCTGTTTGGTTCCAATACAGTTTGTGCATTATTTGTATATCTTTTTCATCAATTCCTGTCTCTCGTAAGATAGGTAGGAGCATATCATGTCGTACGTTGTCAAATGCTTTTTGGTAGTCGATGAAACATATAAATACGTCCTTTCGTTGGTCATAGCATTTCTGTACTAGCAATTGCATGCAGTATAGGGCTTCTCGTGTGCCTAGGCCATTTTTAAAGCCAAACTGGGTTTCGCCAGATTTTTCTTCGCACTTTTGGTATATTCTTTTGTGGATAATTTTCAGGAATGCCTTTAGTGCATGGCTCATAAGGCTGATGAGTCGGTGGTCTTCGCATGTTTTAGCGTTTGGTTTTTTAGGGATTGCGACAAAGGTGGAAGTTAACCAATCGATTGGGATCTCTCCAGTGTCATATATGTCATTAAAGAGTTTGCATAACCTTTTGGTGTTTACCAGTTTTAATACTTCCGTATGTATGTTATCCTGACCAGGCGCTTTTTTGTTTCTTAGCTTTGAAAGTGCATATATGACTTCCGATTCTAATATGGGTGGTCCCGATGCTTTATTTGAGTCGTTGCTTGGCGCTATAGTACGCTCGTCTTTAAATAGGTTTTGTATATATGCTTCCCATGTGTCACAGATGTCTTGTGGATCTGTAAGAATATGGTTATTCTTAGTGATTTTTGAGACATTTGGTTTTTTAAAAGTGTTGGTTATTTCTTTTATTTTTTTATAAAAATGAAAGATGTCGTGTCTTGCATGCAGTTCTTCAGCTTCTTTACATTGTTCTGATATCCATATGTTTTTTGCCTCCCTGATTTTTCGGCGGATGTTTTTTATTAACTAAATAAAATCGTTTCAAAATTTCTTCCCAAAAAATACAAATATACCGACCGGAAACAAGCGTTCCGTTCGATAGACGCGCACACGGGTTGATTGATCGCAATATCGTCTATTGTGTTAAATGAATGATGGAGGCATTTTGTATCCACGTGTGCTGCAACCCTTAACTAGATCCGCCACTGGCTTGCTGTCTCTAGGTCTCTATTTTTACTTTTTTTTTGTTACGAAAAAAATGTAGAGAAATGATGTTATTTAGAATCAAATTTTCTACAAGACCTTTTTTTTCCGAGATCGAAAAAATCCTTTATGGAGAGGTTAAGAGTCTAAAAGCTTAAGGTATACTGTGAGATCGCTCCTTACATGTGGCAGTTGACATTATTCCTTCTGATGCGTTAAAAACTAATGCCGGGGTCCCCCATGGTTACATCCTGTCCCCCACCCTGTTTTTTTTAAACATCAACGACATCTTGAAAACCACCACAAACCCCATTTACAGTTTCGCAGACGACAGCACACTTGTCTCAACTTTCACATGATACAGATAGACTTAGGCACAAACAGGTTAACTCCATCAATAGAGATCTTGAAGAAATCATCGAGTGGGAAACCAAAAATCTTGTTCAGTTTAACGCCACAAAGTGCCACGTTTTCAAAGTAAATCCTCAAATCATTCCATCACAATGTCCGGAAATACCCTTGAATCAAGTCCCTCCATCCCGATTTTGGGAGTCACGGTGTCTAATAATATGTCTTGGCATGACCATGCTGCTAACATCGCAAAGTCAGCAAGCCAGAGGCTAGGTTTTCTGTGAAAAGCTAGAAAGTTCTTTACTCCTGATCAACTGTTGACGACGTACAAGGCTTAAATCCGACCTCTACTGGAGTACTGCTTATACATTTGGGGTTCAGCACCAAAGCATTCTCTTCGTCTTCTAGATTCCATTAAAAAAATGGCTATTCGGTTGATAAACAGCTTAATTCTTACAGATAGAACTCGGCACGCTGATCAATCTCACCCATTTACTCTCAAGATTGACACTACAAGGACCAATCTCCATCAAGAATCATTGTTTTAAAGTGCTGCTACGGAATGGAACAAGCTTCCAAAATTAGTTTTTCAGAGAACTATGACCTGCAACTTTTTAAAAAGCGGGTCCACAATCATCTCCTTTCTATAATTCTTTTCCCTTCTAATAGTCGCAGTGCGGGCCGTCCGCGGAAGGGGTAGTCCGGCCCTGAGCTGCCCCCTGCGCAGGACTAAGGCTGTCTACTACAGGATTTCGCCCGGTTTTCTGTAGGTTCCGTTAACTAAAGTGCTCTCCCACCGCCATGCATCCATCAGCACTGGTCGCATGACACTCTGGATTGGGAGCCTTCTTCTTTTTCCGATACCCTGTCCGATTATCGAACGTTGGCAATCATATTGGCTATAATAACTTTGTTTATCGCAGCTCGGAATAGTTCAAAGGATGATTTGCGATACCACTCTCAAAGATTTAGGAGCCAAGATGTTCTTCTTCGTCCTGGACCTTTACTTCCGACAATCTTACCCTGCATGACTTAATGAAGGAGGTAATATTTCTCTGGATGCCTCATCACGTGGCTTAAGTATTCGAGTTTTCGGATTGGGAGTCTACAAGACCTTAAACTGACACATTAATTTGTGCTTAATCTTTTAAATTAAACTGGGCAAAAGTGACAGAAGAGGTTTAGGAAAGTGGATGAATATTTTAATTAATCGGTTAACACTAGAAAAGACATTTATAATAAGAGTGCTTTTTGGGATTTTGCAGTGAAGTCTAGCAATAAGTTTCTGGTAGAGCCTATTTGGTAAAAATATTAATGCTACACAAGTTTATATCCAAACTCTTTATTGGTAGGAGAGAAAAAAATTGGCAGTTTAGTTGTTACCTCACGTCTACCAGCGCGAGCTTTATATACCACAGTTTGTTGGACGCTTTTCAAGAAAGTTTTCTTGTAAAATTGTTTGCCTTATCTATACCATCCATATTCAAATCATTAAATAATAAATAAGCTTGAGGCCACTTTTTGACGGACAGATAGAAAACGAAGAAGCCATAACGTCACCCATCTGTCGCTGACATCAAGTGACGCAAAACCATAAGTTTGTCCCCTATCAAATTTTGCTCTACGCGCCTAAAGAAGTTTTCTCTTAAAAAAACGGAGATATTTTTCAACATGTTTTTTTCCCATCTATGCCAGATTTTAATTTCACTAAATTATTATGAAAATTTTTAATTTTTCAAAATGAAATTACTCAATTTTGTCGTCATAGTCGCTATAAAAAACCTACTAGATTTTCCTCTCTAAATTAACCGTGAACGGTCTATTTATACTCGTCGAAACTAAAATATCAGTCTCGATATAAAGGATCGATACGGGATCCGGATTAATTTCATAACCATTAATCTTGTTTAGACTAATATATTAATACAAATACGAGATTTATATGTACCGTAATTCGTAATTCGTCAAAACGAAAAAAATCGATAAAGCAATAAGTTAAACAATCAATCAAATGATCGACTTTTTTTAATAAACAAGGATCCATTTATTAACAATCAATGACATTACCTAAAGCTAAAAGTATATTTAGTCATTATTGGAATCTGAAATCACTTTACGAGGATTCCACTGCTTGTGTCAGGATAAACGGAGCTTGCACGGACTGGTTTAACATCGAAAAAGGTGTGAGACAGGGATGTGTGGCTTCGCCATGGCTGTTTAACTTATACTTAGACAATTGTTTAAAAGATCTGAAAGAGAGTGCGTATGGATTAAAAATGAATGATTTGATCGTCAAATGCCTTCTTTACGCCGATGATCAAGTCATATTAGCGTTATCTGAAGAGGAGTTGCAGACGATGGTTAATGTTATGCATGATTCCCTGAAAATCAAAGGGATGAAAATAAATGTGAGCAAAACGAAAGTAATGGTTTTTAAAAGAGAAGAAAGTATGACAAACTGTGGGGTTTCGATTGAGGGAGAAAGAGTGGAACAAGTTAATGAATTTGTGTACTTGGGTTCAAAATTTGCTAGAGATGGAAAGTATGACGGTGACATTGAGCGAAGGGTGTTGGCAGGAAAACAAATGAATGGGGCACTGCATAGCTTTATGAATAGCCAGAAAGTGTCAAAAAAGGCACGTCTTGCGGTGCATAGAGGTGTGTTGGTTCCTACACTTATGTATGGTAGTGAATGTTGGGTTTGGCAGAAGAAGCATGAAAATAGGATTAATGCTGCGAAGATGAGTAGTCTGAGAAGTATAGCCGGAGTGACTCGGTTGGATAAAATTAAGAATAGTGAGATAAGAAAACGCTGTGGTGTAAAAGAAGATGTGGTTACAAAGATAGATAAAGGAATGCTTAGATGGTTTGGACACGTAGAAAGAATGGATGAAGGAAGATTGACGAAACAAATTTATAAGGCGAGTGTGAATAGGCAAATCGGTAGAGGTCGACCTCGGAGAACATATCTCGATCAGATCAACATTGTTTTGAAGAAAGGCCAGGTCAAGAGTACCAACAACCGAAGAGCATGTATGAGAGCACTGATGAAAGTAGAGGAAGCAAAAGATGTGTGTACGAACCGTAGCGGAAGTGAAAGGAAGTGGTCTCTGCCTACCCCTATGGGAAAAGGCGTGACTTTATGTATGTATGGAATCTCCTCTTCAATACGAGTTCATATGTAACACTTATGATTCTATGTAGTCTAGAAGATCTTAAATAAATAAAACAGAAGTATGGCAACGCCTAATGGTCTCAATAATTTTCATAATACAAACTATTTTTAATTACATTTAAACGTAACAATTGAAAGATAACATTTTTAACATAATGATTACTTAATAAAGTGTTCAAAATGTGCCCAGATAATTGTCCGTTTCCAGACTTTTGGTCCACTCTGTATAAGACAACTTTATCTTTCTTGAATTATGGGCGTACCCCGAAGATTTATTTGCAATAAAAAAATTACACCTTTACACCGGTATGTGCAGAAGAAAATAATTTTTTTCTTTTAAGAACCGTTTTGGTCTACTTTAATGTTGCTAACACAACCAATTTTCTGTTATCAGTTCCCTTATACCCGTCTTGACTGCCTCCAAATTGGCATCAATTGTTTTAATGCGGATCAGAATCAGGATCAGGATCAGATAAACAGTTCACGTTTTCGACGAAACCATAAGCTATCCGAAATATTTTTTTAGGGGGCAATCAAACTATATTTATTATGATTGTTGTATCTGTTTTAAAGGAGGAATAAACTGTTATTGTTTGATGTTTAATCATTTATATAATTGTATATAAGTACATCAATATTTGTCACCTATAGGAAGTAGTGACAAAAAAATGAATATCGATAGCTATAAAATTTACAATTAAGTGTTGTTTACTTGCTGATTTAAATAATTGATTTGTTATCCTGACCTTTTTCCAGTCTAGGCCTATGTTTATTAAAAATAAAATTGTACAATAGGTAGAACCTTTGATTAGTGGACCTTATAGGTGAAGTAAAAGCCATTGTTGAAGAGGTGAAGTTTGTGAAGCTGCAAGCAAATTAATGAATGAATGGACGTCCACACATACGTTGGTATGAAGCTGGAATTCATCATCCCGGCTACAACTCTGAGAAATTAGAGAACAAGGCAGATGCCTTAAAAAAAGAAAGAACTAGAAGAAGAGGTTACGCGTTTCGGGATCAGCGGATGCAGCGCCACCATCGAAAATTATTTGGCCCAATAGTTGAATAATTGATCCATTCAAATTTGACAGATCTTATTGTCATCGTTTGAAAAAATATATAAGAAACTGACCTAGGTACACTTTAAATTCGATCACATCATTATACTTGATTCAGACCTCTCGTATTCTTTTGGAGCTTCTTCGACAAATTTTGAATAGTTGTGAAACACTTTTTGGTGGTACGGATGTGTCCTATGATTTTTGTTCGGTTTTGCCTCCGTCGGCCCACCTGTGGGTCCGTTAAGGAAGAAAATGCTCGGTGACTCGACGTAAATGATTTCCAGATGTTAATAATTATGCCAGAGCAGTGTTAACGAAATTACTTAAAGCCGTATTAATACTAAGAGTATTCTCAAAAGGATAATTACACAATAATGGAAAATGGGGCGATTAGGGCTATGATGCTTTGTGAATGCCCTGAATATAAACAATAATCCGGATTAGAAAAGAGACGGAAATATTAAAAGGTTCTCTAGATCTTCCAAAGATTTCTGTTTCCCTATCCTGCTAATTAACTACTTAGTTTTCCTTTTGAGATAAGACAATGGAAATGGAATTTTGTTACTCACGACTTTCTGGAAGCGTTTAAGAGCCGGTCATTAATTACTGAATTATTAAAGATGTCACTTTTTCACAATTATCTGTTTTTGGAAGTGTGCGCTCTCTTGCGAGTGTGATGGCCACGTCGATGGCACTTTTTAATGATATTCCTCCATCTTAATTATTCAGGATACTCATTTTCGTTTGATAAGAGAACTTGAGACGGCAAAAATTTACCTCCTCGAACAGAAATCGGATAAGATCAGTTCAATTTTAAAACGAATGCAGTGAGTCGTTCAAGGAAAAAAGTATCTAAAAATGTTTATTTTTAATTGATGCAGTCTACGTGTTCAGTAAATAAACTCACGGACAGTATAAACGCAACAATATTACACAAAAAATTAATTTTTTTTCCACAACTGCCTGAGAAATGCCTCATTTTTTACTCGGATAAAAATAATTTCATTAAAAGTGCGCATGTGTCTACTTTTTTCCCTGTAAGCTATAAATATTTATAACTATAGCCTAGCAACGTATAATAATAAATAAAGTAAAGTTTAACCTTCACTCAAATTAATTAATTTAAATAATTTATTAATTTAAAGAAAAAAAATAGTCCAATTTGTTAGTTACAGCTAAAATATGACTCATTAAAAGATGATTGACTCTGACGTTGCTGAAGAAGAAACTCGAAATTGTAATGTAAGGATTCCACTAAAACTGATTGAAAATCTTGCTTCAGTCATCGTGGAAAATATTTTTTTTTCGTGTCGATCCAAATTAGGTAGTCAAAATTCAGCCTACAATAATCTGATCGTCTAATACTCCGATTCGAACTACGTCATCCAGTAATCCAAACAAAATACCTTCTGAAACATTAACATCTAATTCAAAAAATATACCATGAACCTTTGTGTCTTCACAACCATCGAAAAGATTTAAAGAAGATGATCGAATAAAACAGTCCGCTGAAAAAATCACGATCCCAGATGTACTAACAACAATGATATCTACTCCGAGTAATAAATTTAAAAAATGCAAGATTAATAACTTACTAATTAAAAATTATTATAAAAATAAATAAATAAAGTGAAAATAATTAATATTTTTTGGTATTTTGGTTTATTAATTTTGTAACTCGCTTCCTATTGTGCAGAAAGCGTCATTTTTGGCCCACAAAACGAAGCTGCCGCTTTCTGCCTACAGTAGGGAGAAAAATAGTATACACACCACGGGCATAAAAGTAAGAAATGTCTCAGAACACTAGGTGTGTAATCTATACATATAAAATGCTTTGTCCTGAATGACTGACTGATGGATCAACGCACAGCCTAAACCGCTGATCGTAGAGACCTACTTGAAGGGTGTGTTCTTGGTATGACCTAGAACCTAAGGGGGTGAAAAACGGAGGCAAGATTTGTATGGGACAACGTGATTCATTGGTCAAATCTACTTAAAATTTTGCATAAACATTCTTTAACAGAATTGATGGAAGATGTGTTTCGTATTTTATTGAAACTATTTGCCTAACAGGGTTAAAAAGGGGTTAAAATTATTTTGGGGGTGATTTGCATCAAAGTTGATATCAATACCCATTAGTGCTTTTGATTTAAATTACATTTTATTTGTACGATGTGTTTTCTCGGTAAATATATATTCGCTAGATTATTTTTATTAACTTTTCTAATAAGGGAAGCTTGGCCGGGTTGAGCTATTTAAAAGTAATAGCCGATAACATTAAAAATTACAGAAGTCCAACTTTTGTTTCGTCATAAATAAATAGAGACCTTATTCGTTTTTAGTTTGTTCGTTAGGAAAAAAAGTTAAATATACTTTTATTTCATATCGATTAGGTGGAAAACATAGTCGTCTCAACTTTATTAGGCATTACTGTGCATTTATAAATCCATTTGGCGTTTATATTTGGAGTGTAGCGTGAAGCATAATAGTATACTTACTGTAATCGTTTTATTGATTTTGCAGTAAATTTCAAGATAATTGGCGGGGACTGCTTATTCTTATAAATAAGTTTATTGAGCAGGCGATTGTTTGATAAGTAACATAACTATTTTACAATTCGTCCAACACTTAAAAATACCACATATTTTCATAATACCCATTTGAAAAACGTAATTTTATTTCTCCTGGTTAGTAACACTCTTACAGTGTGAATTTATTTTAAACATCTTTTTGAACATGAACTGCTATTGCAAAATATAAAGAATGTATTGGCTTACAGGCTGATAATCCCAAACGTCACCACATTGTAGATTGTAGATTAAAGGGGGAGTCGTGAAGGCTATGCAGCCTCTCAAGCACCTCGACCCTTTCATCCATCTTGGATCCATCAGTGTACCACACTAAAGCATCCCTTCCTAGTTGAGGTCCGTTCTCTGTGCAAACTTGGTGGTTGTTTATAACCACTTCAAACTGCATTTCGAAGTCGTACCTAACTGGCATGATATCTGTCGGCTTAGACATGGATTCTAGAGAAATATTTTCCAAAATCTTTAAATGTCCAAAACGTCAGCACATAAATTGCTTATATAAAGGGTGATTCATTAAAAATGTCCAAGCTCTGAGTTGTGGATTCTAGACCTTAAAATGCGATGATTCTGCCCAACATGCCTCACACAAATATTGTTAGTTTCCTAAATATCCCTGGGTGTTTAAAGTTTAAATATGGATTTTGATTTTCGCTTTTTATGGCTTTATAATTTTTATTTGAAAATGGGCAATTGTACCCTTATTGGCATAAGGATTGCCAATTTGGACTCTTATTTAGCATTGCTAATAGAGGATGTATAAGCAAATTGTAAAATCCATTTGGACCTTAAATAAAGTATTTTGTTTTGTTTTTTAATAATTTTGGATACTTGGATTTAAAGTTAACGAAAGACGAAAAGTATGACTGATATTGAGCGAAGGGTGTTGACAGGAAAACAAATGAATGGGGTGCTGCAAAACTTTGTAAGCAGCCATAACGTGTTAAAAAAAAAATGACTGGCTGTGCATAGAGAAGTGCTGGTTTCTTCAATTATGTATGGTAGTGAATGTTGGGTTTGGCAGAAGAAGCATGAAAGTAAGAGCAATGCTGCGGAGATGAGTAATCTGAAAAGTATAGCTGGAGTATTTATGAAAAATAAAGTGACGATAGTGTGATAAAGAAACGCTGTGGTGTAAAAAAAAATGTAGAAAAATTGATTGTTAAAGGAATGCTTAGATGGTTTGGTCACGTAGACAGAATGTGTAAAAGAAGACTGACGAGCAATCGACGAATTACAAAAAAAAGTGATCTCTGCCTATCCCAACGTGAGAATAATTTATTAGTTGTTATTAAACCATAATACAAAGTGTGATACCTTATTGAAAAGAATTAAAATTTTGCTTTTTTTAGAGAACAGAAGGTCTCTAGAAAACTTCTTTGGATTTAAATTTAGTAAAAGAACAAGATATGGCGAAATTTTAACTGAGACACCCAGTAGGTATACAGCAAAAAATGTAATGAAGACTTAGGGGTTCAGACATAAAGAAATGACTTAAAAGTAATCTTTCAGTTCATTATCTTTCTCACAAACACTTTTGTTTTTATTAAGCCTCATGCAACTAGATGAAGGTTCGTTAATTATTATTCTCCTTGGAGTATTTCGTATATAAAAGTTTTGGTTAAAATTGTAAAATAATTACATAAATGTTTTGCGGTAGTTTAACTACAAGTTAGGTGATTCCCCGAGGAAGAATTTTTTCGTATTTCCATTTCAAAACGAATGAGAATTAATGTGTTGATATAGCGAACATTCTTAGTGAACAAACGCGAATAAGTATTTTGCAAACTATGCGTCTTCATTAATAAAATAATAGTTTTCCTCGCCAGAGAGTAATATGAAGGAACTATGTATTGCTGGGAAGGATACATTTTATGTCCTAACCATCACCAGCGACAATTTGTCAAAAGTTAGGCCCCAACGTTTAGTCCGGGCAACGAATTCACTTCAATAAGTTGACGACAAAGGAAAGTGAAATTTAGAATAAAGGAAAAAATATGGTATTTTTATGGATTCTTTTTTACGTAGTGATCCAGGAGACTCCAGATACTGTACCAACCTAAGAAGTCCAAAAGTTCAAAAGTTCGCTAAATGTATAAAACATGATGGAGAAACGCTTCATCGGGCTATTCACAATTTGATAGAAGCAATATAGCGAGCAGAAGAAATACCAAATGAATGAAAAGAAGGAGTCATAGTTTCCATGAAATGCGCCCACTATCGGAGCATTAAACTGCTCACTGTTGTAGACCATTAATGTGGATTTAGGGGAGGTCGATACACCATAGATTAAGTG
The DNA here is from genome assembly GCA_950111635.1 of Agelastica alni. Classification (NCBI taxonomy): domain Eukaryota; kingdom Metazoa; phylum Arthropoda; class Insecta; order Coleoptera; family Chrysomelidae; genus Agelastica; species Agelastica alni. The sequence goes on along the minus strand of OX467719.1, from coordinate 11,048,645 downwards.
TTTACCATCAGACAGCTAATGAAAAAATGTTGGGAATTTAATCAAGATCTCCACCAACCATTTATAGATTTTAAACAGGCGTATGACAAGATTCATAGAGCGGAATTATGGCAAGTATTGAAGGAAATGGGCTTCCCAAAGAACTAGTCATTTAAAAGCAGTTTATAGTTTATATAGTGATCATTGTTAAAATTGTCTTAATGTTTGATCTTGTTGACACATAGTTTATCTAAATTTTTAAGAAGGCAAATTAGCAACAATCTTAAACGAAATCATGCCGTCGTGGATTCCTAAAGAAACCGTTGCTCGGTCTATAGCCCGCGGCAATTGCTCAAAAGTTAGAACGTTCCTGGACCGAGAGTTTTAGAATTATTGTTCAAGCTGCGCCCGTCCCCTCCACATGGACAGAATTTTAATACGGGAAACGTTAAATTGAGAACATTTCGCGACGTTCTACAAATCTCGCAGATTAAGTTCTATTAAGAAATATGTCGCGGAAAAAATTATTTTAAAGTTGCAGTCGTTAATAATTGAGCGTCCAAAGAAATTTCAACCAAAAAAACTAAGAAAATATAATCGTTTCTTATTAAGACGGTTTCTTTTTTCTATCGTTAAATTATTAGCTAAATTATGAAATAACTTGAAACTTGATAGCATCCACTTGTTTCTTTTTCACATCGACATTCTTTTTTTCGTGGATTATTAATAATAAATAAGTCAAAGGAAAGTATCTGCCTTTCAAGTTAATAAAAAATTGCACTTTTTTTACTATCACGAGTCGCCAATATTTTTATTAATAAAGTAATTGAAGACACGAGTGGATGAAGGATAAAGTTTTGAGAAAATTGGGGTTAAAATTTTTATGTAATTTTTTCTGTGCTAAGCTTATTAATAAGTTAGTGTTTTTTTTCAGAGGTGAAGAAAATCCTTTATGGAGAGGTTATGAGTCCGAAATCTCAAGGTCTACTGTGAGACTCCACTGACTGTGTCAGGACTACTCACTAAAAACTCCACCCCTATTTAGTTACGTCTGGCTATTGCCTCCGGTGACACTTGGGCCTGTTGGCCCATTGTATCTTGCCTATGTGTTTTTGAATCATTGTACAATGGAGACCAGCCCTGCAGACCACCCGGCAAGGACCCAAAAACAGCAAAACACACACTGCGCCGCCGCGAGGTACTGGTCCAAAAAAGACAGGCAGTTCCCGGGACCCAGAACCACGCTGCACCCAATCCAGTACTCTCCTACCTTGTACAAGTTTGTACAAGTTCTGTACTGGGTGGTTACCCAAGAACCGCCCATTCCCCCCCAGCGCACCGCAGCAGCACATCAAGCGCTCCACCGCCCCCGGATCCCCAACGCACAACCCGCAGGCCAGGCCTCCATTATACAGTCTTAGCTAATTCCTGTTTATCGGTAACAGTTCTGCCGTCCTTTTATCGCACGGTCCTTTGATGTATTATTTCCCGTGTTTTTTTCCTGGTATACGTTTCCAGTAGTTTTTGTGTTTTTCCGAACCTCTTCTTGCAAGTTCGTCTACTTCCTCATTACCTGCAACTTCGTGGCGTCCTGGAACCCGTATCAGTTTGACGTGATTACGGTCCACCAGCGTTCTCAGTTCTTCTTTGCAATCAACGAGTATGGGGAAAGGGGTAGTTCGGCCATGAGGTGCCCCCTGCACAGGACTAAGGCTGTCTACTACAGGATTTCGCCTGGTTTCCCCACCGCCATGCATCCATCAGCACGGGTCGCATAACAGTTTGGATTGGGAGTCTTTTAGTCGCCTTTTACAACAGGCAGAGACCATACCTGGGATCTATTTTATTTTCCCCGTATCCCCAGGGGAAAATAAGTTATTATGTTTATAGTTATTTATTATAAATTGCGTCTTTACCCTTCAGTCTCGTGCCAAAGACTGCCAAACTACCTGCTATATCCCGCACCCCTTCTCGTCTTCCTATTTTAGGTACCCAGCTAAACAGATCTTTCTGTTCAAAAAACACTCGTTTATGACTACACCGATGGACCTTGCATGCAGGGTGGATCCAAATATATCTTACACAATATAGGAGAATTAAATATATCGGTGCATTTTGATTAAATCAGTGGTAAAAGAAATAACAAATTTTTAACTTTTCGCTAATTCTCCAGTCAAAAAAAGTTTCAAAATTATGTATCGCGTGGTACATTTTTGCCCCTCCAATGGGAATATTTATAAAAAGTTAAAAACATTCCTTTTGTTTTATCGCCAGTTTATACCTGGCGATATATTTATAGTGCCTTGTAAAACTTGGGAAAATATAAATTCTAATGGATATTTGCGGCTTATCATATCTTTTGCATACATTACAGGAAAATGGGAAACGAGGTGCCAGGGGAACACTACAAAAGGTAATAAATTTAAAAAGTATTAAATCTTTTACCAATTTCGATATGGTTTTGAATTGTTGGCGATGAAAGGGAACGACAAGCGAACAATTTCCCGTGGGGGTGGACAGAAACCACTTTTTTCACTCGCTACGATTCTTACTTACGTCTTTCGTTTCTTCTACTTCCATTAGCGCTTTCATGCATGCTCGTCGGTTGCTAGTACTCGTGAACGGGCCTTTTTTAAAACGATTTCGATCTGGTAGAAATACGTTCGCCTAGGTCGACCTTCACCGACTTGCCCATCCACACTCGCCTTATAATATTCCATTATTTATCTTTGTTACTATATCTTTTTTTACATCACACTGTTTCCTTATCACACCATTCTTTTAGAACTGTGACATTACCTTTCGCCAACGTACTATCAGAAAGATTTTGCTGGGTCTCAACACCAACAAAGCCTGTGGATCTGACGGAATCCCGCCGATTGTTCTCAAGAAATGTGCCCCCGAACTAACACCTGTTCTTTGCAAGTTGTTTAACCACTCTTACAATTTGGGAGTATTTCCGTCCAATTGGAAAATTGCAAGAGACAGCCAGTCCCTAAAAAAGGCAAAAAGACCCTACCTAGCAACTACAGACCTATATCACTGCTATCTATTATTTCAAAGGTCATGGAAAAAGCCATCAACATCGAGCTCATGAAATATCTGGAAGACTCAGGAATTATCAATGATAGGCAATATGGCTTCCGCCATCAGAGATCAACTGGTGATCTGCTCGCATACGTCTTACATATATGGCAGCTATCTATTGAAAAGTATGGAGAAACTTTAGCTGTGGCATTAGATATCTCCAAGGCGTTCGATCGAGTTTGGCACCAGGGACTCCTCGCCAAGCTTCCATCTTATGGCTTGCCCCCTCAGCTGTGTTCTCTGCTTGCTAGTTTTCTTTCAAACAGGTCTCTCCATGTAGTGGTCGATGGAGTTTCATCTGACACTCTACTCATAAAAGCTGGTGTTCCGCAAGGATCCATTCTAGCACCAACACTATTTTTACTTCACATCAACGACCTATTGAAAGCAACTTCATGTCCCGTACACAGCTTTGCCGATGATAGTACCCTCCATACCGCTTTCTCTTCCAGGGCCCCTATATCAGCCCGTGAAACCAGAAATGAACGAGGAAGAAATGTTAACAATATAAATATGGACTTAGCAACAATTCTCGAATGGGGATCCAATAACTTGGTAGAATTCAATGCAAACAAAACACAAGCATGTCTTTTCTCTAGAAAAGCTGATCTCACTGTGCCTAACATAATTTTGTCAGGAGTAACCATACCACTGAAGTCATCCATATCGATGCTTGGTATTACTATCAGCAATAACCTTTCCTGAGAAAATCACGTGAGGTCCATTGCCAAAAGTGCAACCCAAAAACTTGGTTTTTTGTTTCGTGCCAAGAGCTATTTCACCTCCAGTCAGCTGCTTATGATCTATAAGGCACAGATCCGACCTGTACTGGAGTACTGTTCCCATATTTGGAGTGCAGCACCTAAACATATCCTGAAGCTACTGGATTCTGTCCAAAAAAGGGCAATTCGTCTCGTCGGTGATGCCTCGCTTACAAACTCGCTCACTTGTCTGGAACACCGTAGAAAAGTTGGCGATTTGTCTCTATTTTATAGATATTTTCATGGGCGATGCTCTTCTGAAATATCAACAATCGTTCCTCCTTTGGCAGTCTCTTCAAGATTAACCCGTCAAGTTCAGTCTTCACACCCCTTCGTGGTCACTTTGGAGACCTGCAGAACATCACTTTCCAAAGACTCATTCATCCAACGAATTGCGAGGCTTTGGAACTCATTGCCTAGGGAGGTGTTCCCCGAGGCATACAACCTCCAGAAATTTAAGAAGAACACCAACTCCTACCTTCTTTCCCTTGGTTCCCACGATGTTCTCTGAACATTACAGGATATCCCTTTTCGTGGGAACCAGAACATAAAAAAAAAAATTAATTTTCTCGTCAGTAATTTTATTCCTTTGTCAAAAATTATTTTTTACTTTAATTAACTGTAAAAGCGTGATTTTTAGTTTTTTTATACTATAATTTATGTTTCGATTTTTAGTTCGATTTGCTTTACTCACTAAAAAAATTATGTATTAAATGGTAAAAGCACAAAAAGAATGTATCGGCCGGGAAACGAACCCGGGCTGCCCGCGTGGCAGGCGAGCATTCTACCATTGAACCACCGATGCGATGAACTGTGTTAATATTTGTTCTGCGCGCAGGCGTTGTTCACGCACTATTTCTATCTCTCTTACTCTCATGCAAAGGATCCCTGAAGAAATTTATGAATCCTGGCGAAACTAATCAGGATAATTGAATATTTTGATCGAATTATTGCATTTTCGTCGGTATTTGAAAAGTGTGCAAAGATTAAATTAAATCTGATTGCTTAAAGTAGGGCAAAATCGAGACCAAATAGTCAGTTACAAACATACATACAAGCAAAGAAGCAAACAAGATACAGGTGGAGCTAATATAAGCGTGTTAAAATGTAAGAATGTTGAATTAAAAAAGAAAAAAAGATAATCTAAAGATAAGCTGTGTACAGTTGAATAAAATGACCTTTACCCTGACGTCACTAACAATCAACAGTAGTGAACACAAACTTTATATACCTCATCCTTTTTTACTGACAGTAGAAAAACATTATACAATATGTACACTTGTTTTTCAAGCAATGACATACGTTCTTTTGTATCTTTAATTATGACCTCTAAATGTTGAAAAGAGCGCCAGTAACGATTAATCGTAAGAATTTATTTTGACTTCTTATAACAACTGTCATTATTTTGATACGTCTAATTTGTTCAAAGCGTTTTATTATTTGCATTCAGATAAATTCTATACAATCGGTTTTTTGCAATACCTCTAATTTGTTATTTTGATTTTACGGTGAAAAATTCCTTGTTTTGCATTTAATAAATATTTTTAACATAACCTTACTTTTTAGACGGTGGCTACACTTTCGTGAAACGGGAACATTATTTATGGTAAATTTATATAGTCAACTAAAGTAAGATTTACGTACACAACCAAGAAGTAAGAAAGATACATGCATGTAAACACTCTTAAGAGTCTGACGATGATTTCTAAAATACCTAATCTATATTGTATTGTAAATTTCGGATCGATAATAAATGTATGAATAGTAGTGTACATTAAATACATCAAATACATTAAATTATGTGCTGTTTTAAATTTAAATAAATTTATTCAAATGAAAGATTCATAGAAATTCCTACTCTCTTTAATGGTTACAGAATAGTTTTTTTTGTGTATTAGTAGCAGACAAAATAATTATTAGTGAATATTATAGGAATCTTATCTAAATTTTCGACTATTTTAAAACAGTAATATGGAATTATTTAAATTGACTTTAACGAACAACAATATTAAGTTATTTATAAAGCAAAAAAAGTACTGACAAGATAAACAAACAGTGGAAATATTTAGGCACACGACAAACAGTAGTCATTTTTGACTCATTGATTCATTTCGCGAGGTTTGTAGGTATGACGTCAGTGTAAAGGTCAATTTTTTCTACTGTAATTAAGTCATTAATAGTATGACAAGATGGCTGATTACTTTTAAAAAAGCTCATAGGAGACACAGACGTTGATAAAAAAATAAAATTATTTCAAAAATCTAACACGTTTAATTACTTTGAACAAAGTGACAGCTTTTAATTATTATTTACATTTTTTCTGGTTGAAATTGAAATGATAGTCATTTGGTTTGGAGCGAGCTATTAGGGCAATATATATGGTTGCCTTTACTAAAAGCATATTTGCTGCAATTTGTGGAATTCATGTTATTGCCAGCACTTCGGTAAGGAAGGCTTTAAATTTAAAATGTAGACGTTTATTTAATACGAGAGGAAATAAGAAAGAATTTGAACGTATCCAGCGGAGTGTACTCGAATTGAAATAGCAAATAAGGCTTCCTTAAAAAAATGTCATTCAATTTGGGTGAATTTGGGTTGTTTGAGGTGGTAACGCTCTACTGACATCGTTCATTGTAAACTTATTTATCTGTCAAATGGATAACAACGTTGCCATTTACTTAGCAAATTTTGTACGGGATGAAATATAAAAGATAGATTTATTTTATGTTTAATATTTTAACTGTTTATTTTATGTAAAGGAAATATACATACATATAGTCACGCCTTTATCCTGTAGGGGTAGGCAGAGACCACTTCCTTTCACTTGCTACAGTTCTTACACACATCTTTTGCTTTCTCTACTTTCATCAGTGCTCTCATACATGCTCGTCGGTTGTTGGTACTCTTGACCTGGCTTTTCTTTAAAACAATGTTGATCTGATCGATATATGTTCGCCGAGGTCGACCTCTACCGACTTCCGTCCATTCACACTCGCCTTATAAATTTGTTTCGTCAATCTTCCTTCATCCACCACAGCGTTCTCTTATCCTACTTTGCTTTACTTTCTCCAAGCGAGTCACTCCGGCTATACTTCTCAGACTACTCATCTCCGCGACATTAATCCTATTTTCATGCTTCTTCTGCCAAACCCAACATTCACTACCATACATAAGTGTAGGAACCAACACACCTCTATGCACAGCCAGACGTGCCTTTTTTGACACTTTCTGGCTGTTTATAAAGCTATCCAGTGCCCCATTCATTTGTTTTCCTGCCAACACCCTTCGCTTAATGTCACTGTCATACTTTTCATATCTCGTAAACTTTGAACCTAAATACAAAAATTCATTTACTTGTTCCACTCTTTCTCCCTTAATCAAAACTTTACAGTTTATCATGCTTTCTTTTCTTTTAAAAACCATTACTTTTGATTTGCTTACATTTATTTCCATTTCTTTGATTTTCAGGGCATCATGCATAACATTAACCATCGCCTGCAACTTCTCTTCAGATTACGCTAATATGACTTGATTAACGGCGTAAAAAAGGCATTTGACGATCAAATCATTCATTTTTAATCCATACGCACTCTCCTTTAAATCTTTTAAACAATCGTTTATGTATAAGTTAAACAGTCATGGCTAAACCACACATCTCTGTTTCACACCTTTTTCGATGTTAAACCACTCCATGCAAGCTCCGTTTATCCTGACACAAGCAGTAAAATCCTCGTAAAGTGATTTCAGTACTCGTATTAAACTACCGCTCACCCCGTACATAGACAACGTCGACCACAATTCATTCCTTACCACTCTGTCATAGGCCTTTTCTAAGTCTATAAAAGCGCAATAGACCTGACTTCTAGCCAAGAATTTTTCGACTATAAAGGAAATATAACATTACGTAACATTTTTTATGTTGGGTTATGGGTTTCAACGTTGCCAGTCATTTTGTACATCATATACAGGGTGCCAGTGAATTATTAAACAAAATTTTTTTTTGATTTTTTGTCCTTTAAAGTTTTTTTTATTTTTAATACCTAACTATTTATTCAATGTTGGTAAAATTTTAGATTTTGTAGGATATTTTATCGGCCCAATGAGTACCAATGTTGTCAGTTATTTTCGATATCATATACATGGTAGCATTAAAATTATTAAGGAAATTTGATTTTCATTAAATGGTCTAGATTTTATTTTAAATATCAAGAAAATATTACATTTATTTTATCTGTCCAATGGGTAACAACGTTGCTAGTTATTTTGTACATCATACAGTGTGTACAAAAAGTGTTGGGTTTACATAAAAAAATGTATGAAAGTTTTTTCAAATGGTTTAGACCATTTGTCGATTAGAAGTATACAGGATGCACTGTTACTCCAAAAAAACTTATTGGCATATGTTCCCCAGTTCAGTTTTTCATAAAAAGCGCATAATTCTAACCTTATTTATTCCAAAGTTATTGAGAAAAATAATACAGAAACGTATTTATTACCTACCAAAATAATTAACAGGAACAAATTACTTATTATTCATATTTAATCTGATGTTCAAATTGTTTTCATTCTTTTATTTGACCATATCCAAGTCTATTATAAAAAGCTAATATGGTATTACGCAATTGCTGATTTGTTATTTTACGGACTGTTATCAGAATTCTATTTCTCAGTTCATCCCGATTATCAGGTTTTGTCTTGCACACAATGTTTTTGAAATATCCCCATTGAAAATGGTTCAAAGGCGATAAAGTGTGGTGATGCACCATTCTGCTAAAATCAAATGTCATTAAAATTGTTACCAACTGAATTTATTATTGCAGGAACTATTTGATTTTTTAACAAATCTAAATACTTTGGTCCGTTCAGATTGCCTTCTACAAAGAATGGTCCAATAACAGCTGATATCTGCCCAAACATTAACTTCTAAAGGCTTTTGTGTTTTATGTTCCCGCATCCATCTAGGATAAGTATCACTCCAATATATACAGTTGTGGCGATTAACTGTACCATTTAACATAAACGTGGCTTCATTGAAAAAGACTATTTCACTTGTAAAATGGGGGTTTGCATCTACCTTTTTCATTATAGTTTCACAAAATTCCATTCCGCGGTCATAATCATCATCAGATAATCATCAGTTACGGTCTTTGGTCGGCCAGTTTTAGGACGTTTTTTATTTTAACCCACTTCAAGAAGTTGTCAATCATTCAAACTGCAGTTTTAGAAGTAGTTGCGATTTGGATACGTATCATTAAATAAGTATCATCATAAATTTTTTACGATCATTGTAACCTCTTATCATAGGAATCATTATTCTTTTCTGTTTAAAAGTAACCAATTACAATAAACACCTATGACAATGGAAAATAATTCAAGACATTTAAAAACAATTAATGGTAGAAAAACCTACTAATTTTTTGACATTAACAATTTTTTTTAAATTTTAGTTTTAAACCACTGTAACTTTGGAACTATTAAGGTATAGTTATGCAGCCTCGACGGTTGGATTTGTAATTTAAAAGATGATGAAAAACTGAAAATATATACAGGCTGAACTATTTCAAAAATTACGTTAATAAGTTATTTTGTAGTAACGATGCACCCTGTATACGTCTAATGGACTTGGCAGATGGCCTAAATTATTTAAAAAAACTTTTATTCGATATTTTTTTTGTAAACTCAACAGAAACCGATATATTAGTAAGTTACCTTACTTTTTGTTCAAACTGTACCACTGAAATATTTATCTATCAAATGAGTAACAGCCTTGCCAATTATTATATACCTACATTATAAAATAGAAGTCACTGTAATATCAAAGGCATTATTTTTTATATATATTTTTCTAAAAAGTTTTTAATTTTTAATTTCTCAATTGCTTATTTATTGTTAAGGTGATTTTAGATTTAATAAGATTATTAATCTGTGAAACAGGTAGCAACGTTGCCAGTTTTTTGTGCATCATATACATAATGCCTCTGAAATATTAAAGGAATTCGGTTTTAATTTATTGGCCTTTAAATACTTAATACTTCATATTTAATATTCTGTTATTTTATACCTACATTATAAAATAGATGTCACTGTAACATAAATGGCATTTTTTTTAGATATATTTGACTAAAAGTTTTTAATTTTTAATTTCTCAATTTCTTATTTATTGTTAAGGTGATTTTAGATTTAATAAGATTATTAATCTGTGAAACAGGTAGCAACGTTGCCAGTTTTTTGTGCATCATATACATAATGCCTCTGAAATATTAAAGGAATTCAGTTTTGATTTATTGGCCTTCAAATACTTAATACTTAATTTTTAATATTTTGTAATTTTTTTTTCATAATCTCAAGAACAGATATGTTTTATATTTTGCTTACCTTCTGCGTGTCTGCCATGCGAGCCTCGAGCTCATGGAACTTTTATTGCGTTTCCTCAGTCTTCCTACGATCTTTGGCATATTCACTTCCTATTTAGTCTATAGTAGGATATTAATCAAATTATGCACTGGTTCACAATCACGATATCACAACAAACTGCAATAACTATATAAGCACACAGTACAAACAAAAATCTCGAAGAGTGATTACAAAAATATGTTAAATCGCCAAATTATAACATAATATCGCAATTAGAAAAAGTAAAATGTAATTGGCACTAACAAAGCATGACAATCACTGAACAATACGCGGGAAACAAAAGCCAAACGCCAAACCAAGCATGGAGCATGCGCAGATTGTGTCGCACTGGATTGGTGGGAGTGATCGGTATGTTTGTATGCTCTAGTGGTTTGTGGAAATGATAGATAGCCACAGTGTTGTCTGTTTTTTTTTAAATGACTAGGTACATGGAAAATTAATAATTGGATAGATATAGCTATCTAAATTCTAAATATTACAATAGTATTATTATATATGAGTGCTTGTCTTCCGTTCCGAGAAAAAATAGCAAGAACAAATTTTATTGTTTTAGGGTGACACCTACATATTTGAAAAAGTAAAGAATTAAAACATAAACAAACAGCCTAAAATATTTCTTTGTACAGAACATTAATAACTTATACCGTTTTAACAAAATATACAGGGTGTTAGTAAATATGTGCGACAAACTTCAGGGGGTGAAAAAATAATGACAGTTTGCATCATAAACGTATATCCATAAATACTTCATTACAGAGATACGGGGTGTTAGAGTTTTTCTTAAAAACTGACGATTTATTTATTGCTTTGAAACCGGTCGAGATATGCAAATAAAATTTAGTGGGTTTTAAGAGGTAGTTATTGCGCAACTTTTGTCGTGCAATTAAGAATTTTATGTTTATCATTGGCGCGCATACGGGTAATAATCACAATTTACCGAGGAAATCAAACATAATTTTGAATTTAAAATATCTCAGTGTCGTACCATTTTTTTTCTTTAAAAAAATTGAGATCATTACCCGTATGCGCGCCAATGATAAACATAAAATTCCTAATTGCACTTTAAAAAATGCGCAATAACTACCTCTTAAAACCCACCACATTTCCTTTGCATATCTCGACAGGTTTCAGAGCAATAAATAAATCGTTAGTTTTTAAGAAACGAAACAAACTGTCATTATGTTTTCATACAGAATCACCCTCTAAGTTGGCGCACTTAATTACTAACACCCTGTATATTATTCATTAATGCAACAAGTGTTTGTTGCTACATGCATATAATTAATAAAAAACTATTTAATTTTTTATTTACAATTTATTATGTTTTACTATAAAAAAAACACCTGCACAATATTATAAACAGTAAAACATTTCAAAAAAATATTTCGCAGCTATTTTTCATTAAATTTTTTATTGGTTAGGCCTGAAGTAATAATAGTAATGGTTAAAACTAATAAAAAATATGTATAAAATATGTAGTTTATGAAGACAAAGAAAAAGCGGATCTGCTGGCCGAAATGTTCAGCTCTAACTCAACCCTCGATACCAATGAAAAACAACCCCCAACGATACCTAGAATAAACGCATCAATGCCTGAGGTCACTATCCGCCATCGCACTATCAGGAAAATCATACGAAATCTTGACTCTAATAAGGCAGTAGGACCAGATAAAATTCCGACAATTGTCCTGAAGACCTGTGCTCAAGAGCTCACTCCAGTTCTCTGTAGACTCTTCAAGTTATCATACAGCAAAGGAGTATTTCCGTCCATGTGGAAAAACGCTAAAGTCCAACCGATTCCGAAAAAAGGAAAGAAGACTATTTCTGCAAATTATCGCCCTATTGCATTGCTCTCAGTCATATCCAAAGTTATGGAAAAAGCGATTAACACAGAACTTATCAAATATCTGGAGAAATTTGAGATAATCCATGACAGACAATATGGATTTCGACAACTTCGGTCTACTGGAGATTTGCTGGCTTATGTCACTCAGCTCTAGACAAACACTATTGAAAAGTTTGGTGAATCCCGTGCAATAGCCTTGGATATATCTAAAGCCTTTGACCGCGTTTGGTATCAGGCATTGTTAAGTAAATTATCTGCCTACGGTCTCCCAACCAAACTACGCCAATGGCTCTTGAGCTTTTGCAAGATCGCTCCTTACATGTGGCAGTTGACGGTATTTCTTCTAATGCGTTTCAAACTAATGCCGGGGTCCCCCAGGGTTCCATCCTGTCCCCTACCTTATTTCTTTTACACATCAACGACCTCTTGAAAACAACTACGAACCCCTTTTACAGTTACGCAGACGATAGCACACCTGTCTCAACTTTCACATCCTATCGACCACTTTCGGTGAATAATACAAATAGACTCAGGCAGGAACAGGTTAATTCCATCAATAGAGATTTTAAAGCAATCGACGAATGGGGAACCAAATATCTTGTTCAGTTCAACGCCCAAAAAACACAAAGTGCCACGTTTTCCAAGAAAGTGAATTCCTCAAATCATCCCATCAGAATGTCCGGAAATACCCTTGAACCAAGTCCCTACATCTCGATTTTGGGAGTCACGGTGTCCAATAATATGTCTTGGCATGACCATGTTGCTAACATCGCAAAGTCGGCAAGCCAGAGGCTAGGTTTTCTGTGAAAAGCCAGAAAGTTTTTTACTCCTGATCAACTGTTGACGACGTACAAGGCTCAAATCCGACCTCTACTGGAGTATTGCTCGCACATTTGGGGTTCAGCACCAAAGCATTCTCTTCGTCTTCTAGATTCCATTCAGAAAAGAGCCATTCGCTTGATAAACAGCTCAACTCTCACAGATACCCTTCACCCTCTAGAACATAGAAAAAGAGTTGCAGACTAGTCATTGCTCTACAGATATTTTCATGGCAGATGCTCCAGAGAAATAAAAACTCTTGTACCACCATTGGCCACATTCGGCCGAAGAACTCGGCACGCTGATCAGTCTCACCCATTTACTCTCAAGATTGACACTACAAGGACCAATCTTCATCAAGAATCCTTCTTTTACACGGCTGCTACGGAATGGAATAAGCTTCCAAATTCAGTTTTTCCAGAGAACTATGACCTGAAACTTTTTAAAAAGCGTCTCCACAATCATTTCCTTTCTATAATCCCTTCCCCTTCTAATAGTCGCAGTGCGGGCCGTCCGCGGCCCACACGATAGGTCTAACCTTTTTGCGACTATTTTCATAAAAAAAAAAGAATATGTTTTTGATTTGTTTGTCTTCTTTATTAGCAGACCTTGTATGTATACTACGACCTTAGTTGAATTTCAGAAATGTTTCTGGTATAATAATATACCGACTTTACGGATGTAAATAGTTCCTAACAACGAAATAAAAATGGAACGTCGACTTTTCTTCGTCAACACACTAAATAATGATAAAAGTCAGTCACTTATCTTCAAAAACTTATGATCGTTTGCGAGAAAATCCAAGGAAAGTCAGAATATACCCACACGCATTGAAAAACTTTTAAAGTGCATCTCTCAATACGTTCGGATTTTTCTTTGTCGCCGCCATTTTTCTACAAACAAGTTGGTAGGGTGAAACGGATGTAAAATCGTTAGGGAATATTATATATGTTTTTCTTTAAATCAGGTCGTTTGATATCGCTTCCATTTTTTATAACACGATTGTTCGAATGACTTGGGAATTTTACAGTTGCACAGCCCATTCGTTAATGATGCTGACAATGCTGAAAAACCGGCTTACATGAAAATCTGTCATTTTCTAACCTTGGTATTCAAAATCCAAATCAATGTTGGAACTGTTTTGGTTCATAGATCCAAATACACCCATATTTTGCTTTACGGCCTAGATACGTTCCGCAATACGAAAAGCTGTATAAGGAATCAATTACTCTAAAACAAATTACAGTTGCATCTTTGCAACATACCAAATTTCGAGTAATGCATAAAGTTGCAATTTTGCAACACGGTGTTTTTTCTCTAAATAAATATTTTTTGTTGTTTTAGATTTTTTTTAAAATATGTAGTATTAGTATGGGTACATAAAATTTCCTTTATAAAGAACTTAATCAAAATTAATAAAATCTTGCATTTGAGGGTTACCTAACCTAACCTAACCTAAGAGCCTATTCCAAGCCACAGCGCTTATAATGATAAAAGTATTGAAGTATTGCGTGGTCTGCGCAATAACTGAACTTAGATCCAATAGGGGTTTATGCTTTATAGAGTTTAGAGAGGTGGCAGCAACCACCAATAAAGATTTGAGGCTTTCTAGGGAGCTTTCGTGTGTGTATTTCTTTGACCGTATAGTGTTGTTGTTAACTTATAGTTATAGTAATGGGTCCGATTTTGCGAATCCCAAATTTTGACATAGGTATCTCAACATTTTAAGGTCTCCAGAGTCGAATACAATAGTTTTTAGGTGGACGTCTGTGTGTGTATGTACGTATATGTGCGTATGTTCGTATGTGCGTTCAGAATTATTTTTCGTCTCGATTATTTTGAGAACAAATTATGATATCGACGTGGAACCAATTGCATTCGACGGATAATTACGCAAATTAGAACTGATTAGCTTTTTAGCAAAATCGGTTAAGCTGCAATTTATAAATTATACTATTTTTAATACAGAATTTTTGAGATCTTTTGAATAATATGAATTTTATTAATAACAACAAAACATTTTTTCATTCTTTCCACTGGAAAGTTAGTCGTGTGGACCTCTCGGGTCGCACCCAGACCACTGATATTTATTTATTTTCTTATGTAAAAGCTAGTAACAATTTAAATGCTGTAAATATAAAAATGGATTACTAAAGACATTAAACGAATTTTTCGTGCTAGTTTTGTTTTCTTCCAAATCTCCCATCGTGAACAAATCATGAAACACTATAAAACGATTAGCTGACATTAAAAATTTAAGAGATCAATATTGCCCTCGGTAGGTAGATGTTCGATCTAAAATTATTTATTGCAGATATAAAATATTGTTCCAGACACGCATATGTGTGTTTTGAAAAAATATTTATTATGCTCGATGGGTTAGACTTTATAGGCCAAGCGAAAAAAAATACATTTGAGGGCGAGATCGAAGTGTAACAGTGGACTATAGTATTGAATTTGTTAAAGTTAAATAAAATTAAATTATGCGTATAGTTAAAGTCAGAGATTGTTTTTCTCTTATAATTATATATCAGTACCCATTAAAACCGGATACCTAACAGACGAACAGGGAAACTTAATATTGGAAATGGAACAAAAAAAGGACGTCTGGGTGAAGTACGTGGAAGAAACTTTCCAAGATGTACGACATGACACCGACATCATAATAAACATCGAATGCAAATCTAGACCTCTATTACAGTCGAGTAAGTAAAATATGCCATCAAAAGAACTAAAAACGGCAAAGCAACAAGCCCTGATGATTTTCATTCAGAATTCTTTAAACTTGTGAACGACAGCGGCATAAAATGTTTGACAAATATATTCAACATTGTATATAATACAGGCAGAATTTCTCAGAAGTGATTAGAATAAACTTTTATAAAAATTTCAAAAAAAACTCAATATGAAAAAATGTGAAGAATATAAGTCTAATGAGCCAATTACTTAAAACATTTCTAAAGGTCATGCATAAAAGAATTTACAAAAGGTTACTTTACTTTTTTTTTAAAAACAAATTTCTGAAGGCTCCCCCCCGTTTATTACGTGTGTGAAATATGGAGCCACGGTTAGAGTAAGTATTTTTTTTATACAAAATATATTAAAAAAAATTATTAATCTTTTTTGAAAGCAGAGTGTAAAGGAAACAGCAATGTTCTTTTCAGAACAGTTTTAGCATTGTTAATATAAATTTCCAAGTTTAAATCTTGGATTATTACGAATGGGCAGCTTCACCGCCAGTCACTCTATTGCCTGCTGACTTCCTAGCTCGTGGACGGCGTCGTTTTACTGCGTAGATGAGGAATCCTTCGATTTAAATACTTTAAATACATGGAGCTTACAGGTTTAAAGCCTCCTGTATCTTAAGAATAATTTCACTGGTTTGATGTAGTTTACTTGAGTATAGTTATGTGCATTTTACCACGTGGTGTTTTTTAAAGTATTGCTCTGAACGCTAGTGGTTATACCTCGGCTGAAGATATGCGAAGCGCTGTACTCTGCATTGCTTGAAGTTCGGAAAGAGAAAGAGACTCGAGAAGCCGGAACCGTTTCGAATGTGGCTTCTCGTTATAAATTAAGCGTTTTTGATTGGTCACTGTGATCGTCTAACTGCTTGCTAAGAATTGCGCGCGACGATTGGAATGTTCTCGAAATAATTGCACGTGTTCTTAACATGATCTATAAATAGCACGGGACCCTTTGTTTATACGAAAGCTAATTTTTACGTAATGAATGCGTGACTTTTAGTTGATTTTTGTCGGCGTCAGGGCCGTACTGAGTAGTTTAAAAATCAAGGTATTTCTCAAAGAGGAAGTACTGATTTCCAACATTTACAAAAAAATATAAAGGTTAAAAAATAAATAACATTTCAATCATGCAATACTTTTTGTAAATTTCAATTACATAGTAAAATAAAATATTTAATAATTTAATAAAACGTACCTTTTTAAATTCATCTAAATGATTTTCCAGTAAGGTTATAAAGACTTGTTAATAAATTCGTAATACCATCCATTATTGTTAGTTATTCGTATTTACTGTTTCCGTACGATTGCAATAATCTCCTAAATCAGTACTAAATAGTCCCATATTTATAAATACGTCGATCAATACACGCTTCAGCATACCAAGCGTCTCACTGAACGGTTAAAATCCCGGCTCCCGAGATAGAATTTCAATAATTATTTATTTAAAGAAAAATCGTACACACTTAGATAAGACATTTTATTTAAGTGAGTAAAATTTCGAAATAAAACTAAACGTTTAAGACGACGGCGACCTCTTGGACTTCATACACAAAGAATCTTTCCTCAGCCTATCACAAAATTTTGTCAAACATTTTTCTGTTTACATACACTTTCAAGAACTATGCCGTAATCCGCAGTTACTTTTCCAGCTGTGCTAATAAAAACCATAAGGGATTTTGATCGTACGCAATCTGTACAGCTTCAGTTCTCCACAAATGGCTATTCATCGTTGTAAAACTGACAGATATAAAAAAAATATTAGGTCAACAGATTGATTTAAAGTTTGTAAATTGTTTGTTTAATAGGTAAGCAACTCGGGGATCACTCCGGGATACTAAGTGAAACAAAAAACCAGCAAATTCTCGGGATGGTTCCTGACTTGCTAGCCACAAAAATACACGTAGAAAAGTCGTTCAAAGTCCTCTTTCCGAAGAGAGACGAATGGATGAGGGGACAAATCCTCTTCCCAGAGACTGAATACGTAATGTACACAGATGGCTCAAAAACCCCAGATGGAGTTGGGGCCGGTGTTTTCAGCAGGAAACCAAAGATTGAAATATCTACCAGTCTTGGCAGGTATGCTACAATCTTTCAGGCTGAAGTATTCGCTATCGAATTGTGTGCAAGAGAGTTGACCAACAGACCTCTAGTAAACAAAAACATAAATATAATATCAGACAGCCAGGCTGCTTTAAAAGCACTGAGCTCCAACAAGATAAATTCTAAACTTGTATGGAATTGCATCGAATCCTTAGAGTACCTTGGTGCGAACAACAGGGTGACCCTACTGTGGGTACATGGGCACCAGGGGGTGGAAGGAAACGAAAAAGCCGACACGCTTGCAAAACAGGGGGCCGAATCTGCGTTCACTGGATCAGAACCGGTTTTTGGAGTGCCGCCAAAACAATTATTTCGGACTGGGCGGAGAGGAAAATACTCACGTACTGGTCCGACATACCAGGGCTAACCCACTCGAAGGCGTTTTTACCGTTACAACCCTCGAGAAACACAACTAAGCAGATCCTAGAATGGAGCTGAAATGACCTGCGTATTCTAACAGGACTGCTTACGGGACACTGCCGTCTAAGATACCACCTCAGAAAGATAGATCTGAACCAACAAACGGACTGTCGATTCTGCTGCGTGGAAGACGAAACTGCTGAACATATACTATGTTCATGCCCCGGCCTGGGAAGAATAAGGTTCAACATATTTGGTTACACTAACCTAGAACCTACCGATTTTAAAAAATCTCACCCTATACAACCATGAACTTCGTAAGAAGGGCTGGATTGTGCGGTGAACTGTAGCCTCTAGGGGTGAGCCACAATAGACCTACTAAGGGTCGCGGTGGAGGGGCGACCACGCCCCACTCACATGAAACCTAACCTAACCTAGATAAAACGACTTTATCCAAATTTATTAGGGTATGCTGCAGTCTTTATACAACCAGGAGCATAAGTTTTACTTACAATGAGCATTAAACAAAAGCTGAAGAGCTCCGGGCTTTTTGAATATCTCACATATCTCAATTATCTCAGAACATTCTTTTTTTGATTTAGCCCAACTACAATGCAATAACTTTTTGGACTGCGTGCTGTTTGTTGTTGTTATCTTGTGTAATCACTTAATTATTTAGGAAAGTTAAAGTTGTAAGTCGAGTCTCTCTGTATTCTTGCGCAATTAGAACATTTTCATACCCACCGCACGAAGCTGGAGCTTAAGCTTTTATTTAGAATCAAATACCAATTAATACATATATTAACTTGCAGGCTGAAGGCCGGGATCAATTTCCAACAATTATTGCATTATTAAGCAGAGTTGGATTGTTTTGAAGAAAATAGGAGCGATGATAATTTCTCTCTTTCATTATTGTGCTGCATTTGAATGCAATTTAATATACAAGAAATTGGGATGGAGAAATTGCGGTGAGGTAACTAGAAAAAAAAATACGTTTGAAATCAAAAACTGAACTCCGAAAGGATATATATATATATATATATATATATATATATATATATATATATATATATATATATATATATATATATATATACATACATACATAGAGTCACGCCTTTTTCCCATAGGGGTAGGCAGAGACCACTTCCTTCCACTTGCTACGGTTCGTACACACATCTTTTGCTTTCTCTACTTTCATCAGTGCTCTCATACATGCTCTTCGGTTGTTGGTACTCTTGACCTGGCCTTTCTTCAAAACAATGTTGATCTGATCGAGATCCTATTTTCATGCTTCTTCTGCCAAACCCAACATTCACTACCATACATAAGTGTAGGAGCCAACACACCTCTATGCACCGCCAGACGTGCCTTTTTTGACACTTTCTGGCTATTCATAAAGCTATGCAGTGCCCCATCCATCTGTTTAAGTGCCAACACCCTTCGCTCAATGTCACTGTCATACTTTCCATCTCTAGTAAATTTTGAACCCAAGTACACAAATCAATTATATATATATGTATATATATATATATATATATATATATATATATATATAGCATTTTAGCATTATTTTACTTAAGGGTCATTGAATTATGTGAGGTACAAGATAATTTAGTAAAGTTTGTAACCTTCCCAGCTAATAATAACACGGGCTTTAATACTGATTGATTTCTGAAATAATATTATTAGCTAGTTAAAATACTAATATGTTACACACATACAGGCGCTTGTATACAGTATTAACTTTCCTATCGTAAGTATTTATCGAAATTTCTAATAGATACCTTTGCCTTTGTCGACCTCTAGCAACTTGCCGATAGACATTCGCCTCAAAAATCTGTTTTGTTCATTCTCTCTACGAGTCCGAACCATCAAAGCATGCCTTTATTTATCTTTATTGCTACATCTTGTTTCACACCACAGCGTTACCTTATCATAATATTCCTTACTTTATCCATCGGAGTCACTCGGGCTATTACTTCTCAGACTACTTATCTTCGCAGCATTGATTTTACTTTCATCCTTCTTCTGCCATACACCACCATACATAAGTGTAGGGTACCAACAATCCTCGTAAACTTTGAACCCAAGTATACAGACTCATTCACTTGTTTCACTCTTTCTTTTTCAATCAGCACTTCGCAGTTTGTCATACTTTCTTCTCTTTCAAAAACCATTACTTCCACCATTTACATTCACATTCATCCCTTTAATTTTTAGGTTTCATGCATATTATTAAGCACAACCTACAACTCCTCCACAGATAATAATAATAATAAAGGTCTTTATTATTTTCAAGTAATGTACATAGAAGTATTTACATATAAAAAAAGGTTTCCTGAAAATAAAGGGCGAAGTTCATTTTCTGTAGAGAAACAGTAGCTTCCCCACGAAAATGTTCTTCCTCTTAACCCTGATCCAGTGTTCCAAAGTGAACATTGCAGTGTGTAGCCTTCTGATTGACCATAGACAAAGATAAGAGAAAAGAGAAAAGGGATGATTATCTTTATACTTATAAATTTTTTTTTTGCTATCGAGGTAGAGGAATAGGTATCTAGACTTTTGTCTGTTTTGAATAGTTCTTTTTATATTCAGACCTGAAGCAAGTAGTACTGGGGTTCTTTATACTTTTAGGGACGAAGTTATACAACTGATAAATTTGGTAAGTGAATAATCGCCTGAATATTTTAGTTTTAAATTTAGTTGGGGATAATATGACCTGAACATCGGCGTGAATGGGCCTTTGACGATTAAATCATTCACTTTTAATTTCTAAGCACTTTCTTTAAAATCCGACCATGAATAATGTAACGATTTTGCGATACGCCACTGGAATGTAAGTAAGCAAGCTGGGCGGTTTAGTGACTTTACAGTCGATGACAAGGATGTTCCAGTACCTTCCTGACCAATCTCGAATTTTCGATAGAACAGTCTGGATACGGCTAGAAGATTCTCGTCTTTTCCCGATTCAACGTTAAATATATAAATTGGCGTTCGTTCGCGAGATACAGTTAGTTTTTTTAAAGTTATGATTGTGTTCGCTAGTTGACATAAATTGTATTGTAAAGTTATAAATAAATGTGCATATAAATTCGAACCCTGAGTGTTTTTAAATAAATGGTTACATTATTATTTATTTATTTAAAACTGCGGCCCTGAATAGACCCGTGGTGGAGGTTGCAAACCAAGTTCTCAGGTTTTTAAACCATGAGATCATCCTTCTACCTGGTCCTCTTTTTCCAAGCACCTTTTCCTGTAGGATAAGCTGCAACAGACCGTATCTTTCGCTGTTTCTCATGATGTGTTCTAAATATTCCAACTTCCGACTTTTGACTGTACTCATGATCTCCATTTCCTTGTTTAAATGTCCAGTACTCTTTTGTTTGTAACATGGACTGTCCAAGGGATTATTAGTATACGTCGATACATCATCATCATCATCACTCAGCTATAGTAGTCCACTGCTGAACATAAGCCTCTCGTTTATTTTGCCACTCTGCTCTATCTTGAGCCATTTGTATCCAATTACCACAGATTCTTTTGATGTCATCGGTCCATCGTGTGGGGGGGCGCCCTCTACTACGATAAGCTTCGTGCCTCGGACGCCACTCCAATAGTTTTTTAGACCATCTTCCGTCAGTTCTTCTAGCTACGTGGCCAGCCCAGTTCCACTTTAAAGTTGTTATTTGGCCTGTTCTTTGGCGAATAATCTCATTTGGTATTCGGTCTCTGAGGGAGATACCCAGAATAGCCCTCTCCATCGCCCGTTGGTTGACATGCAGTTTCTTTGCTGACTTTTTTGTAAGCGTCAATGTTTCGGCTCCGTATGTCATCACTGGTAATATGCACTGATTGTCTACTTTTCGTTTTAGACTTATGGGAATATCCGACTTGAAAACATACTTTAATCTTCCAAAGGATGCCCACCCCAAGCCTACTCTCCGGAGAAGTTCGCACGTCTGGTTGTCCCGTCCTATTCGGATCTCATGACCCAAATATTTGTAGGCGGTGACCTGTTCAATAGATTTGCTTCCAATAGTTATGTTTTTACTGGGGACTAGGTTTGTCATGACTTGCGTCTTTGCAAAGTTAATTCTTAGGCCAACTTCCCTTGAAGCATTGTATAATTTTTCCAACATCATGGACGCTTGATCTATACGGTCGATACAGCCACATCTCAAATGCGTCCACCCTTTGACTGGCTGCATCTGTTACAGTCCATGACTCAACTCTATATTTATAGAAACACAGGAAACACATAGCATCAAAGAGGTCGTATTTTAGTTGTTAAGTTCAGAAACAAGGCATTTAAACAATTTCGACATTTTAAGGAATGCAGTACGTGCTATTTCTATTCGACTTCGTATTTCGAGAGAATGATCCCAACTCTCGTTGATTATAGTTCCCAAATATGTTGTAGTCTCTACCTGTTTGTTAAAGCCCGCAGACCCATTTCTTTCCCACTTTTTCGAACACTTACTTATATAGTATACAGTTTTTTTTTTATTTTTTTTCATAGGTGAAGAAAATCCTTTAGAGGTTATGAGTCCGAAAGCTCAAGGTCTACTGTAAGACTCCACTGACTGTGTCGGGACTACTCACTAAAAACTTCACCCCTATTTAGGTCCGTCTGGCTATTGCCTCCGGTGACACTTGGGCCTGTTGGCCCATTGTATCTTGCCTATGTGTTTTTGAATCATTGTACAATGGAGACCAGCCCTGCAGACCACCCGGCAAGGACCCAAAAACAGCAAAACACACACTGCGCCGCCGCGAAGCACTGGCAGTTCCCGGGACCTAGAACCACGCTGCACCCAATCCTTTACCTTCGTACCTTAAACAAGTTTGTACAAGTTCTGTACTGAGTAGGAACAATGTAGTCACCCAAGAACCGCCCATTCCCTCCAGCGCACCGCATTAGCACACCAAGCGCTCCACCGCCCCCGGATCCCCGCCGCACAACCTGCAGGCCAGGCCTCCATTATACAGTCTTAGCTGATTCCTGTTTATCGGTAACAGTTATGCGTCCTTTTATGGCACGGTCCTTTGATGTATTATTTCCCGTGTTTTTTTTACCTGGTATACGTTTCCAGTAGTTTTTTTGTTTTTTCGAACCTCTTCTTGCAAGTTCGTCTACTTCCTCATTACCTGCAACTTTCTGGCGTCCTGGAACCCGTATCAGTTTGACGTGATTACGGTCTACCAGCGTTTTCAGTTCTTCTTTGCAGTCAACGAGTATGGGGGAAGGGGTGGTCCGGCCCTGCACAGGACTAAGGCTGTCTACTACAGGATTTCGCCCGGTTTCCTGTAGGCTCCGTTAGCGACGGTGCTTCCCCACCGCCATGCATCCATCAGCACGGGTCGCATAACACTTTGGATTGGGAGTCTTTTAGTCGCCTTTTACGACAGGCAGAGACCATACCTGGGATCTATTCTATTTTTCCCGTATCCCCAGGGTATATAGTATACAGTTACTTGTCCGTCAAAAACTTATAAGTGGCACCATCTATTGGTATTTCTGGAAGGTTTCATTTTGTTAAAATTGTCGAGCATTTAAATTAAATTATTGGTAAAATAAAAATGGATTTAAGTTTTTTTCCTCGCCATACCTATAAAACACGAAAGTATAAAAGGCAATAAGGCAATTTTTACCAAATGGAAACTACGATAAAAAATCGAAAACTTTTTAGCTGTAGTAGGCACCTGCTGCTGCCGCTTCATATTTTTATCTTTAATTTTATATACTATTTTAAAACGAAATGAAACTGATGTATTTTTGCTCATCACCATATATTGGGATACAGAAAAGATTCCTTTGTTACCACTGTATCGCCTATTTTTTGGTTAACTTTTAGTGGGAGGAAAGTTCCAAAGGCTTTCGTATCGAGGTTAAATTAATTCGGGCTGCCAAAAACATTTTTTCCCTCTTATTTAGTTTCAAAATTCGGGCTACGCCCTGAGATAAGCAAGGCGTGTGTGGCAAGAGAACAACCAAACACTTGGTGTGAGAAACGTAAAAGAAATTCACAATATTGCAATGATAACATTGTTTAGACAAATGAATCGTTCGAATGATAGGAGAGCATTGAAGCTCACACTCTATTATGCATTAATTTCAACAAATACATTATCAGGTGTCTGAATAGACGCACAACACCGGCGAATGCCCAATTGAAAGGAATCATCACAGTGGAAAATGATAGTGAACTTCCATATAAATAGTCTGATGGGCGTAATTTCAATTTAACGCTGCCTTGATGATTTTAAATAAAATTACCAATTAAGTTAGCTGCATATTTCACATAGGGTGTTTAAAAAATATTTCAAATTTAAGCTATGCAGATGATACCCTTTTGGTTGCGAGTAATGAAAAAGAACTGACGATGTTCCCCGAAAGACTCGAATCTGTGAGCTTAAGATATGGGTTGCAAATAAACTACAAAAAAACAAAGATCATGATTATCAACCGAGAACAAGAGGATCGTGAGGATCGTGTATCTAGGGTCAATAATAACATCGAATGGGGATTGTGAACCTGAAATTCGTAGACGCATTAAACTGCTATGAGCTAACTCACCAGAGTATGGAAAGATCGCAACATCTCGATCCAAACAAAAAAAGCTCTAGTAAAATCACTGGTTTTCTCAGTTTTTTGGTACGCTTCGGAAACGTGGGTGATCAAGGCCGCTGATCGACGGGAAATCGATGCGTTTGAAATGTGGTGTTGGTGCAGAATGTTAAGAATCCCATGGACTGCTCGAAGAACAAACACAAACGCTTATGTCACTCAGCTCTGGACAAACACTATTGAAAAGTTTGGTGAATCCCGTGCAATAGCCTTGGATATATCTAAAGCCTTTGACCGCGTTTGGCACCAGGCATTGTTAAGTAAATTATCTGCCTACGGTCTCCCAACCAAACTGCGCCAATGGCTCTTGAGCTTCATGCAAGATCGCTCCTTACATGTGGCAGTTGACGGTATTTCTTCTGATGCGTTTAAAACTAATGCCGGGGTCCCCCAGGGTTCCATCCTGTCCCCCACCTTATTTCTTTTACACATCAACGACCTCTTGAAAACCACCACGAACCCCATTTACAGTTTCGCAGACGATAGCACACTTGTCTCAACTTTCACATCCTATCGATCACTTTCGGTGAATGATACAAATAGACTCAGGCAGGAACAGGTTGATTCCATCAATAGAGATCTTAAAGCAATCGTCGATTGGGGAACCAACAATCTTGTTCAGTTCAACGCACAAAAAACACAAAGTGCCACGTTTTCCAAGAAAGTGAATTCCTCAAATTATCCCATCACAATGTCCGGAAATACCCTTGAACCAAGTCCCTCCATCTCGATTTTGGGAGTCACGGTGTCCAATAATATGTCTTGGCATGACCATGTTGCTAACATCGCAAAGTCGGCAAAGAGCCATTCGCTTAATAAACAGCTCAACTCTCACAGATACCCTTCACCCTCTAGAACATAGAAGAAGAGTTGCAGACCAGTCATTGCTCTACAGATATTTCCATGGCAGATGCTCCAGAGAAATAAAAACTCTTGTACCACCATTGGCCACATTCGACCGAAGAACTCGGCACGCTGATCAGTCTCACACATTTACTCTCAAGATTGACACTACTAGGACCAATCTTCATCAAGAATCCTTCTTTTACAGGGCTGCTACGGAATGGAATAAGCTTCCAAAATCAGTTTTTCCAGAGAACTATGACCTACAACTTTTTGAAAAGCCTGTCCACAATCATTTCCTTTCTATAATCCCTTCCCCTTCTAATAGTCGCAGTGCGGGCCGTCCGCGGCCCACACGATAGGTCTACCCTTTTTGCGACTATTTTCATACAAAAAAAAACACCCATATTAAAACAAGCAAGAATAGAGCACCGATTGTCGAGCCAAACTTCAGCGCGGGCTCTAAGGTTTTTCGGCCACATAATTCGACACGGTAATGTGGAACGCCTCATTGTACAGGGAATGCCATGGTAGAACACTGCAAAATAATTTGGGTTTGTTCAGTAAAAAATTTTGTAACGACAATCGTATTCAAGATACAGGGTGCTAAAAAAAATGTGCTCACATTTTTACGATCGCTAGTTACACGGAGGTCGATGAGTTTGAAAATGAAGTCATAACAGTTCTAACAGACCTCTAACTAACTATCTTTGATATTTCATGGTTGCATTTTAGTTTTACACCATGCAGAACTTTTTATAAATTATAACTTATTTTGTAAAATTAATAATAAGAAAATTTTCCACATGCTGCCAACTTAAGTAGACACTTAATTTTTTTTTGTACAAATCAAATATCCTTTTGTCGTTTATTGATACATCTGAACATGTAGGGATTAGGTTTAACCACTTTTGATCTACCCTGTATTAAATTTGAGCAATTGCTTCGTTTATTACCTATTTAATAGTATAGGGTGAGTTTAATAAAACGTGTATGTGAAGTGGGGTGAGTTTTATATTTTATTTAGGATCCTTTTTCGTATATTTTAACTTCCTACTTTAGTGTTCCATAATTTTATAAAAAAACATCCCTTGAAATACACATATCTAATTTTTATGTTGCATATAAAAATGCATTTTATTTTGATATTTTTTAGCTACGATGGTAGTCTAAATAGTTTCCGACCTCAATGTGAAGCACTCGTCAATACAAGCTAGGAAATGTGGTTGCGCATCTTTTGACAGGTTCTCACCAACATTTCAGCCATTTTGTGATTGTTTATTTAAAAATGAAAAAAATCGAGTATCCAGCTGTTATTAAATATTTGTTTTTAAAAGGCAATACGCAAATCAAAAATCAATTGGACGCTGTGTACGGGGACTCTGCATCATCATTTACCACCGTGAAATTTTGAGCAGCTGAATTTAAACGTGGTTATACCAGCTTGGGAGACGATGAACGTTTGGGACGTCCAAAAACTGCAACCACACTAACGATAACATTGCTAAAGTTTACCAAATGGTGCTAAACGACTGTCAAATTAAAGAAAGAGAGGAAATCAGAGGCTATGAATTCAAGGCCCACTCGAAAGAAAAGGTTTGACGCTGGGAAACAGATGAAATATAGTGCCAGGACAAAGACAAGCGAAAACGCTAGTGAACCTTTCGCCAATGAAAGCTAAAGAGCTTCTTAAGTGGGACAGAAAAAACTTAAAACTGGTGACGAGACTCAATACTGGACACTGCCCTTTGAGGTATCACTTGAAAAAAATTCAAAACAGATAGTGATAGTTGCCGCTACTGCGAGAACTTTGCTGAAACTACAGAACATTTGCCTTGCGAATGCGCGCTTTTCTGCAAGAAGCTCAAGTTCCTGGAAGGGGCCTTCTTAAAGCCCTCTGATGTCAGGAACTTTGCTCCAGAAAACTGATAAACTTTGTACGAAGTCTCAGAATCCCGGGCATCAAATGTATTAAGGGTTATGCATAAAAGATCTGATATGCCGAAGTGTTTGGGAGGCAGCATAGCCTTTACGAACTCCCCCTACAATCTACATCTGCTTTCCATCCTGCCATTTGTATGACTGTTGTTAAATGGTCTACTGCTTCCTCTACATCTTGGTTTTCTTTTATCCTAATGTAAAGCATTTATTTAATGATGGTATAGGTCATTTTATTTCTTTCGTCAAATATCAGGTAAATACCCTAATCATGGATATTTCTGAGAAATTATGAATCCAGTTTCCACATCAACAAGTTCTACGGAATAACCATTTTTGCTGTAAAACTGAATCACAAAAATCACAAAAAAAGTAATGTGTACATAAGACTAAAACAGACTGTCCTTACTTGCAGTCCTCCATCTTTGTTTACGTCTCTCAGCGCCCTCAACGGTAATTGAAAATGCGAACAGACAAGCAAAATTATTTTTTTTTTGGGAATTTTTTCCCCATCAACCCCAACTGAAAAGAGGCCACGAATGATAGGACTATCCTGGTATGCGCACCCACACACAAATTTGCGGTCCTTTATGACGCCCATAAAAATCGAAGGACGAGGAAGTTAGTGAAGAAAAGGATCAACGCCAGATATATTTATTTTGCCCGCTGACTAAAGGCATCGTCACATTTGATTTATATAATAAAAATGTGGCTAGGTGATAAAAAAAAATTTTAATGCCACATCCTCGGTTGTTTGTATTCAGAAGATAAATTTATGACTAGAGAAAATGCGCCGTCGGTTTGCATTTCATTTTTCGAGGCCGTTGAACATCACCCACCGTCATATACAGTAGTGTGTGTGAATGAAATATATATTTCAATATTTTTCGTCCCTTTTTATTTTTCTTCTGTCTTATTCATGTGTTACCGGGAAAGTTATCTTTGGAAATTGCCGAAACTGTAGGCCAGAATACCGTCATACTCTTTTACATAAAATAATTTAATAATTTACCGTATTATAGTTGTTTTAGAAACTTGATGCCTGGGTAGTGATAAATAACTAATGAAAAGGCACGTCATACATCCCGACTTTATCTCTAACGACGCTGACTTCGAGTACCAAACTGGTTAGCAATGGCGTATGAAAACGATTACTAAATATTATTTAATAAAAATGTATTAAAATTGAAACTAAATAAAAAAAATATATAAAAATAGATACTTCACATCATTAGCGTTTTCTCTTTTTTCAGTGACATAAAAAATTAATACCAAATACATTACATAATAATTTTACAAATTCTAGTTAAAATTAACAGTTAAAAAAACTATTATTATCTTTTATTATATTATTTTATATTATATTATATTATCGGGTTCAAAACGTATTTCGACGTTGTCCGATGCCTAACTTTCACGACTTACTGTCCTCCCACTGATCTTCTCTTAAGTCTCGTAATAATCGACGAAAAACTGACATGAAAAAGTCAACTCAACCACATTCTTTCCAGAGCTATAGCGGCAAGCTGGACATGCCGCAGAGTCTTTGGCAAGACATGGGGTCTGAAACCAAAAATGATCTACTGGTCATACCAACTGATCCTAAAAAACCAATGGTCACCTATGCTTCATTAATATGGTGGCCAAAAAGTCAAGCTGCAGAAAGTGCAGCGGCAACATTCACGTGCCCTACTGCAGCCGTAGAGGTTATGCTGAACCTTCCAACATTGCACTTATGTGTAATAAAGAAGCAGCAATCAGTGCCTTCTGACTGAGTCAGACAATAAATCTTAGAGCAAGAAATCGGAATGGACATTTGAAGATTTTGAAAAACATTTCCCTATAATCCATGTACAAGCAGACAGATTTTATGCCAGTTAGTATGACTTGCAGTTTGAAGTGGTTATAAACAACCACCAAGTTTGCACAGAGAACGGACCTCAACTAGGAAGGGATGCTGTAGTGTGATACACTGATGGATGAAACACTGATTTTTTTTTTTTTTATGAAAATAGTCGCAAAAAGGGTAGACCTATCGTGTGGGCCGCGGACGGCCCGCACTGCGACTATTAGAAGGGGAAGGGATTATAGAAAGGAAATGATTGTGGACACGCTTTTTAAAAAGTTGTAGGTCATAGTTCTCTGGAAAAACTGATTTTGGAAGCTTATTCCATTCCGTAGCAGCCCTGTAAAAGAAGGATTCTTGATGAAGATTGGTACTTGTAGTGTCAAGCTTGAGAGTAAATGTGTGAGACTGATCAGCGTGCCGAGTTCTTCGGCCGAATGTGGCCAATTGTGGTACAAGAATTTTTATTTCTCTGGAGCATCTGCCATGGAAATATCTGTTGAGCAATTACTGGTCTGCAACTTTTCTTCTATGTTATAGAGGGTGAAGGGTATCTGTGAGAGTTGAGCTGTTTATCAAGCGAATGGCTCTTTTCTGAATGGAATCTAGAAGACGAAGAGAATGCCTTGGTGCTGAACCCCAAATGTGCGAGCAATACTCCAGTAGAGGTCGGATTTGAGCCTTGTACGTCGTCAACAGTTGATCAGGAGTAAAAAACTTTCTGGCTTTCCACAGAAAACCTAGCCTCTGGCTTGCCGACTTTGCGATGTTAGCAACATGGTCATGCCAAGACATATTATTGGACACCGTGACTCCCAAAATCGAGATGGAGGGACTTGGTTCAAGTGTATTTCCGGACATTGTGATGGGATGATTTGAGGAATTCACTTTCTTGGAAAACGTGGCACTTTGTGTTTTTTGGGCGTTGAACTGAACAAGATTGTTGGTTCCTCACTCGACGATTGCTTTAAGATCTCTATCGATGGAATCAACCTTTTCCTGCCTGAGTCTATTTGTATCATTCACCCAAAGTGATCGATAGGATGTGAAAGTTGAGACAAGTGTGCTATCGTCTGCGAAACTGTAAATGGAGTTCGTGGTGGTTTTCAAGAGGTCGTTGATGTGTAAAAGAAATAAGGTGGGGGACAGGATGAAACCCTGGGGGACCCCGGCATTAGTTTTAAACGCATTAGAAGAAATACCGTCAACTGCCACTTGTAAGGAGCGATCTTGCATGAAGCTCAAGAGCCATTGGCGCAGTTTGGTTGGGAGACCGTAGGCAGATAATTTACTTAACAATGCCTGGTGCTATGATAATAGCCAACCTTTTAAGAGGAGATGGCACTTTAAAAAGAAGAATACTAATATTAAGAGTGTTCGCATCGCACTTTTCGATTTTCCATAAGAATAACACAGAAAAAATTGTTTTTTTCTAATTTTTATGTCTAATGAAATATGCATTTTACTGCAAAGATTTTGAAATATATTATCAGGCTTCCACTTTACTTAGCCAGCATCTTCTCTTGTTTCCAAATCATTTTTGTAATTTGGCATGTAATTCAGGTCCACCTTTTTTTATTAGTTCCGCTTCTATGCATCACTTGCCGGGGCTTTTCCACTTTTTAGCGCTTTTATTGCTTCTTTGACCTCCTCAAGTGTTATTATATTAATTTCCAGTCCCGCTGTTTAATACTCCACCACTTCTTCATTCTCTTCGTTGCGTGTTTCAAAATACTCTTTTCATCTTCCGATGATGTCTTGTTCCGCTGTAAGTAAATCTCCCGTTTTCTTTTTCACAAATCCAAGTGTTTTCATGTCTGTTCCTCTTCTCTGTAGTTTAACCTCTTTGTAAAACTTTCTGTATTGGTTCTGTCTGTTCTCTATTTCCATCCTCTTAATATGTTTCCTAATGGAGTTTCTTTTCTTTACTCTTAAGGTTCTTCTTGCTTTTGCTCTCTTCCTCTTAAAATTTTCCTCAGATTGGTCTGTTGGGTTTGATAGATATTTCAACCGCTTTCCATTTGCTTGGTTCGATAGTTCATAGTTTATCTTGATTAAACTTGGTACGTGACCCATGATATTTTAATACAAGGGTGGAGTGATCAATCTATTACATTTTTATGAATGCTTTCCTAAATAAAGGAAAATGTATCATAGCAATACATGCTGCTAATAAAAACGGTTTTGTACCGAATTTTTTGCTATTATAGGAACATGAGTTGCTCGTCACATCAAATTCCTAAATTCTTTAACGTTGCCGGATTGGTAAGACACAAACCATTATTTCTGACTGACTTTGACCATATTTATCGGATAAACTTTCTTCCACTTTATTTTTTGATTTTTTCAGACTAGTGAATGTAAAAAAGGTTGTTAGCGACAACAAGGAAATGCATAAGTGCAAAACATTAATTCTTCCGAGACTCTCGTCGATCAATGAGGTGCAAGAGAGACTAAAATCAATTTTAACACGAAATATGACCATTTATTTAATTAAAATTAATTTTGATTTATGTTTAACCGACTGTTATTTGTATAATGTTTGTTTAAATGATATTTTCCAGCGTCAATTTCGCGTCAAAAATTAACATAAATCCGTCACATTTTTGACGATATAAGTAATATGAATTCAAACCGTCCGATCGGTCAATCAAATTCGTTATAAATTTAATCATTACTGTATATATGCGACCGAAATTGATTGGGACTCAATAAAATGCATAAATAGACATTCGGATTGATACAGATCGTTTGTAGCCATGTATATCGGTCAAATAGCAAAAATAGACATGTCAGATACATAATATACAAACAAATTTATTTGCTGCCGGTAATGAGATACTTGTATGACTCTAATCAATTTCAGTCAAACTCTAATTGGTTTCACCTATTAATTTAAAGCGTCGATCTGATGGAATTATCGACGGTTAATAACTTCAGAGGGGTTTAACCTTATTTGGGATTAATAGTAAAACTTTGTGAAACAAGGAATGGCAAAAATCATATTACTCGGATCTCGCTGAAAAAAATCGAGATTTTTTTTCACTTTCTGCTCAAGAAAGGTTGGATCTTTTGGAGTACTTTTTAATTTTTAGAAAAAAAAACTAGAAAAAATGTACGAAATTTCGGCCATATTCACTATTTTTTATCTCACAAGATATATCGTATTTCGAAAAGTACTCAAAGAGATTTTTTTTTTTATGAAAATAGTCGCAAAAGGGTAGACCTATCGCGTGGGCCGCGGACGGCCCGCACTGCGACTATTAGAAGGGGAAGGGATTATAGAAAGGAGATGATTGTGGACACGCTTTTTAAAAAGTTGCAGGTCATAGTTCTCTGGAAAAACTGATTTTGAAAGCTTATTCCATTCCGTAGCAGCCCTGTAAAAGAAGGATTCTTTATTAAGATTGGTCCTTGTAGTGTCAATCTTGAGAGTAAATGGGTGAGACTGATCAGCGTGCCGAGTTCTTCGGCCGAATGTGGCCAATGGTTGTACAAGAGTTTTTATTTCTCTGGAGCATCTGCCATGGAAATATATGTAGAGCAATGACTGGTCTGCAACTCTTCTTCTATGTTCTAGAGGGTGAAGGGTATCTGTGAGAGTTGAGCTGTTTATCAAGCGAATGGCTCTTTTCTGAATGGAATCTAGAAGACGAAGAGAATGCCTTGGTGCTGAGCCCCCACGTGCGAGCAATACTCCAGTAGAGGTCGGATTTGAGCCTTGTACGTCGTCAACAGTTGATCAGGAGTAAAAAACTTTCTGGCTTTCCACAGAAAACCTAGCCTCTGGCTTGCCGACTTTGCGATGTTAGCAACATGGTCATGCCAAGACATGTTATTGGACACCGTGACTCCCAAAATCGAGATGGAGGGACTTGGTTCAAGGATATTTCCGGACATTGTGATGGGATGATTTGAGGAATTCACTTTCTTGGAAAACGTGGCACTTTCTGTTTTTTGGGCGTTAAACTGAACAAGATTGTTGGCTCCTCACTCGACGATTGCTTTAAGATCTCTATTGATGGAATCAACCTGTTCCTGCCTGAACTATACAGTTGTCTTTATTGAAAAAAAAAATGATTGCGATTCACTAGGTCCAAAATGATTTTTGCTGAACCCCTGCAGACACATTACGGAGCATTTTCCATGACTGTTTCGAGCGCTCTCGCGCCAAATAACCACTTTTACATGGATACTATGAATTGTTGAATGAATCGTAATTTCATTCATAAGAACCAAAAATAGCAAAGAAGCTATTTCAAAAATTTTAGCACGTGTGATGATGTCAATAGAAGTTGCGAAAGGGATTCATTGCATTCTCGAATAAGACTAATTAGGTGATGTTCGAGGAAAAATGGGGAGTTCAATGAAAACCATAACTTTTCAATATGGCGGCGCGAGCGGCCATATACGAGGTGGCAAAGTTGAAATTCGGAAAGAGCACGTCAAAATACCAATTACCAATTTTTAAAACTCCCGGAAAACATTCCAGGTAACCTCATTTTTTCAACCAAATGACTGTACTAATAATAAGAAATATAAACAGAATAATTGGCAAATATCCTTAACAACGACAGAAAGAGGATTTTTTTCCTATTTCACAATCAATATTTGTTACCAGAGGGAAGTTCTGTAGCGAGTCATTTAAGATTTATTAGTTAACACTTGAGGTGGTCGCCAAAGTAAACAGAATTTCTGGTCTTGCGGGACATCATGTCTGTTAAATAAATTTTCAGGACAATTATCTCAAAGAAGATTGCTTTGAATTTATTATCGGAATTATCTAGGTTCGCGACACCGTTTCCAAAAACAATTATAGTCGAAGTCAGAAATAATGTTTTACAATGTCTGCACCTCAAAAAATTTAGTCGATGGCATGTCCAGGACCGTATTTTAATTGGATGTAACGAATTTGTTATCCCGTGCAATAGCCTTGGATATATCTAAAGTCATTGACCGCGTTTGGCACCAGGCATTATTAAGTAAATTATCTGCCTACGGTCTCCCAACCAAACTGCGCCAATGGCTCTTGAGCTTCATGCAAGATCTCTCCTTACATGTGGCAGTTGACGGTATTTCTTCTGATGCGTTTAAAACTAATGCCGGGGTCCCCCAGGGTTCCATCCTGTCCCCCACCTTATTTCTTTTACACATTAACGACCTCTTAAAAACCACCACGAACCCCATTTACAGTTTCGCAGACGATAGCACACTTGTCTCAACTTTCACATCCTATCGATCACTTTCGGTGAATGATACAAATAGACTCAGGCAGGAATAGGTTGATTCCATCGATAGAGATCTTAAAGCAATCGTCGAGTAAGGAACCAACAATCTTGTTCAGTTCAACGCCCAAAAAACACAAAGTGCCACGTTTTCCAAGAAAGTGAATTCCTCAAATCATCCCATCACAATGTCCGGAAATACCCTTGAACCAAGTCCCTCCATCTCGATTTTGGGAGTCACGGTGTCCAATAATATGTCTTGGCATGACCATGTTGCTAACATCGCAAAGTCGGCAAGCCAAAGGCTAGGTTTTCTGTGAAAAGCCAGAAAGTTTTTTACTCCTGATCAACTTTTGACGACGTACAAGGCTCAAATCCGACCTCTACTGGAGTATTGCTCGCACATTTGGGGTTCAGCACCAAGGCATTCTCTTCGTCTTCTAGATTCCATTCAGAAAAGAGCCATTCGCTTGATAAACAGCTCAACTCTCACAGATACCCTTCACCCTCTAGAACATAGAAGAAGAGTTGCAGACCAGTCATTGCTCTACAGATATTTCCATGGCAGATG
Source organism: Agelastica alni (assembly GCA_950111635.1). Lineage (NCBI taxonomy): Eukaryota > Metazoa > Arthropoda > Insecta > Coleoptera > Chrysomelidae > Agelastica > Agelastica alni. Next base: position 11,013,478 of record OX467719.1, on the reverse strand, counting down.
CTCCAGAGAAATAAAAACTCTTGCACCACCATTCGGCCGAAGAACTCGGCACGCTGATCAGTCTCACCCATTTACTCTCAAGATTGACACTACAAGGACCAATCTTCATCAATAATCCTTCTTTTACAGGGCTGCTACGGAATGGAATGAGCTTCCAAAATCAGTTTTTCCAGAGAACTATGACCTGCAACTTTTTAAAAAGCGTGTCCACAATCATTTTCTCTCTATAATTCCTTCCCCTTCTAATAGTCGCAGTGCGGGCCGTCCGCGGCCCACACGATAGGTCTACCCTTTTTGCGACTATTTTCATAAAAAAAAAATGTACTATTATAATACTGTTTCCGTATTTAGTTTTGCGTTCGTTAATTTAAAACACTCAGTATAAAACTAAACAATTTCTAATCTTTTTTTTTTGGAATACATTTTTTTTCTTCTTCTTTAACCTCAAGTGATCCAACTTTGGATATGGGCCTCCCCCATTTCAATCCACTGTCGTCTATTTTGCGCCATTTGCTTCCAGTGAAGTCCGTCAATCTTTTTTATGTCATCTCCCCATCTCATTTGTGGCCTTTCTCTATGTCTTCTACCTAGCCATGGTCTCCATTGCTGTATTTCATTATTATATCTTTTGTCTTTTAAACGGGCCATTTGTCCTGCGAAACTCCATTTTAGTCGGGCGGCATGTTCTCCTGCGTCTTTCACTTTCGTTTTACTTCTAATCCAATCGTTTGTTTTTCTATCCCTAAGTTTCACTCCCAACATTGATCTTTTCATCGCTCCTTGTGTTTCTGTAATTTTATCCACATAAACCTTGGTAAGAGTCCAGGTTTGTGAGCCATAAGAGAGTATAGGAATGATACATTTATCATAAACTCTTGTTTTCAGATATTGTTGTATTTTTCTACTTTTCAGTATCCAGCTCAGCTTTCCAAAACCTGCCCAAGCCAGCCTTATTCGTCTTGTTATTTCTGCAGTTTGATTTTTCTTGTTTACTTTCATTTTTTTGTCCTAGGTATATGTAATTTTTTGTGTCCCAATGGAACACCCTGTATACTAATAATAAACATTACATATCTACAAGATAAACATCTTCCAGTAGATGTTTCATATTACGAATTTATTTTAATTAAATATTGTTGCCCCCGATTTTATTTTTGCAAGGAGGCGCCGCTGGTCAGCTTAAATTATGACGTAAGCTAATAAAATTTATGGGACATATTCCTGTTATATACGTATGCAGTTGTAATAAATCTTTATTTAATAGATACACTGGCCATTTTGCTATTTTTATGCTCATAAAAAAATAATTTTGCTCATTACCTTAGCGTGGCATTTTTAGTTATAAAAACTGAAGTAATTTTTACTTATATGAGGACTTTCTATTAACTTTTTACAATAACAGAAACATTTTTTGGACATCGGTCGTTTTGTATGTATTCGTTAATAATGCACTTTTTTATAAATTCGAACCACCAATTCTCGCGGTATTGCATGAAATGATGCATTCTGCGCGTTGCCTAGCAGCACGCCCGGGCTGAAATGTGTGAAATATTTTTTATGTTTGCTTGGTGAAAATTCACCTATTTTATCTGGACGATTGCGCCACTAATGTACAAGGTTCGTTAAAAATGTAATGATATGTTGCACAGAAGCGCGACTATAAAGCAAAGAAATGCATAATGATTTGTAGCAAGCTAAAGAATCCTTCGTGTAACATTCAAAGAGAGACACTCTACCCACCTAATCCCCCCTTCCCAAGGGAGAAATACACAGTAACCGATTCCACTTGTTTCTTGATGAAAACCGTTTTTGCTTGCGTTATTCGCCGACGCCAATTCTAAACTAAAATGTTGCAAGAACAAATACTACAATTTAATTAAAATCGTGTAAATATCTTTGTTTAGGTCTATATACATCTTATTACTTCGAATTAAGCATTTTGCGGTCCTCGAAAATACAATTGCGCTTCATGTCTTCTCTTCCGAGTCTTTAGAATCCATGAATTTGTTTATTTACAAATGAGGGGACATGACGGGGTAAAAAAATAGCGTGGTGAATTTACTTCTTTAAAATAAGTTTCATGGACTGCCAAAAATAGTCCATCAAAAAATAAACAGCTATTTTAGAATACAAAACATTGCTTGGTAGGCTTACTGGACATCCAAGACATTTTCTTGTTCACAATACGTAACATGGATTCAAAAATTTTGTATAAAAAAAATAGACCTATCTCAGGATACAAAACAAGGCTAACTTGTCATCGAAGACATTCTTTTTCTTATAATAAGTAAACATTGCTTGGTAGGCTTACTGGACATTCAAGACATTCTCTTCTTCACAATAAGTAACATAGACTGCCAAAAATAGTTCATCAAAAAATATACAGCTATTTTGGAATACAAAACATTGCTTGGTAGGCTTTTTTCGTTGTTGCAGGGGCGAAGAAAATCTTTAATGGAGAGGTTCTGAGTCTAAAAGCTCAAGGTCTACTGTAAGACTCCACTGGCTGTGTCAGGTCTACTCACTAAAAACTCCACCCCTATTTAGGTCCGTCTGGCTATTGCCTCCGGTGACACTTAGGCCTGTTGGCCCATTGTATCTTGCCTATGTTTTTTTGTATCACTGTACAATGGAGACCCTACCGGTAGACCGTCCGGCAAGGACCAGAAAACAGCAAAACACACACTTCGCCACCGCGAGGCACTGACCTAGAACCACGCTGCACCCAATCCAGTACCTTCGTACCTTGTACAAGTTCTGTACTGGGTGAAAACAATGTAGCCGCCCAAAAATCGCCCATTTCCTCCAGCACCCCGCAGCAGTACAGCAAGCGCTCCACCACCCCCGGATTCCCGCCGCACAACTCGCAGGCCAGGCCTCCATTATACAGTCCCTTAGAGATTCTTAGCTGATTCCTGTTCATCGGTAACAGTTCTGCTGGCCTTTTATGGCATGGTCCTTTGATTTATTATTTTTCGTGTTTGTTTTCTGGTGTGCTTTTCCAGTAGTGTTTGTGTTTTTCCAAACCTCTTTTTGCAAGTTCGTCTACTTCCTCATTACCTGCAACTTCCTGGCGTCCTGGAACCCGTATCAGTTTAACGTGATTACGGTCTACCAGCGTTCTCAGTTCTTCTTTGCAGTCAACGAGTATGGGGAAAGGGGTGGTCCGGCTCTGCACAGGACTAAGGCTGTCTACTACAGGATTTCGTCCGGTTTCCTGTAGACTCCGTTAGCTACGGTGCTCCCCCACTGCCATGCATCCATCAGCACGGGTCGCACGAGTCTTTTAGTCGCCTTTTACAACAGCAGACCATACCTGGGATCTATTCTAGTTTCCCCGTTTTCACAGAGGAAGCTTGGTAGGCTTCCTCTTCTTCACGTGCCGTCTCCTCTTAGAAGGTTGGCTATCATCATGGCGATTCTTGCTTTGGATGCGGATGCTCGGAACAATTCTATTGAAGTACAGTGATACCACTCTCTCAAGTTCTTTAGCCATAAAGTGCGTGTTCTTTCCACACTTCGTTTACCCTGAATTATTAGCTGTAACATGCGGTATCTTTCTCCGCGCATAACATGACCCAGATAAGCGAGTTTTCCTATTTCTGCCCCTTTACCTACTCGCCTCAATATCTCTGCGTTTGTTACCCGTTCTTTCCAAGAAACCCTGAGTATCCCTCTATAGACCCACAGTTCGAAAGCTTGGAGTCTATTTAAATCATCTTTGTTCTTTGTCCACGACTCCATTCCATAGCGAAGTATTGAAAAAACATAACATTTGGCAAGTCTGAACTATTCTGCATCTTATTTCTTGCGAGTGTCCTCTAGTCTCGTTCAACATAGTACCCAGGTATTTGTACTCTCTCACTCTCTCAACCTCCTCATTGCGGATATAAAGACTTCCTGGACATGTGCTTTGCTAATGATCATGTGTCTTCTTGATATTAAGTGTAAGACCGGCTTTCTCACTGTTGTTGACGATTTTATCCATCATTCTTTGTAGGTCCGCGCTACTCTGGGCTATAACCAGGGTATCGTCGGCAAAACGGATATTGTTTATGAGTTCGCCGTTTACCCTTATTCCCGCTGTTTCTTCAGATATAGCCACTTGCATGATTTTCTCCGAGTAGAGATTAAAGAGTAAAGGAGAGAAAACACATTCCTGTCCTACTGGACATTAAAAACATTTAATTCTTTATAATAATTAACATGAACCGCCAAAAATGGTCCATCGAAAAAATGGTCTATCAAAAATATTTTGCTATTTTAGGATACGAAACATTGCTTAGTAGATAACTGGATATCCAAGTCATTCTCTCCTTCACAATAAGTAATATGGATCCAAAAATGTTGTTTAAAAAAATGGACCCATCTTAGGACTCTGTCTGTATATCAAAATGGCTAATATAAATGGTGATGACAGACACTTCACTGTCAATAACCAATACTGTATTTAAATAAGCATGTTAAATAAAAGCCATGCCTAATAATGTATTCAATGTGTAACCGGCAGGAGTCTGCGAACTTTGCTGCCCCCACGGGGGAATATGATTAATGAATATTCCGCTGGAGTCGACCACATAAGAAACGTTACCGAGAAATTGATATCTAGTTAGAATTTCGTTCACTACGTTGTAATGTTAATGTTTATATTTTTTTTCGTCCTTGCAAGTTTAATGGAGATGTTTAATGGAAAAGGAGTGTGGAAAAGAGAGTTAAAAAAACTTTAAAAGTTATACTTTAATTTTATTAAAACATAAACATTCTTCGATGTACTTTTTAGTTTTTAAATTTGTAAAAAAAATATTAGGTTACTTTCCTGCAAAGTTCAGTCTAAATTTAATTAAAAAGAAACGAAATAGTAAATGTATTTATCTTAGCAAAAATTCTCGAATGGGGATCCAATAACTTGGTAGAATTCAATGCAAACAAAACACAAGCATGTCTTTTCTCTAGAAAAGCCGATCTCACTGTGCCTAACATAACTTTGTCAGGAGTAACCATATCACTGAAGTCATCCATATCGATGCTTGGTATTACTATCAGCAATAACCTTTCCTGGGAAAATCACGTGAGGTCCATTGCCAAAAGTGCATCCCAAAAACTTGGTTTTTTGTTTCGTGCCAAGAGCTATTTCACCTCCAGTCAGCTGCTTATGATCTATAAGGCACAGATCCGACCTGTACTGGAATACTGTTCCCATATTTGGAGTGCGGCACCTAAACATATCCTGAAGCTATTGGATTCTGTCCAAAAAAGGGCAATTCGTCTCGTCGGTGATGCCTCGCTTACAAACTCGCTCACTTGTCTGGAACACCGTAGAAAAGTTGGCGATTTGTCTCTATTTTATAGATATTTTCATGGGCGATGCTCTTCTGAAATATCAACAATCGTTCCTCCTTTGGCAGTATCTGCGAGATTAACCCGTCAAGTTCAGTCTTCACACCCCTTCGTGGTCACTTTGGAGACCTGCAGAACATCACTTTCCAAAGACTCATTCATCGAACGAATTGCGAGACTTTGGAACTCATTGCCTAGGGAAGTGTTCCCCGAGGCATACAACCTCCAGAAATTTAAGAAGAACACCAACTCCTACCTTCTTTCCCTTGGTTCCCACGTTGTTCTCTGAACATTACAGGATATCCTTTTTCGTGGGAACCAGAACATAAAAAAAAAAAATCGGGGTTCTCAAGTAAATTGCCAGGTAAATGGCAACGGTTTTAGTGGAATAATAACAACGGAATTGGGGACATCTTTAGAAACACTTAATACTTTTGCACTATGTATGTTCAAAAAGCATTTTAAAATGGTCTAAGTTTCCTAAGTAACACATACCCTCAAACCTGTCGCTTCGCCTTGCATTGTTATGCTCGTGTTTAATTATTTAAAGCAGCTAGACTTAAATAGTAAAAAAGACAAAATTGTTAACGAAATCAAGGCCACAGTATGTAGAGAAAAATGAACCAAACCACATTGAAGAACATGCTGGATTCCGAGCGAGTCGCTCAACAATCGACAACCTTTTCTCCTTAAAATAGCCTTAAGAGAAGCGCATGCAATGAGGCAGAGAAACGCATATAGCCCTCATTGATCTATAAAAGATAGCGTCCGATATCACAACTATGGGAAAAAATGAAGCGACTAGAGATCAGATCGACTCTAATACAGGCCACTAAAAACTACTATGTAGACAATTCTGCAATAGTGAAGTTAGGAACAGACCTGACAGAGAGTTTTAAGACCTCCAAGTGACTTAGACAGGGGTGCTCTCTATCCCCTACTCTTTTTAAAATTTATATTGACCGATCCCTTAAATGGTGGACAAGAGAGTGTGTACAAATGGGACTGAGAGAGGGAGATGACACGCTTTATAGTATATACTTTGCTGACGATCAGGTTGTGATAGCAGAGGATAAAAACGATTTGGGGTGTATGGTCAAAAAACTGAAAGAGGAATACGAAAAAGCTGGTCTATCGATGTACAAGAGTAAATGCGAATACCTGGCAATAGGCATTATCAACCAAAATAATCTTCTCTTAGAAAACAAATTCATAAAAGGAGTAGAAAAGTCCAAATACCTAGGGGTTGTATTTAACAAAGAGGACAATAGCAGGGATGAGAAAACAGAAAGGAATAATAATTGTAAAAAAATCATAGAAGCCCCAAATTCAATTCTTTGGGAAGAGAATATAGGGATAACAACAAAAAAGCGACTACATGAAAGTTTTGTTCAAAGTGTAATAACGTATGGAGCAGAAGTATGGGATATAACAAAAACACTGAAGAGAAAACTAATTGCAACTGAAATGGATTTTTTAAAAAGAAGCTGTGGAGTGTCACGGATGGATAGAGTGAGAAACGGGGAGATACGAAATAGAATGAGCACGAAAAAGAATATTTCAGACGAAGTTGGGAAAAAACAACTGACTTGGTTCAGTCACACGAAAAGAATGGATGGCCTAGGTAAGTGTTGGAATGGATACCGCCGGAGAGGAGAAAGAGAGGAAGACCTAGAAGAAGCTGGAGAGATGGAATAGATGAAGCGATGGAAACAAGAAACCTAACCGAGGAACAATCTTTTAATAGGAGAATATGGAAACTGGAGACGGAAAGGCGGCTACAGCCGTAGAAATCCGTGTATATAAATAATAATAATTATTTATGCTTGTTATTGTTATTATTATTAAATTGTTTCTATTAAATACTTTATTCATAAAACTTACTTGAGTACTTTATTTATTTTTCATTTAAATATGATATATTCAAATATGCTGCGCATTAATTCAATTTGAACTAGGTACGCGCTACTGTAGCGCCCTCACGCAGTAGAAGGACAAAGTATTCATTCATTAGAGAAAAACTAAATAATTCGCACAAAAAACCGCAATAATTGCTATCGCCGCCTCTAATTCAATTCAATATTATAGTTCTAGCACCGCCAATCACCGCCGCTTCAGAAAGAAATGTTAAATGTCAGAAGAAAAACATTTTGGTAAGTGCATGTTCGACTTTCCCAGTTCCTTTTTTTTTTTTTTCAAAATTTGTATAAAATATCACTAAATGTAAAATTTTGATCGTTCGGGCCGAGATGCCGTTACATACATTTTGTAATATTATTACCAATATTTGCGGTAAATGTAGTAAATATGACAACCCCGGAGGAGACTATGAACGGGCAGCTTTTCATTAAACGACAAAGTGCCGCGTTGCCAATATTTAAAATTTTAACGAGCTAAAGCGCAATTAGTTAGTCGATTGATTAAATCACGTTAAGTCAACAAAAGCCCTTCGAACGCCGAAATATTAAATGTAATGAAAAAAATGTATTAATAAAATCGTCGCAAAGATTCAAAATCGAATCCTCTTATTTGGAATTGTCAGCAAAGCTGATTAATTCATACTGATTGACAGGCCATAGCAAAGCTGTTGGGGAGTTTGTTTTAAACTTAAAGAACAGTTTGAAGTTTACTGAAGTTGAAATCCCGACAAAAGTTTGTTTTTCCTTTGGAAATAATTCAATTTTTGAGAATTCAACTTCGCGACTTAATTAATTTTTTATTGTGATTCCTCTTTTATTGTTATATCAATATTGAAGTAAAAACAGTGTATACAAAGGGAATAAAATTCGACAATTATTTAGTAAAACAATTTTTTGTTGGGGAACAATTGGTAAAACATCAGGTTATTAGAAAAGATGCTTACATATGTTTCATAGACTACGAAGAAGCATTTGACAAAGTTAGAAACGATCTTCAAATATCGTATCTGAAAGAGCTAGGATTGGATAATAAAGATATAAGACTTATTATCAATCTGTACTAGAACCAAAAAGTAGAAATTCGAGTAAATAACTCATCAACAACAGAACAGTTTGAAATAAAAAAGGTGTTAGACAAGGTTGCATCCTGTCACCAATCCTGTTTAATCTTTATTCAGAAAGAGTATTTTTAAAAACAGTTGTAGCCCCATAGTCGTAGCACCATAGGTATAAAAATAAACGGAATTCCTGTTAATAATATATGATATGCAGACAATACTGCAATTCTTGCGGACAATGCGAATGACCTCCAGACACTGCTTAACCAGGTTAATGAAGCAAGTGAGAGAATAGGGTTAAGAATTAACATCATACATACATACATAAAGTCACGACTTTTTCGCATGGGGGTAGGCAGAGACCACTTCCTTCCACTTGCTACGGTTCTTACACAAATCTTTTGCTTCCTCCACTTTCATCGGTGCTCTCATATATGCTCGTCGGTTGTTGGTACTCTTGACCTGGCTTTTCTTTAAAACAATGTTGATCTGATCGATATATGTCCTCCGAGGTCGACCTCTACCGACTTGTCCATTCACACTCGCCTTATAAATTTGTTTCGTCAATTTTCCTACATCCATCCTTTTTAAGTGTCTAAGCATTCCTTTATCTATCTTTGTAACCACATCTTTTTTTACACCACATGGTTCTCTTATCTCACTATTCTTTACTTTATCCAACTGAGTTACTTCGCCTATACTTCTCAGACTACTCATATCCAAAGCATTAATTCTATTTTCATGCTTCTTCTGCCAAACCCAACATTCACTAACATACATAAGTGTATGTGTTGTGACCTACTTTATTATGTTCATTACATAAAAAAATAGAACACAATGTGCTGACGGCAGCTGTTCGCCGGAGAACAGATAAAGTGAGTTCGAATTATTTACGGCTCTAAGAATGAAAATTCAAATTCATTAAGGGCGCCACCCAATTTAGATATTGCTTTACTATATTTGGATAATTGAGAAAACCAAATATCTATCTTTAACAAAATACCTAAAATGACTTAATATTAAATTTTCTTAGACATTCAGGCTGGGCAAATAGGAGAATAAAAAAACATATCACATATAAGAATATAATTAGAATATCAAAGTGGACAAGGCAAAATAGGTTGTAGACCAGGGAACCATAAAATAATAATTACATAAATTAAATAACATATATAATAATATTAACTAATGTATTATAGCGAAATACATACACTTTTATACCTGGTGTTATACCGCTCAAAGTTACCAGAATGGGGTATAATGGTAAGAAATAAACCTGTGACTGAATCTGCTGTCACATAGTACTATGTGAGAACTTCACAAAAGTCCTTTAGATTATAGTTTATAAAATTATCACGGTGGTATAATATACGATATCAATAATTAGTAATTATTTAAAATGATGGTATGATAAGCACTAATATGATAAAATAGTTATAAAAAATTTCAAAAAGGTAAGAGAACACTGAAGGTGTAAAAAAACCTGGTATTAAAGTCCAATGGTCCACATATGTAGCCTCTATCCAAGGTCCACTTGATGTAGTTGAAGACACAAAAACGAAGACAGGAAGAAGACAGGAAACAGACAGCAAAACGAAGAGAAGGCAGAAGAAAGGCTCAACCTTCCAGGTCAGCCAGGGGTCGATGATGCAACTCAGCAGGTCTCTAGCCTCTATCGGCTACTACTAGATCTCATCCGGTGGATGTCTGTCGATTGCCAGAAGTCTGATGATGAGGGCTAAGCTGTACCCTAACACCCTAACAAAAAAATAATCTCATGAAAGGACATGTGCAAAATAAAAAACCAACAAAATGAAGTAGGTATATTTTCAACCTGATCGATATCATTGCTAGTTCAAAAGTCATAACTTACCTTCTGAGAAGGGAGGTAAAACTAGAAGATATCCATAACAGCAAACAGGACTAAAACGGACTAACAGGACATCAGGACAAAATGGCGGTGTTCCCACCGCATGGCAGCTTACCGGTGTTTGGCACAAATCCCCATATAAGGCTCCAAAAAAAACCACTAACGATGGGTGCGACTTGATCTCGGCCCAAACGGCACTTCGTAAATTCCCCCCTAAGGGTTAATTTCGGTTCAATACCGAAAAAGAATCCCAAACACGAGACAAGCGCACCTCATCATGGCCGCACCGAAAAAGAACTCCTCGACGACCACGAGGACAGAACCATCCTCCTATTTCTAACAGTTGCCAGAAAAAACTGCACATCCTGTATGAAATCAGCGCCAGTTTTGAATTCCTAGCCTCTCATTGGTCAGAACCATAAATGCTATTGATTGACAGAATGAATTTCATAGAATGTAATCTAAAAGACCATTCTTCTTCTTTCTTTTCTACTATTGCACGAAACATTAACGGCTAACCGACTTGAGACCGATGACAGAAGTTCTATGAAAGAAGAACAGTGACACGCCCACAATGACTCGACGTCTAGAAAGTAAATAAATATAACCTTTAAGATTATATTTTGAAAAATAAAGAAAAAACCCAGTAAATACCTAGAGATCTCATTCAGAAACAACAAAATCCTGTGACAAACCTTCAATAGCCTAGAATTCATCATACCAGAGAACACAACGGTATGTCGCCTGCTCACATGTGAATGGATGTTTTTATTGACTTCACTATCTTAAATTTCAGAAATCCAGGAATCCAGCCAGAAATCATAAGGTTCCTGCAGCTTGAATATATTACTTTCAACAGCTCTTAGAATGTCAGAAGCAAGAGTATTACCTAGTGTTGAAACTTGTGAAATTTACTAGTATTCAACTATATATATGTTTGTTTTGAAATAGTGAAATAAATGTTTTATTCAGGAATTTGATATCAAAACTGAATGTTCTCTGTAAGTACAATGCCCAATAAATAAAAAACTATTATATATAAAAAAACAAAATTAGTTGGTAGCAATTTCAAATGCTACAATGCCCAATAAATGAAAAATTTACTATATATAAAAAAACAAAATTAACGAGTAGCAATTTCAAATGCTACAGTGTAAATATATAAAATAATTACCTCCGTAGTTATTTAGGGTGGATACTTTTCATTGAAAAACCCTGTATAATCCTTTAGGTGGTCGCAGCCACAGTTGCAAATTGTCCTCTGACAGATTTTCAAAGCATTTATTGACCTAACCTCGTTTGTATTTAATAAAAATAAAGCTAAATGGTCCCCAATATACAATTAAATTTGTTTTAAATTCGTATTAAATGAAGCCTATCGCCGAATCCGAAAATCTGACACGTATTTATTTGCGCAGTTTTATAAAAAGTTCAAATACACGTCGAATCTATATTCAAAGCCGTTTTCCCGACACTCGATTATCACGATTAAACTTTCTACGGGGAGATAATTTAAAAAGTTAACACAAATCCGGCAGAATAACCCGGAAACGGGACATTTAATTATGAACAGAACGAAAAACAAATTGCAACTTCGGTTGTTAGAAGAAGAAATTTTAACGATGGCTTTGCAGCTTTGGACGTAACTTCCTAACAGACTATGATGTGTGCGGTTGATCATTCTCTCGTTATGGATTTGTGAAATGTTGGGTAAAATAACTTCTATTATCGAAGACAAAATGTAAAAAAGCAAACTAGTTGGGTGAATATCCAGCGTGGTATTGCATAAATTTACTGCCAAAAAAAAAAAAAAAAAATCTGCATCCGTAACGTATGTACCAAGTACGATTCGCTTGATAAACAGCTCAACTCTCACAAATACCCTTCACCCTCTAGAACATAGAAGAAGAGTTGCAGACAAGTCATTGCTCTACAGATATTTTCATGGCAGATGCTCCAGAGAAATAAAAACTCTTGTACCACCATTGGCCACATTCGGCCGAAGAACTCGGCACGCTGATCAGTCTCACACATTTACTCTCAAGCTTGACACTACAAGGACCAATCTTCATCAAGAATCCTCTTTTACAGGGCTGCTACGGAATGGAATAAGCTCCCAAAATCAGTTTTTCCAGAGAATTATGACCTGCAACTTTTTAAAAAGCGTGTCCACAATCATTTCCTTTCTATAATCCCTTCCCCTTCTAATAGTCGCAGTGCGGGCCGTTCGCGGCCCACACGATAGGTCTACCCTTTTTGCGACTATTTTCATAAAAAAAAAACAAAAACGAAAAACTGTATATTATAGTCGAGTCTGCAAATTGAACTGTACAATAAAACAAAAATGCCTTTATGTGCATTCTTTATTAATAAGCATAATACGAGTACAATGTAACAGTTTCTTACTAAAAGGTAAGACATTGTTTTTTATTTTTTATCAATTGGTTGATACCAGGTTTGATAGAAGAGTCTAATATTAGGTTCGGTGTCCAGTCTATTGCGATATTTTGTTTTTGTAGCTGCATAGGTTGAGAATCCTGTTTCGCACAAGTGTGTTGTTGGGAACGGGAGAAGAACATTCAGAGCAATTTTGGCAAGCATTGGATATTCATCACGGATTCTACACCAAAAAACGTTGAGAGGCGTCGTTTTGAACAGTGACTTCATACTTGCGTCCGATGCCATTTCTAAAAAATATTCATATATCTCGTTTGACATACTTTCTGGCTTTTGCAAGTTGGGAAAAAAGGATAATGAATCCATGAGTTTATTTTCATCTTTGTATTCTGTTCTTCGGGAGTCGTTATTACTAATAAATTAACTGAGTAACGTAAAGCTTTCTATTACTTTCTTACCAACGCAAATAATTCAAAAATCCAATTTTATTTTAAAGGCAGTTATTTTGTTACAGGTCTGAAATACCGTTGTCTGTTTACCTTGTCATAATAAATTTAATTCGTTCAGTTTTGAAAGACACAGACACATACACATACACATACACATACACATACACATACACATACACATACACATACACATACACATACACATACACATACACATACACACATACACATACACATACACACATACACACATACACACACATACACACACATACACACACATACACACACATACACACACATACACACACATACACACACATACACACACATACACACACACACACACACACACACACACACACACACACACACACACACACACACACACACACACACACACACACACACACACACACACACACACACACACACACACACACACACACACACACACACACACACACACACACACACACACACACACACACACACACACACACACACACACACACACACACACACACACACACACACACACACACACACACACACACACACACACACACACACACACACACACACACACACACACACACACACACACACACACACACACACACACACACACACACACACACACACACACACACACACACACACACACACACACACACACACACACACACACACACACACACACACACACACACACACACACACACACACATACACACACACACACACACACACACACACACACACACACACACACACACACACACACACATACACATACACATACACATACACATACACACACACATACACATACACATACACATACACATACACATACACATACACATACACATACACATACACATACACATACACATACACATACACATACACATACACATACACATACACATACACATACACATACACATACACATACACATACACATACACATACACATACACATACACATACACATACACATACACATACACACACACACACACACACACACACACACACATACACATACACACACACACACATACACATACACATACACACACACACACACACATACACATACACACACACACACATACACATACACATACACACACACACACACACACATACACATACACACACACACACACACACACACACACACACACACACACATACACATACACATACACACACACACACACACACACACACACACACACACACACATACACATACACACACACACACATACACATACACATACACACACACACACACACACACACACACATACACATACACATACACACACACATACTAGAGAATATACCCCTAAAACTAAAATCAAAAATCTACAATGACTGTTTTCTTCCCGTAGTAAGTCAAAGTCAGATGACTGATGAAATAAAAATTCAACGGGGCGTGCGACAAGGGTGTGTGTTGTCACCACTTTTATTTAAGATATATTCAGAAGAAATATTTAATAATGCGCTGTGTGATTCATCAGCAGAAATTCTTATAAATGGTAAAAGAATCAACAACATCCGATTCGCGGATGATACAGTAAAATTCGCCGAAAAACTAGAGGACCTACAAAATATGATGAATAAAACCAAATACATAGTGATAAGCAAAAATCCACCACCACCCAGACAGCTTATTATAAATAATACAGTTATTGAAAAGGTAGAGACTACAACATATTTAGGAACGACAATCAACGAGAGTTGGGATCATTCTCTCGAAATAGGTTGTCGAATAGAGAGGGCTCGTGCTGCATTCCTTAAAATGTCGAAATTGTTTAAATGCCACTTTCTGAACTTAACAACTAAAATACGACTTCTCCGATGTTATGTGGTTCCTGTGCTACTATATAAATTTGAGTCATGGATTGTAACAGATGCAGCCAGAAAAAAGGTTGGACGCATTTGAGATGTGGCTGTATCGACGTATACTAAGAATCCCTTGGACAGCCCATGTTACAAACAAAAGAGTACTCGACATTTTAAACAAGGAAATGAAGATCATGAGCACAGTCAAAAGTCGGAAATTGGAATACTTAGGACACATTATAAGAAATAGCGAAAGATACGGTCTGTTGCAGCTTATCCTACAGGGAAAGGTGCTTGGAAAGAGCAGAACAGGCAGGAGGAGAATCTCATAGCTTAAAAACCTGAGAACTTGGTCTGCAACCTCCACCACGGGTCTATTTAGGGCCGCAGTCGATAAAATAATTATTGCCAGAATGATCGCCAACGTCCGGTAACGGACAGGCACTGGAAGAAATTGAAGAAGTAATCTACGGCGCAGAAACCTGGGTGATGAACAAGAAAACAATTCATAAAATGCAAGTACATCAAAGAGCCATCGAAAGAAATTTATTGAAAATAAGCCTGAAGGATAAAAAAAACAAATGGTTCATGGAGAGGACCCATGTACAAGATATCACCCAAGGAATAAACACCCTTAAATGGAACTGGTCAGACCACGTGGCTCGACATGCCGAATATTGGAGTGTAAAAATAACAAGATGGTAACCATGAGGAGAGAGAAGAAGCACAGTAAGACCCAAACAGAGATGACATGATGACCTGAAAAAGACGGCAGGACTAAACTGGTACCAGTAAGCCCAGAGTGAAGAAACATGGAATCATATAAGATAGGCCCATACTTAAAGAGTAGAAAATGGCTAAGAAAGAAAAAGAGAGAGAGAAAGAGAAATCCAACGTGGCTGTAGTTGTCAGTTCCCGCAGCTCCGGAGGAGTGTAACTGATATACATATCGCTATCACTATCCGTTTTTAATTATTATGAACACTAATATTCATACCACGGTCTGGGTTTTAGGGTCTGGGGTCCCCCAGGGTTCCATTCTGTCCCCCACCCTATTTATTTTTCACATCAACGACCTCTTGAAAACCACCACGAACCCCATTTACAGTTTCATTGCCACTCTCCAAACTTTCTTCGTCGTTACAAATCTATTTTTCCCTACTGTGCAAAAAGCGTCACTTTCCGCTTTCCGCCTACAGTAGGGAGAAAAATAGTAATTAACTATTTCCTAACAATTGCGCAAAATGTCACTTTCCACACGCAAATCCAGTTAGACGAACGACGCGAAGCGAAGCTTTGATTTTTTTGTACGTTTGTTTTTTTGTGTAACATTTAATTTCAATAACTCTCACTCGATTGAAAATCTAGTGCAGTCGGAAGTGTCTAAGCATAACTTTCAACATCACTGTGCACACGGAATGCAAATTAAAAGTAAAATGTATTTTTTTTCAACATTACCAACAAATTCAAGAAAAAAAATAACTTTTTATCACCACATTTAAACCAAAATGTCTACAAACGAAAAAACCGTAAAACACCAGCCAACTTTCGAAGCAACACTCGAAAACGTTAAATATTCATAGAGAACTGTTACTTCCTCAGTTAAAAGTACATTTATGTATTTAAACTCTTGCAGTTTTCTTTAAATTATTTGTTCCAGTTAGTAAGAATTTTAACTTAACTCATTTGTTTTAAAGCAATTTCTATTTTAAAGTTTAATGATGTCATAAACATTCCTGCGATTTTGCGAAGAACTTCAGACCGAGTGCCGCAAGGTAGTAAAAAAGGGATATTGAATCATTTCGATAAAGCAAAACAACTTAAAAAAACAGCTACACAAAATATGGTTAGCCTTTTTAATCAACAATGTAAAGAAATAAGGAAAAAAGTTTGTTTGTCAGGCCTAAGTCGTTAATCAGAGGATCAAAACAGCTGACAGGCCCAAATCCAAACTGCAGTATTGCTTACAGTACTGCAAGGAAGCAAAGTAAAAGCTAATTCAACCCCCACAAATATTTCACTCAAGTATGAGACATTCTTTTTTGGGGACTATCTAGGAAAATGTAAGTAAGAGTCCCAAAGCTTGGGCAAGCGAAAATAATGTTTACAACAGAACGCTTCTGCATGAACAAAGCCGCTTAGTAGGTTAGGAAGATCACTGCATATTCTACTGCAAATAACTCTCGGTGGTTCTTGGACAAAGGCACTTCTGGTAACCAGAATTGGTTCCTGGTAAAAACAAATTATATCTTATCCAAGACTGGTATAGAAATATCATTAAGAACTTTAAGCCCTGGCTAAACAAAACAAAATAACGCTGGTGTGATTACCAGCGAATTAAAAGCAACGTAAAATTTAATAAACTATCCAAGCAGGGCTAATCAGCCCCATTCATTTGCCCGTTGTATCAAAATAGAACTGGATCAAACAACTACAAAGAGCGCGCTGGGTTTTTACTCCTTAAATACACCATAGAAAAATCTTCATCAAAGTATAGAAGAAAAAGAACTACCTAACCTGTATGGAAACCAGGTCTCTTCTAGATCTTACTGGTTACACTCCAATGAGTAGAAACCTACACAATAAAGGGTTGCGGACAAAGCAGCCAAGATAGGTAATAATCGGACAGCCTGGACTATTCACCGGAGCAAGTGGCTGGGGAAAAAAGAAAATAATTAGATTTTATTGGACTTTAAGGGCTGTGTCACGCACATATTGATATCATCCCTGATCTTACGTAGAAACACAGTTGGAAATATAAAAAAATAGATCCTTTTGGACCTTGGTACGTTAGGGCTATGTCCTGTGTCATGCTAATTAAACAGTAAAAAATTGCACTAGATTTTCGATTCCATACATAGTTAAGAGAGAGTTAAAATATCTAAAAATTACAAAAAGTACGAGAACTATGTAAAAATGTCATAATTTCATTATAAATAAAGACAATTAATCGACTGATAATAAGATCCGTAAAAGCTTTATCTCTGTCTGGAGCCTAAAAGACATAGTAGAGGTAGAAAACTGCTCTTTAGTCTAATAGATGTTTGTTTTTGGTAAACCAAAGCTTCAAGAAAAAAATTAACAGGAAAGTGGTACTGGCAAAAATAACCATTAAAGATTTTGTCTTAACTGTATGAAAAATTCTGCTAATTGATCAGTAAACGATTTGATAATATTCGGACAGCCTGGGGTATTTACTGAAAAACACTAGAATCCTAAAAGTTTTCGGCCAAATCAATAAAAGAGATGATAACAACCAGAAAAACTAGTGATACAGGGTTAAATGGAGGGAAAAAGACCAAGAGGAAGATCGTTGATGAGGTGGACCGACACTATCAAGGCAACAAGCAACAGCACGATAACACAAGCAACAAGGGAATCCGGGAACAGAGAAAGATGGCGGGATATTGCACGAAGAGCGACAGCAAAGGAGTAAACCATAATCACGAACTCTCTGAAAAGTGAGAAAACGAAGAAGAAGAACGTTGGGTTTGAGTCATGCACGTATTGACGACGTGGAACTATCCAAAAGAGCACTTTTTGCTTGTAATTTTTAAAAAATATCCAAAGAAAACTTTAATGGTTAATATTTTAAATTTATAATACCCATTGGTATTATATGAGTGTTTGAATCGTATTATTTATTAACTCTTTGTGGTACAGCCACTGGTGAGAAAAGCACGCAATGGAAAATCGGACAGTTAGTAGTTTCTTTCAGAGAGAAAGGGATTTTACAATTAAAGTCAACTTTATGCTGTTAAATGGAAATTAGGGACATTAGAGAAAAGGATAAGGGTGTTATGGGACGCAAAATCAACCCTTTAAAAATACCGGGTCGTAATTAGCAAAAATTTCACTTTGTGATAAGACGATCTTTATTTAAAAGATAACAACGTTATTTGAACGGCAAAGGTGTCTAATTTAACTACCACCCACAATTAATTTTAAAATATCCAATTTTGAATAATAATAAATAACAAATCCCAGAGGTGAAATTTATAAAAAAATTAATTCGTTTTAAATTATTTTTTTCGTCTAGATTTTGGCCAATCGGAGCGTAGTGTTTGTAATCACGCGGTACGCTTACAGACACTTTGTTTTGAACTAGCTTTGGTTCACGATTTGGCTTCATTGATTGTAGTCTTGATCGAGACGAAATAGAAAAAAATTAAATGAACAATAATGGTGTTAAGATTATGTTGATCTTATTAAACCTTCTCTATAGAAAACTGGTGGGATTTTTAAAAAAAGGTATAGTAAGTGTACCCAAATCAAAGATTTAAGTCAAATACCTACATATTTTTTTGTAACTATTGATGTGCAACATCTTTGCTCTCGCTTTCTTGCATGTGTAACATCTTTCCTCTCGCTTACTCGCAATTTGTGGAAGTGATTTCGAAAATGTGTAACAGGAAGTCTCAAGAGCACGCGCTATTTGATTTGACGATTGAGCGCGCGGTTAGACTTGGCTGTCACAAAGACGTCAGGGGAGTTGATTTTAGAAATGAGCGCGCGGGCTGAGATGGCCGTCAGATAGACGTCAACCAATTTTCCGAGAGTTGATTTGACGAGTGACATTTACACTGCGACCATTATTTGTATCTCCACCCTGGCTCTTCTCAACACTTCATCATTGGACAGCAGATCAGTCCACGGAACCCGCAGCATTCTACGAAAAAATCTACATTTCAAATGCTTCTATACGATTAACCTTTAAGGTCCAGCATTCCACCTCATACATAAGAACTGACCAAATAAATCGTCACAAAAGAGTGTTCTCATTCGTTGGAAAGTTGTTCTTGCCATTTCGATTCGACATCTTATCTTAACTTCGGTGTCCAAGGTGTCCGTTGATATACTTCCCAGATATTTAAACTGGCTGACACGCTTTATTACCTTCCCCTCAAGATTGAGCTGCTCGTTCTCGTAGCTATTTCGGCTAAATATCATAAACTTGGTTTTTTAACATTTAAGTTAAGTCCGAACTTTTGACCAATTACACTGATTTTATTTAATAATTGCTGTAAGCCTTCCATGGTATCGCTCAAGATAACACGTTTATTTTAATTCCGTACTTCGCCTCTTCCAACGCTTCTTTGAAGATTTTGTAGGAGTAAAGATTAAACAAGAGGGGTAAGAGAAAACAGCCCTGTCGTACACCTCTTTGGATTTTCATTATAGGTGTAGTCAGCATACCGACTCGTGCTTCAGTTGTTTGTCCCCAATATAGATTTTCGATTATACGAATGTCCGTATCAACCAATTGGCTGTCCCGCAGCATACTTATTGGTTTAGAATGGCGCACACTTTCGAAGGCCTTTTCATAGCCTATAAAACAGGTAAAATATCCTTGCGCTGATCACGGCACTTCTGGAGAAGGACATTTATCGCAACCAGGGTTTCGCGGGTTTCAAAGGCGTTTCTGAACCCCATTTGAGCATTCAGGTGAAATTAGCATTTTTTACGTATTCTGGCATGACCAATTGTTGCTACCTTCACAAGAAGATAAAGGTTGGCAAGAAGCAAGAAGATTAAACAAATGTTATAAAAAAAAGTTATTCTTGTTTAAAGATATTTCTAGCCTGAGAAGTTATAAGGCAAATAATAATTGCTACTGTCAAAGTCCTATACAGGGTGTTTCAAAGAAAGGTGACAGTGTCTCTAGGATAGGTAGAAAACTGAAAAATTTTCGTAACGCCATCTATATTCAAGATAAAGGGAGTTGAAGAAAAAAAATTTGGTTATTACTTCATAATTTTTTAAATCAAAATATTTCAAAAACGGTACACAGTATCGAGTTTTACCAAGAGAACCTTTTTATGTTATGTTTAATACTACTTAGTTCGAACCGTCTACCTAGCGCCCTCTATGAGAGTCAGATTTAAAAACAAATTCATGGGATGTATCAGCTTCTAAAACATATCCGTATAAAATTTCATGACATTGTGTTCAGTAGTTTCGGCAAAATCGTAATAAAAGTGTATAATTTTTTTTTCTTCAACGCCCTTTATCTTGACTACTGATGGCGTTACGAAAATTTTTAACTTAGAAAACCCCAATTATTTTTCAGTTTTCTGCCTATCCTAAAGACTTTTTTGAAACACCCTGTAGACGTCACAGCACGAACAAACAACAGCGTTCAAAAGAAAAAAAAATACAAAATAAATTCGGTTACATTATATTAATATAATAATATTATATTTTAGTTCCTAAAAAATCAATAGGTAGCGCTGTTTATTTTTAGAACGCGCTATGGAAATGTTTCAAACAATCCTCCTGACCGGCATCATTTGAAAATTTAGTGTCTCATAAATTCACTAGAAGTCACAGTTCATTTTTAAAACGCATTATGGTGGTCTGTAAAGAAATTCTTTGATGTTAAATGGGATGTCAAAAAAATGTATCCTCATTTAAAGATAAAAAGATAAAACCAAATTCCACGCGGACGAAGCCGCGAGCAACAGCTATTGTTTAATAAATTAAAATTATTTGCACCTACATCTCAAAACCGATATTACTGATGGTGGGCATAAAAGTAATAACGGTTTTAAATTTAATGGTTTTATATAATCTATATATATATATATATATATATATATATATATATATATATATATATATATAAATAAAAAAATGTTTGTATGTATGTCCTTCAAAAACTCCCAAACGGGTGGACCGATTGTGATGAAATTTTCAGAAGTTGTTTAATACATACAACATACATACAAAAACTTTTGTGTAGGAAGTGGTACTGGTACCTCCCATACAACGCAAATAAAATATTCGTAGCCAAACACCTGTCATTTCAAATTTTTATTCGAAAATATTAAAGCTGTCAAACATTTATGAATTTGAGCAAAAACATTTAAGGTTTATATTACTTTTTAAAGATAACAAAAACATACATACATACATATAGTCGCGGCTCTTTTCCATAGGGGTAGGCAGAGACCAATTCTCTCCACTTGCTACGGTTCTTACACACATCCTTTGCTTCTTCTACTTTCATCAGTGCTCTCATACATGCTCGTCGGTTGTTGGTACTCTTGACCTGGCCTTTCTTTAAAACAATGTTGATCTGATCGAGATATGTTCGCCGAGGTCGACCTCTACCGACTTCCGTCCATTCACACTCGCCTTATAAATTTGTTTCGTCAATTTTCCTTCATCCATCCCTTTTAAGTGTCCAAACCATCTAAGCATTTCTTTATCTATCTTTGTAACCACATCTTCTTTTACACCACATCGTTCTCTTATCTCACCATTCTTTACTTTCTCCAACTGAGTTACTCCGGCTATACTTCTCAGACTACTCATATCCACAGCATGAATCCTATTTTCATGATTCTTCTGCCAAACCCAACATTCACTACCATACATAAGTGTAGAAACCAACACACCTCTATGCACCTCCAGACGTCCTTTTTTTGACACTTTCTGGGTGTTCATAAAGCTATATAGTGCCCCATTTATTTGTTTTCCTACCAACACCCTTCGCTTAATGTCACTGTCGTATATAATAAGATATATACGGTTTTTAAAAGAGAAGAAAGCATAACAAACTGTGGAGTTTCGATTGAGAGTGAAAGAATGGAACAAGTAAATGAATTTGTGTACTTGAGTTAAAAGTTTAGAGTAGAGATGGAAAGTAAGACAGTAACATTGAGCGAAGGGTGTTGGCAGGAAAACAAATGAATGGGGTACTGCATAGCTTTATGAATAGCCAGAAAGTGTCAAAAAAGACACGTCTGGCGGTGCATAGAGGTGTGTTGGTTCCTACACTTATGTATGGTAGTGAATGTTGAGTTTGGCAGAAGAAGCATGAAAATAGGATTAATGCTGTGGAGATGAGTAGTCTAAGGAGTATAGCCGGAGTAACTCGGTTGGATAAAGTAAAGAATAGTGAGATAAGAGAACGCTGTGGTGTAAAAGAAGATGTGGTTACAAAGATAGATAAAGGAATGTTTAGATGGTTTGAACACGTAGAACGGATGGATGAAGGAAGATTGACTAAACAAATTTATATGGCGAGTATGAATGGACAAGTCGGTAGAAGTAGACCTCGGAGAACATATCTCGATCAGATCAACATTGTTTTGAAGAAAGGCCAGGTCAAGAGTACCAACAACCGACGAGCATATATGAGAGCATTGATGAAAGTAGAGGAAGCAAAAGATATGTGTAAGAACCGTAAAAAGTAGAAGGAAGTGGTCTCTGCCTACCCCTATGTGAAAAAGGCGTGACTTTATGTATGTATGTATGTATATACGGTTACGATATTTAGTTTTGGGTTCATTAATTTACAGTACCTAATACAAAATCTGAACAATTTATTTTAAACTTTTTATATGTAATGCATATACACTTGTTTAAAAAATCACCTAGATATTTACTTTACAAGGCTTTAGGCGTGACTATATGCATGTATGTATGTATAATTCTTCTGTCCGTGTGTACGTTAGTGAATTCCTTCTAAACGGCTGGACTGATTTTGATGAATTTTTTGGTGTGTGTTTCAGTAAATTCTAAAATGGACTAGATTCACTTTCTATTCTGTTAGCAACCCTACAAATAGGGTGGAAAGGTGATGGAATATAAAAACTATCAAAAACGGCTGATATTAGTTTCGAATTCATAGTCTTCGGGAACTATGAGTTTGATAGTGACATTCCCAATTATGTTAGCACCCATACAAAAGAAGTAGGAAGAGGATGAAAAATAAAACCCATTAAAAACGTCGATATTATTAAATTCATAGTCTTCGGGGTCGATGAACTTAATAGTTACATTTCCAAAAATGTTAGCACCCATACAAAGGGTAAGGCTTGACTATTTGTATGTTCAAATAGAAAGGGAACGGGATGGAATATAAAAACGATTCAAAACGCTGGTATTAGTGTCGAATCCATAGTTTTTGGGGTCGCTGAGTTTGATAGTGATATTCCCAAAACAGGCAAGCCAACGTTCGAGCAGGACAACGTCTACCGGGTCCGCTATTATATATGTATTATTTAAAAAAAATTGTGAGTATTAATGGATATAATATTTTGTGTTGCCAATGTTTTTCATTTGCGATGTCGTGATATCAAAATCACGTAATGTGTAGTAGCAAGGCGTTGTTGTAAAAGCACCTCAAGATTAAACAAACTTTTTATTTTTATGCATTAATCAGTTTACACGTAAAATATTAAAAATAAAAAATTTGAAAAATGGTGGTTGTGACTATTACCAACAATTATATGCATCCATATGAAATTTGTAAACGCAGCACGGCACGTCACATACTTGTTTGCCTATCACACCTCTTAAACATACCTTCGGACAGCTTTTAACTGGATTTGTGAACAAACCAAACAGTACCTAAAATATATATATATTTAATCATTTATTTATTTATGCTGGCCGCGTATATAATTATAAATAAATATAAATGCTCCTTTAAATAAAAATATAATGAATATTAAGGTGACGCAAAATAACCGACTATTTTTTTTGAGTCTCGTTTGAAAATATGTTAGGTTGGGTTAGGTTACCGTGATATTGGCGGATAGTGCAAATGATCTACAAACTCTACTAGATAAGGTCAAAGAAGAAAGATTGGGTCTGAAAATTAACATCCGTAAAACCAAATGTATGGCCATTAGTAGAAACGATACTCCAAATACCACAATATCCATAAATGGAGATAGCATTGAACAAGTCACTCAAGTTAAATACTTGGGATGCATGATCAACCAAAAATGGGACCAAGATCAGGAAATAAAATGCAGAATCGAGCAAGCAAGAACAACGTTCAAAATTTTTGACAGATAAAAACTTAAATCTCAGTCTCAGATATAGGATGGTAAAGTGCTACGTCTGGTCCGTTCTCTTGTACGGAGTCGAGGCATGGACGCTGAAAACAGCAATTATCAACAAACTTGAGGCCTTTGAGATGTGGACCCTGCGACGAATGCTGATAGTATCGTGAGTTGACCATGTGACGAACGAGGACATACTGAGAAGAGCTAGTTTAGTAGACCGTGAGCTTTTCGGAAACATCAAAAGAAGAAAAACTGGCTATCTTGGACACATACTACATACATAAGGAAAAAGAGAAGTAGGTAGAAGAAAATTATCCTGGCTACGAAACATACGACAATGGACAGGAATACGGGACTTCCAGGCACTGCAAAATGCTGCAGTTAATAGAATCATATAATAAGAGAAACGATGGACGCATACGCGGGAATCTGCATGGCACTTTAAGAAGAAGAAGATAAAAAAATGTTAGTTTTTTGTTTTAAGAGCTTCCTCCAATTGACAGCTCAAAAAAAAATTGTTAAAAGTTCGCTCCAAATTTTTTTCAAATTGCAAAAATCGTCGGAAATCGAATTTTTTTATTTTTAAAATTTTTTTCTCTTTATGGTAGAATATTATAGACCAAAAAAAATAAATTTCTGAAAATTTAGCTCAAAATTTAAATTTTGAAAGGTCGCTCATAATTTTTTTACATTTTTTGATTATGAAATTTCATCCTTCATCCATCCATCCTTTCTACGTGTTCAAACCATCTTAGCATTTCTGTCTCTATCTTTGTAACCACATCGTTCTCTTATCTCACTATTCCTTACTTTATCCAACCGAGTCACACCGGCTGTACTTCTCAGACTTACTAATCTCCACAGCAATAATCCTATTTTCATGCTTCTTTACTACCATACATAAGTGTAGGAACCCACACTCCTCTATGCACAGCCAGACGTGCTTTTTTTGACACTTTCTGGGTGTTCATAAAGCTATGCAGTGCCCCAATCTTTTGTTTTACTGCCAACACCCTTCGCTCAATGCCACTGTCATACTTTTCATCTCTCGTAAACTTTGAACCCATGTATACAAACTTATTTACTTGTTTCACTCTTTCTCCCTTAATCAGAACTTTACAGTTTGTCATGCTTTCTTCTCTTTTAAAAACTATTACTTTTGTTTTGCTTACATTTATTTTCATCCCTTTGATTTTTAGGGTGTCATGCATAACTTGAACCATCGCCTGCAACTCCTCTGTAGATGACGCTAATATGACTTGATCATCGGCGTAAAGAAGGCATTTGACGATTAAATCATTTATTTTCAATCCATACGCACTATCTTTCAAATCTTTTAAACAATCGTCTATGTATAAGTTAAACAGCCACCTAGTACAAAAAGCAAATTATCCGATAAATTTTCCTGGTGTTAACCTTCCATACTATTACCAATTTCGGTGCTTATTATGAACACCGTGCAATTTTTTTAATCAGTTAAGTCACAAAACCTTTTCTAAATCATTTGCATTAATTAATATTTATAATCAAAAACTTACTGTCAATAATATGATACTTATCAGTAAAGAAAACTTCATGGTTTGCGCAGAGTGCATCTGGAAGAATAGTTTATTATAGTTATTGGGTAATTATTTTTTGTATTTTTGGTATAAAAATATCGCAAGACTTAATTGAGAGTGTAATTAGTTTTTGTTTTAGAATATAAAACATAAAATTTATTGATACCAGTAAAAATAAACGCGGGTGGAAATTTAATGTATCGTATTAACATTTAAATATAAACTAATATATTTATTTATTTATCGTATGGCAATCACATCTTATAAAAATAGCTTACAAAATAAGAACACAAATTTGTATAGAAACACATACAGACATGTAGCAAACAAGCACCTACTTAAATAGGCTTAGTCATATACATATATGTTATTAAAAAAAATAAGATAGTGTTGTTAAAGTTTAGATTTATAACTGTTTTAGGACAGTCAGCTGTCACAAATTTATATCCAGCATATTGATCCAGTCTATGACCGCAGGTGTAGGATTCAAGAAGTCTTGATGCCTTCCCTCGTAAGCTCTCAGTGGGCATTCTTGGCAGAGATTAATATAAATATATACAGATATGGACAAATTTTTGCGGAACATACGTATTTCGATTGAACTGAACCACCCGGATGGTAGCCAGTTGACCAGCACAAAATAATAATAATTTTAACACTTTGTGTAAGGAACCTAACCTAACCAACAGAAGTATTTGTGCAGCTTCATCGAGATCTCTGGGATTGTTATTTTTTTTATTACAAACGGATCCAGTTTCTCCAAATTTCCGTACTAACTTTGTGATGATCTGGTGGCCTATATTTCTATCAGGATGCATTTCAATGAAAACTGGAGCTGTTCCTTAAGCGCAATTGTTTTGAATACCTTAAATAAATATTATTCGTATTCTTTGTTGCAGAGAATACACAATTTTAAAATAACTTAAGCTACAAATATTGGCTAATTTACCGTCACGAATAACTAACTACTCGTAAATATATTATTAATTTTTTGAAACAAAGTAACAAAAAGGTGACATGTATTTAGAAGTAAGTCTATTCAACAATGGCGTATGTTGTTTTTGTTATAGTCCCATGTTATTTTACAAAATTTGTTGTTATCGGCAAAATAAATCGATAAAATTGATTTATTGCAGGGTAGGGGTTGCTATTGACATTTTAAAGAAAGTGTTGAAAATTCCGTATTTTTCAACTGTAGAATGCCTACACTCCATTCCTTGATTTTAAAACCTCATTATAGACAGTGCTATAGGCAACCAATTATTCACTCGGTTTCCTGAAATTAGTCGCTTTGCTATAGGCAACCAATCATACATTAAGTCACAAGCAAAGCCAATTAGAAAAGCTGACATCAGCGCTGCTATTACTAAACTATGTTGACCACTTCCGTTTGGTGACTTCGTCAATCGTCTTCGTAGAGAGTAAAAGCAAGTTCGTTTTAAAACACCACGTGGAAAAAAATTTAGATAAAATCAATTAAGTCAAAAAGCCATCAACCAGTGAAATTTTTCTAAAGAGACAAGAGGTTCTCAACTGTAAGCTCATTGTACACATTTTTACAATATAGTATCAAACAAGAAAAGTTATTAATTTACTTCATCAGGAGGTTAGGTTAGGTAAGCAAACAGAATTACGAACCAGTCAACCAACCCTAGCTATCGAAGACTTAACATCGAATCAAGCACGGCGAGATTCAACAGAGGCAGAGACATACAAAATCCCACAACTTCTACAACCCTCTGCTAGAAACCTCCCTGTTCCTTGATATCGAGTCGAGAAAAGGGGTGGGGATGTTAAAGGGGTGCCACTTGGAAACAGCAAAATAACATTTTTAAACCTCGCCCTTGATTTAAAATTTTACGTGTTTTTTTTACATTTACGCAAAATCAATAATTATTTGGACTGGCTGGTTTTAAAATACAAGCAATGTAGGTACAAACACGTCCAATGTGGTCAAAAATAATTGAAATTTGTATGTTATTATTATTTTATTTATTTATTTTATTTTATTTATATTATTTTTGAAATAGGGAATAAGGGAATAATGTAGTGCTTTCTGCTTAACCCTGTACACAAAAAATAAGACTTGACGGTCCTTTCTAAAATTATTTCAGCCATAGATTCTGACTTTTTGTATGCAAGGTTAAGCAGAAAGTACTACATATTTTACACCAGCGATTTTATGATATCGTAATAAAAACCCGACGGTTCATCAGACAACGTCCACCTTATAGCCCCGGTTTGTTTCATGTGGTCTAAAGTAAAAATTGTTTCGGATAAAACCATCATTAAAAATAGCTTTCATTGGAGTTTTTAATGTTTATTTGAAATTAATTTAGTGGTAAAAAAAATAAGTGTTTGTGTTATGATAAAAATCCTGCGAATAATATTCATTCGTTTTTCGAGCGTGAACAAAAACCTCACATTTTTATCCGACCGAATATCGAATACTATTTACAGAATCATCCTGTGGGAATCAAACACATTTGTGTGGATTAAAACTATTGAACTAATTGAATGCAGTTAGTTGGCAAAACCTCGTTTTGTTGCTTTTGCAGGATTTTCATTTCACATGCGAACAAATATCTCCACACCAAAAACAACGAAATCTAATCAAATTATTCAATTAGTAAAAAGGCATGCAGTTAATTGCTGTACGCGTCGTTGTTATTGATTTTATGAAGCGGCTAAAATGTTTTGATAATATTTGAAACAATGTGTCAATCAAAATAGTCGGCAGTTAAAAAATTTGACGTCGAGTTATTTGGGAAATTTCAGATCATAGTAAACGACTACTTCAATTTCTCCTGTCACCAAGTTATATCAATAATTCTCCTTTCACAACTCCACATCTTGGTAGTTCTATTAGCACCACTTTTCCTATTTTAATTCCCTTTTTTAACAATTTCTTTTAATAAAAAAGGAAAAGTTGTGTTAATGGAACTGCTAAGATGGTATGAATTTTCTTCTAGCCAAAAAATTATCGCCTCTTTACACCTTTGTGGTTTCAGTATCTCTACTTTTCTTCTTTTTAATTATTTCTTTACCAATTTGTTAAAATAATACTCTTCGCGTCATTTCACATCTTTTTAGAAAAGGTTTTGGTCCAATTATCTCATTTCCTATAATACTAGCCAATGCATTGATTTTCACTGGAAGCTAAGTATTATTCTGTCAAAACACGTGAGGATTTTCTTCATCCCAGTACCTACAATTATGTTCTTATTAAGGCCATTTAAGTAAAACGTTGATTCATTACTAAAATAAATATTTATTGTATTTTTTGGGACATTGTATCACAAAATTTACTGTTTTTTGAGCGCTTTTGTTTTGATGACCGTAAATAATTATTATTTCCATTCGTTCTTGCAGAGAATACACAATCTTAAAATAACTCAAGATGCTACAGCTACAAATAATGGCTAATTTAACGTCACGACTAACCAACTAAATATCCTATAAATATTTTTAAAACAAAGAAACAAAATGACAAAAAATATCAATACAGGTGACATGTATTCAGAAGTAAGTTAATTGATCCCAATGAGCCTTTTCCTGAGAATAGTGTGGCAAACTGTCACGAGAGGCAGCACTTGTGGTAGGGACAAATACTAAACTTTACTTATTTAAGACAGTGTAAATTAAGTGATATAAGTGAGTGATTTAAAATTATTATTCAAATAAATAAAATTTTTGTTATATACCTACAATGCCGACAAAACATTGTAGTTTTGAAAATTGCACTTCGGATAATTGATATCCAGAGGAAAACATGTTTTTTATACCATTTGTAAAACTTCACATTAATGAGGTAAGGTGTAATAAATGGGTACGCGCATCAAGGAGGGTATGTTTAACAAAAGAAAAAATTAATAAATATACATATTCTGTTTGTTCAAAACATTTTATTGGTGGTAAAGGTCCAACTGGGGAAAATCTGAATCCAGTTTCTACAACCATTAGTAAGGTTAAGTAAGTACTTAATTGTCAATTTTAGAGTAAAACATTTATTTTACTCAGGTAATTACCCAAGTTGAAGTGGATCATGCACGCCGGCGCCGACCGACGAGGAGTAAAGGGCGTGGTAAGCTGTAGAAAGCTCTGAGGTGTGGGCAGCTTCACCACCGGAACCTCTATTGCCTGTTGACTTACTTCTTCTTCGACGACGTCATTCACTGCATAGATGTTGAATCCTTCGATAACTCAGTAAACGCTGGCTCGATCTGTTTTTTTACTACTATAGGCTAAAGGTTTTACTGCCTTTTATCGCCGTGAATTTTGTTATCACAGTAAATGAAACAAAACACTTGTCATCGATAATATATTGTTAACTTTAATACATGAAGCTTACAGTTTAAAGCCTCCTGTATCTTCGGAATAATTTCACTGGTTGTTAGCTTTTAATTTGATGTATTTTTTTTTTTTTTATGAAAATAGTCGCAAAAAGGGTAGACCTATCGTGTGGGCCGCGGACGGCCCGCACTGCGACTATTAGAAGGGGAAGGGATTATAGAAAGGAAATGATTGTGGACACGCTTTTTAAAAAGTTGCAGGTCATAGTTCTCTGGAAAAACTGATTTTGGAAGCTTATTCCATTCCGTAGCAGTCCTGTAAAAGAAGGATTCTTGATGAAGATTGGTCCTTGTAGTGTCAATCTACAGAGTAAATGGGTGAGACTGATCAGCGTGCCGAGTTCTTCGGCTGAATGTAGCCAATGGTGGTACAAGAGTTTTTATTTCTCTGGAGCATCTGCCATGGAAATATCTGTAGAGCAATGACTGGTCTGCAACTCTTCTTCTATGTTCTAGAGGGTGAAGGGTATCTGTGAGAGTGGGGTATCAAACGAATGGCTCTTTTCTGAATGGAATCTAGAAGACGAAGAGAATGCCTCTGGCTTGCCGACTTTGCGATGTTAGCAACATGGTCATGCTAAGACATATTATTGGACACCGTGACTCCCAAAATCGAGATGTAGGGACTTGGTTCAAGGGTATTTCCGGACATTGTGATGGTATGATTTGAGGAATTTACTTTCTTGGAAAACGTGGCACTTTGTGTTTTTTGGGCGTTGAACTGAACAAGATTGTTGGTTCCCCACTCGACGATTGCTTCAAGATCTCTATTGATGGAATCAACCTGTTCCTGCCTGAGTCTATTTGTATCATTCACCGAAAGTGATCGATAGGATGTGAAAGTTGAGACAAGTGTGCTATCGTCTGCGAAACTGTAAATGGGGTTCGTGGTGGTTTTCAAGAGGTCGTTGATGTGTAAAAGAAATTAGGTGGGGGACAGGATGGAACCTTGGGGGACCCCGGCAGTAGTTTTAAACGCATCAGAAGAAATACCGTCAACTGCCACATGTAAGGAGCGATCTTGCATGAAGCTCAAGAGCCATTGGCGCAGTTTGGTTGGGAGACCGTAAGCAGATAATTTACTTAACAATGCCTGGTGCCAAACGCGGTCAAAGGCTTTAGATATATCCAAGGCTATTGCACAAGATTCACCAAACTTTTCAATAGTGTTTGTCCAGAGCTGAGTGACATAAGCCAGCAAATCTCCAGTTGACCGAAGTTGTCGAAATCCATATTGTCTGTCATGGATTATCTCAAATTTCTCCATATATTTGATAAGTTCTGGGTTAATCGCTTTTTCCATAACTTTGGATATGACTGAGAGCAATGCAATAGGGCGGTAATTTGCAGGAATATTCTTCTTTCCTTTTTTCGGAATCGGTTGGACCTTAGCGTTTTTCCACATGGACGGAAATACTTCTTTGCTTTATGATAACTTGAAGAGTCTACAGAGAACTGGGGTGAGCTCTATAGCACAGGTCTTCAGGACAATTGTCGGAATTCCATCTGGTCCTACTGCCTTATTAGAGTCAAGATTTCGTAGGATTTTCCTGATAGTGCGATGGCGGATAGTGACCTCAGGCATTGATGCGTTTATTCTAGGTATGGTTGTATTTGATTATATTAATGTGCATTTTACCACGTGGTGTTTTAAAGCATTGTTTTGAACGCTAGAGGTGTTCATGCCTCGGCTGATGATAAGCAAAAAGGGGGCCAGAAGCCGGAAACTGCTTCAAACGTGGCTTCTTCTCGTGTTAAATTCAGCGTTTTTGATTGGTCACTGACCGTACAGCCGGTTGCTAAAAATTGCGCGCGACCATTTCGGAATGTATTTCATTCTGAAATAAATTTTAAATTTATTATTACTTTAAACATCTTTTATTATAGTTTTAAAGTACCGCTACATAATAACTAGACTATATTTACTAACCTGTCAATTAATTTATTTTTTCTGCCTGAAATTTTTAAATTACGACAAGCAAGCCAACGTTTTAATGTTGTTACATTATTGTCCTTGACATTTGCGAATTTTAATTTTGCTCACGGAACGTCGTCTTCCGTCAAAAACATTTTTCTGATAGGTACTTTTATGTGAATGCAAATGGGGATTAGGTAATGTTAATCACTACTAGCACTGCTAGTGAGGAATTTTTAGTAGTTGAGGAAAAAGGCTCATTACACATCTACCTATCCAACAGTGGCGTAGGTCATATTTGTTATGGGCTCATGTTATATTACAAAATTTGGTGTTTATCAGCAAAATAAATCGATACAATAAATTATGGCTGATTTGAATTTTTCTTGGGTTTTAATTTGATGTATCACAAGGTAGAGGTTGCCAGTTACCTTTTGACATTTTAAAGAAGGGGTGTGTTATGTCAAAGGAGTGCCACTTAAAAACAGCAGATTTCAGTTTTAAACCTCCCCCTTGATTTAACATTCGACGTTTTTTTGTTTTTCTTACATTTACGCAAAATAAAAAGTTATTTGCACTGGCTGGTTATGAAATGAAAGGTGGTCGACTGACTACCGTACATGTCGCTGTTTTGCATTAAAATTTTTATGTTCCGCAAATATTTTTCCATATCTGTTCAAGAAAATTTATTAAAAAATCACTGATAAAGTTGCAAACGAAGTATTTTATACTCAATTCTATTTTCCGCGGCCCCGATCCACTTGAGGTTGGACAGCCCTGCCCTGCTACATGTATTTAACTAATATTTTATCCCACGGGCTTTTCAAGAAGTTTTCCAACGCGTGTCTACGAGTGTAATTTTAAATTCGTTTCGTTGACTATCTCCCCGTATGACGGAAGGCGTAACTCCATCTGAAGATAGCGACATTTAGTTTGCGGTGTCTCCAAACTCCGCACACTGCGCAATTAATATGTCCCGCGTCAACCTTTACAACAGTTTCGCGAACTTTCCTGATCCCTTTCGGTCGGATTTTGAAATTAAAGGATCCCTTCCACTTAATGTTCGGAAGCAATCTGCGGCCGGCGGACGATCTTTACGCTGTTTCACATTATTTATAAGAATTTCCTTGATACAATCGAGCTAATAGTGAAATTTATTTTTTAATTTAACCGACTGTATTCGGGAAGGGGAGTTTTTCTCGTACCACGCATCGGGATGATGTCAGAAATGAAAATAAGTATTTTTTATTTCCAATCTCGTTGAAATAAAGTAACGACTATAACGGAAATATCAACGTATACGTGATAAAAAAAGATTCTGTAAATGACGCATACGTTAGTCAGCTCACAGCAATATATCTCCAACCAATATACCGGAAAGGTCTTGTGCTCGGCAATTTATAAGATCAGGAATATGTTCACTGTTTTACTGTCCCTGTAAGCGTATATTAATCCATGGGACTGTACAAATTGAGCTGTACGTCATGGGGTTCATCAGCTGACACATCACGTGAAGCTAAATTCTCCATAAACAATTCTGGTTAACATTCAACCATAAGTGGAATCATTCAAACCCCCTTTTATCACATTAAATAAATTGTAGATTGTTGGAGGTGACGTGAAGGCTATACTGCCTCTCAAGCACTTTGACCTATCAGATCTTTTGTACATAACCCTTAATCTATTCGAGGCCCAGAATTCCGAGACTTCCTACAAAGTTACCAGTTTCTTGGGAGCTAAGTTACTAATATTGGGGGGCTTTAGGAGGGCCGCTTCTAGAAACTTGAGCGCTGGGCATTCGCAATGCAAATGTTTTTTTATTTTCTGTACTGTCCAGGTTGCTTATTTAAAATTTCCGAATGGTACGAAGCATTATCTAATACAGTGATAGATGGTTCATGTAACGATGGTAATAGAATATCTTTTAACCATTTCATAAACGTCTCTGTATCCATATGTCAAGATAATCCATGCTTTCTACCTGCATGCACAATAATGTGTCTTTTTATCTTCACCGTCGGTGTGTTTTATAGACTTTATGTTATCGTCATGCCAAATTCTTTTTGTTCTACCTTTAGCAAAAATCCAAGTTTCGTCCAGATAAACAAATGAAGAGCATTCTTGTTTACAGTAAGTATAATTTCACAAAAATTCAATTCTTTTGTGCACGACTCTAGCTTTTTCACACAAAGCCATTCGGTTGTCCTCATTTTCAAACTTAATCCCTATTGACCCTTAATTTCCAGAAAAGAAGTCCCTTATAAAAATAAAATTCGTTACCTACGTTTAAAAATATTACGAGAATTTACTTTTGTACTTCTTAAATGTACAGTTAAATACCGGTTATCGAGTTTCTAACGATAATTCGAAACCACCGTTTATTTGTGAAATATGCTATATAAGACTAATTCCGTTACTATTTTGTAGGTTAAAGTATTTAAAATAAATATAATATTTACTTATTTTTACTTTATTATTTTACGTAACTGTCTACTTTCGGTGCAAAATATTTGCATGGGTCACCTCTAGTTTTATTTATTCATAAAACGATTAAATAAATAATTTTTAATATTTTTTATAGTGTTAAGTATTATTAAGTATTATTTGTCCACCCGTATGTCTTAATAACAAACATTGCTCTCAGTCATATCCAAAGTTATGGAAAAAGCGATTAACACAGAACTTATCAAATATCTGGAGAAATTTGAGATAATCCATGACAGACAATATGGATTTCGACAACTTCGGTCGACTGGAGATTTGCTGGCTTATGTCACTCAGCTCTGGACAAACACTATTGAAAAGTTTGGTAAATCCCGTGCAATAGCCTTGGATATATCTAAAGCCTTTGACCGCGTTTGGCACCAGGCATTGTTAAGTAAATTATCTGCCTACGGTCTCCCAACCAAACTGCGCCAATAGCTCTTGAGCTTCATGCAAGATCTCTCCTTACATGTGGCAGTTGACGGTATTTTTTCTGATGCGTTTAAAACTAATGCCGGAGTCCCCCAGGGTTTCATCCTGTCCCCCACCTTATTCCTTTTACACATCAACGACCTCTTGAAAACCACCACGAACCCCCATTTACAGTTTCGTAGACGATAGCACACTTGTCTCAACTTTCACATCCTATCGATCACTTTCGGTGAATGATACAAATAGACTCAGGCAGGAACAGGTTGATTCCATCAATGGAGATCTTAAAGCAATCGTAGAGTGGGGAACCAACAATCTTGTTCACTTCAACGACCAAAAAACACAAAGTGCCACGTTTTCCAAGAAAGTGAATTCCTCAAATCATCCCATTACAATGTCCGGAAATACCCTTGAACCAAGTCCCTCCATCTCGATTTTGGGAGTCACGGTGTCCAATAATATGTCTTGGCATGACCATGTTGCTAACATCGCAAAGTCGGCAAGCCAGAGGCTAGGTTTTCTGTAGAAAGCCAGAAAGTTTTTTACTCCTGATCAACTGTTGACGACGTACAAGGCTCAAATCCGACCACTACTGGAGTATTGCTTGCACATTTGGGGTTCAGCACCAAGGCATTCTCTTCGTCTTCTAGATTCCATTCAGAAAAGAGCCATTCGCTTGATAAACAGCTTAACTCTCACAGATACTCTTTACCCTCTAGCACATAGAAGAAGAGTTGCAGACCAGTCATTGCTCTACAGATATTTCCATGGCAGATGCTCCAAAGAAATAAAAACTCTTGTACCGCCATTGGCCACATTCAGCCGAAGAACTCGGCACGCTGATCAGTCTCACACATTTACTCTCAAGATTGACACTACAAGGACCAATCTTCATCAAGAATCCTTCTTTTACAGGGCTGCTACGGAATGGAATAAGCTTCCAAAATCAATTTTTCCAGAGAACTATGACCTGCAAGTTTTTAAAAAGCGTGTCCACAATCATTTTTTTTCTATAATCCTTTCCCCTTCTAATAGTCGCAGTGCGAGCCGTCCGCGGCCCACACGATAGGTCTACCCTTTTTGCGACTATTTTCATAAAAAAAAAACTAAAAATATAAAAAAAAAGCGGCATATCAGTGGATGTACTCGCAACATGTCATTATAAATTATTATAAATATTACTTAATGCTTACACGCTTTTGTGAAATATAGACAGATTGTAATAAAATTGGATTATTAAAAAAAATCCTGCGAGAAAACAATAACTCTTATAAATATATTACTTATGAATATTAATTACACAATTATAACAATTACTTATATTAATATTATTAGGGATATTTACAGAAATGGCAGTGTTAATTTATTTTACAAAGCTCTTCACGACGATAAGCGCCTGCCAAACCAATTATTAATGCAACCTAAAATAAAAAAATTAATCATATTGAAGAAGAGAAATTAGATTTAATTATATTACCTTTGTCATTAGGTAGATATTATCTCCAGCTTCTAATAATAAGTGATCTATTTCTTCTTTATTCAATACTTTTAATTTTTTTGGTTTATAGCCAATAGATTTTCTTTTAAAAGCAATAACTTAGGGATAGCGGCTCATATCTGTATTATTTTTAATATTAATTGTGGACTTAAGCATCGAGTAATTGCTCCAGAGGCTTGTTGGTTTTAATATTTTAGATTTTTCCATTAAATATGCAAGAATCACTTGTTCATTTATAATATGCACATTTTTATCATTACTCCATTTTTTAAATAAATTGTAAACCGATTCATACCTCTCTCATGTGGGATCATTTCAGCCTCACTTTCACTACTGATTTCTATTTTTTGGATTTGTTTTTGGATCGACGTTAAAATTAATGGATGTGAGAATTCATATTAAGAACCAGTGGAAAATCGATGCTTTATCTCCAAAACAGCAAACAATTCGGCGGAAAATTATTTTAATTTTGGTAATTTTATTCCCATCAGATAATTCACACATAAAAACAAGCAGATTCATTTTATTTTCCAGACTAATTGGAATCCATAACATACATTTTTGTTGTTGGTATGCTATGGTAAAAATAATTGCGTTCATTAAATCTTCATACATTTTAATAACACTGGATTTAGGGCGGGCTATTAAGTAAGAAAAATTGATGGCCGGATTTTTTTTTAAAGAAAATAATTTTTCATTATAATTATTTATTATGGAGGTTTTTTATTACCTATTTTCTTAAGTGCTTCCATTCCCGATGGAGAGATAATCACCTTTAATAATCCTGATTACGCAAACAAGCGCAAAAAAACCCGTTTATATATACTAAAGCACAACGAAATTTTACACAGCCCGGATTTTTTTACAAAGAGCACAGACAGTTATAATTTATGAATTTTGGCTGTACCCGTTTCTACAGGTTCTTCGAGGAAAAGACAAAAAATTACAAAAATGTTTGGCAGAAAATGTAAAATAACAAGCAATGACAAATAAAATTACCCAATTTCTCACAGTTTAACAAATATCTCACTCGACAGTCGCGCGGCCATTGAGGCCCTCGTGAGATGCACCACATCATCGGTGGTTTGGGACTGCATGCAGGCCCTCACTGAGTTAGCGACGGTAAAAAAAGTCAATCTTACATGGTTTCCTGGCAACAAGGAAGCCAATGAACTGACAAGAAATGAGACTGTGGTGGAACCAAGAAGCCAGTTGGTCGGATTGCCAATTGCCGAAGCAGTATCGTTAATTGAAGCACTAAACGGTCCTTGCTCTCCTCGCCAGTCACCATCAGCTGCCATGCCTGATCTAGTGGAAACCCCTGACAATGAACATGCCATTCAAGCAGCTCAAATTCTAAATTGAAACTAATTGAATGAATCGATAAATTGCAACGAGGTAGCCGATGAACTGGCAAGAAATGGGACCCTGGTGGAACCAAGAAGCCAGTTGGTTGGAGTGTCAATTGCCCAAGCGAAACATGAATTAACACTAATCCTTAAGCAAGAACATATCGCACAGTAGAATGCAAATACTGGCTGCAGACGCACTCTGGACGATGAACCGGAGTAGAATAGGCAGCACGCTTGGCCTGCTCACTGGCCACTTTAGCTGATGGCGGCTGGAAAAAACTGCCGACTATGCGGCGAAGAGGAAGAGAGCAGCATACACATTATGTGCTGCTACCCGATGCTAGAGGTGTACAAGTACCAAACCTGGGGCCGCATGATAATGGATCCAAGTGATTTAAATGAGACATTGCCAACAGAAATCCCGCGGTTTGTTAAAACCAGCAGACTGGAATTCTGATGCCCTTTGTATTTTTAAATTATTTTTAGCATAAAAAATTAAAATTCCGTACTTCGTGTAGTTTCACCTTCTATTATTTCGATTATTGGAAGTAGAAGTGAAAATTAAAACAAATGAGAATGCCATAGGAAATTATAGAAAAACTGAAATTTGGTACAATTTAAGATAGTGCGAAAGATTAAAGAAACCAACAAAAAGGTAAATAAACAACATTAGAAATATAGGTTATAAAAAAATACCAAAATAAAAATCAGCGATAAAGAAACAAGTCCGATTAAAATTAATAATAATATGAACATCTTCTTCTTCTTCTTCCTTCTTTATGGTAAGAAAATCGCTTGTTTTTCTTCGTATCCTCAGCTGTTTAATTATTAGAGAGATTGTCGCTTCATCTCTTGCGGGGTCTTCCAACGTTTCGGCGCCCAAAGGGCGACTTGTCTCTATTTATTTTGACCATTCTGTCGTGATTCATCCTATCTTTGTGTTCGTTTTACTCTCTCTTTCTTCCCAGTATCAATTTATTCACGTTGTCTATTTCATGTTCTTCTAATGTCCTCGCTTCTCTCCCTATCAAAAAGTGTTTTTCCAGCTATCCTGCGCACTATTTTCATTTCGGTGGTTTCTAATATTCTCTTTGTGTTCGATGTATCTGGTCTAGTTTTCGCTGTGTATGTTAATATAGGTCGGATGACCGCCTAGAGATTCGGGATTTGGTCTCGATTCCGATATATTTATTTCGGAGGATTGTATCGTTCAGGAAAGCTGAGGTTCGTGCTGCTTTTGCCGCTTGGTTTCTTACCTTCATCTCGATGTCACCGTATCCTAATATTTCTATGCCTAGGTATTTAAATTTCCTGTTGTATAATTTTATCATCCACAACCAGTTTGCATCTGATAGGTGTTTTTAAAGTGGTCATGCATCTCGTCTTTGCTGCAGATATCTTCATTTTTAGACTTTTTGCCGTTATGCTGAGTTTGAATAGTAATCTCTGTAGGTCATCTTCGTTTTCTGCAATCAGAACAGCATCATCGGCATAGCATACGTCTGCGAATGATTCGATGCTATGTTTTTCCAGTTTTGTTATATGATATGGAAAACTGGACTCTTACTAAAAATATGTGTAACAAACTCGAGGCTTTTAAAATGTGGACATACAGGAGAGTCTTAAAAATACCCTGGACGGACAAAGTAACAAACAACGAAGTACTAGATAGACTAAATAAGGACAAGAAAATTTTAAAAACTTTAAAAATAAGAAAAATGGAATACCTTGGACATATGCGACATGACAGATACCGTATTCTGCAGCTTGTTATACAAGGAAAGATACAAGGCAAGAGTTCAGTCGGTAGAAGAAGAACTTCATGGCTCAAAAACTTAAGAGAGTGGTACGGAAAAATCACCACGTCTTTATTTCGATCTGCTGTTTTCAAGGTTCAAGTAGCCCTTATGAAAGCAAACCTTTGCAAGGAGAAGTAACTAAAGAAGAAGAATGAAATTCCTGATAATAATGTACGAGGGCGGTTTGATAAGTCAGTGAGTTTTTGAATAAAACAAACTTTTTTTCGCAAATAAACATTTTATTTTTCTACATAATCACCTTTTAGCTCGATACATTTAGTCCAGCGTTTTTCTAATTTTTTTATTCCCTCTAAATAATAGGTTTTTTGAAAGCTCTCAAAATACGAGTTTGTTTCGGTAATGACTTCTTCATTCGACTCAAATCTCTTACCGCCCAGTCATTTCTTTAGGTTTGGAAACAGAAATTAGTCGCAGGTGGCTAAATCTGGAGAATATGCTGGATGGGGTAGCAATTTGTATCCCAATTCGTGGATTTTGGTCATCGTGACTAGACAAGTGTGCAAACGTGCATTGTCTTGATGGTTCAGCACTTTCTTCTTCTTAGCCAAATGCGGCCGTTTTTGCTTCAAATCAACGTCGAATCTGTTCAAAAGCTTTGAATAATATTCGCCGGTGATCGTTTTACCTTTCTTGAGGTAATCGATGTGAATGACACCGCGTACATCCCAAAAAACTGTAGCCATGACCTTGTTGGCTGACAGACTCTGTTTCGCCTTCTTTGGTCCACGTTCACCCCGAGCAACCCACTGTTTCGATTGTTCCTTGGTCTGTGGCGTGTTGTGATCATCCACAGTAACAAAACGGCGCAAAAATTCGTCCGGATTACGGCTGAACATCGCTAAACACTCTTTTGAAGTGGTCACACGATTGCGCTTATGGTCGAGTGTGAGCAATCGCGGCACCCATCTCGCAGAGAGTTTTTTCATGTCCAAATATTCATGTAAAATATGATGTACCCGTTCAGTTGAGATACACCTACAGCATGAGCCAACTCACGCACTTTCATTCTCCGATAATCCAATATCATTTCATGGATTTTATTGACGATTTCCGGCGTGATCACTTCTTTTGGGCGACCTGGACGTTCGGCGTCACTAGTGCTGGTACGCGACCACAACGGAACTTTGTAAACCACTTCTTAACCATTCAAATTGATGGTGCCGAGTCCCCGTAGTATTTATCAAGTCTTTCCTTAGTTTCAGTGATGGATTTTTTACGTAAAAAGTAATGCTTTTTTCCATTTTCGTAAAAAATCACGAGGTTGTCTGCTTTGAACGGCTATCAAACACCAACTGCACGACATAGCTTACCCAAAATTAGAAAGTTGCCCACTGATAGATTATAGTTGACGGCAGCACTGTTGCATTTGGAGTAACTGCGCGGAAAATTCAAAAAGTCACTGACTTATCAAACTGCCCTCGTAATTCAAAGTAATGATAATATCCAAATTAATAATGAAATTTATCTTAATAATGCAATTCTAATTCATAATAATAAAAATGAGACACAATTTTGGGAATTTATAAATCGAGATTTGCATATTTAAGTTCAACAAGTAATTTTAAATATATATTCATGCTAAAAAGATGAAAATGTCAATTTATTTCAAGATGAAATAAATAAAACAATATGCAACTTAACGAACTTAACTTATTATTTGTTTAGTAATTAAACGAGGCGTTGTGATTGAACACGATAAAAAACGAAAACGTATGGTCAGCCGTCGGATAGATAATGTATCTAAAGATGTGATTCGACAAACGGTTTACAATACGTACAAAGAAAATCAAGTCCCAACAGTAAAAATTATTTTTAGCGATTTGCAAGAGTTTAACGATTTTAAATATAAATCATTAAAAACACTTCGTATCTGATTAAAAAATAAAATTAATACTCCATTGGTCGGTTTCTTTTGAAGATTTTATGGCCTTTTATGAGATATTTTTTATATATTTTTAAACTAACTTTGGAAGAACTATAGTATACTTTATCTAAAACAGCTAAGTACAGATCTAAACACAGATCTAACCAGCGCTATTTTTTGTGCCACATTTTGGTGGACAATTTTTCAATAAAAGTCCCATATAAGATTGTTTTTCTGATTTCTCCCCTTCATAGTAATTACTTTTTACTGCCTCGATGCAGAAGGAAGTAGGCAGTTTGCTATGGTAATGGAACAAAAAACAGCCATATGATTGGCTAAAGAAGATAAGAATCGTCTTGAAAGTTTTAACAAACGTACACTAGATGGCGCTATTGAGATTTTAACGACCATTTTAAAGAAACTTGAACTTTGAAGAGAATGGTATATGAAGAGAATGACCGACGATAGACTACCACGCATTGTACTAGAGGGAAAACCAGCAGGGACCCATCCACCCGGAAGACCACCAAAGAGATGGAGAGACAGCTGGCAGTCCACATCTCAGGAAATATTACAGAGGAAAGTCTACTATCAACAGATCATCTAGATCTCTAACAAGTAGAAGAAGAAGAAGAACTTTAACTTTTCGAAAATTGATTAGAAAGTAGGTAAAAGTAAATATTCTCGAAATAAAAGTTGGTGATATATTTTTTTAAATTTGGATGATAAAATAACACGCACCAAAACACGTGTTTGCAATTCTATTTGCATAAATGAATAAATCTCGTTTATAACACACGTTTTGAATTTTTCATCTGTTTATTGTTTATCTTGCATGCATTGTTAACGAATTAAATAAATATTTACGTAGTTTGCGACAGAAGTAAAATTTTTAGCCTCGCTCTGAAGCTTTTTCATTTCAATACAATAGCAATCCCTTTCTGTCGTGACAATGAAAATAAGATTAAAATTAGATTCGGGTAAATAAGTACTTTGGATTCGTAAAATGTATGGATACGTGCAAAATTTTAAACCATATCCGGCACCTAAATGCGGTGGATAAAATGATCAACATATTTTAATATTTAAAAAATATCAACTTTCCCTGCACATTTTTTTTTTCGTTTTTTACCACCAAGTCACAAACGGTTTATTTCCCAGAACTTACTGCCATACATATATATATATATATATATATATATATATATATATATATATAGTCACGCGTTTTTTCCGTAGGGGTGGGCAGACTTTTTTTTCCACTTACTAAGGTTTTTACACACGTCTTTCGCTTCTTCTACCTTCATCAGTGCTTTCATACAAGCTCTTCGGTTGCTGGTTCTCTTTTTAGAGCATCATGCATAATATTGACTATTGCCTGCAATTCCTCCTCAGATGATAATAAAGAGAAATCATTATTTTATAATAAACGGGGTTACCTCCCCTTTAATCAAAACAGTAAGACAAATTAGTCATTTAAATCGCCATCTTGACAGACAACAATAGAGAATGAAATGATCACCGACTTAATTTATTTATTTATTACCTCATTTTTAATCATCGGGTGCTAAATTTATTATTTGTACATGAAAAGTGGTGCTGCATTTTGCCATATAGATCGCAAAATGTTCGATAGCTCGCCAATTTACTTAGTGGATTGAAATTCGGAGTTATTTCAATATTTCGTCGATAACAAAAAAACCATATTCTGTTTCTAAAAATTTCCAGTTCATTTTGCACCAGAACTGGAATTGCCGCTTCTTCCAGAGACGCGCCAATAAACTCAATAGTTTATCGAAAAGGGGATTTCACACAAAAAATACCCGTTGTTAATCAAGATTATAATTTACCACCATAAAGTAATTAATCACATCCTCTGAAATGGATGTTAATTGGTTGTGAAGATGTCAATATACCGCGACGCAAATGATCTATTGTGACACCCTCGTTTCATCAATGGTTCTTGAAGAAAGACTTAAGCAAAAGCCTCATTAATGGGCATATTTTTTTCCAATTCCTATTCTGGTGCTGTTTCGCAATACTGAACTAGCGGACACGGCAAACGTTGTCCTGTCCGAACGTTGGTTTGCCTGCTTTGGAAATCTCACTATTAAACTCAGCGACCTCAAAAACTATGATTTCGACACTAATATTAGCATTTTTAATAGTTTTTATATTCCATCCCCTTCCCGCCCCCTTTGTATGGGTGCTTACATAATTGGGAATGTCACTATCAAATTCATCGTCCCCGAAGACTATGAATTCGACATTTTAGCCGTTTTTGATAGTTTTTATATTTCATCCCCTTTCCGCCGCTTTCATAGGGGTGCTAAAACAAAAGTTGGGGAGACATGCCTCGGTCTTCCAAGCTGAAGTACATGCCATAAACGCTTGTGCAGTTCAAAATCTGAGATAAGGATATAAAAAGAAAACGATCCTCATCAAATCAGAGAGTCAAGCGGCACTCAAACATTTGGCATCACGGAGAATAGACTCAAAAATTGTCCTGGAATGTGCCGGAAACCTACGAACCTTCGCTAACCATAACAAGGTTACCTTGTCGTGGGTGCCAGGGCATAAAGGTATTTCTGGTAACGAAGAAGCGGTCAAACTAGCTAGGTGGGGCTCTGAAACACCATTTATTGGGCCAGAAATATGAATGTGAAGCCACCGCCCAGTGAAGGTACTACCTGGGTTGAATACAAGACCAAGGGAGTGATCCACGTGGGGCAATATCGGTACATGAGCTTCTACTCCTTAACAGGAGAATTGAAGAAATGGAATTAAACTAAAGAGCTGGAAATGTACAAAATGCAGACAATGCTGAAGTGCCTAGGGAAAAATTGGATCTCTTCCACAACTCCTATTTGCTCATTTATTCATTTAAAAGAAAAGTACTCCTGGTATGTATAAAACAACTTCTGAAAATTTCATTCTAATCGGTCCAGCCGTTTGGGAGT
Organism: Agelastica alni; assembly: GCA_950111635.1. NCBI lineage: Eukaryota > Metazoa > Arthropoda > Insecta > Coleoptera > Chrysomelidae > Agelastica > Agelastica alni. The sequence goes on along the minus strand of OX467719.1, from coordinate 10,968,546 downwards.
TTTTGAAGGACATACATACAAACATTTTTTCATTTTTATATATATAGATAGATGGATTATAGTATTATGTATAACCATTGGGTAATACAAACATACTTTCTGGACACTCTTGTTGATTCGAAATTATTTTAGAATGACCAAATAAATCACTTTTGTAATACCCTCCAAAAAACGTATTTAGTTGTATTTCTCACAAAAAATCTCTGTGCTTAAGGTCTGATTAACGTCTACGCTCTAGAGTTTTCAACAATTAGTTATAATTTCTTGGGGTCAAGCCAACCAAAGTCCGCCTTATTTTTAACTTAAAGTATCAAGGTTCCTGTAGAAATCATTTCAAGAAACATCGAATATTGACACTGGTTAGGTTAGGTTAGGTTAGGTTAGAATTTACGTACTGAAAATATATTATATACGAAAAAGCATGGAAACTTCGTACGTTTTAAAATTAGTAAAGTTCTACTAAGCTTAAACCGTTTAAAAACCTGTAGCACACATCAATTTAGACAAAACTACTACTATTTTGCGATTCCAAACTTATTTAAACACGATTTTTCGCTAAAAACACCTTTACAATCTACATGACATCTCCAACCTTAAGTTCATCGATCTTTATCCTTAATACGGTGTTCACCTTTTCAAATTAGTGAGATCGCTAGCAAAGTAAAACGTTTACTGACCAAATCAATCTTCATTTTCAAAATTGTCGGAGAAAAATTGCTGAATAATACAATCAAAACCCGAACGAAATCAATCTCTATAACAGTTAGTGGTTTTTGTGTTAACAACAACATATAAAATAAGAAAATGAAGACGATTTTAGAAGGGTTTAAAAATAAAGAATGCACAAAAACTGTTTTTAGTCATGTAGTTTCTTAATACAACTGTCCAAAAAATGATTTTCGTTAAACGTACAGAAACCAATAACTATTTAAAAAGTCTTTTTAAACTGAATTTTATCAGAATTAATATTGTTATACAGGTGTTTTAAAAAAAGGTGACCCTGTCTCTAGGATAGGTGGAAAACTGTAAAATAATTGGGGTTTGCTCAGTAAAAATTTTTCGTAACGCCACCCGTATTCAAGATAAAGGGTGTTGAAGAAACTACTGGCGAAACTACTCGAAATATTGTTATGAAGTTTTATACGAATATGTTTTAGAAGCTGATCCCATGACTTTGTTTTTATATCTGAATCTCATAGAGGGCGCTAGTTCACGGTTCATACCAAGTAGTATTGAACATAACTTTTTTAAAGGTAGATTTATTAATCAAAATTTTAAGTGAACTTACTCCTGGTAAAACTCGATACTGTGTACCGTTTCCGGAATATTTTGATTTGAAAATTATGAAGTAATAACCAAATTGTTTTTCTTTAACGCCCTTTATTTTAAATACAGTTGTCGTTACGAACAATTTTTACTAAACAAACCTCAATTATTTTTAGTTTTCTACCTATCCTAGAGACGAAGTCACCTTTTTTGAAACATCATTACTATAGACCAGCATCGGTTATTACTTCATAATTTTCAAATTAAAATATTCCGTTTTCGGAATATTTTTTTTTTATTTTTTTTTTTTTTAAGAAAATAGACCTATCGTGTGGGCCGCGGACGGCCCGCACTGCAATTGGAAGGGGAAGGGATTATAGAAAGAAAATGATTGTGGACACGCTTTTTAAAAAGTTGCAGGTCATAGTTCTCTGGAAAAATTGATTTTGGAAGCTTATTCCATTCCGTAGCAGCCCTGTAAAAGAAGGATTCTTGATGAAGATTGGTACTTGTAGTGTCAATCTTGAGAGTAAATGTGTGAGACTGATCAGCGTGCCGAGTTCTTCGGCCGAATATGGCCAATGGCGGTACAAGAGTTTTTATTTCTCTGGAGCATCTGCCATGGAAATATCTGTAGAGCAATGACTGGTCTGCAACTCTTCTTCTATGTTCTAGAGGGTGAAGGGTATCTGTGAGAGTTGAGCTGTTTATCAAGCGAATGGCTCTTTTCTGAATGGAATCTAGAAGACGAAAAGAATGCCTTGGTGCTGAACCCCAAATGTGCGAGCAATACTCCAGTAGAGGTCGGATTTGAGCCTTGTACGTCGTCAACAGTTGATCAGGAGTAAAAAACTTTCTGGCTTTCCACAGAAAACCTAGCCTCTGGCTTGCCGACTTTGCGATGTTAGCAACATGGTCATGAAATTTTGATTAATAAATCTAACTTTAAAAAAGTTATGTTTAATACTACTTGGTATGAACCGTGTAACTATCGATCTCTATGAAAGTCAGATATAAAAAAATATTCATGGGATGTATCAGCTTCTAAAATAAAATCGTATAGATCGTATAAAATTTCATCACAATGTTTCCAGTAATTTCGGCAAAATCGTAATAAATGTGTAAAATTTTTTTCTCTTCAACGCCCTTTATCTTGAATTTTTTACTAAGCAAACCCCAAATATTTTTTAGTTTTATACCTATCCTAGTGACAAGGTCACCTTTTCTTGAAACAAATGTTAAGTAACAGCTTGCCATTCATTGTGGTTCACTGTCCAATTTTGACTAAAATTTCTCTACTGGCTAAACTGAGGTACATTGAAAGGACGCTCTAATAACTAAACTAAACAAAGTTTACGTTGTTTGTATTCCTAGTGTGTATCTACCATGATGGCATGCAGGTAGGACAATCGTTATTTTACCATGATCTATATCAGTTCTCAGTCAGTCTTTGCACAAAAATAAATCCATAAATCCAGCATCAAAACTAAAAGCAAACTTTTAAATTTCAACACAAATTGGAGATATGCAGCTTATATAAATGACCATCACAAAATAAATATTCGTTATTAACTACACGAGTATAATTCTAAACGTCCCCATTTCGTCGACATGAATTTTCGACGATGCGACGTTACAGTACAGTAAACAGTATGAAACTGTCAGCGGTGTTGGGTACGTCTGTCTCATTAGAAAGGAGACTACGGAGACGGGATCAAATAATTTCTCTTCTAAAAATAAGTTCATTTTACCATAACGGCTAGATAAATATTTGGGCGTAATAATTGACCAAAAACTGACATGGAACAGCCAACTCAACCACATTCTTTCCAGAGCTATAGTGGCAAGATGAACATGCCGCAGAGTCTTTGGCAAGATATGGAGTTTGAAACCAAAAATGATCTACTGGTCATACCAAAGATCATTAATCTCATGGTCACCTATGCCTAATTGATATGTTTGCCAAAAATGCATCAAATTTCGTCATAAGTCTTTTTGACACGTCAGACCCAATGTTTTAATTAAATGCATTATAATTTTCCAGCAAATCGGTAAGTTAACCATACGGTATACATGTAGATCGTATAAATGAAAGAGATCAGTTTTTTTTTCTCATTATCTATATGTATTTCATGGAACAAATGTTTTCTGAAAATGAGACTTCGGCGTTTAAATTTAAAATTGTAAGAGAAAAAAAAGGGCATATCTGAACTTCTTATCTTTGTGCGAGGCTTTCGAAGCAGTCTTGGGAATTTTTTCTATCTTGTTTTATCACGCCTTTCAGCGAAACGGAATAAGGCATACCAAAACTGTGTGAACCAATCAAAATGTCGATAGGGGGATAGTTTAATATTTCTTTAGGATTGTTTTATTATGCAACTCGCCGCAAGGAAGTGTCTGTTTGTACATTTTTATTTTCCCCTTTTCAAATTTTTTATTAAAAATAAAAGAATTTTATTAACGCGAATGGGTCGGTATTCGTATCATATTTTAATACTTGACAATTTTATTAAAAACTCCGAAGAATATAAATATTTAACTCCAGCTATTATATGAACAATTCTCAATGATACACCCTGTATTTTGTTATTATAAAGTAGGTATATCTATTATCTGAAACTGCAATTGATAAAATAATACGGTCTTATAACGTTCTTAACGTTGGCTTCCTTAAAGTGCGAGTCGCACGTTTTAAATTTCCCCGAGGTATGTTTCGTAATCGAAATAAAGATTAAAATATTTAAGAAAAAAAAAAACAAAAATAAGGTAATTCCCGAGATCTCCATCTATTAACAAGTTGAATTATTAAATCCACTAAAATGTTATGGCATATGCTTAGTATTTCTCAAATATAGCATATTTCACGAATATACGGTGGTTTTGGATTATCGTTAGAAACTCGATAACCAGTATTCAACTGTACATTTAAGAAGTACGAAAGTCAATTCCCCTAATACGGTTAATTTTGCAACCAAATCTGTACTTAATGACTTTATTTATTGTACATAATAAGAGATTTTAGTTTGTGGATAGATGGGGGGGTCGTGAAGGCTATGCAACCTCTCAAGCACCTCGACGTATCAGATCTTTTGTGCATAACCCTTAATCTATTCGAGGCCCGGGATTCCGAGACTTCGACCAAAGTTTATCAGTTTCCTGGGGGCCAAGTTTCTGATATCGAATGGCTTTAGGAAGGCCCCTTCCAGAAACTTAAGCCTCTTGCAGCAAAGCGCTGGGCATTCGCAAAGCAAATGTTCTGCAGTTTCAGCGAAGTTCTCGCAGTAGCGGCAACTATCACTTTCTGTTTTGCCCATCTTTTTAAGGTGATACCTCAAAGGGCAGTGTCCAGTGAGGAGCCCCGTCACCAGTTCTAAGTCTTTCTTGTCCAACTCAAGAAGCTGTTTAGCTTTGCTTGGCGAAAGGCTTACTAGCCTTTTCGCTTGTCTTTTTCCTGTCACTTTATGCCAGTAAGATTTCATTTCATCTGTTTCCCAGCGTCGAACCTCTTCTTTCAAGTGGGCTTTGGAAAGTCCACAGAAGGGTTCTGGGCCGGAAAATTGTGAATTTTCCCTTTCTTTGGCAAGGCAATCAGCTTCTTCGTTGCCTTTAACTCCCTTGTGACTTGGAACCCACATCGGAGGAACCTGATTGTTCGCTGCCAGTTGTCTCAGGGACTGTTTAAAGTCCCAAGTCAGCTTAGACTTACAAGTGTATGAATTCAGAGCTTTTAGTGCTGCTTGGCTACGGGTGTTTCTTTCGATGCACTCCTTGGCACATATCTCTATGGCATGTAATTCTGCTTGAAACCAGAAAAAGAGAGGTAGGTAGTTAATCCAAACAAATTTTACCAAATAACTAAGCTATTAAGCTTTAATATGGCTTGTTAATTCATTTTCGTTAGATTTTTTGTTAAAAGGATACATTATTTTGCATGCAGGTGATAGGCATGGTTTTGTTGATGGGGCGGATCTTTTATTTTATTCAAAATCAAAATCGGCAAAATAACAATTTAAACAACAAATCTTAGCGCTTTAGGAGAACGGAACATCTATCCACTTTCATAAGATATATTATACATTGAAAAAAAAATTTTGAATTATCTAATAAACAACGCATTTGTTTAAAACAATTTTTTAAACAATAGGTGGAAATTAAAAATCATTTTTAAGTAACTTGTGATCATGAGGTAACGGATCACTAGTAATATTATAAAAAAAATGTTTTTTTTCAATGTTTAATGAAGCTTTATAAATTTTAACCTAAGTTAATTGTTAATAACAAAGCGAAAATTAACAATTTTTTTATTTTTTCAACGGGAATCTATTCTAAGGCCTTTGAAAAATAGCTCTACGAAAGGAAAAAATTCTTAGATTAATAGTTTAACAATTATCGCAATGTTAATGTTCTTGCTACAAAAAATTGTTAATTAACTAATGGATAACTAATTGAAAAATTGCGATAAAAATTTTTGGACCACGGATTATTATTTATTGATCTATACTGTAGGCGCCTGAATTTTTTCAATTCCCAATTTTTATATTTAATAAGTTTAAATAATATTTATTTATTAAAGGTCCGAAGTGGGAGTTGCTTGCGCATGCCGGAGTACCCGTTTTCGAGCGTACCAGCATCTTTTTCTTTGTCTTCTCCATCTTACGATGTCTTGCACTCCGCACTGTTCCCTGATGTCAGTGTTCCTAATTCGGTCTCCCCTTGTTTTTCCCATTATAGTCCTAAGCGTTTTCATTTCGGCTACTCGAAGCATGTTTTTTGTTTTGTTGGTTTCTTCTCTGGTTTCTATTCCGTATGTCATGATTGGCCTGATACAAATCTTATAGATCCTGACCTTGCTATCTTTTCGCATGTATTCTTTCGCCCATATTATCTGTCTTAAGCAGCCTGATATGGCGGTCGCTTTGTTGATCTGGCTTCTTGGGACCTTCACTGGATCGTGATAGCTCGACAGATCCATACCCAGATATTTGAATTGTGAGACCGTAAGTCCGCTGCAATATTATCTTTCCACCGCATCCTTGGCCTTCCCAGCGGCCGCTTTCCTCCCGGAGTCTCTTCCCACACCAGTTTTACGACACGTTGGTCTTGTCTCTTCACATGTCCGGCCCATCTCAATCTCTCTGCCTTTATTATTTTTACTCTATCTGGATAGTCAAACTGAAGTGAAATCAAGGATTAAGCAGGCTCGAGCAGCATTTAAAAACATGAGCAGGGTCTTGTGCTGTAGAGATTTAAAGTTAACTCTAAGATGTCTTCTCCACTCTGCTGTACGGCATGGAAGCCTGGACTATAAACAAGTACGAAGAAAGACGACTTGAAGCCCTTGAGATGTGGGCTTACAGGAAAATATTAAAAGTTTCATGGACGGAAAAAGTATTCAACTTGATAATACTCCAACGTCTGAATAAATCCACCGAAATTCTTACGACCATCAAAAGAAGGAAACTGCAATATTTCGAGCATGTTATGAGAGGCGAAAAATACCGATTACTGGTGTGGTATAAACTGTGACTGGTATAAACTCAACTCAAGCTCTCTGTTCAGACTTGCCATCGACAGAGTGAGGATAGCCTTGTTGGTGACCAACGTTCTAGAAGGACATGGTACTTAAGAAGAAGATATCTGGTCGGTTATATAGTTCTTGCACTTCCCTGTTAGTTCTAATTCTGTATTTTTGTGTGGCGTTGTCCTTGATTGGTCCATATATCCTTCTAAGAATTCTTCGTTCTGCGTTTTTTAGTCGGTTCTTATTTTGTTTTGTCATCGTCCATGTTTCACATGCATATGTCATTATAGGTCTTATAATTGCATGATAAATTGTTACTTTAGTACGGCGGGTTACATTTTTCGATTTCATTATTTTTTGTAGTGCAAAACAGCATCGATTGGCTCCCTGAATTCTGTTGTAAATCTTTTGTGTTATATTGTTATCTGAGGTGATTGTAGCTCCCATATATTTAAACTCATGGACCCTTTCAAAATTATAGTGGTCCATTGTCACATTTTGTCCTATCCTGTCTCTTTGTTTTGTTCTTGTTGTTGTCATGTATTTTGTTTTATCTTCGTTTATTTGTAGGCCAACCATCTTTCCAGAATTTTTTAGTTTAATTAACTCTTCCTTAAGGTTAATCGTTGTATTTTCTACTATATCGAAATCGTCAGCGAAAGCTACTACAATGCGCGGACCCTGATTTCCAAATAGGAGCGTTTCTATGTTTGCCCTTCGTACGATGCCTTCCAAGGCGATGTTAAAGAGAAGTGGGGATAACGCATCTCCTTGTTTGAGACCACTGTTGATTGGAAAGAAGGTTGACAATTTTCCTTTAAGTCTTACTGCACTTGTAGATCTCTCTACATAAGCTTTTGTGAGACTGATCAACTTTTTCGGTACGCCCAGTTCTGCCATGGTATTCCACAATTTATTTTTATCCCTCTGGTAAAATTATAAATATTGGTCCTACAGTTTCCGGAAGTTTAGATATTTTTTGGAAAATTTCCTCCTCTTTTTTTAAATTTGAAAAATCTCAAATAGTTTTTGAGATATTGGCAAAAAACCAAACCCTCTTTTTTTCACTTAATTATTTATAACTTTTGCAATTTTTGCGAGCGGCCCTTGAGTTTTCTCAAAAAACATCTACACGCCATTCCGAATCGAATGACACCTCGATCATAATTTTCGGAGAACTCTAAAAAGTTTTGACATAAAAGGCACTCTTGTTGACTAGACTATTATAAAATTATCATCAGAGAACTAAACATTAATTTCCAAACTTACGTACATGAAAATAAGATATTTTCTTCTGAGCAGAAAATAAGTTAATTTCGATAGAGTGTATTCAAAACACAAATACGGTTTTTTCAGTGTTTAAAACGAATAAAATATAAAACAAAAACACATTCTAATTATTGTTTTTGCTAAGCTTTTTTATGCGATAAAGTAAAAACATCATAAAATGCAGTGATATACAAAGCGAGTTAGAAACAAAATATGTATATTTAATGAACGTGAACTTAATTATGAATTATTAATACCCTAAGGTTATTTTCTTGTGATTAATTATATAATAATGTTTTGAATATTTTTGTATAAAAAGGAGGAAAGCGCTCTAGTGCGCACGAGTGAACGTCGTATAAAAGAAAAATCGCCACATCCCAGATATTTATTCAGCTTTATTCTAAGCTTACCTTAATTTGGAATACTGGATAATATTCCAGGAAGGTCCTTCGAACACGAGCCGCATATTCATCCCGGAAAACCTTATAATTAGAACCGGCAAAAGATAATACCGGATTTTGTTACGTAGTACTTTGAAAGCTATCAAAGTAGTCGATAAATACATTACTGAACGGAAGGCATTTTAAAATTGGGGAAAATAAGGAGTGTTTTTGTTTTATTGATGCGCATTATCGTTTATTTATCATCAATCCTTGGAAATTAAAAACGATATATAATTGTTGAGACTGTGGGGGTGATGACTCAATGATTCGTCGTTTCGATATGATCTTCTACACCACACTTAATAGTCTAAAATCCGATCTAACTATTGGATTGCCAGGTATAAAAAGGTATTTTGGTCGTAATTATTTTCACCTACTTGTTTAGTCTATTTACGAACACAGACTTTTTGCGGACAACCCTATATCATTGTGTTCGCAATAAAACAGCGCTTATTTTTATGTTTAATTTATAGATTAAACAAGTAGGTGAAAATAACTAGGACCAAAATACCTGTTACTATCAATGAAAGGTAAGACAGAATGAAATTGATAAATATTTTCTACGATTCCTGAAATATTTGCTGACGCTTTCCAACTTTGTTTTTCTTTTCTGCCTTTGTATACTACAATAATTATGTCACAATAAAAATGAGACGAGCAAGCACGTCTGCGTAAAATTACAGATAAATAAAATAACAAGTAATTACAACGTGCCATAATTTGCAGCCTGGACCCTTTTATTTTCATTCCAACCAGAAAAGTTGATATTTAAAGGGATCAAAGAACTAAAATAATAATAGTTTTCAATGTTTATTATTTTTACTCCTCGACAATGAAATAATCACTCACTGTATTTTTTCCGCTTGAGACAAACTTTAATCACAATTTCTTAATCACCATATTTTTTTATTATAATACTATAAAGGATGTCAAATTAAAAACTTAGTTATGGTAATATCTCTCGATTAAAGTGTCATTTAAAAAATGGTCACATGCATACATACAAACATATAGTCACGCCTTTTTTCCTAAGAAGTAGGCAGAGACCACTTCTTTTCACTTGCTACGATTCTTACACACGTTTTTCGCTTCTTTTATTTTTATCAGCGCTTTCATACATGCTCGTCGGTTGCGGGCACACTTGACCTGGCCGTTATTTAAAACAATTTTTATCTGATCGAGATACATTCGCATAGGTCGACCTCTACCCACTTTGCCATTCACACTTGCCTTATAAATCTGTTTCGTCAAACTTTTTTCATTTATTTTTTCTACGTGTCCAAATCATCTAAGCATTTCTTTATCTATCTTTGTTACCACATCTTTCACACCACAGCTTGCCCTTATCTCACTATTCCTCACTTTATCCATCAGAGTCACTCCGGCTATACTTCTTAGACCACTCATCTCTGCAGAGTTAATGCCACTTTCATGCTTTTTTTGCCACGTACTGCTATATACCATACATGTAGTGACCGCCACTTCTCTATGCTCAGCCAGTTGTGCCTTTTTTGACACTATGAAACGAATACAGAAATATCAGTGGTCTGGGTGCGATCCGAGAGGTCCACACGACTAACTTCCCAGTGGAAAAAATGAAAAAATATCATTATGTTTTGTTTTTATAATTATTATTATTATTAAAATTATTATAAAAACGATTTCAATTGTTTACAACAAATTATAATTGTCATTAACAATATTCTGTTTGTCAAATGTATTCTTTTAAACTTTTTCTTATCATTTCATAAGCGGGAGATATTTTCAATTCTTTACAACAATTCCAATTTTTTTTTAATTATTATGATTAATAATTATTTGTTAGTAACATTATTCAATTGTTATAAACAATGCTTGATTATTACTAACAATAATTTTTCACTGCTATAGCGTCTTCAATGTCTCAATACTGACATAAGTTTAAAATTCTACAATTCCTTTTTTTGTTTTCTAAAACTAACTCTTGTTAAGAAATATTGTCATTATATTTTTGGATGAATGAAGGAAGATTGACGAAACAAATTTATAAGGCGAGTGTGTCGGTAGAGGTCGACCTCGACGAACATATCTTAATCAGATCAACATTGTTTTGAAGAAAGGACAGGTCAAGAGTTCCAACAACCAACGAGCATGTATGAGAGCACTGATAAAAGTAGAGGAAGCAGGGGATGTGTGTAAGAACCGTAGCAAGTGAAAGGAAGTGGTCTCTGCCTACCCCTACGGGAAAAAGACGTGACTATATGTATGTATGTACAAATATTTCTAACATGCAACTATTATATTATTTTAAAGATCTTAAAATTCTGTATTAAAAATAGTATAATTTATAAATTGCAAAATTCAGGTAGATTACCGTTTTTTTTCAGTTTTTTGATTCTCCATAAAAAACAACTTAATCGATTTTGCTGAAAATCTAATCAGTTCTAAGTTGCGTAATTATGCGTCGAATGCAGTTGGTCCCACGTCAATATCATTTTTGTTCCCGAGATAATAGAGACAAAAAATAATTCCGAACATACGCACATACGTACAAACACACACACAGACGTCCACTTAAAAACTATTGTAATTGACTCTGGGGACCTTAAAATGTGGTGATATGTCAAAATTCGGGATCCGCAAAATCGGACCCATTGCTATAACTTCCCACTGGGAAGTTAAAAAAATGCTTAAAACCGGAGCTGTTATTGAGAATTAAGAACTAAAAATGTTTATAAAGCAGTGACACCGTTTCTCCACTGCTTCAATTTTTTTTTAATGACAAACTTTCCAAAATTTTGATTAATTAATGTAATTTAAAAAATGGTATTGCAAATACAGCCGCCGGTTAATTACGCCCTCGGGTGCTTATTTAATTCGTGGTCTACAAATAGGTACTAATACAATAAAAAATTAATAAAGCATAAAAATAAGCGTAAACGCATCGCCTAAAGGAAATTTTAATTAAAAGATGAGATATTAAATCCATTTGAACGATCGGCGAATAAAATTCTTTGTATTTTAAAATATAAAATAAATTTCCCTTTTCCCCTGTTCTTCGAAATCAAAACTGACAGAAAAAGATAACATACGCCGAGAAAAATTTACAATTTCCCCACGGTCTTTCGTATCCGGCACATTATTTTTAATAAAGACATACAAAAAGGGATACGAAATCCTTTTATATCAGCATCGCGCTTTCATTTTAAGGGGTTCATTTTCGTCAATAAGCAAATGACGTGTACGAAATGTGTCAGTATGGAAACCGCGGATGTACGAGGTGTGACAACGAACGAACTCCTTGCCGTTACGCCTATGGGTTGAAATAAGTAGTACACACTTAAAAATGACAGTATTTATTTATTACTTATATGTATACATCGATTTTAGAACGTTCTTCGACGTCTTCCGATTTCCAGTCTCGATTGATCCCTGTATTCCCAGAGATCCTCTCCCAAACCTCTCTCTCTCTCTCTCTCTCATTTCTCTGTCTATTCCCTCTCTCCAACTCTTCCTAGATCTAACTCTCTTTCTTCTTCCTTGTGGGTACCAGTTGATGACTTTCTTTGGCAAACGGTCTTCGTCCATTCTCTGCATATGTCCATACCATTTAAGTTGTTTTATTCTAATATCATCTACAATGCTATGACCAATTCCCATAATCTCTCTGATCCTGTTATTTCTAATTCGTTCCAGTCTAGATATTCCTGCCGCACGCCTCCAGAAGTCCATCTCTGTTGCTTCTAAAGCTATTTATGACATTTGTTTTAGTTGCCATACCTTACTGTCATATGTAACCATGCTTTTGACAATACTATTGTATATTCGGTGTTTGTTATGTTTTGAAATATGTTTATCCCACAATACTCTGTTTAGTAAACCGATGGCTCTTCTTCCTTGTATATTTCTTTCCCTTATGGCTGTCGTGATAACATACCGAGGTATTTGTAATTTTCGCATTGTTTAATTATACTCTGGTTGTCCTCCAAGACCAGATTTTGTTGTGGTCCCCCGATGCACATATATTCCGTTTTTGTAAGATTGACCTCCAGTCCCCATTTTTTGTATTCTTCAATTAATTTTTTGGTCATGTATTCCAGATCATCGTAATCTTGGGCTAATATTATTCGATCATCTGCGAAGCATAAGGTGTATAAGGTCGTATTTTTTAGTGGCACTCCCATATCATGACATTTACGTTTCCAAATTTTTAATGCCTGCTCCAAATAAATTTTAAACAGTGTGGGAGACAGACAGCATCCCTGTTTAAGCCCCTTATTGACCATAAATCCCTGTTACGTTCTTTTCCCTATTTTTATTTTTTTGTATTGTCTTCATAGAGTTTTTGTATGGCCCCTTATTAAATTAACATTGATGTTGGTTTGTTCTAATGCTTGCCATAATTTGTCTTGGGGTATATTATCGTAGGCTTTCTTTAGATCCACATATAGTTAGTGCTTACAAATAACATTTCGCTTCACTAATTAATTGCAACTATCTATTTTGCACTAACTATATCCTACTAACTCTTTATTAACTCACTATATTCAATTTATTTTTTATCGTCTAACTAACTCCGCAGGCTGATATATTTTCTTATACAGTGCTTTTATTTCAAAATCAGCCAGTCCAAATAACTTTTGATTTTGCGTAAGAAAAACAAAAACACGTCGAATTTTATATAAAGAGGAAGATTTAAAAATTTTATTCTGCTGTTTTCAAGTGGCACCCCTTTAACATAAAGGGTACTGTGAATCCCTTCAAAAGCACCTGGGTAACGGTACCAGCACTACAAAAAATAGAGCCGAAATAAAAGCGGCGAATGAGCGTATCGCATTCGCCATTCTAACGACCTATAAGGAAAACTGCCCATTAAAGGAGAAGAGGGAGGCGGAGCAGAAGCTTAGACAAAAAAAGGAAAGAAGTTCGACTACTCTTCAATCGATCTAAAGTAACAGGTTGCTGGGAAATTTATCGCACAGCTCTAACGACTTATAACAAAGAAATAAGGAAAGCCAAAAGATAATTTTGGAGGAGGTTCTGTCAGAGTATATCAGATCTACCTGCCAGCACAAGAATCCACAATGCTCTCACCAGAGATTCGACGCAAAAAATTGGCTTGATAAAACGACCAGATGGCTCTTTTATGGACTCTGGTAGGCAAACGTTAGAGACCCTCTTGCAGACCCACTTTCCCGGCAGTCTGCTTCTGGGGGACCAGAAACAAATTCCGCTTTTAATGGGATCGACATCACGACCTAAAAGAGAGGACTGGAGAAATGTTTCAAAAGTGGTCACCCCAGCATCAGTACAATGGGTGGTGAACTATTTACTCCCATACAAGTCTCCAAGGGAGGATGGTGTTTTCCCTGCCCTCATTCAGAAAGGCAGCGAAATTTTACTACCTCTTCTGGTTAAACTATTCAGAGCGAGTTTGGCGTGGAGTTATATTCCGCTGGGCTGGTCAACGGAGAGAGTTGTTTATATACGTAAAGCGGGTACGGTGAACCATTACCTACCTAAATTCTCCTGGCTGATTAGCCTCACCTCCTTCTTAATACAAACTCTGGTAATAATTATTGATAGACATATCGGAGAAAACATCCCTTAAACCACTATAAATATGCCTACCAAACAGGCAAATCTACGGATAACAGAGATGGTTTAATAACCCCAGATGAGGTTGGGGCCGGTGTTTTCAGCAGAAGATCAAACATTGAAATATCTACCAGTCTTGGCAGGTATGCTACAATCTTTCAGGCTGAAGTATTCGCTATCGAATAGTGTGCAAGAGAGTTGACCAACAGACCTTTAGCAAACAAAAACATAAGTATAATATCAGACAGCCAGGCTGCTTTAAAAGCACTGAGCTCCAACAAGATAAATTCTAAACTTGTATGGAATTGCATCGAATCCTTAGAGTACCTTGGTGCGAACAACAGAGTGAATCTGCTGAGGGTACCTGGGCACCAGGGGGTTGAGGAAAACGAAAAATCCGACACCCTTGCAAAACAGAGGGTTAAATCTGCGTTCACTGGACCACTGGGTTAACTCAGTCGAAGGCGTTCTAACCTAAACCCTCAAGAAACACAACTAAGCAGATCCTAGAATGGAGCAGGAATGACCTGCTAATTCTAACGGCACTTCTTACAGGACACTGTCGTCTAAGATACCACCTCGGAAGATAAGGTCTGAATTAACAAACGAACTGTCGGTTTTGCTGCGTGGAAGATGAAACTGCTAAACATATACTATGTTTATGCCCCGGCCTGGAAAGAATAAGGTTCAACTTATTTGGTTATACCAACCTAGAACCTACCGATTTCAAGAAAATCTTACCCCATACAACCATAAACTTCGTGAGAAAGGCTGGATTGTGCGGTGAACTATACCTATATAGGGGTGAGCCATAATAGACCTACTAAAGGTCGCAGTGGAGAGGCGACCACGCCCCACTCACATGATACCTAACCTCACCTAATCTAATATCCTCCACCCCTTCTTTAAAATGTCATATAGCAACACCTTGTGATACATCAAATGAAAACCTAAGATAAATGCAAACCAGTCGTATAAACAACAATTTTTTCATCGATTTATTTTGCTGATGACAACAAAGCTTGTCTAATAACATAAGAGCATAACAACGCCACTGTTGGATTGGTAGATGTCTAATTGGGGATCAATTAACTTACTTCTGCATACATGTCACCTCTATCGACATTTTTTGTCATTTTGTTTTTTTGTTTCAAAAATATTAATAGTATATTTAGTTTGTTATTCGTGACTTTAAATTAGCCATTATTTGTAGCTGTAGCATATTGAGTTATTTTAAGGCCATGAGGGAGGCCTATGTCCAGCAGTGGACGTTTTAAGACTGGTTGTTGATGATGATGATGACGCAAAATCAAAAATTATTTGGACTGGTTGGTTTTGAAATGAAAGCACCATATAAATGCACATGTTTTTTGAACTGGCAATACAACTGTATAGTTCAAATATATATTTTTTAAAAATAAATATATTTATATTTTCTTCGATTCATTTTGACACTTGGCATTGTTACGATCGAAAATGAGTCGTTTCCTGGTGTGTTTTCCTAATTTTATCAATAACTTTTTGCATACAAATTATTGTAGGTATCTACTCAATCGGTAACAACTATTCTGCGATCCATTAAAGCAACGTTTGCGATACTTCCAGTAAAACTACAGAAATCCTTTTAATCAAATTCATCACTGAGAGAAGCACTAAATCTAAAGTCATCAAACAAAAACCTTCATATAAAGTTTCCGTCTATTCATTGAATTGTGTGCAAACTACTGCAATATACTTTTACATGCAGATACAACTGAAAATACATACAAATAAACTGTTTTGCTCCATCTACGTTGACATAAATTAGAACACTAGATTTATTAATTGTTCTGCAAAATTCTTTCCCAAATTAATGCACTTCATTGTCTATTTCTTTCGACAAATGAAATTTTTTAAATAACTTTTTCATTATCTTTACTATTATCAAATTGTGTCTATGCATTAAAGATATTAAAAAAAAACGATAATGTGTTAGGGTTTTCCTGACTCCATTTTTAGATTTTTGTTTGTTTGAGCTTTATGCAAATACTACTGGACCCAATTTAATAAAAATTATTTTTGTTTAAAAGCTTACGATAAGAATTAAAAAACGTTTATCCACAATTTTTCACAACTAATATAAGATGTCCTTAAACGTCAAAAAGTATTTGTACAACGTGAAAGCTAACCTCAAGAGCTATTAATCCCCTTAGTTTGAGTATGTTTATTATTTTAGCTCCAGTGGAAACTTCACAACCAAAATTATATTACACGAAAAAGATCCTTTTTTAATACAATTGTGCCTCATTTAAAAAACAGGCATAAATTGTTGCATTTCAAAATTAAATAGTGATTTGCATGGTGTTCCAAGTGGCCGGCAACACAGCTCACCAATAGAAGTACCAAACAATAGAAAGGAGCTCTGGCTGAACCAAGGTGGGTTCTAAAATTTTTTAAGTATACCATCTTCAGGTCTGTCATTATTAGTTAATTTTTACAACTTTCATTAATAATACAGTTTACTAAATTTGCATCTTGCCCATATTTAGGGACATTTGTTAAAGCCCATCTTGATATACGATTTGCAATATACACATGAATACCTTTTCTTCAAAAATTGGTGTGATGTGTCTACAAACATACATATAGTCACGCCTTTTTCCCATAGGGGTAGGCAGAGATCACTTCCTTCCACTTGTTACGGTTCTTACACACATCTGTTGCTTCCTCTACTTTCATCAGTGCTCTAATACATGCTCGTTGATTGTTGGTACTCTTTACCTGTCCTTTCTTCAAAACAATGTTGATCTGATCGAGATATGTTCGCCAAGGTCGATCTCTACCGACTTGTCCATTCACACTCGCCTTATAAATTTGTTTCGTCAATCTTCCTTCATCCATCCTTTCTAAGTGACCAAACCAAACCCTCGGTTTAAAGAAATTTTCTTCAGCATGTGTCTGGCAGGCAAACTTTCTAGTACTGAAACCACTTTTTTTACTTTCCCTGCCATTTAACGTCGACCGATTAGCTTACAAAACAAGACTAATACGTATTAAATTTGAATTTTCTTAGAATAGTTGTGGATAGCTTCTTATCAGATCTTATTAGGATGCTTTTCCTATGGTGGTGTTCTAAAAAAATCCACAGTCATTTCAAAAAGATCGGTATTAACAGGTGACTACCCAAACATAATTCGAAACCGATCGTTTTATAAGGGTAGTCGCTGTCAGGGGGTTTAATGTATATTTAATGAACCATCTCAACAATACTTAAATATAAATTCACATCCTTAGATTACGTCCATGTAAATAGATTATCACAAAATTTAAATGTAATAAATTATATTCCATAATTGAACAATTAAAATATTTTTAGTTTAAGGGGCCATAAAAATCTTGAAACATTTTTTTTGTAAAATATTAATGGGGGTGGGAGAAATTTTCACTGACTGTTTTTGGCACAGAAAAAAAACACTTTGATCCTGGAAATTTGTTCAATAAAAATTACACAGAAAAGCAAATTTAAAAGACTTACTATGAAAATGTGTTTGTGTGCTGGATTGCCGCCGAGTTCGTCACATATTTTTCCGACGTCACGGGACACCGGGACCACCACCACCCTCGACGAAAGCGCGCCAGCGACTGGAAGTTCGCAGGAGTAATAATCCTTTCGACTTCGAAAACTCAACCGGATCGCGCACCATCAACCTCCTTTTTGTTGTAAACTATACTAGTACAATTGACCTAAGGAAGCACAATGTTAAGTTTGACATTATTGTTATCAGAAAACAAAAAATATGATGATGCAGAAAAATATAATGCAAAAAAGATGACTTTTTTGAAGTGAAAACTTCTTTAGCGGCGTTGTACACTTTTTTTGTAATGGGTAAAAAATGTTAAACTCGCGTCAGGACACGTGACCTGATCGAAAATTCGTAAGACGGATGTTTTTCACTGGAGCAATATAAAATGCGACTTTTCTTGACTGGTAACTTGGCAACCTTATTCAACAAACTGACAAATTCAAGTACATTTTTTATGTCATTTTGACAAATGAATTTAGTAGCTAAATTCAAAATTTAAGTGCTTTTCATTAGTTTATTGATTAAGTTCTGCTTTTGCTGCATTAAAATGGTCCAAGGAGAGGTGTCGTTTTTAGCAGATGTTATGGACACCATAGCGTGTCTTAATGACTCTAATGGTTTTCTCCCCGACAAAATTTTAGATCAAATAATTTATCAGTGCAAGAAGCCGTTAAAAAATGCATCAATTTGTGTTAAAAAAGCATTAAAAACTGGACTGAAAGCTGGTTTGATCAAAGAGAACGGGGGAAGGTTTAAATTAGGTTTTGGTTTGCCGATAACGGAGGCTCGAAGACGAAGAAAAAATAGAAGCAGAAGCCGTAGACGACGTAGCCAAAAGCGACAAAACCGAAAACGAGGTAGCCGAAAACGAGGTAGCCGAAAACGAAAAAGTCGAGGTAGGAAGAAAAGCGCCATATTGAAAGAAGATCAAACAAAAAGCGGAAGAAAGAAATCGAAAACATTCAAATCTGGTACTGATGTTTAATATATGATTTATAATAAAGCGTTAATAAAAATAATGCATTATTCATTAACTATGGAAATCTGGAGACAATATTTTTCAGATTAAAAATAATATTTTTTGAAATGAAAACTTCTTTAGCGGCGTTGTACACTTTTTTTGTAATGGGTAAAAAAAGTTAAACTCGCGTTAGGACACGTGACCTGATCGAAAATTCGTAAGACGGATGGAGAGTAGACAGCTGGCGTGGCGTAGGAGAGGGAGTATCTCTATTTCTACGGCGCGGCGAAAATGTATGCCTGCGCCGGCTGTTTCGTTTAGGCGGAGCAGGGCGCACAACGTTAATACTTAAGTTTTCACTTCTGCCGGCACTCCCAGAGTGCAACCCGTAAAATTTTTTATTAAAAGCGACAATGGATCGTTTATCTGAAAAATAACGAATTGAGATTTTAATGGTATTAGATTTAAATTAGTTTTGCCGAGCTATTACCAATATTTTTATAAAAAAGAATTTAAGATATATTTGGATCCACCCTGTATGCAAGGAGAGCTTATAGTGTACACGGGCACGGTCTGGAGGTCAGGTACCTAAAAAAAAGGACGAGAAGGGGTGCGAAATTCGGCGGGTGGCGGCAGTCTTCATAAAGAGACGACTGTAAAAAGACGTATTTGTGATCGATTGATAGTTTTGAATACGCTTGATAAATATAGTTTTTGAGTAGATTACGAGATTATTATTTCTTACAAGAACTTTGGTCATTTTTAAAAAAAATAGTTGTAACGAATAAAAAACGCTCTTTTTTGTAGTGTATATTTCTATATCAACATATTTTTTGTTTTCTGATAACAATAATGTCAACGATTTCGTAGGTTAATTGGGCTAAGTATACTTATTTAATCCCTACGGCAGGCGTTATATATTTCCGTCACTAGAAAAAGATGACAATGGTTACTTTTCTTCGTAGGGAACCAAAACACATGTTCGAGTCTAGTTGGACCTCTCGATAATATATCGACGATAACGAGGGGGTGGAATCTTTCCTTTGAAAAATTTCTTTGAGGACACCGATATGTAAATAATCCATTATATTTCCATTTCCTCTAAAAGGGTATGTTGCCATTTGCACTAAAACAACCGTTAATCTGATATTATGTTTTTTTATTTTTCTGATCTCTAGATGTGCTCGTGTACCCAAAAAGCTCTCTTTGCATACAGGGTGAATCCAAATATATCTTACAATTTGTAAGATATATTTGGATTCACTTTGTATTTGAGGAGAGCTTTTGGATACACAAGCACATCTGGAGGCCAGGTATCTAGAGAAAAGGACGAGAAAGAGGCTAGCGGCAGTCTTGATAAAGGGATAGTTTGAATACGCTTTACAAAAAATATAGTTTTTGAGTGGAAAACGTTTTTATTATTTTTTACAAATTGGTATTTACGATTACCGTTAGGGCGCTGTGGAACGTAAACAAATATAGAGGAATTTAATTAATGTCAAGGGCAAAGTATGTTTTAGTTTCATCTGCAAGTAAGGAGCTGGAAAGATACAAAAAGCAAACAATGCTGAAGTGCCTACGGAAAATTAGACCTCTTCCACAATTCCTATTTACTCATTCATTCATTCATTCATTCATTCATACAATTAGAAGAATTACAAATGAGATATAAACGCTTCACTGACAATGCATTGTTTACCTAATAAGTTTGACACCAGATATCACACCCTTCGTAATGCTTGTTAGGACTTTACGTGATGTCCCACGTGTCATTAACATAAAACTAAGGAAGATAATATAATTAGTTTGTGCCAATGTTAATAATGTTTTTTACAAAATGAAGGCAGTAGTTTCGTACGATACTTTTCGGGTTTTAGTTTTAGATAATTGCGTAGTATGTGCTATTGACGTGATTTTAATTAACAACCAACCAACCGGTGGATCGCGGTGTCAGTATATCGCGGAGAATTTCAAATTATTGTTATTATTAACAACATGCTTTTGATCGCATTTGGCTCGCGTTTGTCTTTGACGATTTTCTAAATTGAATAAGCAAATGAGAATGT
Organism: Agelastica alni; assembly: GCA_950111635.1. NCBI lineage: Eukaryota > Metazoa > Arthropoda > Insecta > Coleoptera > Chrysomelidae > Agelastica > Agelastica alni. The sequence continues at coordinate 10,947,880 of OX467719.1, read as the reverse complement.
ATGTTGCGTGCTAGTATAATATTGAAAATTTTCTCTTTGAGATATTTTGTCTTCGGGTTGTATTGCTTCGTTTGTCGCATTCGTTGCGCTAATAACCAGATTTTCTCTTGTGATGGAAATTAATCCTCCCGCATTAACCTACTTTTATTCCTTTATGAAAATTTACAGCTGAATCTCATCAAGTGTCTTAAGTTTGTGAAAGTTAAGTAATACCAAATGCAACAACTGTTACAAGGGTGGCCTGAAAAGTTTTCGACCTCGAAGTGAAGATGGCAGCACTTGTCAATAAGAGCTATGGAATGTGGTTGTGCACTTACCAACATTTTTTACAAGCAGTGTTGCATATTTATGATACAGGACACTTCCCCCGAAACTGGTTAAAATCCAATTTTATACCGCTACCCAAGAAAAACAACGCCAGAAAATGCAAAGACCATAGACTAATAAGCCTGATTGCATAAAAATTTGTCTCAAAATAATACATAGAAGAATACAACACAAATGCGAGAGAAACATCAGTCCCAGTCAATTTGGTTTTAAATCAGGCATGGGAACACGTGAGACGCTTTTCGGGTTCTGCTAGTGCAGATATAAAAATATACAAAAATTTGTGTGAAAAATCATGCGTTTCGGCCATTTAAAAGCTAAAAAATTCTGTCAAACCGAATGTTTGAGAGAAAGGTCGGAATTTCTACGAACCTTTCACATCCAAAAGCAAAATCCGGGAAACCAACTTTAACTTTCTTTTGCTAGGAAGGAAGATATAATCAATTATCAATCGATATAAAAGGGAGATGTGTCTCGCTCGTAGTCTTGGTTGAAAGAAGTTAACTTTTCTCAAGATGCTTCCTTCTTCGTGGAAAATCATCGCGCATGACTTCACATAATCATCCTTGCGGAAGCCTTCAGTACTAGAAAAATCATTACCATTGACAATAATAGATCGGCTGTAACAGTTGGACTACTGGCCCATAGGTGTTAGTATATGTTACTCTGTCACGTGCCTATTATTTTCTTCTCCTATCTGCCGTTTCAATAGTCTGCATTTGGGTTCGTTGTATGTAGTGTTGCCTATGTAGTAGTGATAGAATTCGATTATTGATAGCTGTGACATTTTTGTCTCTCTTATTGGACTTCGCCTTGATTATTGGCCTCGATTGTAGTGTTTTGTTAGATATATTATTGTTGGTTTGCTTGGGCTGGCAACTGATGCGAACGAGCGCGTTTATGAACTAGGGACTTATACATGGAAAGGTTGGCTGACGCGTGTCCCGGGACATTTTCTTGATGTCCGGTCTGAGAGCGAGGAAGGTGTATCTTTCGTTTGGTGGCAGTGGTGGAAGTCGGTTGAGAGTTTTTGGAACGGTTGAATATTAACACGGGAGCGGAACTTCTACGGTTTCTTCTTCCATATCTGGCTGAATTTGGGGCCATCTTTATTGGATTAGGAAGATAAACCATTTAATTCTTAACTTGACCATTCTGTCGTGCCTATGTGGTGAATATTTTTGGATATTGGTGTCGAGTTAAGATCACCACTTGTGGGATTTGATGAAGTGAAGCCATCGTGAAGTACCACGTGCCGTTCCATCCAAATCGACGATAAATTTCAGCGTTATAAAGACTTGCCTGGTAATTTTAGCAAAAATTATTGATAATACTATTTGGTTTTTCGGTTCTTGGATCATCGATGTTACCGTGACGTCTCAGTGAGGTTTTCAATTGGTTACATGGTATGGAATTTAATTTTATCAACTTATCAGTTATGTGTTTGATCTAAGTGTTTTCAATAATTTAAAAGTAACAAGTTATTCTCATTTAATTTGTACCTGCTCCCAGTGACGTCCCAATAAAGTTTTCAATAGTTTAAAAGTAACCAAATTATTTTTCGTTAAATTTGTACCGGCTCCAAGCTGAATCTGAATTTATACATCACTGAATATAATTTATGTGGATATTGTAAGGGTTTTAAAATATTATTTTTGTAGCAAGTCCATTTATTTGGTTTTTCCTTTTTTTTTGTTGTGTTAATCTTTTGCTATCAGGAATTTTATATAAAACCAATTATTTTCGAAATTTTAAATATTGTGAACATTTTCTTGTTGTTGTTTTTTTTTTGTTATTTTAATTCTCTTTTGTACCTTATTAGGTTTTTATTACTGTCTGGAAGATTGTTATAATTAATTTAAATATTATTTTAAGAAAGTGTATTAAATTCGTTTAAACCACTTTACGAAAATACAGAATTTATTGTAAAAAATCGGAACATCATTTTTACTTAATTAATATATTGCAGTAATTGTAAATATAGTTTTATTTATCTAGTTCACCATAATTGTTTGTTGTTTTTCGCGTGGCTCTGCTGGTGCCTACAAGACCTAGGGGTTTCCGGCTTGTACCGTTTTAAGTCGGTGGCGCGGCTCACTTTTAGATTTTTTTCTTCTACCCTCTACGGCTGAGCTCGGGCATAATTTGCCAGTAGAGAGACCACTAGCAGAGTACTCTTTAGAGAACCAAAAAAAAGACGTGGCAACTCTCCACAATATTTTAATCAATAATTTTGTGAAGTTAGTTGATTTCATAAAAGTGAGTACATTTGCGTAAACAGGAATAAATATAACGTTTATATCTTAACACAGTCCAGGTCTCCGCCAGGTGGTAAGGCCTCTGTGGAGTGGCCCAGCTTATCCTTCCTCAAACCAGTCTTTGCTGCTCTCGGCTGGACGTCCAGTGGGACCGTGCTATGTAAGAAACTCTTTCTTGATTTGACTCGCCTTCCGGGTGGCTGGTGCCCATTTAGCGGATGCTCCTCATTGGTTGGCTGCAACTGTACGTTTTATGCTTGGAGCGGTTATGCCGGCTAAATACTGAAGTTTGTCCATTGGGGCTGGTCTTGGGCATCCCGTAATTATTCTGCAGGTCACATTTAGTGCCGTATCTACCTGTTTAGCATGTGCAGGTTTTTGCCAGACAGGACACTCGTACTCTGCTTCGGAGTAACATAACGCCATAGATAGGTCTAAATCAACAAACGGACTGTCGGTTTTGCTGCGTGGAAGCCGAAACTGCTGAACATAAACTATGTTCATGCCGCGGCCTGGGAAGAATAAGGTTCAACATATTTGGTTACACCAACCTAGAACCTACCGATTTCAAAAAAATCTTACCCTATACAACCGTGAACTTCGTAAGAAGGGCTGGATTGTGCGGTGAACTGTAGCCTCTAGGGGTTAGACCTACCAAGGGTCGCGGTGGAGGGGCGACCACGCCCCACTCACATAATACCTAACCTAACATAACGCCAGAGCTGAGGTTCTTAAGACTGTGGAATTAGCTTCCCATTTACTTCCAGTAAGTTTCCGTATGGTATTGTTACGGGCAGCTACTTTACTTTTAGTTTTTGTGTAGAGAGCCTTGTATGAAAGGGTACGGTCTAGAGTAAATCCCAGATATTCGAGGTAGAAATTGTGTTCTACTCGCCTCCACATGACCTTCAGTTTTCTTCGAGCCTCTCTATTTTTTAGATAGAATGCTGCCACCTGGGTTTTAGTTGGGTTGGGTTTTAAATGATTTTTCTGATAATATTCAGTAAAATTACCAAGCCCGGCGGTGAGGAGTTGTTCTACAGTTCCAAAGTTCTTCGCTTGTACTGCCAGTGCTGGATCATCAGCGAATAGGAAGCTTCTTGCCATTTGCGGTTGTGGTTGGTCGTTGGTACAGATGTTAAAGAGTATCGGAGACAGGACGCTTCCTTGTGGTAGCCCATTCTTCTGAGGTCTCCAGCAGCTTCTCCTGCTTTGGAACTCTACATAGAACATACGATTCTGTAGAAGGGTGTGAACCATGTCTGTGCAAATAGGGTCCCTTGTGACCTGGTACAGTTTGTGTAGCAGGATATTGTGTTGCACTGTGTCGTACGCTGCAGTCAATCGACAAAGGTCACTCCAGTAATCTGACCTCTCTTGAAACCAATTTCAATGTACTGGGTAAGATTAACAACAACAACTTTTTTTGGGTCTAAAACCTTTTTGTTATGGGATCAAAATTGGTTCAACTTTGCAATGAAATGCATTTTAATTTTTTTAGATGTTTTTTCTTAACTTGCATCGATTAAGGGTGGTTTTGAAATTGAGGTAGTGAGCTCAAAAATCGAAATTAATTTCAAATCTCATAATTAGCTACCATTAAAATTTTTTTTAATATATTTATTTTTAAGTACAGTTTTCTCTTGTATTAAAGAGATGCGGTATGGTTGTAATTTTATAATTAAAACGCGTGTGTTTTAAGACTTTGTTATTGACATTTATACGCCCTATTTGCGATCAAATGTATTTTATTTTTTGTTGAATTTTTCGTTCTTTACTTGACAAAGACAAAAAACACGTCCGTGTGCTTGTGGCGTAGGGACACTCTGTAAAACGGATATAAACAAAACAAACGTTCTAAATTTACGCTCAGCCGTTATTTCATATAAAAAGAGTCTCTCTTATTGAAACAACCATAAGAAAATTAAACTTTAATTAATTAAAATAAAGAGAATATGTTTGATATCGCCTTTGATGTTTCGCGTATGCTCAAAGCACGCGCAATTTTTTGAAAAAGTTTACGCGTATAAATTGTGTTATGGCCTGTCTACACCACGTCGGGAAAAAGGTGTAGCGCTAAAACGCATAAAACAAAAGTTTCCCAACGGTACATTATTTAGAATTAATTTACATCAAGAACATATAATTATACAGATCCGGATTCGGTGGTAGTAAACTGAGACACCTGCCACAGGCGGCAAGTAAATAAAAAAAACCGAGGGATTTGCCCATCTATCTCTCTACATTAAGCAAGTAAATAGCCGCTTTCCCTTTCAACCAGAAGATTAAAGTGGGTGACGTAGCCACTTTTTGACATTAATGGTATGGGTGGCGTGCTAGTGACGTTACAGCTTGAGATGAGTAACGTGCAAATGGTACAACATATGACATACAAGATGATTCTTAGGGAGTTCCAATTAGAGTATTAGAGTATTTCCGTCCATGTGGAAAAACGCTAAGGTCCAACCGATTCCGAAAAAAGGAAAGAAAAACTATTCCTGCAATTTATCGCCCCATTGCATTGCTCTCAGTCATATCCAAAGTAATGAAAAAAGCGTTTAACATAGAACTCATCAAATATCTGGAGAAATTTGAGATAATCCATGACAGACAATATGGATTTCGACAACTTCGGTTTACTGGAGATTTGCTGGCTTGTCACTCAGCTCTGGACAAACACTATTGAGAAGTTTGGTGAATCCCGTGCAATAGCCTTGGATATATCTCAATCCTTTGACCGCGTTTGGCACCAGGTATTGTTAAGTGAATTATCTGCCTACGGTCTCCCAACCAAACTGCGCCAATGGCTCTTGAGCTTCATGCAACATCGCTACCTACATATGGCAGTTGACGGTATTTCTTCTGATGCGTTTAAAACCAATGCCGGGGTCCCCCAGGGTTCCATCCTGTCCCCCACCTTATTCCTTTTACACATCAACGACCTCTTGAAAACCACCACGAACCCCATTTACAGTTTCGCAGACGATAGCACACTTGTCTCAACTTTCACATCCCATCGATCACTTTCGGTGAATTATACAAATAGACTTAGGCAGAAACAGGTTGATTTCATCAATAGAGATCTTGAAGCAATCGTCGTGTGGGGAACCAACAATCTTGTTCAGTTCAACGCCCAGAAAACACAAAGCACCTCGTTTTCCAAGAAAGTGAATTACTCAAATCATTCCATCACAATTTCCGGAAATACCCTTGAATCAAGTCCCTCCATCTCGATTTTGAAAGTCACGGTGTCCAATAATATGTCTTGGCATGACCATGTTGCTAACATCGCAAAGTCAGCAAGCCAGAGGCTATGTTTTCTGTGGAAAGCTAGAAAGTTTTTTACTCCTCAACAACTGTTGACGACTTACAAGGCTCAAATCAGACCGCTACTATAGTATTGCTCGCACATTTGGGGTTCAGCACCAAGGCATTCTCTTCGTCTTCTAGAAAAGGGCCATTTGGTTGATAAACAGCTCAACTCTCACAGATACCCTTCACCCTCTAGAACATAGAAGAAGAGTTGCAAACCAGTCATTACTCTACAGGTATTTCCATGGCAGATGCTCCAGAGAAATAAAAACTTTTGTACCACCATTGGCCACATTCGGCCGAAGAACTCGGCACGCTGATCAGTCTCACCCATTTACTCTCAAGATTGACACTACAAGGACCAATCTTCATTAAGAATCCTTCTTTTACAGGGCTGCTACGGAATGGAACAAGCTTCCAAAATCAGTTTTTCCAGAGAACTATGACCTGCAACTTTTCAAAAAGCGGGTCCACAATCATTTTCTTTCTATAATCCCTTCCCCTTCTAATAGTCGCAGTGCGGGCCGTCCGCGGCCCACACGATAGGTCTACCCTTTTTGCGACTATGTTCATTTAAAAAAAAAAACCTACGTTTTAGAGAAACTTGACATAATTAATACCTGAAAATTTGACGCCAAAGGTTTTCGGATATGCTGAATCGATCTAAACTATTTAGTCTCCCAACTACTTCCGGTCATACCGGAAGTTGACTATAACTTGCTTATTTTAAATGAAACACCCTGTATATTATTACGTATTTCGATAAAACTACTCTTGGGAATTCTTCCAATATAGGGTTTTGTTACCTTACACTAAGTGTTTTACGAAAAATTGTACAATGTGACACCCTGTATCATTATAATTAATATAAATTTTAACATTTTTTTTGCATTATGTTTTTCTAGTAATGTCTGGGACCTCAGTATAGTATGCGTCAAGTCATGGGTCGTGAACTCCAAACAGATTTATTGGAATTATTAAACAATAATCAAATCAATGGTCACTTATGGTTTAGAAGTCTGATGGACCAAAGGGTTACAACAAAGAGCTAGAACAAAGCTGACTGGCATACCTGGTCATAACTAAAGCTATGTTTACCACACCAGCGATGAAATACCAGGATAGTCTTCTACAGATTCCTGTCTCTGGAAAGGCAGATCAAAGGAGAGCAACTCGGAGATCATTCAGAGATACTAAGTAAAACAAAAAACCACCAAATCCTTGGGATCATTCTTGACATGCTAGTCAAAAAAATACACGTAAAAAAGTGGGTTAGAAAGGCAATCCACTTTCCAGAGACTAAATACATAATGTACACATACCTATAGCTTAAAAACCACAGATGGAGTTGGGGCCGGTGTTTTAAGTAGGAAACCAAAGACTAAAATATCTACTAGTCTTGATAGGTATGCTGCAATCTTTTAGGCTTCGCCATTAAATTGTATGCAAGAGAGCTGACTCTAGTAAACAAAATCTTTAGTATCATCTTAGACAGCCAGACTGATCTAAAAGCCCTGAGCTCCAACAAGATACATTCTAAGCTTGTATGGAATTGCATCTAATCCCTGGAATGCCTTTGTGTAAAGAAAAGATACTCTGCTCTGGGTACCTGTTTTCCAGCGGGTGAAGAGCAACAAGAAAGCCGACATTCTCACAAAACAGGGAGCCTAATCTGCGTTCACAGGACCACTAGTGTTGCCAAAGGGGAAAATGGCTCACGCACTAATCTGATCTACCAGCGAATTCTGACGAGACTACTTACAGGGATAGGTCTAAACTAACAAACGGACTGTCGGCTATCCTGCGCGGAAGACGAAACTGCTGAACACATACTACGAGTATGATCTTGCTCCTGTTTAAAAAATAAATATTTGGTTTAACCAACTTAGTACCTACCTATTTTAAGAAAATCTCACCTCATACAACCATGAACTTCGCGAAAGAAACTGGATTATGTGGTGAACTGTAACCTCTAAGGGTAAGCCTCAATAGACCCATCAACGGTCATAGTGGAGAGCCGACCTCACTACGGGCCACTCACACGATACTTAACCCAACCTAATACATTAGTCACCATCCCGGGGGTACTACTTAATGCTAAACCGCGCCCATACCGTCAAAACGTTGTGATAAGTAACGCCAGTAACCATGGACTTCCACCTTCTATCCAAATTGGAATCTGGGTAAAACTGGGCCACGACAGTACTGGACAGTGTTGTTGACAGCAAATGTCTACCAATTAAACAATAAGTATTAGCGTCACACATAAGAAAAAGTGATTAGCAAATAAGTAAGAGTACAAATAAATGTTAGACCTTTCATTCTTACTGTTGCAAAATGTCCCACCCAGTAGTTTTTTAAAATTAATAATATTAAATGCTGAAGAGGAGGGGCGCACATATTGAGTTTTCGCCCCGTCCAGAAAAAATCGTGGATCCGGGGCTGTATGTATAATATACCTACACTGTTCAAGGCTACGCATTATCTCGATTATGGAAAATGCTAACCTCCGGAATAATTTAATAAGGACAAGCTCAAAGGGGTAAAATCCTTTTTTTCGAAGCGCGACTACAAACAATAAACGTTATACAAGACAAAAAGATATTCGGTTAATTTTTGCTCACATTAACGTTAAAGCACAGCCAAAAGCTATCAAGTCATTTAAATGTTTAATTTTTGAGTTTATTAGTGAAGCTTTAAAAATTCCAACCTGCTAATGCAATTTTTGTTAATACGAGTATAAACAATTCACAAAGGGCATGTCCAAGTATTTAGTTAAAAGTAATGCGAATTTTTATGTTTATACGAGTGTTAATTTGTTGATAAAATAATTGAATATCAAGGAAGAGATGCCTTGTTCAACCACCTTCTTCTTCTTTCTTTACCTTTTCCCTATCCGGGGTCGGCTCCACTCGTCCTGTTGCGTCAGCAATTTCTATCCTGTGTTGTCACGAATTTTCAAGAATATTATCTTTAACTAGCTTTCGCACGCGACTTCTTTGAGTAGAAGTCGAAAATGGTTCTAATAGGATTTTTAATCGGTTTTTTACTTTATTAATTTTGTTAAAATGTTTGAATAAGTATTTATAAAATATAACAATTTTTATAATAGTGTAGGGATTTAAAGGTTAAATAAACATGAAAATAAAATAAAATTTTGTTAGGTATATTTTATGAACACGACTCTCAGCCTTTGATCTGGGGAAAGTGACACGTGGGTATTACTTACTCTGGAGCATGCTACATAAAACTGGCCGTGGGAGAAGCAGCTTTCTCTCAAGTCTACTTCCGCTACTTAAAGAGTTTGACCTTGAGCTTTGTCTATGGTTATGGCCAAGCAGACTTTCATGGGAAACTACACTCTCTTGAATTCGAAGGGGTAATTTGATAGTTTGGCAGAAATAAAGACCATATAGTACAAAAACCACCAAAAAGTACAAGACGGCTAGCTACCTGGTTGAGCACGTCAAAAAAGAAATCTTTACATATAAAATGCTTTTCCTGAATGACTAACTGACGGATCAACGCACAGTCTGGAGGGTGTGTTCTTCCGAAACTGTAGGACCAACATTTATTATTTTCCCAGAGGGTTGAAAATTCGCTCGAAAACGGGTACTCTGGATTGCGTAAGCCAAAGCACACTTCGGATATTTTTTCTTAAAGTGCCTATTCGGTCCGAATGTTGGCAATCATTCTGGCTATTATTATCTTGTTTGCTGCGGCACGGAATAGCCCGGTCGAGGTAATAGTGAACCACGTTCTCAGGCTCTTCAGCCACGAGATACGTCTTCTTCCGGTCCTCTCTTTCCCAATATCTTGCCTTGGAGAATCCGTTGTAGAGTTCCGTATCGACATTCGTTACGCATAATGTGACCAAGATATTCAAGTTTTCTGGTCTTTACAATATCCATGACTTCTAACTTCTTGGTCCTTTTTGGTTAGCACTGATTGGTTGGTCACATGGTCTGTCCATGGAATCTTTAGAATTCTGCGGTACAGCCACATTTCAAAGGATTATAGTTTTTTATGGTAGCCTCCGTCAACGTCCATGTTTCTACTCCATACAGCAACACAGAGAAGACGAAGCATCGAAGAAGAATTTGGTGTTAATTTGTAAATTTTTGTTTTTGAAGAGTGATGCCATTTTTAGAAATACTGTTCTCGCTTTCTCTATACGACAGCGAATTTCTTGTGAGTGATCCCACTGCTCATTTATCATGGTACCTAGGTATTCATATTGTTGCGTTCTTTTGATTCAGTATACTCTTATATGGAATGGAAGCACGGACACTTACCAACAGTATGTGCAAACGACTTGAAGCTTTCGAAATGTGGACATATAGAAGAATGTTGAAGATCTCATGGACTGAACTCAAAACCAATCGGGAAGTGCTACAACAACTAGGCAAAGAAACCGAAATAATAACAACAATAAAGAAACGGAAGCTAGAGTATTTCGGACATGTGCTACGAAACGAAAAATATTCACTTCTCCAAAACATTATACAAGGCAAAATTGAGGGCCGCCGCAGCCAAGGTGGCAGAAAAACATCATGGCTCAAAAACTTAAGACAATGGTATGGCCTCAGCACCAGAACACTTTTCCGTACAGCAGTAGATAAAATTAGGCTACAAATACTGGTTACCAACGTACTAGGAGTACATGGTACTTAAAGAAGAAGAAGAAGAAGTTCTTTTGATGTTTTCATTATTAACTGTCAGTTGTACATAATTGATAGGGGATTTGCTAATGACCATATATTTAGTTTTTTTGATGTTAAGATCAAGCCCATATTGGTGGCTAGTTTCAGTTAGTCGCGTCATGAGATATTCAAGGTCTTCTAGATTATCTGCGAGAACTGCAGTGTCGTCGGCATATCTAATGTTATTCACTCTCTATCCATTAACGAGTATTTCTGCTTCGATTTCCTTCAGTGCTTCTTTGAAGATTTGTTCGGAGTATATATTGAACTGTAGGGTGGAAAGAATACACCATTGTCTAACACCCCGTTGTATTGATATGGTATCTTCCACCCTAGCAAATGCCGTTTGTTGCCAATACAAGTTGGTGATTATTCTCCGGTTCTTCTCATCTAGGCCTAGTTGTTCTAATATTCCTATCAATTTGTGATGTTGGACTCTATCAAATGCTTTCTGATAGTCAATAAAGCATATGTATACATCACAGTTAACATCTATGCACCGTTGGATTAAAACATTAACATTGCAAGTGCGATAATTGTTAAACTATTAATCTGAGAATTTTTTCCCATTGTGGAGCTATTTTTCAAAGGCATTACAATAGATTACCGTTGGAAAAAATTAAGAAATTGTTTATTTTCGCTTTGTTAACTTGGGCTAAAAATTATAAAGCTTCATTAAACATTGAAAAAACACATTTTTGAATTATCTTATAAACAACGCATTTGTTAATAACAAACTTGTTGACTAGACTAGTATGGAAGAGGTCCTTTAATGGTGGTGATTATTTTCAGTGGGTTACCTCACTTTTTCAATCTAGGATTTATGAAAAACCATTCGAAGAATGTTATAACAAGCCGGTTTCGCTATCTGTAGACAATGCGCATTTTCCTTTAAATATTGGTACGTTTAAAGTTAATATGCGAATAAAACAGGCGGAAAGGAAATTGTGAAAGCAGACGACGACATTACGTTTACACATAACCAGAAATTGTCGCCGAAAAATAACTGATTCGTCGTTCGATAACGACCGAAAGTCTACACGACTTTAGTCTTATAATTGTGGGCTGGGTTGTCGAACGCGATTGAAAACATATGTTTTCTTAACATTTTTTATTGTTTTTTTATCTAAATCTAATAAATTTATTTGCAACAGTGATCAAAAAATCAAGGTGTGTTCTCGGCAGTTCTAAACTGGATTATAAATATCCTGCGTGACTGCAGCGCCATGGTATCTGTGAACTAAAGGACGCTGTCACAAAGTTTTTTAATATATAAATGGATGGAGGTTTGCAATAAAAATTAATTTTTATTATTATAACAAATTTTTTGCGTGTCAAACCAAGTGACAATGAATCTTTAATCCTGTGAATTTGTTATGCAAAAATTACCCATAAAATTTAAGAATAATTAATAATTTAAAAACAGTATAAAAGCTGTAGCGTTTACCACATACATACATATAGTCACGCCGTTTTCCCGTAGGGGTAAGCAGAGATCACTTCCTTCCACTTGCTACGGTTCCTACACACATCTTTTGCATCCTCTAATTTCATCAGTGCTCTCATACATGCTCGTAGGTTGTTGGTACTCTTGACCTGGCCTTTTTTCAAAACAATGTTGATCTGATCTTGCCAAGGTCAACTTCTACTGACTTCCGTCTACTTCTAAGACTACTCATCTGCGCAGCAATAATCCTATTTTCATGCTTCTTCTGCCAAACCCATCATTCACTACCATACATGAGTGAATGAACCAACACACTTTTATGCACAGCCAGACGTGCCTTTTTTGACACTTTCTGGCTGTTCATAAAGCTATGCATTCATTTGTTTTCCTGTCAACACCCTTCGCTCAATGTCACTGTCATACTTTCCATCTCTCGTAAACTTTGAACCCAAGTACACAAATTCATTTACTTGTTTCTTAATCGAATCTTCACAGTTTGTCATGCTTTCTTCTCTTTCAAAGACCATTAATTTCGTTTTGCTAATATTTATTTTTATCCCTTTGATTTTCAGGGCATTGCGCTTAACATTAACCATCGCCTGCAACTCCTCTTCAGATGACGCTAATATGACTTGATCATCGGCGTAAAGAAGGCATTTAAAGATCAAATCATTCGTTTTCAATCCATACGCTCTCACTTTAAAATCTTTTAAACAATCGTCTATGTATAAGTTAAACAGCCATGGTGAAGCTACAAATCATTTTTCTTTGTTAAACCAGTCCGTGCAAGCTTCCGTTTATCCTGACAGATAGGAATCCTCGTAAAGTGATTTCAGTGCTCGTATTGAACTACCACTCACCGCAAGCAAAACAAAATATATACTGATAACGAAAACAACTCAAGACAATCGTAAGATATATGTGAGGAACCAGCCTATTGAAAGAGTAAGACAATACAAATACCTAGGCACGATTATTAATGAGAACAGTGACAGCTCCCAAGAAATACGAGATAGAATAGAACAGGCGAGAAGCACCTTTACAAGAATGAAGAGGCTTTTCTGCTGCAGAGATTTAAACCTTGATTAAAAAATACGACTAATGAGATGCTACGTGTTGTCTATACTATACTATGGGATGGAGGCCTAGACACTGAAGGTTACCGACATGAGGAGACATTTGAGATGAGGAGGCATTTGAGATGTGGATATAGAGAAGAAAACTGCTGTACATGGGACATGTCATGAGGGGAGAAAAAAATATCAAATGCTACAAATAATTATGCAGAGAAAAATCCAAGGCAAGAGAACTATAGGAAGAAGACGAAATTCATGGCTGAAGAACCTTAGGGATTGATTTGGATGCAGAAATAATGAACTATTTAGAGCTGCGATCTCAAAAATAAGAATTGCTATGATGATTGCCAACCTTCGAAGCGGAGACGGCAGCTAGAGAAGAAGCTCACCACATACATAGACAATGTCGACCACAATTCACTCCTTACCACTCTGTGATAGGCCTTTTCCAAGTCTATAAAAGCGTAATAGACCTTCTGACTTCTAGCCAAGAATTTTTTGACTACACCTCGTAATGAAAAGACCTGATCCATACATCTCCTTCCTTTTCTAAATCCTGCTTGCACATCCCATATCATCTTCCCAGTTTCATTCGTTACTCTTTTAATCAATATCTTTGCATACAGTTTGCCGACTATGCTGAGTAACTAATACCTCAGATTATCGTTATTTCCAAATAGGCAGTCAACGTTTCGTCGTCAATTGAGTCTTCTTCAAACAGTTTGATTGAAAAAATCTTTTAATGGAAAAGCTTTAATAATCATTTAAGTCGTAAAACGCGTTTTTACTTTTTTGAACCGACAACGTCGTGAGTTTCTGACTTTGGGCATTTAGAATGTTCCTTCAGGAACGTTGAAAATGTTAAACGAAAAGGACAGTTTAAATATTCATTGAAGTTCGTACAACTGCGACGTTTTCGCGGTTGGTTTATTCTTTTCCACTGACAAAACATAATTATTTTACAATGTTTTCCGAATATTCTGCATTACCGAATTCTAAAGTTTCTAGAAAATTATAATCGCCAGCCGTTATTGGGAATAACCGTCAAAGGACAAACTTGATAATTCATTTATGATTATTGTCAACGTATGTTCCTTATATGGAATCACAAATCGTCGCTTTGAATATTTCTAAAGCATCTTGCACTGATCAACAAACTTCCCAGTCAAAAAAATACGAAAACATCACTTGGTATTCCAATTTTTGCCATCTATATTATAGTCCAGTCATTTTAGAAGTTTTAATTCCCAATCTGCGGAAAAATTCCTAGTGAGCTAAATTTTTTTAAACACCTTTATTACGCTAAAAAAGTTATAAAGGTCAAAAGGTCGCGAAAATCAGTTTTCCGCGAATATCTCGCGACCTATTGCTCGGAGGTCAATTGATATCATTACAAAAATTGCTCATCATGCAATTATCTTCAAAAAATGTTTATTGCATTTTTCTGTAACATCAACCGTTTTTTGAGCAGAGCGCTGAGAAAGCGACTACATTATGATTATGCACTCGTTTCCGCACCACCCTCAAGTTAGAATGCAAGGCGCGTTTTTTTTACATGGTTTCTCCAGTAGGCATAATCCATGATACGATGTAAAAGGTTTTTTTATTTAAAAGTGAAGAGTTTTTCCTTGAAAACTGAAAAATACAAAAAAAAACGTGTAGAGACCAGCACTCCTCTATGCACAGCCAGACACGTGCCTTTTTTGACATGTTCTGGCTGCTTATAAAGTTATGCGGGGTGCTATTCATTTGTTTTCCTTCCAACACCCTTCGCTCAATATCACAGTCATACTTTCCGTCTCTTGTAAACTTTGAACCCAAGTATATAATCTCATTTACTTGTTCCACTCGTTCTTTTTTAATCAGCACCTCGCAGTTTGTCATGCTTTCTTCTCTTTCAAAAACCATTACTTTCGTCATGCTTACATTTATTTTCATCCCTTTAATTTTTAGGGCATCATGCACACTCACTTTCTTTCAAATCTTATAAACAATCGTTTACGTATAAGCCATGGCGAAGTCGCACACCCCTGTCTAACATAAACATAATATTCATTAACAAATATTATTATGCTTTTTGCAAAAAAAATATACTGTGAGGATCAAAAAGCGCGCATCATGTGGTTAACATTTTTATTATTCATGTGTCAAAATATTTATTTCTCAAAAAAAGTTGGTGCACTATTGGCGCCATCAAATATTTAAATATTTAAATGGTATCCAGAAAAGAACAAAAAATAGGAATTTTGACCAAGATTAATTTAAAACAATGTTTAGACTTAAATTCCAAATGACTTTTTTAATAAACTTTCTTGATACTGTTGAAAACAAGAATACTGCACTTTTTATCAAAATTCCTATTTTTTGTTGTCCCCTGTAGACCGTTTGGATAATTTAAATTTTGATGGCGCCAATGTAAGTTTCACATATTGCCCCAACTTTTTTTGAGAAATAAATATTCTGACAAATAAATAATAAAAACAAAATAAAATAATAAATGATAAAATCTTATTTAATATGTATCACACTGTGGTCCGATCCCACATCTAGTTATTATTCTTATTTCGACAATTTAATAAAGCCAACAAACTTTTTCAATTGACATTTCAGCAACTTACATATTTCGTGTCAGTCGCGAAAATAAAGACATAATTTGATTGTGCTTCATTTGAAATTCAAATTGATACGGTTCTTTAACGCTATGCTTCCTTGGGCATGGTATATATATTTTCCCGTAATGTGATTAAGGTCTGCCGAAAACAGCAACCTTATTTTTCTCTTTTTTTTTTGTTGTCCCTTTGCATTCACGCCAGCAAAAGTTCATTATGAACGGTAATTTCACCATTCTTCTTTAAATAAATAGGTTTCCTTAATTTATTAGAACAAAATTGCTTTACTTAATTTCGTCACGCATTGTGAATAACAAAAGAATTTAATAACAGTCAATTATATTTTTCTTTTTTATTATATAAATATTTATGTAACAACAATTCACTTGTGATCTATTTGATTTATTTGAATATAATATTAATTAATAATATTTTATTTATTATTAAAATTACCAAATTTATCGTTTAACTCATAAGCACAATATTTTTCAATAATTTCGCCCTTCATTATCTTTAATAATTCATCAAAGTAGACATCACATTAATAACATATTCAGTAAACTTTTTCAAAATTAGGCAATGTGTAATACTCAAAAGTGTAATGTGTTTTGCCTACAAATATTTTATTACCTATGTAGTATGGCCTTTTTCTGTGAAGACTTGACAATTTTATAAAAAAAAGTAGAACAGCTCGTGTGCAATGTCTGTCAAGGTTTGATTTGACAAGTTACAAGTTCAAGTTTAGAAGATTGAAAAATATTGTGTAGTTATAATTTTAAAAGTATGATTAAAATAAATTTATTTAGATTTTACAGAGTAGGCAACTTTTCAAAAATAAGAAAATCTTTTCCGTATCCTTCACACATTTTAGGTAGCAAAAAACAATTTAAAAGTCTACCAAATATATCGACCATAAAATACGAGAAAAATAAAGAACAGAAATGGAATTACCCCTTCAAAATACCATGGAGCTTTCTGAGTTTAGCAACAGGACTAGTTTTCTGCGATGTGGGAAATATGGACAAAGATGAACAACGTTTATTTAAAGTGTGTCTGTTCGGTCTCGTTCATGAATTGGAACAGTAAGATTGGCTTGAATACTATTATTGATTTCGAATGTTTTAAGATAAATATTACGATTTATTGTTACCTTATTTATACTACTGTAGTTGTACGAAATTGAAGCAATGTAAGTGTTTGTTGTAGGTTAATAAAACAGGGTATAGATGTAAATAGAAGGCACTATTTAGGATGGACTCCACTCTTAGTAGCAGCAGTCAATGGAAAGGATGAAGTCGCTGAGATTTTATTAAAGTCTAAAGCAGATCCTAATATTAGTGATAATTATATAAACCCCAATAGAACAGCTAATGAAAAAGGAATGCACCCAATTGAAGGTATATTCTTTATTTATTACAACAAAAAACTGCAAAATTATCTCCTGTAATTTCTAGTACTAATGATTAGAGATGAAGAATTCTCAAGTAGCTTAAATAACAAGGCAACCTTCCTGGGATTCACCCCCCTACACTATGCAGTTTTAACAGATAATTTATCTATTGTGAAGCTTCTTTTGAAATATGGTGCTAATCCTACATTACAAAATGATATGGGACACACACCTGTTATGTATGCGAAAGATGCGCTGATTAAACAATTTTTAGAACAGGAGATTACTGTTGTATGTATTTTTTTCCAAAGATACATTAAAGTAGTTGCTGGGGAGCTGTAAGTAAATGTTGCTTTTTTTTTTAAAGTATGAAGAAAAAATGAGAGAGAAAGAGTTGGAAGAAAGAAGAAGGTACCCTCTCGAAGAAAGGCTAAAAAAGCACATTGTTGGTCAAGAGGGGGCTATAGCTATTGTAGCAGCCAGTGAGTAAATGATTATCAAACATAATTTATTCATGGGGTAAATAATTTTCGTTTCAGCTGTCAGAAGAAAAGAGAATGGCTGGGCAGATGATGACCATCCATTGGTATTCCTATTTTTAGGTTCATCTGGAATTGGAAAAACCGAATTGGCAAAACAGTTGGCTTCTTATATGCATAAGGGAAAATGTCAGGCCTTTATTAGATTAGATATGTCAGAATATCAGGAAAAACACGAGGTAGGTGCTTATAATTTTGTCTGTCACTAGAAATTGTTTGTTGTAAGACCTTTGGGAATCTATTCTTGCTATTTAAATTGATTTTTGTGTAAAAATAATTTATTTCAGAATAAATTTACTTTACGTTGCTCCATGTCTTTATAATCTTCACACAATCCTACATGATATACTTATTATGGATCTTGTTATCTCTTGGAGTATTTAACCTTCTGTTGGTCACAACCTTACTCTTACAGAAAAGCTGTCGCAATGTATCAGAATAATACCAAATAAAAAAAAACATTTATTTCGCTTCATTCCATATGGAGATGCTTCAATTAGTTTTCACTTGAGTCTTCTTGTTCTTGTAACCTTGTCTGACATGCTGTGCCACAAATATATCGCTTACAATTTTTGCAAATGGTTTTGGTCAACATGGTCATTCCTGATATATAACATAGAGCACAGCAATGATGCTTTGTTGGAGCTACATATTCTGCAGCCACTGGTTCAAGTTCTTTCGTAGGTCTAAATCTCCTGAGACATTCAGAAAGAGAACGTGGCATGCCTTATGTCATAAGACTTCTTCTTTGTAGTTGTGGTAAGGCTAATTCATAGCCCATTTTCCGAAGAAAAAGGCGACGCCGCATACTCTCCTGTAAATTTTCGTTTGAAATCACTTGGGCGTTGATGCCTGCAGCGTTCAACATAGAAAAAAAGACGACCATTGGCCAAGGACGTGTGTTTTTTGCAATGTTGTAGGATGCGCAGAGTTTATCGAGAACATCAATACCTGACTTGGTCTTATTATATGTGATCATTTCTAGTTTCTTAACTTGTCCTGACTCCTAGTCTATGAAATCATCGTAATGCTGAGAAGATATAACAAGAACCACTCGATTCTTTTTTAGTACGTAAGAAACAATAGTTGAGTGTTCTCCAAAACCAAACATACTTGACTGTGGTGGTCGCCACTTTACATTCTGTAGATCTGCTGACAGTTCCCTCTTTTTTTTATTGTCCCAACATATGATATTCTATTACTTTAGAGGGCTTTAAAGGGATATATTGTTTGAACCTGCAACGTCCCCTAAAAGCCCCCAGTTTTTCGTCAATAATAACACTCTATCCTAGTGAAAAGCTATGTTTACAATTATGAACAAAATCATCGAAGAGATCACGAAACTGCGCAATGTTTTCCTTTTAGGTCTTGTGTTCCGGTCATTGAAACACAGACACCTTATAAGAAACTTAAACTTTCTGGGACTCATAACGAGCCAAAATATTTCTATCTGTACCCTAGAGATCCTCCAACATCATTTTATTGGCCTTCAAAGTTCCAGCTAGATATAAAAGATCTGTGATGGCCTTGAGTTCTGTCATGTCCATGTCATTTGCATTACGCTGTCAGTTAAAGCTATCCCTCACTTCAAGACGAATGTACTGGTTTATGAACTTAAAGATTCTTTGTAGCATTTCATGAAAAAACATATGATTCCAACATTCTATAGGTAACTTAGCTAGTCGTGCTTCATGTATTACTCCTGGAAAACGTGTAACAATGTTATGTGGCTCAGTGCGTCGCTTCTTCGCTGGCGGTAGTTTCATCCACCTTGTGGTTGTGTCTTTTCCTAAGTAGAATAAATGTTCGTGAAATTCAGGTCGTTCCTCTGTCCCACTCTCCTCAGTATCAGAGTCACCGACTCTTTTTTCCGCTGTCTCATCTTCCGCATCTGTGACCGGTTCATCCTCGAAGTCTTCCTCTTGGTTAGGAAGGTCTTCATTTTCAACGTCTTCTAACATAAACCTTTGAAGACATTTTACTTCATCCGGATTATTCAAGTTGTACATCCGCTTTGCATCCATTATACTGAAAATAAAAATATAAAATAACACTTACCTATAATAATTGGGCCGAAAATAGCCAAAGACCAAAGTAAAACAACATTTACACGTTGTCACAATATATCAATATGATACAATAGGCTCTTAGCTAAACACACTCAATCACCACAACTTGGTGACTAAGCGGTAGACTACAGCGGCACAGGAAGGTACTATGAAGGCAGGATCTCCCCACTTTAGTGTTCTATAATGGCATTGAAAATTGGCATTTGATATGCATGCGACCGACAGAAGGTTAAATAAATTAAAATTAAAAAAAAATTATAAATTGATAATAATGAAAAAAAATTATGTTTCGCAGGTGGCGAAATTGATCGGCGCCCCGCCGGGTTACATTGGCCACGACGAAGGCGGCCAATTGACAAAAAAATTAAAAAAATACCCGAACGCCGTCGTACTATTCGACGAAGTCGACAAAGCGCATCCCGACGTTTTGACGGTCCTCCTTCAGCTTTTCGACGAAGGGAGGCTCACCGACGGCCAAGGGAAAACGATACAATGCAAGGATGCAATCTTTATAATGACATCGAATTTGGCTAGCGACGAAATCGCTAATCACGGTCTACGATTGAGGCAGGAAATCGAAAAATTGAAAGCTGAAAGGCTCGCGTTACCAGATTCCAAAGGTAATTCCGATACCACCAATTTTCCTTTGATAATAATCAACCAAATAACATGTGAACGCATTTTGTTAAAAATAATAATAACGATGATAAGGGATGAATAATTTGTAGTGAATAATCCTATACAAAACAAAATTCGATGCACTTCACCGATTTGAAGGCGTTACAGCTGCACACCGTTGCCAAATCGTAAGAACTATATGAGAATCTAAAATGAAAATTAAAAGTTTTGTTTTTACTTTAAAATCTTGCCATTTTAAAAATGAAACTAATTTTTTTGATGTGAAACATCTAATGCCGCGGGTGCATCGGCTGCTGGCGTGGCGACTGTCAGTCTTCCGTCCGACCCAAAATATCTTGGAGTACCTTAGCTGTAGTAACTAAAAAATAAGATCTTTGCGAAAAATGAAGAAAATTACTGATAACAAATGACAGTTGTCAAAAACAATGCGTTAAATTTGTATGATTTATTGTTTCCATTTGAAATTGTCAGTCACAAATTTACAATACTTTAGCACTTAAATTTAAAATATCAAAAAAAAAAGAAGATAATGTAGCATATTTATATAAAGTCATATTCAGTAGTAGTATTTAGTTTTTTTATTGTCTGAAACATGGCTTCCTGCAGGTGACTTACCTAACTTCAATTGAATAGCTAAATTCAAATGATGTTAAAACAGCTGGAGTTGCCATTTATAGACACAACAATACTTCAAATATTACTACATTAAAAAGTTCAAAATGCTACAGAAGTTTTTGTTACTCAAACATCCATTGGCGATGTGTGTGCTTCTCATGTTATACTGGAAGATGGAAAATAATTAATTATGGATGTCGTGTAGGTACATTTCACCTAATAAAAAAATGAGAGATTATTTCCATACATGCATACATATAGTCACGCCTTTTAGGCAGGGACCACTTCTTTTCACTCCCGCTAAGGTTCTTAAACACATCTTTTGCTTTCTCTTCTACTTTCATCAGTGCTCTCATACATGCTCGTCGGTTGTTGGTTCTCTTGACCTGGCCTTTCTTCAAAACAATGTTGATCTGATCGAAATATGTTCGCCGAGGTCGACCTCTATCGACTTGTCCATTCACACTCGCCTTATAAATTTGTTTCGTCAATCTTCATTCATTCTTTCTGCGTGTCCAAACCCTCTAAGCATTCCTTTATCTATCTTTGTAACCACATCTTCTTTTACACCACAGCGTTCCCTTATCTCACTATTCTTCACTTTATCCAATCAAGTCACTCCGGTAAACTTCTCAGACTACTTATCTCCGCAGCATTAATCCTATTTTCATGCTTTTTATGTCAAACCCAACATTCACTACCATACATAAGTGTAGGAACCAACCAACACACCTCTATGCACAGCCAGACGTCCCTTTTTTGACACTTTCTGGCTGCTCATAAAGCTATGCAGAAATTTAACGATTTTAGCTGAAGACTTTTATGTAAATTTTGTAAAAGATTACGTTGCTTCAATAATAATTTCAACTGCAAATGAACAATAATTCAAGAGATTATGCTACCTGATATGAATCAACAAAAGACCAGTATTTATAAGATACCTTTTTAGTGTTATGTCCAACCGTCGCCGTCGCAGGCAGCATCTAAAATTACTATTACAGAAGTAACTGATTGAAAGAGTTGAGCCGTCTCAATTTTTAAGAAATTTTTAGTTTTATCTGAATATTTTGTTTTTTATTATGCCATATTTATTTTCCTTTAATAAACCATTCGTTTTGAAAGAGAAGTCACGACAAGCTGCGAAGTGCTGATTGTAGGAGAAAGAGTGAAACAAGTAAATGAGTTTGTATACTTTGGTTCAAAGTTTACGAGAGACGGAAAGTATGATTGTGACATGATTTTGATTGTAAAATTCTTTTTATTTGTTCGATATAGTTTTACTTTTATTCTAGATGTGTTGCAAATGATTTTTTTGTTGACTACTTTAATTTTAATTTTAATTTTATCCCAAGCGCGTTGGAGATTATTTTTTAGTTTGGTTTTCTTATAAAGCGTGTTGTCTTAGTTTGTTTAAACTATTATTTATTAATTTAATATTTTTGTAAGAATTATTTGCTTTTATGATTGTTTGGTTTCAGAAGGCGAACAAAAAATTAGCGAAACCATAACCGTTTCGAGGAATTTCAAAGACGAAGTGGTAAAACCGATTTTGAAGAGACATTTTAAGAGAGACGAATTCTTGGGTAGAATCAACGAAATCGTGTACTTTTTGCCGTTTTCCAGAAATGAGCTGATACAATTAGTGACCAGGGAAATGCAGTTGTGGGCCCAAAAGGTAACTACTTTTTTAAAAATACCAGCAGAGGGAAGCTCCAAAATTAAAATCAGCAAAATTGTTTTGGGAAACTATGATTTTGACTCCCCCTTTTGGCTTGAGTAAAAGAGGAGCTTTAAATAAAATGCGTTGTCGAGTTGATTTTTTAAATTTTAAATTGTTTAAGGCTAAAGAAAAGCACAAGATAGAGATATGTTGGGACAGGAGCGTAGAGTCTGCCCTCGCTGACGGCTACGACGTCAACTACGGCGCCAGATCGATAAAGTACGAAGTGGAAAGGAGAGTGGTGAACCAATTGGCGGCAGCGCACGAAAAAGGTTTCATAGGCAAAGGATGTGCGGTGCAAGTATGCGCTTCCTGGCCGGAGAATTCCGATTGCGCCGAAATTAAACTTAAGGTCAAAAATAACGGGCTGAAAGATTTCGTTGATCTCGATCAGTCGAGATTGTCTTTGAAAAATTTGTCGTCGTTGTTCAAATAGGAAGCGAAAGTGCGTTTCCTTCGATGTACGGTAAAATAGAGATAAAAAAACAAATGATTTTGTTGTCCTGATAGCTGATTTTCGTTTGTTTTTTTCTTAAATGTGTTTTCATTATTAATATGCAGATCGTAGGGTTACGGATTTGTTAGCAATTTTAATCATATCGTTAATAAAAATTGAAGTCGTGCGCTTTTCCGTAAACCTTCAAAAAAAAACTATAAAAGGTACGTTTATGTTACGTCCCATGAAATTGTTGCAAAAAAATTTAGCCCGCCTATTTTGTATTATAAGAATACACAATATATTTAATGAAACCAGTTTTTTATTAACAGAATATTTAAGAAGGAAATTATTTTTTGGTGAAATTAACATGGTAGATAATGAACTGCGTATTTTTGGTTATTTCTTACATCGAAATAAAGAACTTGTCAAAACGTGTATTTTATTATTTTTTTATGAAATAAATACATATTGTCACGCCTTTTTTAGAAAAACGCTCAGTCTGAGCGTTTTTCTAAAATGTTGACAAGGTTCCTGCAAATGGCTCTGTTTCGTTTTCGGTTGGCCACCCTGTATGTTGCTTTGACAAGTAAAATTAACCATAGCAATGGTACCAACGTGCTTTATTAATTTTCCTAACTATAAAATGTTAAAAATATAACAACAAAAATTAGGTTTGAACATCCTGAAGTGTGTTGATGGTACATACTTGATAATTAAAATCTTTTCATGTTTGTGACAATTTCATCAAAAATAAAGTATCCTTGGTTTTTTCTTTATCGATAACTTTCTTGATTTTAAAGATATCTAATCGATTCGACAACCATTTTAAAACAAATTTCAAAACCGATAAGTCATGTAAATTTTAAACCCTTTGTGTTTTTAATTTCACCTTAAATTCGGGTAGCGTGGAACTTTTAGCAACATTAGAAAATATTTGTGTGTATTGTTAGTTGCCTAAAACAGTAAATTAAAATTATAAAGATTTTGGTGTAGGTAATAAGTTTCCGAAAGCGTTTTGTATTAAAAGCACCAATAAATTTAGACATCCTGATTTTTAATTTCTTTATTTATTTAGATAAATAGGTACATAGTATGAATTTAAAATAAATTACTCACAAATTTTGTTTTTGAAATATGGATGAATACAGGTAATACAAAGGCAACCATTTTTCCTTTATTTTAAGCTACAAATGTTGCTTTTATTTATAAGTAGTTTTTTACATAATAATAGTCATTTAAAACAACTTAGAACCTTTCCCTTTGAACATTATTTTGTACATTTTTGTATGTACCACTGCAAAACCACCAATTTTTTCTCCTAGTACATTTTTTTATTAAATTATAAAAATAATACAACCATAACAGTCAAATAGTATTTTTATTTTTGCATGAAATTATTGTTTGTGTATCTATTAATAATAATTCCTTTTAGGCAATTTTGCAGCGGATCTTTTTGGAATCTATATTGTTAATAGCTATTAACAAATATTTAATACTTCTGTTGTATACAATATAAAAATATCTCGTGTATTTTTGTGTGAATAAGGCAAAATCCCAACTAAAATCTAGGACAGAATATTCGTATAACCCTGTGTGTTATATCATAAGTGAAAGTTTCAGAAGCTTTAGAAAGTTTAGAAAATCATCATCGCAACTAGCGATTTTTATCTGAAAATATCTCGACGAATTGGTATTTGTGTTTGGTGGTCATTTAGTTGTTTGTGGCTGATTTGAGAAGGAAAAAAATTAACAAAAGTTATTCTATACCAGAATGTGGTAAAGAAGACGACCATCATTGGTTATTCCTACTGCCAACTGAAATAAGCTTTAATTTATATAAACGAATGCAGAAATATGTGTCAATATCTTTGCGATAAAGATTTTAAATTCTAGGGTGGATTTTCATGCTAAAGCTAGTCGTTGAATTTGTTTGATTGGAAGTTGTTTAGATATGACACTTTATCTTTTTAAAATGGCATTTTTGTCAACGTGACCACATTTGACGCCCAAATCCAGCGTCAAGCGTCAGCATAAAAATGCATCTTTACGCAAACCTTTGACATACAACTATTCGTACCAACTCTGTTATGAGGTTATTAGAGAATGTTGTTCTGTGTTGGAATTGACTTAAAACGTCAAAATAAGAAAAAATCATTGGCAGTTAGGTACTAATTGTAATTACTAGATAAACATTTTTAAAACATATCTTTTTGACACCAATTCTTATTATCTTAACGTTAACCAACATCGTAAATTATTAATCATTTTGTTGTAGTTTAAAATTAACCTCAATATGCGGGGTGTGCGCACTACCATTTTTTTTTAAGTTAAATATTAATTAGCTTGTTTCATCTGAAGATTTAAAAAATATCCACTAGAGGCAGCACCAGTGTTTTGATGTTTCGTTTGTTTATATTTAAGAATTGTAGAATGCATTTTTTTATTGGGATCGATGAACGTAAATGTAAATGAGGATAAGCAGCACCGCATGAAATTACTTAATCCAGTTCCACAGACATCCTGCACTTTCCCTGCTTCAAATTGGGCAACCTTTCCATCCCGGGTTATTCCTTGTTTATAAAAAAATCACTTAAACAATATCGCCTTGCTCTTTGCAGTGCTTTCAAATTTCCACAGTTAGGAAGACGTTCATCATCATAAGATAAAGTTTCATTTAAGGTGGGCGTTCGATGTCGTATATTTTTCAAGTTACGCTCAGAAACGGTTAGACTTTAAAAGCTCAGATTTGGTGGGTAAACTCAGAAATAATCGGAGTATTAAACGAATAAACCAATACATGCTCCTGTCTCACTTTAAACGAAAGATCCATGGAAATGGTTCAACTTCCGATTAAAAGCGAATCTTCGGACTATTTTGTTTAGGAGATTAACTTGAATAACGAAATTGGCGGCAAATAGTCAGATTCAAACATATAGCAACAAATAGTTCCTACTTTACCAATATTCTTAATAATTTTTTAGTTCAGAGCTATCTTATATTTCATTCATTTCTAGGGCCACTATATTTTTATCTATGAATGAATTTGGAATGTGATTTTAATACAGTCGTTGAAAATAAAATGAAAAGATACTGTGTTGTTTCGGATTGGGAATATATTCATAAGCGTATCAATGCGTAATTTCTCTAAACTCCCTTTTGAGAGTAGTACACCTATTCGGCAGTTAATTTATTTAACTTGTGATCTAGACTATTTCATCTATGGTAGAAATAGAAATATTCAAGTCGTTCAGAATAAACCGTAAAAATGCAATAAATAGAAACTGCTTTCTTGTAAAATTCGAGCAGTTCAAGTTTTGTTAAGAAAAGAATTATTTTTCATTTTTTTCGTAAAAATTCTGAGATGCAACTTCTATTGTAAGAATTCACCCAGTGAATTATGGCATACAAAGATTCATTCATTGATTTCATAAAAATGGGTTCTTTCCTAACGACTTTATATATTTCTACAGCAAAATAACTCAAAATTCGCAATCAAAATACTTATGGACCTACATAAATCAAACTGCACTTTGGATTAAAAACTATTACATGCCTTATGCCTAGTTGACAATGCAATTTTTTCAAAACATTCACTGGAATATCAAAACCAATGAAGATTTGTCTGCCACTGATATACAATATTCCGCCGTAAAAAACTCCTAAACGATAATATTCTTTTCTCTACACCCATGGGATTCTACAATAACTACATATGCGTTATCTATTGATGAATGGATATGATTCCTTAGATATGTTGGATCCTGACACATTATTAACCAGCTGACAACCAATGAGCAAGATCCTGATACAATGTTCAACAGCTGACAATCAATCACCAGTTTCAATATTTGGGATCCAACAGGCTAAGACCAATGAGGAAGCTGCGATAGAACAACTTTTTCATAAGTGAGCTCTGCTCCTCTAACTCGATATCGCGAATGTCATGTTCATTCTGATGAACTGTCATCTCGACTATTCGATTACGACAATAAAATGGAGAATATAACGAGTGATAGTGATGGTCTGCGATGGTCGTAGAGAAAGTATAGTCTTCTATTCGTGTGTAATGGCTATTAGTCTCTCGGATGATTCATCCTCGAGAATAATAGCCATCTTTATACGCTCATTGAAGAATATACTAATATCACACCTTTTAGGAAAAACCATCAGTCATGTTTTCAATGTGCCAATAAGCAAAACTCTGGGTTCATTTTATTAATCTTTCTAGACTTGATAGTAATGTATATAACAACGTTGGATTTTATCCGAAAAAATGCTTGGAATAATTATTTCAAAAATCATTTCTTCTTGAATAATCTCCCATTCAAATGATAACAAATAGTTCAAAACAGCTGTTACATGGAATACGCGACTTTATTGGCAACAGTGCACACCGACCAATTTGTTAGATTCGTTCGAAGTAAAAGTTAGTTTTGAGTATTTATTTAAATTTATCATTACCATTTGCAATGCATTCTTTAATTCTTAAACATAAAAAAGGAAACATTAAGGAAAATATTTAGATAACATATTTAAATCTTTGATAACATACAGAACGAACTGTCAATGACAACTAACTTTTCTACGAGTACATTTTTATTACCTTAAACATCAGGTAAACCACAGCATGCAAGCTAACGTTTTAAATCCCGGATAAGTCCCCACCGGTGCTGTCTCTAGTGGATCTTTTTTAAATCTTCAGAGGAAACAGGCTAATACCTATGAAGGGTAGAGGTAAGGAGCACTGTCTCTATGTATGAAAAAGTGTCCATCAAAACACGTTCAACAAGCGCCACTCGCAGTTAGGGTAAGATAGATAAATAAACAAATTATTTAGAATTACGCAAACAGTTGAGGCTGGGTATAACTGATATTTCGTTGACTACTTTAGTCATAAAAAGATTTTAATTTCTGAACTCGGCACACTTTATTCACAATATAACAACTAAATTCATATCATAGTTTTTCGTACGCCAGCGCTATTCTGGTAGGTACTATAAACACCTTTTCAAGTTCCCCTCCATATCAGACGGTGCTCCTTACCTTTACCCCCCATACTAATACCCTACATTTTTAACTGAAACTTTGGCCTATAGATGGCGCTTTTATCAAATGTTTTACTTACGGGACAAAAGGTTCTGTCGTTAAACTACTGGAAGTGTTAATAATACTCGATAGAAAACTCCGTTTCTTACAAAAAAATAATGAAAACCCATTTCTTCACGTACAAAAATTTTCAAGTTAATACAGTACATTGGTATGAGTTGATTCTAAATTTACATTAAGTTGTTAAGAATGTTTTATTTATCTTCAGTGAATACGTTGGAAGAAATGATATTTTAGTCTCTATATAGCAAACACCCCGTAGGTTTTAATTATTTCAGTCTTTTAAATAAACATCAAACGCGTTTGAAAACAAATGGTTTGTTCCTACAGCGAGTGGTGGGGGTGGTAGAGGAGACGGCCGCTGTGTCAGTTAAAGCCATCACAGATAAGAACGAAATTAGAGAGAGATAGAGTTGCACACCAATTTAAAACCCACTTTAAAGGCTGTCAGAATTATGAGGTTAAGGTGTGATCTGTGGTTGATAAGCTTTCCTTACATGTGCTTGATTTCCTTATACATATGCGACAAACTTTTATGAAATTATTGTATTAAACAGTTTACTTTGATGAACCTAACAAAGAAGATTATCAGAAATTTAGCTCCAAACAATTTCCCTGTAACAATCTGTCTTGAAAAATATTAACCTGACGTTTTCTACATTTGGACAATGGTTATTCTTAATCGTAGAATACACTGTATATTACCTTAGCATATGACTCTCTTCTATTTAATATTGTATTCAGTTTTCAGTCGTAAAGCACAAGCGAAATTGAGTGTGCAAACATAGCTTAACAAGGATATGACAACGAACTGTCATCATTTTTCAGTTTGCGAGTGATGTCAGATTTTTGTCCGGTGACAGTAGTAGATTATGAATTTCGTTTTTTATTTTTGTAAGGAAGTTCCTTATCACACGGTACGGGCTTGGCGGATGGGGGCTAGGCGAAAGAAAGTGTAAGATTTTTCCGTCACAAAACATGAAACAGCAGTTGCAGTTCTGTTGTGGATGAGAGGAGACGCGTAGCATAGAAATACTTATCAACGTGACGTAGGGCTAGGCAAAGACCACTTTCTTTCAGTTGCTACGGTTATTACACACATCTTTTGCTTCATCTACTTTCAACGGTGCTCTCATACATGCTCGTCGGTTGTTAGTAATCTTGACTTGGCCTTTCTTCAAAATAATGTCGATCTGATCGAGATATGTTCGCCGAGGTAGACTATTACAAATAAAATATAAAAAATCCCCACCGATCCTACGTGTGCTAAAAAATTTAGTTAAAGTCTAACGGCAAAAGTATCAGTTTTTTACATTTTTCTGCCAAACGGTGTTAGCATATAAATAGGTGGTGTGGATATGTGTGCAATGTATGCATATTATGTAGAATACGACCTCTTCAACTTTTAGAATCGTGATATCTCAGGAATGGTGAAATTTAAATAAAAACGTATGGAACAATTTTTGTAGATAATTGCCTGATCAACAATTTTTGCTTTATATATTTTTATGATAAAACTCTTGAATAATTTTTTTAACTGACGTAGGATCGCTGGGGATTAATAACTTTCCAGTGAAAGTTATAGTAATGGGTCCGATTTTTCGAATTCCGAATTTCGACATCTCCACATTTCAAGGTCCCCAGAGTCAAATACAATAGTTTTTAAGTGGACGTCTGTGTGTGTGTATGTGCGTATGTTTGTATGTGCGTTCGGAATTATTTTTCGTCTCGATTATCTCGAGAACAAAAAATGATATCGCCGTGGGAGCAATTGCATTCGACGCATAATTACGCAACTTAGAACTGATTAGATTTTCAGCAAAATCGGTCTGGCTGTTTTTTATTGAGAATCAAAAAACTGAAAAAAAATGGTAAACTTTCGGAATTATTTTTTGTCTCGATTATCTCGAGAACAAAAAATGATATCGCCGTGGGAGCAATTGCATTCGACGCATAATTACGCAACTTAGAACTGATTAGATTTTCAGCAAAATCGGTCTGGCTGTTTTTTATTGAGAATCAAAAAACTGAAAAAAAATGGTAAACTTTCGGAATTATTTTTTGTCTCGAGAATAAAAAATTATATCGATGTATGACCAATTGCATTCGACGCATAATTACGCAACTTGGAACTGATTAGATTTTGAGTAATATCGGTCATGCTGTTTTTTATGGATAATCAAAAAAACGAAAAAAATGGTAAACTTTCGGAGTTATTTTTTGTCTCGATTATCTCGAGAACAAAAAATGATATCGACGTGGGACCAATTGCATTCGTCGCATAATTACACAACTTAAAACTGATTAGATTTTCAGCAAAATCGGTCAAGCTGTTTTTATGGAGAATAAAAAAAACTGAAAAAAACGAAAACTACCTGAATTTTGAAATTTATAAATTATACTATTTTTAATACAGAATTTTAAGATCTTTTGAATAATATAATTATTGCATGTTAGGAATATTTGTATGAAAACTATGATGACAATATTTTTAATAATAATAATTATAAAAACGAAACGTGGTATTTTTTCATTTTTCCACTGGCAGGTTAGTCGTATGGACCTCTCGGGTCGCACCCAGACCACTAATATTTAATAATTTATTTGTAATAGTGTACCCAAAAGACCTGTACCAATTTTTAGCTCGAATTATTGTAAATTGAAACGTCTATTCTGACAGGACTATACATGTTTGCAAACATTCAGTAACATCTAGTTTTGACCGTTGTGGGAACAAACCTTTTAAAGGACCATACAACAAAAATAAAATTTTCAATTATGTGTTATTTTTAACGTTTGAACAATTATTTATGTTGATAATTTGATATGTTAATATTTTTGTATTATTGAATGGCGTGTGTGATTTATAAATAGACACCTTGCTAATAAAAACGATACAATAAGTAGTGATTCGAAAACCATACATTAACTAGTAGTTAAGATCCAGTTCAGGCTAATAAGTGCTTTGTGGTAACAAAAAATGCACACATATACATATATATATATATATATATATATATATATATATCAACTGTTATATAAATACGTATTATCATTCATATCTATCGTTAACAAAAATTATTTGTGAAAATTTTAACTGAGATGTATTACAAAATATTAACCTTCGTCCAGTTTCGACCAGTTTTAGATACTGTGTCGTTTACACCCAAAACCCCCAGCCCAAGTGGTTCAAAAAATAATACACTCACCAATAGTAACAAGGAGATTTTGTTTGTTTACAATTTTTTCTTAACCATTTAATTCTTATTGTTATTCTCAGTTAAAACTACCACGAATATTTGCTTAATAAAACACCGAGACATCTGGTAACATCCGAGGAATTATCATCCCCTTAAAAACGACATTGAATGTTCATATATTCAATTATTTACATATCAAACAGTTTACACTCTTAACAGCTAAGTAACAACATAATAGATTTGATATAATCACGGCAAAATACTTCGGTATGAATGTCAAAATGTTCAATATTTTAGACCGGGTTGTCACGAGTTCGTTTTTTAGAACGGGCCAGAATGACCTCTCGTGATTTTTGTTTGTGTGGCATTCGCCGCTCGGTCTAAATTGTAATTTACTTGGCATGCGTAAGAATAATTTTTTTCTTTAAATTCAAAGTGATGGTCCCTGGTAGCCAGCATTAATGAAACTTAATATTTTAACGTACCTAAAAAACCATAAGAACTAACATCTATGTAAATAATTAGCAGGCACGTAGAAGTTATCGATGGCTCGTTTTTACTCCAACGACCCAATCAGCAAAAAGTGTATCTACAAAAGAAGCAATAGTACCACTTAGAATAAATTCTTTAGTACCGATTAAAGTATCATAAACTGCGTTTCGTTGCGAAGCTTACTGCATCTACGTTTTATTCTAATATTTATTATTATATATTACAATAAATGGCGGCTCGGAAGAGAGAAATTTTCGACAAAATTAACTACTGCTAGTGTCTGTAAGTGGAAGGGCTCCAGTCAGAGCGAGATATCTCAGGAACTTGACCCGCTGTGCGCAGACGCGACAGAGTACATGCAGATGAGCGATATATTACCAAAGAATAGCCAATTCTTTTTTCGTATGCGCATTATATGTCATCGATCATCATAACGTCTACACGAAGTACAAGTAGCTGATTTTTGTTAACTAAGTGTTTTGAATTTTAATTCTGATTTAACAAGTCTTGTTTAAAAAAATATTGTGTGGTGTGTAAATTATTAATCGTTTGAACTTTTTGATTATAATTTTAGTCATAGAAAAAATAACGTGCAGATTGATGTATGCTTGCATTTCTTAAAAATCCCCTTAGTACAATTATTTATTAACAGCCTTCCAGTTTTTGTGTCACAATAATTTACTAAAAAAATGAAACACTAGATGTTTTTATTGCTTGAAGGTGTAAATTACATCTGCTTAAATTTTAATAACTGGTGTGAAATTAATGATCTTATATCTCGTACTTCCAGAACAGAATATATTTAAATTAAAATGTTTTCTGTTTAATTTAGATAAAAGAAAACGCTTTTCTGCGTGTAACTATGAAATTTGTTAAAATATCGCCAATATTTGAATATTTTTTCTTAGTGTATTCACTAAGCTATCTGTCAACGTCAGTCAGTCAAGCCAACAATTGTTTTTCATATTATTAATTAAAATTGCATTATTAAGATGTATTTCATCATTAATTTGGATATTATCATTACTTTGAATTATTAATTAATTTGAATATCGTCAATAAGCAATTCGTTAGATTCATTATTTGCCTCGAACGGTCTCCAAAAAGCCATTTCACAAATATGACAAAAAAAATTAAACGCAAACAATAAAAATCTCCTGAGAAATTATTCAAAACCAGCGCGCGCTAATGTTTTCAAGTAAACACGTGCGAGCTAGATAGTCATGATTTGATAAATGCGTATCAGCGACGGTGATATTAAAAAATAAGCTGTGCTAACCGTAGCTAATAAAAAGAGGAGGCCGATATGTTTTGCTGAATTTATCGGTATTACTCAGTACCAGTGCTTATTACCGGAATATCGCAGTGCTCTGGTAAAATCACCTTTTTTAACCTGAGATTGGAAATACAATATGAGGTAGCAATATAGTATATAATATAAGATATATGTATGCTATTAAAACGGATCAACTACTATAAAATTAATCGGACTACAGGTTGTTCGGAGTAACTCAAATATTACTTAAATAAGTTCTTACTTTGTGGAGAAACATTATCAAAACACTTTATTTACCGTATGGTCACAAGCTGTGCTTAATTTAAAATATTTAGAACTATATAGGGTGTCCCAAAAAAGCAGAGCGACATAAAATTGTATTTTGTTTATATGTAACACTGTATTTAGGTTGTTTTTTCGATTCAACATGTAAATATAAAATGTTTTCATTATTGGTCTTATGCAGATATGGAAAAATATTAACGAAAAATAGAAATTTCGAGGCAAAACGCTGATGCGCACGAAAACCACTCGACCAGCACAAAATATAATAAATTTTCGCCACAAACAATCAAGTAATTAATTACACGACTCCAATTTGAAGTGTCCCCACCTCGCCGACATGTGTCTGCGACGCTAGAAATCAGTATAAAACTTTTGGCGGCGGTGTGCACGTCTGAACTATCAGGCAAAAGACTACGACGCATCCAAATCCCCTGGGGATACGGGGAAAATAGAATAGATCCCAGGTGCGGTCTGCCTGTCGTAAAAGGCTACTAAAAGACTCCTGATCCAAAGTGTTATGCGATCCGTACTGATGGATGCATGGCGATGGGGAAGCACCGTAGCTAACAGAGCCTACAGGAAGTCTTGTGCAGGGGGCACCTCAGGGCCGGATCACCCCTTTCCCCATACTCGTTGACTGAGAACGCTGATAGACCGTAATCACGTCAAACTGATACGGGTTCCAGGACGCCAGGAAGTTGCAGGTAATGAGGAAGTAGACGAACTTGCAAAAAGAGGTTTGGAAAAACACAAAAACTCCCGGAAAATAATACATTAAAGGACCTTGCCATAAAAGGACAACAGAACTGTTACCGATGAACAGTAATCAGCTAAAAAATGGAGTCCTGGCCTGCGGGTTGTGCTACGAGGATCCGGGGGCGGTGGAGCGCTTGCTGTGCTGCTGCGGGGCGCTGGGGGGAAATGACTTCATTGTTCCCACCCAGTACAGAACTTGTACAAGGTACGAAGGTACTGGATTGGGGCAGCGTGGTTCTAGGTCCCGGGAATTGTCTGTCTTTTTCGGACCAGTGCCTCGCGGTGGTGCAGTGTGTGTTTTGCTGTTTTCGGGTCCTTGCCGGGCGGTCTGAGGGTCGGGTCTCCATTGTACAATGATACAAAAACACATAGGCAAGATACAATGGGCCAACAGGCCTAAGTGTCACCGGAAGCAATAGTCAGACGGACCTATATAGGGGTGGAGTGTTTAGTGAGTAGTAGACCTTGAGCTTTAAGACTCATAACCTTTCAATAAAGGAAAAAAACGACGCATCCAAGAGATCAAACAATTTATCTTTTAAAAATGTGTCCACCCTCATCACAATGGCCACAAAAATAAAATAAATATCCAACGAATCTGGGGGCACGGCGGTTCAGGCCATTTTCGACCCCCTCATAATTTCGTTGTGGATAACACTAGAAGCCTCATTTTTCAGTAGTCAAAACTTCTTAATTTTGTCACTCACTGACTGACCGATTATCAAAACTCCAAGGCACTTCTAGCAGACATAGAAGCTTCAAATTTAGATTACAATTAGTGTTTAGTGTATAAATCAAGAAAAAACTAAAATATTTCGCAATGTCGGTCCAGTTTTTAAGATACACCAACTGCATAAATAACTTTAATATAATATGTATTACTTGTGAGATACAATGTGTTTTCATGCGATGGCCAAGTCAATATATTTATTTAAAACATGAAAGTTTTTAAATATTGATATGGTGATTATAAGATGTTGTTTGGTTAGATAATTACGTAATAACTTTAGTCCCTTAGTAGGGACTAAATAAATTAACTGACTTGGTATTACATGGAGTTTTTTACAAGTTATGTTTTTGATTGCAATAAACATAACATTAAGTTCTAAAAAAATTTGAACTCCAAAGAAAAAACATCACAGATCCAACGCAATTTATTTGTCTCGAGGAAACAAGGAAGGTCTACCCGCTGCAGACACATTGACACAGACATTGATTATTTTCAATTTGATTGTGCTTATTCCCCAATTAAAATTTATTATTCCCATTTTGAAAGTGTTTTTGATGTTGATTAGTCTTAGTTTGAAGTTGTAAAGTTATATGTTGTAGATAATTTAAGTTGTCGGCTAAAAGCGTTGTATCATCAGCATTTTGAATGTTGTTGATGACAGATGACAGTTTATAAAAATGAATAATAAATAAAAGTTTTGGTCAGAATATATATTGAAAAAAATAAAAGCAAATGGTCGAACAAAACTACCACACCGCTTTTTTTTGACAGACTATCGTTTCAACGGTCGACTCAACTTGGTGATAAACAAGTAGTACGATGAATTAATTATATATAAAATATTATGACCTGTTTAGCACAAAATTAAGAATAGAGTGAAATCATCATCGCACTCGCCAAGCCGCCAGCGTGAATTTTTGACATTAAAAATTAGGTGTTTGGTGGAAAAAGTTAGGGAAATAAGTCTATCATTATTCTGCCAATACAACCGTTGAAATTTATACCGAAATAATTTGCTAATTAATACTAACTTACATTTCATAAATGAGGTCCTTCAACGCGGAGATTGTTGGTGTATTGATTGAACGCTATTTTTGAAAAAAATGCTATTTTGGCGATTCCGCGAACTTCGAATTTATTATCAATATTTATTAATTTAACGAGAAAAGTACCAATAATCTCCGATTTAAACGTACCGTATACAGGTTTGGAAACTGCTTGACTACCCCACAGGTAAACATACATGTTCGATATTCTCCATTTGGGCTAATATGACCCCACTCAAAATTTCCATGTCCCCTGGCCCATAACGCTCCTATCTTTCATTCATAAATAATTATTTAGTAATAATTTAGCCGCTGACTGTATAATTCATTAAAAAAGTTCCCCATCGCGAACAAAATCAAAAGACTGATAATTAAGAAGAAATTGAAAGATTCGACTAGAAAAAGTGAGATGGAAGTAACCAACTACTAGTAGAAGGGTCGCCAAGGTTAGTCAGTAATTAGTTACACAGCATATACCCACATGTGGTAAGTGGATCATAAAGATTATTACTATTATATTTGGGGCATGGGATCCGCCTGCCCAGTGTCCTGTTATGGCCGCGATCGCATTTCCAATGGACTCCCTGGTTAAAGTTAAGACATCCTTGGTTCGACGTAGATCTAGTTTAGGCCAGATCTGTTTCGATGATGTGCATGTGGGTTCATTTTGCCACCTTAAGTTGGCTTTTTGAACCACTTTGCTGTGCAAAAGGAGTCGGCAGTTTGCAATTGGTTCTACGTGTTGGGATGAGACAGAAACAACTGGGAGGGTGGTGCCCTCTCTTGCTAGCTTGTCCGCCTTACAGTTGCCTGGTATGACCCTGTGTCCAGGTACCCAGACAATATGAACTTTAAACTTAGTTACTAGCTCATTCAGGGTGGTACGGCATTGCACCGCTGCCCTAGAGGTCAAGTATACTGAGTTCAGCAGCCTGGCTATCGCAAAGAATGGATATCTCGCTGAACTTTTGTTCGTTGCGGAGTATCCAGACAGCTGCCTCGGTTATAGCTGTCATTTCAGCTTGATTCACACTACAGTGATCAGGCAAACGAAACGACAGGCTAAGTGAGGGGTCTTCCCTCTAGTTTAGAGCCATCCGTATAAAATACTGCGCCCTGAGGTTTCACTAAATTCTCGGCCCAATTTCTCTGGATGGGATTTCCAGGGATAAGTCGCCTTTGAACATAGGGGTAGGTTTAGTGTAATCGGTGTTTTTTGTGCACAGGTCGTATTCTCTTAGAATTCTAGAGTGACCATAGTGCGTTTCAGTCCATGATGAGAAAGAAGTAACATGTAGTATATTTTTAAAATAATGAAAATCGGACCATCTCAAAAATTTAAAAAAAATAAATAGGGTATCTCATTGAAAAGGTTTTCGACAGTGCCTGGACCCAAGGTTGACTTGATAATCACATATATGATATGGATGCGTAACTTTCATGCTATATTTTAATCAATATCCACTTATGCCATACTCCAGGGTGGCTTCTTGCCATACAGCCCGAATATTTGCATTACAGACAAGAGCAGGTAGGGTTGGTTGTTACAGAAAAGGGTTAAAGGATTTTAGGCAGACTTTCAGCGATTTGAGCATTTTTACTATTTATTTTAGATGTATCTACGTGTGTCTTATTTATTTACCCAAAAATCACCAACAGTGGGTATACTGTCCAAGGCAGGGTAAACAAATAAGAATAAATGCTGAAACAAGGCTACTTGCAATAAATGCGGAAACAGGGCTAAAGAGAATTATTGATAGCACTCTCTCGCAAGAAAACGTTGATGTTTCATTCTCGAAGGTGAACCTTTTTAAGTTGTGTCGAAACTTATGAAAAAAAATAGTAAATACTTTAAGTCTCGATATAAAAAAACTATTGCGTAAAAATTAAGTATAAAAATCTTGTAATCTCGTTCAGTTGATTCTCGTATATCGAAAAGTGCTCTTTTTGGACTCAAATAATAATTGATTTGGACTTTTTTCTGTTTTCCGTTGTTTCGTTTTTGTTACAATAAAAAAAGGAATAAAAATAAATTGTTTTATTGGAACTGTGTGTTGTGAAGTAGTAAACACAATGAAAAGACGTAAATTGGATTACTTCGGCCATGTAATACGCCAACCAGATAAGTACAAAATATCACAACTTGTTATGCAAGAAAAAATTATGGAAAAAAGAAGTGTTGGTCGCCGTACTACTTCCTGGCTCAAGAATCTCCGCCAATAGTTCGGAAAAACTTCAGCTTGTTTTGCGCGGCTGTAAATAAGACCGTGATTGTCAGTATGGTAGTTAACATGAGAGCCAACGATCAATGATCGATCTCGGCACCTTAAGAAAAAGATTGGAACTGTGATCCAAAATATAAAATAAGACGAGTGCAAAGACCCTCTACGCAGTAAACCAGCTAAACCTATGGAGGTATGAAAATCCCTAGGGTTGAGCGAGGATAGAAAAACCACTCCATGCATCAGCCTCTTTATCTTAAAGCTTAAGGGCCAGGAAATATCCCCTAAAAAACAGTTTTCATTCATTAAATGAATTTTTAGACACGAATCTAGATTATTTTTACATGTAACAATATATTTGTGTATGTATTATACTCAAATATGGCAATATGGCTTCCGCCATCAGAGATCAACTGGTGACCTGCTCGCATACGTCTCACATATATGGCAGCTATCTATTGAAAAGTATGGAGAAACTTTAGCTGTGGCATTAGATATCTCCAAGGCGTTCGATCGAGTTTGGCACCAGGGACTCCTCGCCAAGCTTCCATCTTATGGCTTGCCCCCTCAGCTGTGTTCTCTGCTTGCTAGTTTTCTTCTCTCAAACAGGTCTCTCCATGTAGTAGTCGATGGAGTTTCATCTGACACTCTACTCATAAATGCTGGTGTTCCGCAAGGATCCATTCTAGCACCAACACTATTTTTACTTCACATCAACGACCTATTGAAAGCAACTTCATGTCCCGTACACAGCTTTGCCGATGATAGTACCCTCCATACCGCTTTCTCTTCCAGGGCCCCTATATCAGCCCGTGAAACCAGAAATAAACGAGGAAGAAATGTTAACAATATAAATATGGACTTAGCAACAATTCTCGAATGGGGATCCAATAACTTGGTAGAATTCAATGCAAACAAAACACAAGCATGTCTTTTCTCTAGAAAAGCCGATCTCACTGTGCCTAACATAACTTTGTCAGGAGTAACCATACCACTGAAGTCATCCATATCGATGCTTGGTATTACTATCAGCAATAACCTTTCCTGAGAAAATCACGTGAGGTCCATTGCCAAAAGTGCATCCCAAAAACTTGGTTTTTTGTTTCGTGCCAAGAGCTATTTCACCTCCAGTTAGCTGCTTATGATCTATAAGGCACAGATCCGACCTGTACTGGAGTACTGTTCCCATATTTGGAGTGCAGCACCTAAACATATCCTGAAGCTACTGGATTCTGTCCAAAAAAGGGCAATTCGTCTCGTCGGTGATGCCTCGCTTACAAACTCGCTCACTTGTCTGGAACACCGTAGAAAAGTTGGCGATTTGTCTCTATTTTATAAATATTTTCATGGGCGATGCTCTTCTGAAATATCAACAATCGTTCCTCCTTTGGCAGTCTCTTCGAGATTAACCCGTCAAGTTCAGTCTTCACACCCCT
Source organism: Agelastica alni (assembly GCA_950111635.1). NCBI lineage: Eukaryota > Metazoa > Arthropoda > Insecta > Coleoptera > Chrysomelidae > Agelastica > Agelastica alni. The sequence goes on along the minus strand of OX467719.1, from coordinate 10,908,188 downwards.
TCGTGGTCACTTTGGAGACCTGCAGAACATCACTTTTCAAAGACTCATTCATCCAACGAATTGCGAGGCTTTGGAACTCATTGCCTAGGAGGTGTTCCCCGAGGCATACAACCTCCAGAAATTTAAGAAGAACACCAACTCCTACCTTCTTTCCCTTGGTTCCCACGATGTTCTCTGAACATTACAGGATATCCCTTTTCGTGGGAACCAGAACATAAAAAAAAAAACTCAGTTTTGTGACTACAAATTTGTAAATGTAATTGTTTAATGATTGTTCTTTTCTTGACTTGAGGAATAGTTGGTGTATGAATTAATAAATTGTAATACATGAATTTAAATTTAAATAAAATAAAAATTATTTATTTGTATTCCCTTTTGTTTCCATAGGCAATAATACCAATGTTAAAGGGTGGGTAATTTATAGTGAACAACATTGTACGTGGTGTAATTGAGCATTTTCTGAACCTGTATTAGAGATAACATTTCGTGTTACACAATTACACATTTTTTAACATGAACAGTTAAACACATGCGTGCTTATAATATACATAAATTTATATATATATATATATATATATATATATATATATATATATATATATATATATATATATATATATATATATATATATATATATATATATATATATATATATATATATATATATATATATATATATATATATATATATATATATATATATATATCCCGCATTGCAAGGTGTTCCAGAATGTTCTGGATTAACGGGAAAATTATTTATTCGAGAACATTGTGGGAAGCATTGCATAAAATGTTCAAAAAAAAATTTTTCAATATAGATTTAATAAAATTCTTATTTCTTAATTGTATCTATATTATAGAATATTACATAAGACAGCAACATTTATCATAAGTACGAGGCGGAAGTGAAAAAAATTTCGACGACCAAACCCCCATTTAAGCGTTTCGGTATTTTTTAGATGATAAAAATTAGTTATTGTTCGAAAATGACATCTTAACTATTGCCGATTAATTACCAAAAGAGATTAATTGGGAAAGTAAACGCCAAAACCGTCTAGCGGATAAGGATAAAACAGACCGAACATAGTAAATACAAAGCAAGATCCAACGCACGTCATCAATGACGTAGTCGTTTCAAAGCAGTGATACCGCCTATTTAATTATTCAGTTTGGCCAACGTCCATCACCGTGCGCAACTTTTTGTATGACATGCAATAATTAAATAATTTAGAGTACTTTGAACACAACGTTTTATTAAAGTTTTTAATACTGCACTATTTATTTACAAATAGGATGAAATAACAAAAAAAACTTGTTTATATTAGTATCTACACAGCAGAACTTTTAATTTGGATCGTAAGATTTAACACGGAAAAACAAACTTCTGTGAATATTGGCTCCCCTAAGCAAAAAACCGAATAAAATTTTTGAAAAATTAAAAAGCTTCTAACACAGCTATAAGACAATAAAATAATTCCGTGTGACAAAACAGTTAAATACTTGGGTATTATATATCTTAATCCATATGCTAAGCTTAAATGGAAAGAGCATGTGGAAAAGAAAACAAAACAACTAAAACTTATACGAGGTGTTTGCGCAGAAGGCGTCCTAGATGGGTAAGGGGGGGAAACGAATGCAGCGTTGGATAGCTGGAAGTGTCTACTATTTCAGTACGAAAACATGTTTTTGTCGCTGTAATAGTATTTTTACTATAGAGGTTAGAAACGAACGTGTTTTTATCTGGTGCCGATAACAATGTGTGACGAAAAACATGAGCAACGTATCATTGTGAAATTTCTGGTTAAATGAAAAAACTCCGACTGAGTGCTATAAGTTGTCGAAAGAGGCCTATGGTGAGAATGTATTATGTCGTCCGCGTGTTTTAGATGATATAAACGGTTTTCTGAAGGCCGAGAGAGCACCGACCAACGTCAAGGTCGACATCAATGGCATCGTAATGACTGAATAGGTTTCAGAGGGTGAAACTGTAAACCAAACTTATTATTTACTTACTTAGTTTTGGTAACACTATGAGAGTAAGTTCGTAAGAAACCGCCGGAGTTGTGGAAAAAGAAGTCGTGCCCATAACGCACTGTCCATGAAACGTTATTTAGCCGCTAGAGGCACTCCAGTACTCGAACACGCGAAAAAACAAATGGAACAGTGTGTGGCGAGGGAAGGGGAATACATTGAAAGGGAGCATTCGATTGTAAAATAATTTTTAAAATAAGCATTCTCGTAATTTAATAGCCACACCTCGTATATAAAAATATGTATTGGTTGTTAGGAAGAAACTTTCAGCTGTCTATTAAAAACAAAGTACCGGTCTATCAGCAAGTGCATATGTAGACCAGTGTGGACTTACGGCCTCCAACTATGGGGCTGTACCAAAGAAAGCAATTAAAATTGCCTCCAAGTATTCCAAAACCGAGTGCCAAGAAACATTGTTAATGCTCCGTGGTATATTCGGAACAAAGACCTCCATCGGGAACTCAAGGTGAGAACAGTCAAGGAAAAAATAAAGAAAGTGGCCGGGAGTCATAAAGAAAGACTTCATAATCATCCAAACGTAAAAGTGCTGCAGCTTTTAGACAATCAAGGCTGAGTGCGACGTTACAAGAGTACTAAACCTTTAGAGCTTGTGTAATCATGTAGTTATCAGTTAAAAGCAGAGTATTGTGTTGTGTAGCCACACCATGATGTGAGCAAAAGCAGTATTAGAAACTGAAATGGACTGAGATTGGGTTAATCCAGATAAGTAACTGTAGTAATTTAAGTTTAAATTTAAAATGCTTATTAATCTTAAGAACAACATTCCAAAACATGAAACCACTATTCTGCAATGATAATCTGAACCTAAAATTACGGTAGAGAATGTTAAAATACTACATATTGTCAGTGTATCTGTACGGGGCAGAGATCTGTATAATTAAAGCCGCTACAGTTAATTGATTAGAAACGTTCGAGGTGTGGTAACACCGGCGAATGCAGAGAATACCCTGGACAGCAAGGCAGACCAACGAAATGGTAGCAAACAGGGCCGAAGCAACACGTATGCTACTAAATACAGTTAAGTGCAAGAAAATCTTATATCTTGGACATGTCTTCAGAGGAGAGCAATACAGAATCCTACAACTGATTATGATGAGAAAAGTGGAAGGACGTAAAGGAGTAGGAAGAAAGCAGGCTTCCTAGCTGAGTAACTTTCGTGAATGGACTGGTGTACGCAGTGCAGAGTTGAGAAAGACTTGTCCAAGTAATCTTCAACGTCAGGAGGACCTGATACGGCACTTAAAAAAGATTAATCTTAAGATCAGGTGCATTGTACATTTTAGAGAAAAAAAAATTTGGCAATTTGATGTAAAATAATTAGGCAAGCCAATATTTACAGAAGTTTGTTTCCTATGATAAATCCCATGATCCAGATTCAAAGTTCGACCGTGTACGAATGCATATAACGGTAAAAACACGATACTATTAACTACGATCAACTATTAAATAAATCACCATGACACATTTCCAAGCAACTCAAAACGTACGCAATTAGCGGTCTTGTCGATCAAAAATGCATCTTTTTTACAGTTCCGGGTATGGCAGGATTTTTAAGTAAAGAAGACAACTTCTAGATACCAAATCGTATGACATACATCAGATTTTGTTTTGTATTGACTATATTAAGTAATTCTCTATGTCTTAGTCCATTATCCATGACTATGGACGCAACTCAAGCGCGCTATGCTAATAATACATTTTTTATTCACGTTTTCTCCATAGAAACATGTTAGAACGACAACTATGCATCTCTTTTGACATATTAATCGATAAACGTCAATTATATTTATATATTTTAATAAAGTTACAAAAAGATTTCTTACATTTTCATTTGAAACACAGTTTAATAAAAGCATTTTCTTGTGCGACTGAATTTCGTTCATTACCTAATCCGAATGCCTAAACTACTTCGAAATTAATATAAGTAGGGAAGATGGCGTTAAATAAATTGATTGTCATTTTTGTAGGTGTATTAAAACTACTTTCGCGTTTTCTTTAATATAAACGAGAATCAGGAAAAGTAATACGTCTTTCAGAATCGGAATGGGGACAAATCACGGTGTGGGCGACATCTATTATTGATCGTATTAACTTCTTAAGGTGTGAACAATAAACCAACCTCCATTTGTTTATATGAGTAAAAAGTGAACTTAATATATTATTTTGAGCAATTTAAGCATGGAAAGTGTTATATTTGAACGATATTTTGTAAAGAATTGTTGTTAATAAACCAAAAAACTCGAAAAAGCAAAATATTAAAAAATGGGATAAAATTAACTGAACCGAGGTGGGTGCTAGATTTTTTATGAGTACCATTTTGTAGGTATGCCATTGCTAGAAATTTTTTGTATCTCTTACCCAAATACAGTCCACTATTTCTGGTTTCTAGCCCATAGTTATGGTATTACAATAAAAACCAATACTCTTGACGTTTGACCTTAAATAATTTTTTTAGCAGACGTAGAATCGTTGGGTATTTTTGATATTTTATTTGTTATAGTGTACCTAAGACCTGTACCAATTTTCAGCTCTATGCATACTATTGTAAAGAAAACGGGCCACCCTGGCGGGCCCCTGACGAAGTTACCTAAAGCTAGTGTCATTTCTGATGGACCTGCTGGAATGACAGGTGAAACATTGATCGCCCCACACTCAGACGTATTACTGCTCCATTTTAATGCAAGGAATTAAAATTATCGATATGAAAATAATAATAAGGTGAAAGAATAACGAAAAAAAAAAAGAATTTTTATAATACCGTTCCTGACTAATATTACGTGTTGACATTTTTTTCACTCCAAGTAAAAATTCGTTTAGAAAATGTAATCGCTAGTTTTTTTTTTAAATATGTAAAGTAGGCTGGTTCGAAAAAATTGACCAATTTTTTTTTTAAGTCTTGGTACTAAAATATCTTCGGGGTGGTGAAAACCGGAGCTCCTGATATTAATATTTAGGAGTCTTGCACCGGGATTTCTATTTTTCATTTAAACTACACAAAAAAAAGAATTCGATTAGAATTTTGTAGCTTACAAACCAGTTATTCGAACTGAAAGTTAACTTATGTCATGATTATACTTTTTACTTCAATTTTAGGCAAAACGATTAATTAAAACTGTTATAGAATATTGTAAAATTTTCTTGTGAAATCACTGCCTTTTATGACAATAACGTTAGTTTTTATTGCCAATTCTTTGATGTGAATTTTGTTTTTTAAAACTATATAAAAGAATAAAACAGCACAAAATAATTTTATCTGGTCATGCGCACATCCCTTTTTAAATAAAGAGTTAAAAGTTGCCCGTCTTTTATTTTAATTCTTATTTCTTATCAACCGACTTCAAAGACTTATATGGTGTTCTTATGGATGCCATTGTCAGAACTGGACCAAATTAAAATGGGATTACACGGGAAGCACCGGCTTTCAAATAAAAAAAGAATCATCAAAATCGGTTCACCCGGTCGAAAGTTCTGAAGGATATTGTAGATTGTAAATTTTAGGGGGGGTTCGTGAAGGCTATGCTGTCTCCCAAACACTTCGACCTATCAGATCTTTTGTGCATAACCCTTAATCTATTCGAGGCCAAGGATTCCGATATCAGTTTCCTGGGAGCTAAGCTCCTGACATCGGAAGGCTTTAGGAATGCCCCTTCCAGAAACTTAAGCCTCTTGCAGAAAAGCGCTGGGCATTCGCAAAGCAAATGTTCTGCAGTTTCAGCGAAGTTCTCGCAGTAGCGGCAACTATCACTATCTGTTTTGCCCATTTTTTTCAGGTGATACCTCAGAGGGCAGTGTCCAGTGAGGAGTCCCGTCACCAGTTTCAAGTCTTTCTTGTCCAACTCAAAAAGCTGTTTAGCTTTCCTTGGCGAAAGGTTTACTAGCCTTTTGCTTGTCTTTGTCCTGGCACTTTATGCCAGTGAGATTTCATTTCATCTGTTTCCCAGCGTCGAACCTCTTCTTTTAAGTGGGCTTAGGAAAGTCCACAGAAGGGTTCTGGTCCGGAAAATTGTGTATTTCCCCCTTCTTTGGCAAGGCAGTCTGCTTCTTCGTTGCCTTTAACTCGCTTGTGAGCTGGAACCCACATCAGAGTAACCGGATTGTTTGCTTTCAGTTGTCTCAGGGATTATTTACTCACAGACTTACAAGTGTATGACTTCAGAGTATTAAGTGCTACTTGGCTATCTGATAAAATATAGATATTTGCCCTTCGGGTGTTCCTTTCGATACACTCCTGGGCACATATCTCTATGGAATCCCTTCCTAGTTGAGGTCCGTTCTCTGTGCAAACTTGGTGGTTACGCAGTAGGTCACGTTAATGTTGTCCCAGTGATTACCGGACAAGCTAGCCGCAGTTCTGAGGTAACAAACATAAAAAAAATACAGTCGAATTAAGAACTTTCCCCTTTTTTCAACCGACTTCAAAAAAGGAGGAGGTTCTTAATTCGATTGTATTTTTTTTATGTTTGTTACCTCAGAACTGGGTGAACCGATTTTGATGGTTCTTTTTTTATTTGAAAGCTGGTGCTTCCCGTCCCATCAAACCGTCTCAGTAGCTTGACATCAGCGCGAATACTGAACTTCTTCGGACATATAACTCGTCACGACAACATTGAGAGACAGATTGTCCAGAGCAAACCCCTTGGCAAAAGGAAATGCGGACGCTCCCCATCTAGATGGACAGACATTGTATCAAAAGTAACCGAGCGTCCACTAGTATAAGCCATTAGAACTGCTGCTGACCGTGGGAGATGGCGAGAGACTGTAAGAAGAGTTCTGAGTAATAACACCTGACATTAACTTGTGATCACTACACGTCGTTCTCGACGTTAGACGAAGAAGAAGAAGAAGCTTCCCGTGTAATCCCATTTCAATTTGGTCCAGTTCTTACAATGGCATCCATAAGAACACCATATAAGTCTTTGAAGTCGGTTTTTTTTTTACGTTGTGTACCAAGTGTAATAATGGCATAAATTTAACTTTCAGTTTAAATAAATTTTGAACGAGTCGGTAAATCGAAAAATTAAAAGAAACATTTTTTGTACAGCGTTCAATTTCCTACAAAAATATATAAATTTAAGACATTTAGGGTGGAATTTAAGTTAAAAAAATGGTCAATTTTTTTGAACCAGCCCAATGTAGAGGTAAGGAGTTTATCAAAAATGTTAAAGAAAGCAAATTTGTTTCGTAAGGAAAATAATGTACGAAAATACTTTTATAGTTAATAAATAAAATATATTATTAATGAAAGTCTAGAACTGCGCTGCGATCTTTGAATTTATTAAATTCACGACTTCCTGGTTTGCTCCGGTCAAAATTAACAAACAAATACTAACTCATATAGAGCTGAAAATTAGTATTAGTCGTAGATACTACATTACTAATAAAATATTAAAAAAATTATTCAAGAACAAAGGTCAGAAGTAAGAATTGGTTTAACAAAAATTGTAGATCTTGCTATTATCTACAAATCACCAGATATCATCTTTTAAAACATCGAAAATAATAAAATAAAATCTTCAAGTGCTGAGAAGACGACTCATCATAAAAAAAAGATTGGATTTTAATCTTTCTTCATGAAAACACCAACATTCAAAAATTATTCAGCGTCAAAATAGGAAATTTTTGAAAAATAATACATACGAAAAAAATTAAGGGAAAGTTTATTAATAGTTTTCAAAAAAATTGACAGATTAGCACTGATGATGGCTAACTAGCCGTTCTTATCTTTAAAAAAATTGATAAGCTCCTGTTTTTTTAGGCACCCTATTAATTTTTTGCTTAAAAAATTAAGTAAACACAGTTTTGAGCGAGTTGGAGGAGGGTCCACACTTTTATTCGCCCAAATTTTATGTTTAAAAAGATAAACTCCAAAATTTAAACATCATAATCTTGTTGGCCATGAATAAATCTAAAAATTCGGTCCCCTTCATTTTTTTGATAAAATTAACTGAACCGAGGTGGGTACAAGATTTTTTATGAGTACCATTTTGCAGGTATGCCATTGCTAGTATTTTTTTGTATCTCTTATTAAAATACAGTCCACTATTTTTGGTTTCTAGCAAATAGTTATGGTATTAAAATAAAAACCAATACTCTTGACGTTTGAACTTAAATAATTTTATTTGGGAGACGTAGAATCGTTGGAAATTTTTGATATTTTATTTATTATAGTGTACCTAAAACCTGTACAAATTTTCAGCTCTATGCATATTATTGTAGATTGAATTTTTTTTTGACCGGACTAGTTGTTGGTGCTAACCAAACTACCTCTAGACTTTTATACAGACGTTTAGCAAATACCACTAAAATACAATATTAAGTTATACATTCATAAAATCAGTGAAATATACTTACAGTGAGCAAAAAACAACATTTTCACATTTATCATAAAGATACTCATTGACCACATTAATTATTTGGCATTTTCATTATCCAGAATAAATTTTAAGTCTTAATTTATAAAAGGAACAATACATTTTAAGCCTTCGTTTTATCATATATTTGTTATATTGTAACATTTATTTCGATGACATTTTGTTTAAAGATGATTATCAAAAAGCGTTTTTAAAATATATATAGTTTTTTTGATTCATACGTACGCAAGCAGATAAAAATATAAAAAAAATAAACGTTTCTGTTTTCTTTTTGATCATTTTAAAGAGTACCTTTAAACAACAATATATCTTTCGCTTATTGGGAACCATTCTTAAATAGTTCTTAATGTAAAACTTTTTAAGTGTACATTTATTAAAATTCAAACCCAAAAATTCTACTTAAGACATGATTCCTCCTAAAAGACGACAGTTACCTCGTCGATTGAGCATATGATCCTTACACCGTTTACCTGACGGTGTGCCAACAGGCTATGGCTTTCCTAGGACTTTGTGTCATATCGATCCAATGATCCTTTTCTGGACCACTCTCCTTGGGGCCAATCGTGCATGCGCCGATTAACAAGTTGTTTACGATTATATCCGTACCTTGATCGAACACAGAGAGCTAAAAGGGTTAATCAAAATGGTAAAACCATGAAACGTAGTAAATTCCCGGACAAAATTAAAGCAATAATATGAAATTATCCAAAAATTTAATTCTATATTTTTCATATGTCCGTTTTTGAAGTTAATACGAGGGCGGTTTGATAAGTCAGTGACTTTTTAAATAAAACAAATTTTTTTCCGCAAATAAACATTTTATTTTTCTACATAATCACCTTTTAGCTCGATACATTTAGTCCAGCGTTTTTCTAACTTTTTTATTTCCTCCAAATAATAGGTTTTTTCAAAGCTCTCAAAATACGCGTTTGTTTCGGTAATGACTTCTTCATTCGACTCAAATCTTTTACCGCGCAGCCATTTCTTTAGGTTTGGAAACAGAAAATAGTCACAGGGGGCTAAATCTGGAGAATATGCTGGATGGGGTAGCAGTTCGTATCCCAATTCGTGGATTTTGGCCATCGTGACTAGACAAGTGTGCACACGTGCATTGTTTTGATGGAACAGCACTTTCTTCTTCTTAACCAAATGCGGCCGTTTTTGCTTCAAATCAACGTCGAATCTGTTCAAAAGCTTTGAATAATATTCGCCGGTGATCGTTTTACCTTTCTTGAGGTAATCGATGTGAATGACACCGCGTACATCTCAAAAAACTGTGGTCATGACCTTGTTGGCTGACAGACTCTGTTTCGCCTTCTTTGGTCCACGTTCACCCCGAGCAACCCACTGTTTCGATTGCTCCTTGGTCTCTGGCGTGTTGTGATGGATCCATGTTTCATTCACAGTAACAAAACGGCGCAAAAATTCGTCCGGATTACGGCTGAACATCGCTAAACACTCTTTTGAAGTAGTCACACGATTGCGCTTATGGTCGAGTGTGAGCAATCGCGGCACCCATCTCGCAGAGAGTTTTTTCATGTCCAAATATTCGTGTAAAATATGATGTACCCGTTCAGTTGAGATACACCTACAGCATGAGCCAACTCACGCACTTTCATTCTCCGATCATCCAATATCATTTCATGGATTTTATTGACGATTTGGGCGACCCGGACGTTCGGCGTCACTAGTGCTGGTACGACCCCAACGGAACTCTGTAAACCACTTCTTAACCATTGAAATTGATGGTGCCGAGTCCCCGTAGTATTTATCAAGTCTTTCCTTAGTTTCAGTGATGGATTTTTTACGTAAAAAGTAATGCTTAATCAGCACACGAAATTCACTTTTTTCCATTTTCGTAAAAATTCACGAGGTTGTCTGCTTTGAACGACTATAAAACACTAACTGCGCGACGTAGCTTGCTCAAAATTAGAAAGTTGCCCACTGATAGATTATAGTTGACGGCAGAACTGTTGCATTTGGAGTAACTGCGCGGGAAATTCAAAAAGTCACTGACTTATCAAACTGCCCTCGTAGCGTATTTAAATAGTTACCATTTTACATAAAAAAGGTGACAACACAGACCTTGCAAATTACAGACCGGTAAGTCTAACAAATTTTATGAAATTTAGAAAAATTATCAGTCATGATCTCAATTTGGAAATTCGCATGAGAATGGTTCGCTGTTATATATTCCCAGTATTGCTTTACGGGGTTGAGGTACGGACCTTGATTGAATCGCTTTTGAAAAGACTAGAAGCATTCGAGATGTGTGTATATGCCGTATTCTTAAGATCAGTTTGGTAGATAAAGTCACAAACGAAAAGGTATTGCAACGCTTAGATAAAAGTTACGAAGTCGTGAACACGGTTAAACGACGTAAATTGGAATACTTCGGTCATATAATGCGTCACTCAGAAAAGTATAACATACTACACCTTGTCATACAAGGCAAAATCATGGGAAAAAGAAGTGTCGGCCACCGTACTACTTTCTGGCTTAAAAATCTACGCCAGTGGTTTGGAAAAACTACCAGTGAATTATTCCGCGCAGCTGTAAATAAGAATATGATTGTTAATATGCTGTGCAACATGAGAGCCTACGATCGACAAGCGATCACGGCACCTTGAGAAGAAGAAGTCTTCTTAGTCACATATACAAAATGTGTACAAAAATCATAACCAACCGTCTGACTAGGAAAGTATAGTTCTTTCTTTCGAAAGAACAAGCAGGTTTTCGTATGGGATATGGGACAAACGACCACTTGTTAACAGCTAAGGTTCTTATCGAAAAAAGCGTCGAATACAACAAACCACTCATATTAACATTCATCGACTTTGAAAAGGCGTTTGATTCCATACATCAACAGAAACAGCAAAGGTCAAAATTACAGAAAATCAGTATACAGACAAATTTGAAATCATCGAGGGAGGATTGAGACAAGGAGACGCGCTCTCTTCCAAACTATTCGTAGCTTTATTGCAGAGTATGCTAAATACATTAAATCGGGAAAACACAGTAATAAACACTAAAGGTAACAGACATGAAGAGACTGGAGGTATTTGAGATGTGGATATATAGAATAATATTGAGGATCTCATGGGTAGAGAGATTAACTAACGTGAAAGTGATGAGACGTATGCATAAGGAGAGAGAAGTGATTCCGAAAATTAAGAGAAAAAAAATGCTGCACATGAGACATGTCATGAGGGGAGACAAATAATCATGCAGGGAAAAATTCAAGGCAGGAGATCTATATGAAGAGGACGAAATTCATGGCTGAAGAACCTTAGGGATTGGTTTGGATGCAGTAATAATGAACTATTTAGAGCTGCGGTCCTAAATCACCTAAGCTTCGCAGATGACATCATATTGATACTTATAAGATAATATTCAAGAAGCCCAACTAATGCTAGAAAGGTTAAACAACGAGGCAAGCAAGATAGGGCTGAAAATAAATCGAACAAAAACACAGTTCATAACTAATATGGTACTAAGTGACACATTAAAAATTAAAGACCAGACATTACTCTACAGATATTTCCATGGCAGTTGCTCCGGAGAAATCAAAACTCTTATACCACCACTGGCCACATTCGGCCGAAGAACTCGGCACGCTGATCAGCCTGTGATGACCGAGCTGCTGCCATATGCGAGTTGCTGACGGACGAGCAGGCGTGAGAAAACAAAAAATGTGTAAGTAACTCGCTTGCGAGCTACTATCCAAATCGCATGTACGAGTAACTCGTAGGATACGTACAAACGGTGCGAGTTACGTTGGTTTAGTGTACCGGTGAAGCTCGAAATAATAATCGGAATTTACCGAGTATTTTTAATTCGAATTATCCCATCGCTACTGATAACTTACCTCAATAGCAGCGTTACCAACGTTGTTGGCTGGCAAAGTAAAAGTCAACGCCTCGTTCCATACAGGATTGGTGCTTCCTTTCTTGATAGCCGTTTTTTTCTTCTTTGTTCTCTTACCGTTAACTATTAAATATACCTTTACGAATGCCTGCATATCTACGGAGAAATATTGAAATTGAAATATTTTTTTTTGTAACCATTCCGGTCTTACCTTCCTTTCCCTTGCAATGAGTGGCGAATAAATTTTTGGCTTTCAACAGAACTACGGTCAATCTTTCGGCGGACGGTAAATAGCTGAGAGAGACCAAAATTTCCTGAGTATCTTCTCTGGGTTTTTTATTTCTAGTTATTTCTCCCCATATTTCGACGCTGTTCGCGACGTCAAAATCACCCATGACCATCGATACCTCACCGATGATATCGTTCCTTGAAAATCTATCAGAACAAGAGTGAATGTTGAGATTAAATAATTTCACCTTACAATGTTTTAGTAACAACATACATACATACATAAAGTCACGTCTTTTTCCCATATGGGTAGGCAGAGACCACTTTCTTTCACTTACTACGGTTCTTACACACACCTTTCGCTTCCTCTACTTTCATCAGTGTTCTCATACATGCTCGACGGTTGTTGGTACTCTTGACAGCTGGCCCCTACCGACTTCCGTCCATTCCTTTATCTATCTTTGTAACCACATCTTCTTTTACACTACAACGTTCTCTTATCTCACTATTCTTTACTTTATCCAACCGAGTCACTCCGGCTATACTTCTCATACTACTCATCTCCGCAGCATTAATTCTATTTTCATGCTTTGTCTGCCAAACCCAACATTCACTACCATACTGATAAGTGTAGGAACCAACACACCTCTATGCACCGCCAGACGTGACTTTTTTGACACTTTCTGGCTGTTCATAAAGCTATGCTTAATATTGACTTTTCATTAACCACTGTCAATTTTTTTTTTCATTTTGTGAATGTTTATTTATAATTAACTCATATACTAGTAACTGATGAAGAAATAAAAAATAATTTCGAAATCTTTTACAAAAAAGTAAAAAAAGAGTTTTAATTAAAAATAGCTGCATCCCCAAAAAAATTTTACATTTACAATTTTTTACAAAAGGCAACTTGTTGGGTTTTTATAATATTTAGCTTACAGATGAAAGTTGAGTAAAGAGCCCTTGGTAAAATTTTTATTTATTTATTTATTTACTTAAATTAACAGGAATCCATTAAACAATTAAAGAAGAAAATAGAAATAATATATGTAGGTACATATTCGACCATAGTAACAACAATTAAATTAACATGAAAATTTTTTGACAGTTCTAACAACCATCCAAATATTGTCATTTTCTGTCATATAAAACAATTTCACCGAATCATGTTAACATTACACTGAAAATTTTTTGCTCAAGTTGATATCCAATAAAATCAGTCAATTTGTGGTCATCTGATCGAACACAACCAATCAAAACAAAATTATACTGAAAAGAGCCCATGGGTTCTTTTCACTAAATCATGTCATGTTGCTATGGATACATACCTACATTTCCTTTCAATTCGATTTTAACAATTCAAATATTTCAATATGTCACGATTTGGTTGTGATACTCAAGATAATATTGATGAAATTATATGTTCACAATAAAAATTTTGTGTGGAAAGCGTTTATGGACTTTTGTGATGTAAGAAAATATGAAAATATGACGGTGGAAGAATTGGCGTCGATTTTAAAGGATTGGGCTGTGAATATGAGAAGAAAAGATGGTACAGAGTTTAAAGAAGCTACTGTCAAAACCATATGGAACATAACAAGTAAGCTTCTACAAGAAAAATATTACAAGGAAATGAAAGTTATCATTGACCCATTCAAAAGCGTTGTATTTCAACAAGCGCGAGCTGCCCGCGAAGCTAAACGTAGAAAACTACAAGCAGATCCCTGTAAAAGGAAACGAAGTTCAGCGGCATTAAGTGCAGAAGAAATAACAAAAATGATAAATTTGTGGGATGAAAACACCCCTGAAGGGCTGCAACGGAAATTCTATCACATAGCTGCCGTAGAATTAGCTTGGCGAGGTGGTGAAGCTGTCGTTTGTTTGATTGACTTTTTTCGAATTGAAACAAATAACGATGGTTCTGTGACAAATCGAGTTGAATATAACCCTATATTCAGCAAGACTTGCCAAGGTGGTTCAAGAATGTGTACTGACAGCAAATTTTTAGTGGAAAACAACGACAGCAACGTATGTCCTGTCAGATTATTTAAGAAATTGTTATCAAAAAGCAGGCGCAAATATCAAGACGAATAGATTATTCCTAAGAACAAATCGGTTCTGGAAAGCCGAAAATGATCATTGGTATGATAATATGCCTATTGGAAAGAATACGATTCAAAATTGGACAAAAACGTCTGCCGAGGCGATTGGCTTGAAAACCAAGGAAAAAAAAATTACCAATCACTCCAATAGATCGACTGCGGTCAGTCGGTTGGCCAAAAGTGGTATATAAGAGCAAGAGCTTATAAAAATTACGGGGCATAACAATCCCAACTCGATAAAACCCTACTTGAATATTGACGAAGAACATCATAATAAAATTATCAACAGCATGCGCAGTGGAAATACATCTTCATCTATTATAGAAACTAATACATCTGGCTCATCATTCAATTTTTCTAATTGTACTTTTGATAATTGTACATTCAAATAAATTGTTTTTGCTCTGTATTTATTTCCATAATCAGCAAAAAAATTTCTATTCGAATAACCCTCGAACATTGATGAATGCTCAAAAATTTTATAACATCTATCTCAAGCTTATAGGCAACAGACTTTCGAAATCTGTTATAAAATTGTTTCGACAATTATCAATGTCCTTGGGTTATTACTACTGATAATTGCATTCAATGCATCTGTTTCGATGATTTGCTTGTGGGTTCATTTTTCCAACTTAAGTTGGCTTTTTTAAATTACTTTGCTGTGCAGCAGGAGCCGGCAATTTGCAATCGGTACTTCTTGCTGAGACAGATACAGCTCGGAGGGTGGTGCCCTTTCTTGCTAGCTCGTCCGCCTTACAGTTGTCTGGTATGTCCCTTTGTCCGGGTAGACTAAGTTCAGTGATTTGATAGCAGCCTGGCTGTCGCTAAAAATGGATATCTCGCTGAACTTTTGTTCGTTGCGGAATGTCTAGACAGCTGCCTCGGTAATGGCTGTCATTTCGGTTTGATATACACTACAGTAATCAGGCAAACGAAACGACAGGCTAAGTAAGGGGTCTTCCGAGAAGACACCGCAACCTATTCTCCCCTCTAGCTTAGAGCAAATATTTGTAAATTTTAATACTTTTGTAATAGTTAGGATCTATAGCAAAATGACGCAGTACAGCAATTTGTGCAGCTTCGTCTAGAACTCTGTGATTATTATTTTTTTCATTACAAATCGATCCGGTTGTTCCAAATTTCCTTGCTAACTCTATGATGTTTTGGTGACCTATATTTTTATCAGGATGCCTTTCATTAAAAACTGGAGCTGTTCCTCGAGCGCACTTGTTTTGATGACCGTAAATAAATATTTCTATTCGTTCTAGCAGAGAATACATCATTAACTAACTAAATAAACTTATTAATATTATTAAAATAACGAAACAAAATGAGAAAAAATTTCTAAAAATGGTGACATGTATTCAGAAGTAAGTTAATTGATACCTAATTAGACATCTACCTATCCAACAGTGACGTAGATCTTTTTTGTTATGTTATTTTACAAAATTCATTTTTAAACCTCCCCTTGGGTTTAAAATTCGAAGTGTTTTTTGTTTTTCCCACATTTACCCAAATTATTTGGACTGGGTGGTTTTCAAATGAAAACACTGTATATGACGATGTTAGGATCTTGTTAAGAAAAGTATATTCTACAATTTTTATATTTTTCTTACTGACTAAACATCACATTCAAAGTGCTCGATTCAACAACCGATATGATTTATCGGTAGTAAGTGACGCCCATCGAGTCTACGATTTTCTCTCCTCTACCTATGGAGGGTAGAGGTAAGATGAGTCATCTCATGTGGTAGAAAACTTAAAAAGTGTCCAGCTGTAAGCTATAAATAACAGTTTAAAAATCTTCCAGAATGGCGCTGTTGTAGACAAAGGGTATGGTATGAATGTAGCAATTATAAACGAATTGAAGTATGTCGAGTTTAAATAATTTAATATTATTGTCGACTAAAGTAGTTACTTATTGAAAATTTCAACTACTTGCATAGTACAAAGAAATGTAGTAAATATAACCTTAAAGAATTATTGTGAGAAAACGTGTAGCTACGGTGATTTTATTTCGTGAACTGTGAACGGTACGTTTATTGTTTTTTATCATTTAATTTTTTGAAAAAGTGTGTGAATAACAGAACAGTTATGGGTAAAATTTGTCTTGTGAAAAGTTGTCCCAGTTGACGTTAAAATTTACCCTGATGCTAATGTTGCGCCACTCTAATTTAATGCATTTGGACGGACACTTTTTCATGTACACAGATGATTTTTCTTACCACTATCCTCCATACCTCTACATCCAATACAGCGAGGTGACTTACACACACTTAAATAATTACCTGTCGTAATCGAACACTTGCAGTACCAACGTCCTGGACTGCAATTCTTCGTGCGAGACGGGAAACTTAAAATGTTGATCGAATAGCGGATTAGGGTCGTTGCGGCATATGTTTGTTTGTCGTTTTCTGGAGTCAACTTCCGGTAATAAAGTTAAGCGTACGTAGGGATCATTAAATCCGCCTTGGTCGCTAGTGGCCAGGTCGTGAGCTAAAGGAAAAATAAAAGAAAAATAAAACATTTACAGTTTCGCAGACGACAGCACACTTGTCATAACTTTCACAACCTATCGATCACTTTCGGTAAATGATACAAATAGACTCGGGCAGAAACAGGTTGATTCCATCAATAGAGATCTTGAAGCAATCGTTAAGTGGGGAACCAACAATCTTGTTTAGTTCAACGCTCAGCAAACACAAAGCGCCACGTTCTCCAAGAAAGTAAATTCCTCAAATTATTCCATCACAATGTTCGGAAATACCCTTGAACCAAGTCCCTTCATCTCTATTTTGGGAGTCACGGTATCCAATAATATGTCTTGGCATGACCATGTTGCTAACATCGCAAAGTCAGCAAGCCAGAGGCTAGGTTTTTTGTGAAAGGCTAGAAAGTTTTTTATTCCTGATCAACTGTTTACAACGTACAAATCTCAAATCCGACCCCTACTGGAGTATTGCTCGCACATTTGAGGTTCAGCACCAGGGCATTCTTTTCGTCTTCTAGATTTCATTCAGAAAACGGCCATTTGGTTAATAAATAGCTCAACTCTCACAGATACCCTTCACCCACTAGAACATAGAAGAAGAGTTGCAAACCAGACATTACTCTACAGATATTTTCATGGCAGATGCTACAGAGAAATAAAAACTCTTGTACCACCACTGGCCTCATTCGGCCGAAGAACTCGGCACGCTGATCAGTGTCACCCATTTACTCTCAAGATTGACACTACAAGGACCAATCTCCACCAAGAATCCTTCTTTTACAGGGCTGCTACAGAATGGAATAAGCTTCCAAAATCAGTTTTCCCAGAGAACTATGACCTGCAACTTTTCAAAAAGCGGGTCCACATTCACTTCCTTTCTAAAATCTCTTCCCTTTCTAATAGTCGCAGTGTACAGCTTTCTTCAAAATTAATATAAATTTACCTTCTATTAGATGTATAACTAAATCGCTTTTATCAAAATCATAAGATAGTCTAAAGTGCAGTCTTCCGAGGCTGGGAGACGACTTGGGCGCCCCGATGAATAGGGGACCGTCCTTCCTTAGATACAGATCCGGTTGTATGGCGCCCAATGGACTGGCAGGCGGTGGTACTCCCGTCGTGTCCGGGACCATGACCGTTCGGTGAATGAACAACGGAGACAGACATCTTCCTAGGCCGGTCCTCGGCGAGGCCGGTATCGGGGAATTGCACGAGCTCGTCGAACCTCCTAGAGAAGTTAGAAAAATAGTATCAAGATCATTAATTGCTCATTTATATACTACTGGAAAGTACTGTGTATCCACGATGTCCAAACTTAGAGTTCTTTATGCAGTCATCAAGTGAAAACTACCGCACCATCGCACTCATCTCCCACGCAACCAAAGTCATGCTTACAATATTGAACAAGAGACTGAAAGCGTTCCTTTTACCATAAATACTTAATGATTAGACAGGATTTGTTTCGGGAAAAGGGACTCGAGAGCAGATCCTGAATGTACGACAACTGATTGAGAACGTAAAAATTATATTGTGTTTTGTGGATTTTAAAAAGGCATTCGATAAGGTAAGATGGCCGAAGCTGTGGAAAATTCTATCGGAAATGGGCACACCAAGACATTTGGTGCACCTCATTCGGCAATTATACTCTTCCGGCCCAGCGACGGTAAGATTCAATGATAACCTCCCAGGCGAGTTTTCAACAGCTATTGGAATAAGACAGCGATGCATTCTGTCTCCTCTCCTCTTTACCATTTACAGCGAGTGTGTCATGAGAGAAATCCTCGAGAACTGGAATGAAGGAATTGCAATTGGCGGTAAAAAGATTAGCAATCTGCATTACGCTGACGATACCTTGATAATAGCTAAAGACGAGGGTGAACTGCGAACTCTAATGCAAAGATTGGAAAACCAAAGCGCAGTATATGGTCTCGAAATAAACAAGTCCAAGACCAAGGTGATGATCGTAGATCGCCTTAACACTTTGAAGATGTCAACCGCTTCGAGTATCTAGGATCTATTGTGACGAACACCGGCGAATGTGAGCACGAAATCCGAAGGCGCATAGCGATGGCGAGAAACTCTACAGCGAAATTGACCCGCATCTGGATGGAAACCGTAATAACCGCAAGAACCAAGGTTAGGCTGGTCCAATGACTCATTTTTCCTATTGCGACATATGTAGCAGAGACTTGAAAATAAAAATAGCAGATCGACGAAGAATTGATTCATTGGAAATGTGGTGCTATAGACGGCTTCATAGAAAACCATGAAATGCTCGCCACACCAATGAATCGATTCTAAGACAACTGGACATACAAGCAAGATTGTCGACCATTGTCAGGCAACAGTACCTCAAATATTTTGGACATATTGCCAGGAGAGCAAAGGGAAAAGGTAAAATGGAGAGACGGAGATCTAGGGGACGACTACCGTCACGATAAGTAGACCAACTTAAAACTTTAACTGGGAAGAATATGCACAAAGCTATTCATCATGCACAAGATAGGGAGTTCTAGAAGCAGTTCGTTCAAAGAGTCGCGACGTGATGTCACTACACCCTTACGAGGGTTAGATTAGGAGAGAGAGAGAGAAACGAACGTGCCGATAAGCGACTTTTACTAAAATGCAGAATTAAATACTAAAAAAAAATTTAGAGACCCATGAATAAGAGCTAGAGAGCTGTATATAATAAGTATATATAAAAAGATATTAACTACCAACGGGATAACCCTTTTTAACACCAGTAGTCCACTTTTAATACAGGGTTGATTGATAAGCCCTGTTAATGGTTCTCGAAATACGTTGTCAAATAGAAAGGGCTCGTGCTGCATTCTTTAAAATGTCGAAATTGTTTAAATGCCACTATCTGAACTTAACTAAAATACGATTTCTCCGATGCTGTGTTTTCTGTGCTCCTACATGGCGTTGAGTCATGGACTGTAACAGACTTTAAAAGGTATGACGCATTTGAGATGTGGCTGTATCGACGTATACTAAGATTTCCCTTGAAAAGGCCCATGTTACAAACAAAAGAGCACTCGACATTTCAAACAAGGAAATGAAGATCATGAGTACAGTCAAAAGTCGAAAATTGGAATACTTAGGACACATCATGAGAAACAGCGAAAGATACGGTCTGTTGCAGCTTATCCTACAGGGAAAGGTGCTTGGAAAGAGGGGACCAGGCAGAAGGAGGATTTCATGGCTTAAAAACCTGAGAACTTGGTTTGCAACCTCCACCGCGGGTCTATTAAGTGCCGCAGTTGATAAAATAATCATTGCCAGAATGATCGCCAACGTCCGGTAACGGACAGGCATTGGAAGAATGGTCTATACGGATGGTTGAAATCTTGGATTGCCATCGCCTGGATACACAGTTCTTTTTCTGACTTATGTGCCATTTGTAACTTTACTGTAGTCGAATTGTTTTGACTTATTTTCTCTTTTTATTTATTAAACTGGTTGTTAAATTCTTGCAACTTTTTATTCATTTCAAGAAAGGGTTACAACAACATTGGATCCCGTTTAAATTGTTGCTCTTGGCATTAAAATTTACAGATACGGTAAAATTCGTTCGAGTTTTTATTTATTATTTTTAGTAAGTTAGTTTTTTACTAAGTTAGTTTCTTCTTCTTAGTCGTATTCTTATGTCTGAGAAATCGTGATCTCATGAAATCAGGCACATCCATTTGTTTCAGTTAGTAGGGTTTGTAGTGATTTATTTGTGATTTTCTTTACTTGGTCTATCCATCTAACAGGTGACCTGCCTCTCGGCCGATTACCTTCCACCTTTCCCTGGACTATCAATTTTTCTAGGTTATCTCCCTCTCGTCTTGTAGTGTAGAATTCGTCGGCGACATATTGTGGACAATCTGTCTTTGACCTTCAGTTCCTTTAATATAGATGCATTGGTGCGTTTCTTTGTCCATGAAATCCGCAACATACGTCGCCAGCACCACATTTTAAACGTCACTATTCTTCGTATGTTTGATGTTTTCATCGTCCAAGATTGCGCTCCGTCCAGGAAGATTAAGAATACGAGAGATTTTACTAACATGATCTTCGTGGTTTTTTGTAATGTGACGATCTTTCCACATTCTTAAAAGGTTGCTCATTGCTCCTCGTGCCATTGCCATTTGCCTTTTTGTTTCTTTTTCGCACCCTCCTTGGTTACTTATTAGGGATCCCAGGTATACAAATTCATCTACATTTGCTATATTTGGAATGTTCGGTCGTGGGAGGATTTCTCTTCTGTCGATTACCATAATTTTAGTTTTGCTGAGATTTATTTTTAGGCCCTGCTTAGCACTTTCTCTCGTCAATCTATACAACATTATCTTCATTTCTGTCTCTTCTCTCGCCAGCAATGTTGTATCGTCTGCGTTTCATAAATTTGTTAGTCTTTTACGACCCTTTAACCAATTGAATTAGTTTATTCAGATATTTTTAGATATAAAAAAAAGACTAGAAAAATTCGCAAACCGATATATCTGTTCCTCGAATTGAATTTACTTGATAAGTCAAAAAAAAAGTTTTAGTGTTACAGCATGCTAATACTAAAAAAAACAGACATAAATCATAAAGACCATATAATAATTATCGATGATAATGATCATAGACCTATAATCAGAGGAGACGGAACTATTTACTTTTAAACACGATCATACATCCCCACTTTCTGCGCGATAGTATGATCTTGATACGACCGACTGGAATGTGTTGTGCTGTGATGTTACCTGCTCTCCAGTTATGGCAAGAGATTTGTGATTGTTATTGAATCGTCCATAGTATTTGTTGATTATATTTGCAAAAATTTTGTGACCATAATGCTATCTCTTATTAATATTTTATGAATTATAACACCCTGAATAATACAACCCATTTTATGGAATGTTGGACCATTGAACTATTTTATTCCGTTAGATCATGGAAATGTGTTGCTCAATAAGCGACAACGCCGCACGGCTTGTCTGAATCGTTCCACCTGCAGAGATCCGTGCGTACTACGAAATCGGCTATTATTAGTAGCGCTGTTGCCGAAGGTGTTGCAACGAGATTTTGGTGTATTATCGGTAATTTTCAGCATATTAATGGTAAAACTCAGTGAAAGATAAGTAAAAGAAATGATTCGTCATTGCCAATTGTGTAAAAAACTGGACTATTTCAGCCCTAGTGTTTATTTTCACAAGTAAGTTGGAACATCTCATTGTTAACTATATTTTCATCCAGTGGTGTAGCGATGACGATTTCAATATCAAAATAAACAGGAATATTTTTGAGGGGTAAAACACGAATCTGAAAACCAAACGATGTGGAAATCAATACTTTTCGAGATATTCTCAAAAAAGGTCATTACCTATTTCCCTTTTATTCAGCAACACTTATTCAGTGGTATTATCCTTCTTTCGTTGTTATTTGAAGAACTATATACCTTCCTAATCCATTTATAGTAGTATTTCATAAGAAATCTATACATCACCTCAAATTTTATCCAATCAAGAAATTAAGGAGTCACGTAATCCTGAGTACATACATACATACATAAAGTAACGCCTTTTTCCCATAGGGGTAGGCAGAGACCACTTCCTTCCACTTGCTACGGTTCGTACACACATCTTTTGCTTTCTCTACTTTCATCAGTGCTCTCATACATGCTCTTCGGTTGTTGGTACTCTTGACCTGGCCTTTCTTCAAAACAATGATGATCTGATCGAGATATGTTCTCCGAGGTCGACCTCTACCGATTTGCCCATCCACTCTCGCCTTATAAATTTGTTTCGTCAATCTTCCTTCATCCATCCTTTCTACGTGTCCAAACCATCTAAGCATTCCTTTATCTATCTTTGTGACCACATCTTCTTTTACACCACAGCGTTTTCTTATCTCACTATTCTTAACTTTATCCAACCGAGTCACTCCGGCTATACTTCTCAGACTACTCATCTCCGCAGCATTAATCCTATTTTCATGCATCTTCTGCCAAACCCAACATTCACTACCATACTGATAAGTGTAGGAACCAACACACCTCTATGCACCGCCAGACGTGCCTTTTTTGACACTTTCTGGCTATTCATAAAGCTATGCAGTGCCCCATATATTTGTTTTCCTGCCAATGTTTTCGCTCAATGTCACTGTCATACTTTCCATCTCTCGTAAACTTTATACCCAAGTAGACAAATTCATTTACTTGTTCCACTCTTTCTCAACCACAATTGAAACTCCACAGTTTGTCATGCTTTCTTCTCTTTCAAAAACCATTACTTTCGTCTTGCTCACATTTATTTTCATCCCTTTGATTTTCAGGGAATCATGCATAACATTAACCATCGCCTGCAACTCCTCTTCAGTATAATATTTTAATCTTTTCCTTTAGGTTACTTAGCTGTTATTAAAGTTTGATCATTAAAATTATAATTTAAACTACATTACATTTTATTTGTCCAATTAATATTAATGATAATTATTCAAGTTTTTTTTTCATTTTAGACGGTTAGGTAAAATTATATAAAATTCTTTTTCAGTTCGCTACACAATTAGCAGCCCTTGAGTTGGAATAATTTAGTTTAATAAAATTAACTTAAAACATTACACACAATTGGCTTTAGAAAGGAAATTTTAACGTAACACAAAATTGTCGCCCAACATTTGGGGAATTGGTAAGTTTTTTAAAGTTACACGAAATCGCCATTCCACCAGTTTAGTAACGGTAACACAATTTGGCGCCCAATATTTGGGGTTTAGAAAAATACTTTTGGTAGGCTACATCACTTCAATTTGATAAAAAACTGAGTATCGCCTATTTATAAATATATTCTCATAAAAAACTAAATATTACCCGATAGATATATTCTCATTTTAAACAAACAGCACGTCACTGATTACAAGCGTGGCCGTAACTTCACAATAATGTTACAGCGTTGCCAGCACTAGGACGGGACAAAGGTATTCTTTGTCATACTCATGGCCACTCTCGTGTAATCATTGCGACAAAATAAACAGAGTTTTATGAATGGAATGTTGCGTCTCTTCTGGATAATAGGTCTATGATAATAATCAATAATTCAGACTTAGTGACTGATGCCATCTATACATCAACCAAGCTGCAATAAAAAAAGTAAAGAAATACAATTACCAGGGAAAACCATCGTTACGGATAGGTGCACTAAAAAGAAGAACAAAAAAAAGAAGTCGTGGAAGGATCGTACCTGTAAGTGAAGCGAGACTGGACTGCGATGGAGAGGGAGTTCTCAATTCGGTTAGGGCGTGTGCTGTTCCCGGCGACGAGCAACGTATGTCCAAGGATGCTGCTCGTAGGGGAGATGGTGATCTGCTTGACGCTCGTAATGGATAACTGGAGGTGTGGGTAGCTTCGTGATGGTGGTGTATTGTCGTCTTTCCATCAGGAGCGAAAGTCCGAATTTGGGGCGAAGAGCCGCGATGACCCTGTTATTAATCATATTCGTTAATAATTTAAAAATTCATTTGAAGTTTCTTTCGTATCATTTTCCTTGTAGTTATTTTTTAAATAAAAAATGTTAATTTAAAATAAATATAGTTAATTGAGCTTCAAAAAAAAGTAATAAGTTTATCACTGTCGAATTTTAACCACGTTTCATCATCTCAAAAATACAGTTCATTTTCTTCATCCTTAAATATTTACTAGACATTTTTCAGTGGCGACAACAAAAGAATCGATATCGCTCTGCGATAAATAAATCATTTTCCATTATACAGGGTGTTAGTAAATAGATGTAGGTACGGAATATTGTCCTGCTCGATCGCCGGATTTAAATCCTCTAGATTTTTGCATTTGGAGTTTTCTTCATTCATTAGTTTACTCCACTCCCGTCGAAAATGTTAAAATGGTAAATGTTATGGACGAGGCCGATAACATACGACATCTTAAAAGGACCAACGGTCTAGTAAAGTAATGTCGACAACTTATTTTGTCTAACAAATTTCAAAGCGATAATTAATATATACGTAAAGCGGATATCTTTGGCTCTGACATTAGAGAAAAGAAAAACTTGAAACTAGTGACGGGACTACTCACTAGACACTGCCCTCTCAGGTATTACCTGAAAAAAATGGGCAAAACAGAGAGTGATAGTTGCCGCTACTGCGAGAACTTCGCTGAAACTGCAGAACATTTATTTTGCGAATTCTCAGCGCTTTTCTGCAAGAGGCTCAAGTTCCTGGAAGGGGCCTTCCTGAAGTCATCCGATAGCTTAACCACCAGGAAACTGATAAACTTTGTAAAGAACGATTTAAGTATTTCTTTTAATGTCTTTTGAAATTTTTACCTACCAAAAGAACAAAACAAAAACTCTTTTGCTTTGAGCGAGAAGTAGACAAAAATTACATTCAATAACAGGTGTGCTACAATATTTCAGGCTGAAGTCTTTGCTATCGAATTGTGTGCAAGAAAATTGACCAACAGACCTCTAGCAAACAAAAATATAAGTATAATATCGGACAGCCTGGCCGCTTTAAAAGCACTGAGCTCCAAGATAAATTTTAAACTTGAATGAAATTGCATCGAATCCTCATAGTACCTTGGTGCGAACAACAAGGTGGCCCTACTGTGGGTACCTGGGCTCCAGGGGGTGAAGGGAAACATAAAAGCCGACACCCTTGCAAAACAGGGAGCCGAATCTTCGTTCACTGGACCAGAACTGGTTTTTGGAGTCACCACAAGTGCCGCCAAAACAATTATTTCGGACTGGGCGAAAAGGAAAATACTCACGTACTGTTCCGGTATACCAGGGTTAACTCACTCGAAGGCCTCTAAACTCTAAACCCTCGAGAAAATTAACTAAGCAGATCCTAGAATGGAGCAAAAATGACCTGCGAATTCTAACGGGACTGCTTACAGGACACTGTCAACTTTGGAAGGATAAGTCTGAACCAACAAACGGACTGTCGGTTTTGCTGCATTGATGACGAAACTTCTGAACATATACTATGTTTATGCCCCGGCCTGAGAAGAATAAGGTTCAGCATATTTGGTTACAACAACCTAGAGCCTACCGATTTTAAAAAAAAATCTTACCCTATACAACCATGAACTTCGTGAGAAGGGCTGGATTGTGCGGTGAACTGTAACTTCTAGATGTGAGCCACAATAGACCTACTAAAGGTCGTAGTGGAGGGGCGACCACGCCCCACTCACATGATACCTAACCTAACCTAACATCCAATAACATATCAAAGATTTATTGAAAGAGCAGTTTTATGAGTTATTTGTAGATTAATGTAAGCAATCTGAGAATTATTTCAGTACTACTATAGGACAAAAATTAATTTTGACGGATAATTGGTTCAACACTGACGCATCGCTGGTAATTTTAGTGTTAAGTTGTATTTGAAGCAATGAGTTGACGACTGAAAAATCACGCGACTAAAAATATAGCTAGTGGAGACCGAGCATTAATCGCGTTTGCGACTGAGGAACGCCTCCAAATCATTGATTTTGTTCTTATTTACTTCCTTCTGTTTGTGTTATTGACATTTTATGTCATTGCGAAATTGATGGATCACATTGGCCAAGTTGGACGCGTGACATTTAACAAATTAATCGAACCGCTTTGGATGAAGGATAACAATTTCATAACGACCGTTTATTGGATACCAGGGACATTTAAAAAATAAAAAAATGAATGGGAATTTAAACAAAATATTACACGATAGTATGTAATTATTTTCATAAAAATTGCACGCGTTACTGACCTGTTTGGATGCGGTGCTGTCCAAGCTGCTTTGACTGGATACGCTGGGCGTCCTGCACAGCAATGGCTGTCCGGTCGGATACGATTTGGACTGGTGTTGCAGGGTAGGAGGTACCACGTGGGCGGCGCACACTTCCAAAGGGGTTTTTAAAATTTCCGCCGTTAAATCCTGCGCCGAAGCGTTCTGAGGCGGTTGGACGTTGAGTTGTTCTTTTTCTAAATTGAATTCCTGCAACAATTATGATACAGTCGATGGTAGATGGCGGTTCCGTGTTGGTACGCAAATTTAAATTAACTTTCTCTTTTACAACGAGGAACAGTAATAACCCCAACCAAATATGCAAACACAATCCAAGATAACTAACAACAACTAACATTATAATTTTGAAAAGTTTTAATCATTTATTTATTTCCAAATAAACATTCGTATAAGCTAAATATATATATATATATATATATATATATATATATATATATATATATATATATATATATATATATATATATATAAATATCATCCCCTGACTATATGTCGCGACAGGCATTGAATTACATCCCATGTATAATCGTGTATACTACCACATCACAGGAAGCAAGATATACAGATGCTTGTTAAGTAAGAGAAAGGGCTATTTGATTTATTTAATCGCAGCTACCACCTATGTACCGGTTTCAGGATGTTTGTCCCTCGTCAGCATGTATATATATATATATACAGAGTGGACCAAAAGTCTGGAAACAGACAATTATCTCGTAAATTGCTAGTTCGAATTGTACAAAATTTGGGATAAGCATATTTTAAGATACGGAGATTCCAGATTTGAAATTTGCAATGTTGTCAAGTTTGCCGTTTCTCTGATATTATTAGTCACTTTGGTTTTTTAAAAACATCACCCTGTATATTCAGTCATTATTGGAATCTCCTTTTCAATACAAGTTTAGCTACATGTGTCACTCATGATTTTATGTAGTCTAAAAGGTCTTAAATAAATAAATCAGAAGTGTGGCAATGCCTAATTGTATTAATAATTTTTTAATACAAACAATTTTCAACTAGAGTTTCCTAAACACTCGCCTAAGATTAATAACAAGTCGGTTTATTCAACATTTGAGTACATTTCGAATAACAATATCTAATTTTACTAATAAAAAGATTTCAAAAATCTAATTATTGTTGACTTATTGTCATAACTATCTATAAATGTCAGTTTTCCATGGCAAACTTAGAAAAAATATACCGATTGGAATGGTTTTTGTAAAACGTTATAAGAAAGGAAAGCTCTCAATCCTAATTTTTTAACATGTATCTGTTTTATCGATGAGGTCTCATTTACCAAGACTACCTTTTTGGTGTAAAATTAAATAATGTTTAAGTTCACTGAAAATTTTGATTAATTAATCTAACCTTAAAAAAGTTATATTCAATGCTACTTGGTACGAATCGTGTAACTAGCGCCCTCCATAAAAGTCAGATATAAAAACAAATTTATGGGATATATCAGCTTCTAAAACATATTTGTATAAAATTTCATTACAATGTTTCCAGTAGTTTCGACAAAATCGTAATAAATGTGTATACATTTTTTTTCTTCAAACCCGTTTATCTTGAATAGGGATGGCGTTACGAAAAATTTTTACCAAGCAAACCTATCCTAGAAACGGGATCACCTTTTTTTGAAACACCCTGTAAAGTGGTGAGGAGCGAATTGTGGTCGACATTATTTATGTATGTGTATGTAGTTTAATACGAGCACTGAAATCACTTTACGAGGATTCCACTGCTTGTGTCAGGATAAACGAAGCTTACACGAACTGGTTTAACGTCGAAAAAGGTGTGAGACAGGGATGTGTGACTTCGCCATGTCTGTTTAACTTATACACAGACGATTGTGTGAAAGATTTAAAAGAGAGTGCATATGGATTGAAAATGAATTATTTGATCGACAAAAGCCTTCTTTACGCCGAGGATCAAGTCATATTAGTGTCATCTGAAGAGGAGTTGCAGGCGATGGTTAATGTTATGCATAATGCCCTGAAAATCAAAGGGATGAAAATAAATCTAAGCAAAACGAAAGTAATGGTTTTAAAAGGGAAGAAAGCATGACAAACTGTAAGGTTTTGATTGAGGAAGAAAGAGTGGAAAAAGTAAATGAATTTGTGTACTTGGGTTCAAAGTTTATGAAAATGGAAAGTATGACAGTGACATTGAGCAAAGAGTGTTGGAAGGAAAACAAATGAATAAGGCACTGTATAGCTTTATAAACAGCCAGAAAGTGTTAAAAAAGGCACGTCTGGCTGTGCATAGATATGTGTTGGTTCCTACACTTATGTATGGTAGCGAATGTTGGGTTTAGCAGAAGAAGCATGAAAATAGGAATAATGCTGAGATAAGTAGTCTTAGAAGTATAGCCGGAGTGACTCGGTTGGATAAAGTAAAGAATAGTAAGATAAGAGAACGATGTGGTGTAAAAGAAGATGTGTTTACAAAGATAGACAAAGGAATGCTTAGATGGTTTGGACACGTAGAAAGTTGGATGAAGGAAGATTGACGAAACAAATTTATAAGGCGAATGTGAACGGACGGAAGTCGGTAGAGGTCGACCTCGGCGAACATATCTCGATCAGATCAACATTGTTTTGAAGAAAGGCCAGGTCAAGAGTACCAACAACCGACGAGCATGTATGAGAGTACTGATGAAAGTAGAGAAAGCAAAAGATGTTTGTAAGAACCGTAGCAAGTGAAAGGAAGTGGTTTCTGCCTACTCCTACGGGAAAAAGGCGTGACTTATGTATGTATGTATGTAAGAAATTACTGTGAAATTAACAAATTATTATTTGTACAAACTAGCTTATACTAAATAAAGAAAACTAAACTAAACATTATTGTTTTAGAATTGTAAATACTCAAATACTCGATAAACTTCAAAAACGGACGGAAGAAAAAGATAAATTAATTTTTTGGATAATTTCATATTGTTGCATCAATTTAGTTCAGAAGTTTATTTCGGTTTAATCCTGCAAACTACACTTTAGGGCAAACGGTCATAACGGCACGGTTTCGTTTTCTGCGCGTGTGTATCATCCTGTATTAATGGCTTTTTTTGCATTTGACGTGATAATAGCGGATGGGATTTTTCACTTAAATTAACAGTCATTTGGATCGGGACATTTCATTTATTTTCGAAAAAAGCTTACGTGAAATGTCAAAACCGTTTAAAAAATTCAAGATGGCAGAACGTGCAAAACATGTCAGCCCAAAACAATAAATAATGCACAACGATTTCCAAAAAACGCGATTGATTTTATAACCTTTCGCTCACATTCAAATTAAAAATTATTCGTACCTCCAAACTACTGGAACTAGTACTTTCGTTTCTCGCGTGGCCATCGGTTTTTCCTATCAGGGGATGATGGTAATGGTTTCCGAGAGCTCGCTCTTTGGCCGCCTTCGCCCAGGATTCCAGCCGCTTGTGCGTCATCCAGCAACTGGCCGGACTTATTCCAGACATTTTTTCGCGGTATATGTCGTCGTGAAATCTACGATTTTTTCCGTTTTTCGCACATCCTGCAGGAGCGAGCGTCGCTCCGGGACGCCTTTTTATGTACTAACGAGGAACGGTGGCAGGGACGCTACCATACGAGCCAGGGTTCAACAGGTTGAGCAGCGACACGCATCCAGGAGCGGATCCACTCTAGCGAAAGAATAATATTTTACCAGGATGCAGCATTAATTATGCCCTGTTGGTATACGAGGTGGTCTTTATAAATTTGCCCCGTAGATCTAACCACGTTTTTATATTCCAAAATTGTTTTATTGGTTCAAATTACTTATCCTTTTAGAAGTGCCAGGTATGAGAGTTCGTTAAAAAATTCAAAAAAATCGGGAAATTGTATTATTTCGTTAGTCTTTGCAATGAAAATACTTTTTAAATGATTTATCACGAGCTCTTCTTCAAACTTAAAAATTCGGGGGTAACAATTATCATTCGAAGGAGGATCATCGTAGGGATTTGACATGTTTCGAGATAAAAATGTATAAAACTGATTTTTAAATAACCAGTTAGGTTACATGTGAGTGGGGCGTGGACGCCCCTCCACCGCGACCCTTAGTAGGTCTATTGTGGCTCACCCCTAGAGGCTACAGTTCACCGCACAATCCAGCCCTGTTGAACCTTATTCTTCCCAGGCCGGGGCATGAACATAGTATATGTTCAGCAGTTTCGTCTTCCACACAGCAGAACCGACAGTCCGTTTGTTGGTTCAGATCTATCTTTCTGAGGTGGTATCTTAGACGACAGTGTCCCGTAAGCAGTTCTGTTAGAATACGCAGGTCATTTCTGCTCCATTCTAGGATCTGCTTAGTTGTGTTTCTCGAGGGTTGTAACGGTAAAAACGCCTTCGATTGGGAAATAACCAGTTAATTTGGCTGCATGTTAACCTATACTATAGGTATATGTGGGTCGATTATGTATCAGAAAACAAAATACTCCTCTGGCTATATGCCGCGACAGGCATTGAATTATATCTGGTACATAATCGTGTATAATACCCAGTACGGGTCTTTTATGCAGATGCTTGTTAAGTAAAATAAAGAAATATTAAATTTATCTCCTCGAAGTGACCACCTATGTACCGGTTTCAGGGTGTTGCCCATCATCAGCATAGGAAAGGTCTTGACAAACTCATGTTAGCCTTTCCTTTGACGAGACAAATTCAACACTTTCAACTCTCACCAAGTATACATGAAGGACTGCACGAAAAGTGCTAGTCACGACATTTATGCCTTTTAAGAAGCACCATTGTGCGGTACATACCCATCTACACATTAACAATCTCATTTAAGCATTTTATCACATAATTTATGGCAGCATTTTTTAAATTGCAGTCTTTGTTATTCAATGTTGAACTTAAATATTTTTATTGGTAACTGCTGTTCTTGAAAAACACATCGTATCCATAAAATTGTTAAATACTGTATCGCTTGAGACAATCGGTATTGTGTGCCCTTCAGTATAGAAGCCGTTAAAGAGAATCATCTTAAAAACCTAATTTTGTATTCAAGAAGGTTTACTAGGTAATTAATGGTAAGTTTTCAATTCGATACCAGTGCCATTAGTTTCAATTCGACAGCAGATATCAGATCTGTCAGTAGATAGGAGTCTTGAATCGAAGATCTTTCAGTTGGAGTTTAAATTGTAAATAATCAAGTTGGCCCCTAAAAAGGATTTCTTTTTTATCCCGATTTATTAGAATTAAGAACGTGGGGAGAGAATAAATTCTTTCATTTATCGATGTGTGGAAAGCGACAAATCCAAATATAGTTTTGGATTTATAATTAATTAAAATTATTTTTCTTCTTGATTAACAACCACACTCTTTTTAATAGAAAGACGTTCTTAACCTTTTCTCTATTATTATTTTTTTCTGTTTTACATTTCTACGCTATTTATATGGAAGAATATTCTATTCGTTATAAACAAAATTTTTAAATCTGATAACTCAATGATACAAAACTACAATTTTATAATAATTATAACCATTATTGCATTAATATAAGAAATTTACGAAGCTGTTGAACAATCAAAATTGGCAATTGGAGTATTCTTGGATCTTGCCAAGGCGAGTTACTTGGTACTAGATAATAAGTTGTAAGTTGTTGTTCTTCTTCTTCCGGTACCCTGTCCGATTATTGAACGTTGGCAATCATATTGGCTGTAATAACTTTGTTTAATGCAGCTCGGAATAGTTCAACGGATGATTTGCGATACCACTCTCGAAGATTTCTGAGCCAAGATGTTCTTCTTCGTCCTGGACCTCTACTTCCGGCAATCTTACCCTGCATCACTAAATGAAGGAGGTAATATCTTTTGGATGCCTCATCACGTGGCCGAAGTATTCGAGTTGTTACAAAATATTTACTTTTATTGTATTATAATTATTTTATAAAAAATAAATTGTGGACTTAAAATCTGGAAAAAGATCCTAATCTCTCAGTTCGATCCCACTCAAATGAACAGATTTCCAACCAATTTAATTTAACTTAACTTAACTAACTAGTAGTTGAGCGCTAAGGGTTTTTTAGAATAAAATATACTTAAAAAAGTGAAATCACCAAAATCTAAACTGTACCTGTATATGTTGATATAAAAGAGGAAAAAAACATGCTTTACTGGCACCATTGTTATCTACGACCTTTGAAATAAATAAAAAATATGTAAAAATTAGTGAATAGCACGAGGTAAATAGTACAGCTTCACCGATCATCAAAACTCTAGCTCACTTCTAGCAGACATAGAAGCTTCAAATATAGAATACAATTAGTGTTTAGCGTATAAATCAAGGAAAAACTAAAATATATTGCAATTTCGGTCCTGTTTTCTGGATACAATAACTGCATAAATAACTTTGTAATCCCATATAAATATATAGGATTACAAAGTTACATTTGTAGTGAATGAATCAGTGTACCTGTATATGTATAATAAAGGAAAAAAAAGTAGGACTATCTACAAAAAAAAGGTGAAGTAAAAGTGTTAAAAGCAGAGCATAGTGCATTTTTACATTTTAAGTTAAGGTTCTGCCAGAACCTAAGGAACACTGCTGAGTATACCTTAGTTTAAGACTTAAAAAGTATTAATTCAGGTTAGAATAGAATTTCTCATTGGTCTATTTTGACCAGATTGTAATGTAATAAAATGTTCAATAAAGTGAATATTTTACAAAAAAAAAAAATCTACAAAAAGAAATGAAATTCCATTAAAAACATAACTTGTATGAAACACCAAGTCTGGCAACTCAGTTCTACCATAAAGTCGGTTAATTTATTCAGTTCCTACTCAAGGCTCTTTCTGTCTTAAGTTAATAAGCTAACCTAACAACATCTTATAGTGACCATATCAATATTAATTTTAATGTAATATGGTCACTATAAGATGTTGTTAGGTTAGCTAATTACGTTATAACTTAAGACAGAAGGACCCTTAAGTAGAGAATGAATACATTAACCAACTTTATATTACATGGATCTCACAACTTTTTACGGTAGAAGAACTAAGTTGCGAGACTTGGTGTTTTTTTCAAGTTGTGTTTTTAATGGCATGCGTGTTTACTTGCCCTAACTTAACCGAAAACTGTAAAAACTTATTATACTGCTTTCCAAATATCACAATAAAATATTTCATGCATATAAACTGAGTCTCTGTTTGCAATATTACCAACGATGACATAATTCAAATTAATCTTCGTGGAACTAGGAATTCTATAACGCAATATATAAAAGATGGCAATCCGTTGTATTTCTATTATTTACTAATAAGTATTGTTTATTAAATGACATCACCTCGTATATGTAATATAGCAAATGCCTGTTTGTTCAGATTTAAAAATTGATACAAAACAAAGCGCGAGTGATATTGATTGGTGAAACAAGATATTTCTTTAGAAAAAATCGTAACGAATCATTTGCGACGCCATCTATGAACGAAGCACCCAAGCCGAAATGTACGGGAAGTTATTAATAAAATCAAGAGAATTTATATTTGCAGAAAAAGCTCTCATCGATTTGGATGGGCAGGGTCGACAAAATTTTATTATCAATTTTTGTATTATTTTTTTCATTCTAAATATTCATTATACATTGAACCTATGTCTCGACGAGATTGAACCATCTGTATATTGGAAACTACAATTATAAAGAAAATTTGTAAAAATATGTAAAGCTACTACTTTCCTTTAAGAAAGAGTAGTCGATATAAATAAAAGTCTATAGACTATTGACATACTTCTCAATTAAATTCAAATCGTGGGAACAGATAGACAGTTCGCGGGTCTGTCTATTCTTTTCTTATATCAGCCAACCAAATCGCTAATCATACAGTGGAAACACCACCAAAATAAAGCGAGAACTTGCATCTCTAAAAGCTCGATGTCCTAATGACTTAAATTTCTCCGCACCTTTCACATTGCTCGAACTGGATGTGGCCCTGAAACAGACTAAGCCTGGCAAAGCACCTGGCTTGGATAATCTGCACCCGGAGTTCTTGATACACAGCAAGAAAATGGCTAGTCCGCTTCTTCACCAATATCTTGAACAGAGGATCGGTGCCCGGCGAGCTTAAGAGATCAAAAGTAGTGGCCATTCTAAAACCTGGTAAACCAGCTAATGTCCCGCAAAGTTTTAGACCAATTTCCTTGCTTAGCAGCTCGTACAAATTGCTGGAGAGACTTCTGTATAATAGAATAAGCGGCCCCGTGTTGGAACAAATCCCAATCGAACAGGCGGGTTTATATCTCCGATCTCTCAGAAACCAGGTCGAAAAACCCAGTGAAAGCAAAACTAAGGTTTGCGCATTTAATCTAAACAACAAACAGGCTAACGGGGAGCTCAACGTACAATTTAATGTAAACACTTTTCAACACAACAAGCACCCGAAATACCTTGGCATCACCCTCGACCGTAATCTTTTATATAGAAAACACCTTGAGAATACCGCTGCCAAAATAAAAACACGCAATAATATCATCCAAAAGCTGTGTGGAACAGCATAGGGAGCTTCAGCAGACACCCTGCGTACATCATCCATCACGCTGGTCTTCTCAACAGCCGAGTGTTGTGCTCCAGTATGGCTAAACAGCTGCCACACTAATTTGATCGATGTCCAGATGAATCAAACAATGCGACTAATAACTGGAGCAATCTGACCAGAACCCACATACTGGCTTCCCTTGCTGAGCAACATCTACCCACCTGCAATTCGTAGAGCCCAGGCCTTGCTTGGAGAGCACCGTAAGATACAGGATAACCTAGAACTACCTGTACAGGAAGATATACCTACTCTACGACGAAACACACTCCGCTCAAGAAACCCACCGTTATGGCAAGCTGAACAACCAGCTATTAACAACGTGGAAATAAGAAACCTATGAGTCCAACACTGCCGAACTATTGTAAATCCCGAAGAACGAGAGTGGGTTAAACTAAATAGAGCCCGTTCAGGTCATGGCCGATGCGTAGACTTACTCTGCGGAGCTCCAAACCAGACAATCAGACACATTAGGAAGGATTGCCCCATACGGCCTTTTCAAGGGAGCTGGAACGATTTCATGAAGGCTGATGTTACAGCACTAACATGGGTTAGACACTTAAATATTAATATTAAATGTATTGTTTGTTATATACTCCTATTTTTGTGAATGTGCATGTATGCCAATAAAACTAATAAATTTTAATACTAAGGGTAACTAACAAAATAAACGTCGAAATACTTAAATTTATCGCAGAAAACGAAACATCACTATTCAATAGGTTAAATAAATCCGGCAAAATACCATCAGATTGGTTAAGGTCAACATTCGTAACATTAAAATCTAATTCCTAATAAGTCTGATGTCCCATGTCCTGCAAACTTTCCTCAGATTCATCCATAGAGGATTATACAAAAAGTGCGAATACCAGATGGATGACACTTAATTCGGATTCCGAAACGGACTAGGAATGCGTGAAGCTCTTTTCTCACTAAATGTACTGACACAACGATGAAGAGACATGAACGTGGATGTATATACTCGTACTTGTTTCATACACTACTTAAAGGCGTTCGATTCTGCGCCATTATTAGAAATAAAAGGCAAGGGGGCTCGGATAGATGTGTAACCGAAAACAAATCGTCGAGTTCGTCAAAGGGCAATTGGAAAACGTTCAGACGAAGATATCAAAATCAAGCCAAGCTTTTTTGAAGTGATCTTCGTCATACTGTGGATTATTTTCAAATACATCAGTCAAGGCAGGGTCAATAGCGTCTTCCAGTAATAGCAAATACATTTTGCCAGTTTGCCTGGTAGAAAAAAAGGACCCACCAGTCGGTCACCACACTTCGTGAAAAACTCTTGAGTTTGATTTGGACCAATAGCGGCAATTGTAGCGATTTATCGTCCCGTGCAAGAAAAAACTAGGTACTAGGTACTAAATTTATACCAATGGCGTACTGAACTCGAGTGAATGTCATTTTTACCGTTCGTGATTGTTTGCAGGTAAGT
The DNA here is from genome assembly GCA_950111635.1 of Agelastica alni. NCBI lineage: Eukaryota > Metazoa > Arthropoda > Insecta > Coleoptera > Chrysomelidae > Agelastica > Agelastica alni. The sequence continues at coordinate 10,871,310 of OX467719.1, read as the reverse complement.
TTCACATTTAAAATCTAATTTCTAAATGAGTAAAAAGCGGAATTTTAAAATTTGAAGACTATTGTATTGAGAATTGTAAGAGCTTTTGAAAGTCATCTTTTTCGACCCCCCATGCCGTTTAAAAATTTTGGGGTAATTCTTACCTTCGCTTGGGGTTGTAAGTAGTGGGGTTAAAAATACCGGAAATGAGTGTCCCCTTTTAATCAAAAATCGACGGGTCTGAGCGTTTTTTTAAAATATTGACAAGGTTCCTGCAAATGGCTCTGTTTCGTTTTTGGTTGGCCACCCTGTATGTATATCAGAAGAATAAATATTACCACGAACAAATGTGTCATCATTTGCTACCATTTAAGCGATTTTTGCTAGGTATTTTAAATTGACGAGCTTTTTGGTTTGATCACATTCTATACCAAATCGTAAGTAACATTTTAGTTTATCTCAGAGGCAACGATTAATAGAGCTGCATTATCGGTACTTGTAGTATTATTATTCGTTTAATGCGTTGCTTACCGTTCTTAACAGCGGATAATACGTTTTATTTAACCGTTCCAACGTCGTTGGTAACGGCATCTTGTCCAGAGAGTGCCATTCCCTGGATTTTCTTTTTAAACTGTAATATTTGTACACCACTATGGTCATCGCGATCAAAAGAGCAGTGCCTGTTCCAACTGCAGCTCCGAAGACGGCGGATCCTACCATTTTCTGAAAGAAAAAAAAAGCCATTCGTTAAAAAAATCGTACCAGTGTTATTAAAAAAGTACACATAAAACTAAAGAAGAAAACCTACGATAGCTGTATTCTGCCGGTTCTCACCTACGGCTTGGAATTCAAGGCAATAACCCGAAGAGCAGCTAAGCAACTAAGAGTCGCAAAGAAAGCCATGAAGAGAATAATGCTGGGAGTCATCTTAAGGGTCAATATACGAAATGAACAGATACGTGATAGAATATTGTGAAAAGGGTAACAAGCCAGAAGTGGCAATGGATCGTACATGTGGCGAGACCCAGAGAACGGCACTCTGGAGAACAAGAGGAACAACAAGAAATGTGGGACGACCAAAAAAGAGATGGATAGATGATGTAAGAACGGTGGTGGGGAGACAATGGATGAAATTACCAAGAGATTGCGGGACATAGAAAAACCTGAAAGTGGCCTATATCCGACAATGGATGAGCACGGTATGACGAAGAAGAAGTTATTAAAAATGTATGTGACCCAGCACTTAATAAAAATCTAGTTGAAGTTGCAATGTTTTCTTAATAAAAACATTCTTATTGCCAGACGGCCCCGATAGCTAAATGAATCAATAACAAATTAAAAGAAGCGCTACAAAAGTACCAATTTTTACTGTTGCTTATTGAAATAGAGTATCGATGATATTTAAATATGTCTACAACGAAGCATAAAGATCTAAAATGATGTGAGTGTTAAGTGGATGTCACACGGCGGGTATTGACGTCAAAACCTTGTCAAAATGACATTAATATTGATCGCACAAAATATACAAAATTGGAACTACACAGGGGCGCGCTAAGCCATGCGGCCGCCTGTGTGCAAAATATGATTTTACACTCCTTACCCCTTTTTTAGTAAAAATTTATGCATGGGTGGGTGCGCATAAATAAAATTAAAATACGTGCTAATTCTTATATTTTTTTTGGATACTGATACATAAGATAAGGGGGTACACACAAAATTACTTATCTAATTTTGATATGAAATATATGTTACATGTTAATTTATATACCGCATAATGTACAATATATAATTTTAAATCATCATTATCATTCGATGTTTGCAAAAAAAGAAAATGAGTATTTCCGAAAGCTCAATTAAAAAAAAGTGTACTGATTTTAATTAGCATGATGGTTAGGTTAGGTGTCATGTGAGTGGGGCGTGGTCGCCCCTTCACTGCGACCTTTCCTCTTCTTAGGTACCAAGTCCTTCTAGAACGTTGGTCACCAACAAGGCTATCCGTACTCTGTCGACGGCAAGTCGACTGCGACCCTTAGTAGGTCTATTGTGGCTCACCCCTAGAGGTTACAGTTCACCGCACAATCCAGCCCTTGAGAATTTTTTGAAATCGGTAGGTTCTAGGTGTAACCAACCATATTTTATATTGGAAAGAATTCAGATATGTTTCTACTATTGTTCTCAATTTTTGTTTATCTGGCTGCTACTCCAAGTAGTCGATGCATCGTGTGGGGTGAAGCTGTTCTTGCAGCAAACCACATTATTGTTTGTGGTGTCAAAGAAAAAAAGGATGATAAGTGGATAATCAGATCTTATTGTTTGCATACCAGTGCTATTAAAATTGATCATTATAAAATCAATGGATGACATGACTTCAATGATAATTATAAGTATTTATTTGGACTTTTGGACTTTGTTATAATGCTGGACACAGGTAAGTTTTTACTTGGTATAGTAGTGATTTTTAGGTAAAGTTTTTAATAGCCCCAAGACAGATTGATTGGTAATTCTATTAACCACATAAAATTTAGAAAACAAAATACTTACAATCACTAGAAGTTATGAAATCTTTCTTAACAAAATGTTTAGATCAAACTCATGTTTTTGGTAACTATCTTTCCTATTTTCAGTTTGATCTCCCACAGTTTCTTTCTATCAACCATAGTCAATATTCCCGATTCTCTAATAGCTTAACTCTTTGACCCTCGTTTGGGAAATATTGAAAAGTCAAATTGGGGTTTCTATACCCTGAGTTACATCTAGGTACACAACAATTTGCTCTGTTGATCATTTTCACTATTAACAAATTATTACTCACTATTAAACAATCTTCGCACAAATGCGAGTTTCAGGGTATATAAACACAAAGCAATCACACTTGCTCATCACGTGATATTGATGCGGGTTTATTCCGTTAGATGGCGTATTTCTTAGCATTAAAAGACAATACTCACGACGTGCCAAACGTCGCTTTTGATTACTGTTTATAAAAACTGACATAAAATCAACTTTTTTTACCTTAAAGTATATTATCTTTACTATATTAACTGATGTCAATGTCAAACAAAACAATTTAATTGTTTTATTATCCAAGGCTACTTTGATATAAAAAAATCGCCTGGCGTTCTACATCTGCCTTAGATTTATACGAAAAAATCTATATTTTTTGAAAACTGACAAGATAACCTCAATAAAGTATATATATATATATATATATATATATATATATATATATATATATATATATATATATATATATATATATATATATATATATATATATATATTATAATGATGCGATTTATGTGACTTTATTATTATTATTGATTTTAATTCTTACTTCTCTGCCCGTTGTTAAATTTCTTTTTCTCTCAGAGTGGTTCAGTTAAAAAAAATTTATAAACTTTACAAATTTTTTTTTTTTATTTATACAAATTTAAAAATATATAATTACTAAATATATAAACCAAATATTATTACAAAATTTAAATTTATCAACTTTATGTCCAAAATATTTAAATAAATGTTTTTCCCTTTCAAATAATGTTTTTTTTTTTAAAAACAAACTCACTACTTATTTCTCTGTCGGTCGACACCCTTCCTCCAGCTCAGATGATCTCACCAGGAACTCTAAACTTGTTGACTGTTTTTGGGAAACTGCCCTTCACTTTTATTTTTTATTGCTATTTTAAATTATTATTATCTTCTTTACACTTTTAACAACTTTTACAATACAATATATTATATAAAAAAAAATATCTACTCTCTTTTTTAAAACTGATTTCTTATTATCTTTAAAAAACACGTCTGCTCTCCTTTAATATTCTTAACATACTAACAATTTTTATTTTTTTTTTATAATCAACAAAAAACCTTAGAAACTCGTTTCTACACTGTTTTAAAATTTTATACACTCTTAGATAAAAATAATAATAATAATAAGTTTTTCTGACTGAACTCCCTGTTTTTATCCTGAACACATCTGTCATTCTTTATAGTTATCCATCAAATTCTTTTTAATGTTTTTATAACCAAATTAATATTTAGGTGTCAACTATTTTTGAATTTTTATTCTTTACAGATTTATGAAATTTTTATTTAAATATTATTTTTATTAAAATATCATATCATAACAATATATATATATATATATATATATATATATATATATATATATATATATATATATATTTAAAATCAAAAGAAAAAACTTTACCGATCAGGAAAATAAAATATGGGGTGTTCTATTTAAAAAATACCAGTGTTTGTGAAATATTTAGGTTTACGATGCTTTTTTGCATTTTCTAGTACTGAATTTTGAATGCCCATAAAAAATACTTTATATTTGCGCATTTAAACGTTTTTGCAAAACCAATATTAACTGGGATAGCCATTAAGTAAAATATAAACAATCACCCGGTACAAGACAAAACTGATAATGGGGATAAACTGAGAAATAAAATACTGATAAGAGCCCATCAAATAACAAATCAGCAATAGAGTAATAGCACATCAGCTTTTTATTACATTCTTGGATACTGTCAAATAGAAGAAGAAAGACAATTTAAATGGGAATAATAAGTTATTTGTTCCTGTTCATTATTTTGGCAATAAAAACGTTCATTATTTTTCTTAATAACTGTAGAATAAATAAGGTTAGAATTATGCGGTCTTGACGGTTGTATTTGTAATTTAATGGATTATGAAAAACTGAAAGTATATAAAGGGTACAAGGAAAAATCCAGGGCAAGAGAAGTGTAGGAAGGAAATGGCTGCGCAATTTGAGGGAACGGTATGGATGCACATCAAACGATTTGTTTGGAGCTGCCGCCTCCAAGGTCACAATAGCAATGATGATTGCCAACCTCCGCCTATTTAATAAAATATGTCAATAAGTGACGGTGCACCCTGTATACTTCCAATCGACTTATGCATATGGCCTGAATTATTTGAATAAACTTTTTTTTGTAAACCTAACAGAAATCAAAATATAAGCAATTTACGTTACTTTATAATAAAGAAAAGAGAAAAATTATCTTTGACTTCAACAATACTCTTGGTTGACACTGAGCCTATTAGCTGCCGTAATCATCTAGCTTTTGCTAGCCTGTCTGCAAGTAAGTGTCTGCACACGTGTTTGGTGTCGACTGAACTATTATTCGTCGATTTAAAATTTCCAATTCTGTCGATTACGCTTTGGTCTAGTGGGAAATCAAAAAAAATCCCCTGAAAGTGGCGTGAACTGCACGTGTATTGAATGATTTCGTTTGGCGTCCAGCTAAAAAGAGACAGGGCGTGCAAAAAATTACGTGCTTTAATAAAAACCAAATTATGAACGTTTATTTACAAGCCGTACCCAGACCCTAAAAAGATATGTAAAAGTCAAGAGAAAAAATTGTTATGAATCATCAACAGAACGAGTTTTGGTAACGTTGACGGAGGAAAATATGAAAATCGATTTGGATGATATACCGAACAAAAACCTTTACGGTATACATGAATAACTTCCTGAAACAATTTGAGATAACACGAGATATCAACATCACAGAATAAAATCAATATATGTGAATGACATCACCATCTCCCAGCAGACAGTTGGCACATTATTTTAACGACAGATAGAAACATAATGTTAATGGCGAAAAAATAAAAAAAGATATTAATTTTATAACCCATCAATACTTGTATTTATATTTTGCATTAAAACGCCGCGATAGACGTAAAACTCAAACTTTTATTCGATTATTTGAACTGCCACTATCACACGAGTTGTCAATCAGTAATCGATTTACAGAAAAATACGGTGCTTTCATTTCAAAACCAGCCAGTCCGAATAACTTTTGATTTTGAGTAAATGTAAAAAAACCAAAAACAAGTCGAATTTTAAACCAAAGGGGAGGTTTAAAAATGTTATTCAGCTGTTTCCAAGTGGCACCCCTTTAACATCCTCCACCCGCTCTTTCTTCTTCTTAATGTGCCATCTCTATCAGTGGAGGTTGGATCACAGTCGCAAATTCTTCTCGGTCTTTGGCTGCTCTTATAACTTCTTCTAAGTCCAGGCCAGTCCATTGACGTATGTTTCTGAGCCATGATATTTTCTTTCTTCCGACGCCACGTTTGCCTTCGATTTTTCCGTCCACATCTCAAAGGCTTCTAATTTATTGATGGTTTGTGCTTTAAGTGTCCACGTTTCTGCTCCACATAAGAGGGTAGACCAAACATAGTACTTCGAGAGTCTCAAGCGCAGGCCCAAGTTAAGTCGCGAGTAGCAGAGCAGCTTTTTAAGTCGCATGAAGCAATTTCTGGATACGTAATATACACAGATAGCTCAAAAACCCCAGATGGAGTTGGGGCCGGTACTTTTAGCAGGAAACCAAAGATCGAAATATTTACCAGTCTTGGCAGGTATGCTACAATCTTTTGAGCTAAAGTATTCGCTATCGAATTGTGTGCAAGAAAGTTGACCAACAGACCTCTAGCAAACAAAAACATAAGTATAATATCAGACAGCCAGGCTGCTTTAAAAGCACTGAGCTCCAACAAGGAAAATTCTAAACTTGTATGGAATTGCATCGAATCCCTAAAATACCTTGGTGCGAACAACAGGGTGACCCTACTGTGGGTACCTGAGAACCAGGGGGTGGAGGGAAACGAAAAAGCCGACACCCTTGCAAAACGGGGGGCCAAATCTGCGTTCACTGGACCAGAACCGGTTTTTGGAGTCACCACAAGTGCCTCCAAAACAATTATTTTGGACTGGGCGGAGAGGAAAATATTCACGTACTGGTCCGATATACCAGGGTTAACCCACTCGAAGGCGTTTCTACCTAAACCCTCGAGAAACACAGCTAAGCAGATCCTAGAATGGAGCAGGAATGACCTGCGAATTCTAACATGACTGCTTACAGAACACTGTCGTCTAAGATACCACCTCGGAAGGATGGGTCTAAATCAACAAACGGACTTTCGGTTTTGCTGCGTGGCCGACGAAACTGCTGAACATATACTTCACGCTTTTAGGACAGTGACATATATTTTCTCGTCAGTATTTTATTTCTATGCTAAGAATTATTTTTTACTTTTTAGTTTGATTAATTTTAAAAGCGTGTTTTTAGTTTATGTAAACTATAATTTATTTTAGGGGACACTGGGTCTGTATAAACGTGTAAAATTTTAAATTTAAATTTATTAGAACCGCTAAGATATTTAGTTGCCCAAGTAGCAAATTAAATTCTATAAGTTTTGTATAAACAGCTACAAGATAAATTATATAGGATACTAAAATTCTTACAAAACAATTAAATGATCCTTATACAACCAAAAAGGGTAGTATAGTTTGGTAGTATAAGAATTCTATTAAAAGTTTATACAACTCTTATACGATTGTTTTATACTCATTTATACAGCTACAATAATAAAGCATTTTATTTTTTAGCGAAGAATATTAGAACCAAACTATATTTTAATTTAAAAGTGCATCATGCATTTTATTGTAAAAATGGAGACTTATTAAAACAACTTGGGCCGCTTGGGCGGACGTCGGTATTAAAAATTTTAAAATCATTTGGAAGGTTAGTATAGCACAAATTTTGATGCGACACAAATTTTACTGAAAGTCACATTTTTAGATTTAGTTTCATGTTTCCAACTCAATCACTCATAATGGCGGCAATAGCCGGTAAAAAAATTCCAAATTTAAACATGGCGATTTATAATACAATTTTATCCCAAAGGAATGCGTTAAAAAATATTTCCTTGTAAAATAAAACGATAAAACGATACGATAAAACTGTTTTATAACAAAAAATATTTAAGCACTATACAACTATTTTTGACAAGTAATAATTATATTGAGATTCGCGAAAAGTAGAGGTTGCCAGATCTTATAATAAGGTAATAAGAAATTTTTCTACGACCACGTATGAAAACGCCATAAAGCACACTGTTTTGATATTTAGAAAGTAGCTCATATCACCATGGCATGTTATTTGAATAAAATATTCTAATGCAAAAGTCACTTCAGTTTTATAAAGTAGATTTTGGAACGAATTTATTCTGTCATACACTGTTTTATCCTAAAAGGCATTTATAAAGGAGAAAGGCTTATAGTATTTAAAGTTCACGTATAATAATAATATTGAATGCTATAAAATATTTATTACACAACATTATACAGCTTTAATAAGACAAGCTTAAGTAACTATTCGTATTTTATAACGTTGTATCTACTAGTTATATAGTTTATTATGGAACTCTTATACAATAGGTATAAAAGTCTTATAAAATGATATTTTTGATATTGTATAAACTTGCTTAAAAAGTATTATATCACTTTAAAAGAAATGATCGTATAATGCGTTATAGCATATACAGAGTGGACCAAAAGTCTGGAAACAGACAATTATCTCGTTAACTGCTAGTCCGAATTGTACAAAATTTGGGCTAAGCCTATTTTGAGATACGGAGATTCCAGATTTGACATTTGCAATGTTGTCAGATTTTCCGTTTCTCTGATATTATTAATCACTTTAGTTTTTTAAATATATCACGCTGTATATTCACTCATAATTGGAATCTCATCGTTAATGCGAGTTCAGTCATATGTATCACTTATGATTTTAGTAGTCTAGACAGGGTCTGAAAAAATGTGGTAGACGCATTCTGCCATCGATTGGGGTACTGTCAACTTACAAATGGAGCACATTTTAAACACTTGGGAGTCAGTAATTACTATGTTAAAAATCTTTCAATTGTTACGTTTAAATGTAGTTGAAAATAGTTTGTATTAAAAAATTTATTAAGACAATCAGGCGTTGCCACACTTCTGTTTTATTTATTTAAGACCTTCTTGACTACATAGAATCATAATTGTAACATATGACTGAACTCGTATTGAAGAGGAGACTCCTGTAATAACTGAATATACAGGGTGATGTATTTAAAAAACCAAATTGACTAATAATATCAGAGAAACGGCATATCTGACAACATTGCAAATGTCAAATCTGGAATATCGTAACTCAAAATAGGCTTATCCCAAATTTTGTAAAATTCTCTAGTGAAAACCGTATTCTCTGTTGGTACGAGGGCAGTTTGATAAGTCAGTGACTTTTTGAATTTCCCGCGCAGTTACTCCAAATGCAACAATGCTGCCGTCAACTATAATCTATCAGTGGGCAACTCTATAATTTTGAGCAAGCTACGTCGTGCAGTTGGTGTTTGATAGTTTAAAGCAGACAACCTCGTGAATTTTTACGAAAATGGAAAAAAGTGAATTTCGTGTGCTGATTAAGCATTACTTTTTACGTAAAAAATCCATCACTGAAACTAAGGAAAGACTTGATAAATACTACGGGAACTCGGCACCATCAATTTCAATGGTTAAGAAGTGATTTACAGAGTTCCGTTGTGGTCATACCAGCACTAGTGACGCCGAACGTCCAGGTCGCCCAAAAGAAGTGATCACGCCGGAAATCGTCGATAAAATCCATGAAATGATATTTGATTATCGGAGAATGAAAGTGCGTGAGTTGGCTCATGCTGTAGGTATCTCACCTGAACGGGTACATCATATTTACACGAATATTTGGACATGAAAAAACTCTTTGCGAGATGGGTGCCGCGATTGCTCACACTCGACCATAAGCGCAATCGTGTGACCACTTCAAAAGAGTGTTTAGCGATGTTCAGCCGTAATCCGGACGAATTTTTGCGTCGTTTTGTTACTGTGGATGAAACATGAATCCATCACAACACGCCAGAGACCAAGGAACAATCGAAACAGTGGGTTGCTCGGGGTGAACGTGGACCAAAGAAGGCGAAACACTGTCTGTCAGCCAACAAAGTCATGGCCACAGTTTTTTGGGATGTACGCGGTGTCATTAACATCGATTACCTCAAGAAAGGTAAAACGATCACCGGCGAATATTATTCAAATCTTTTGAACAGATTCAACGTTGATTTGAAGCAAAAACGGCCGCATTTGGCGAAGAAGAAAGTGCTGTTCCATCAAACAATGCACGTGTGCACACTTGTCTAGTCACGATGGCCAATATCCACGAATTGGGATACGAACTGCTACCCCATCCAGATTAAGCCCCCTGCGACTATTTTCTGTTTCCAAACCTAAAGAAATGGCTGGGCGGTAAGAGATTTAAGTCGAATGAAGAAGTCATTACCGAAACAAACGCGTATTTTGAAAGCTTTGAAAAAACCTATTATTAAATTATTAAATATTATTATTAAACGCTGGACTAAATGTATCGAGCTAAAAGGTGATTATGTAGAAAATAAAATGTTTATTTGCGGGAAAAAATTTGTTTTATTCAAAAAGTCACTGACTTATCAAACCGCCCTCGTAGTTTGAACGAAGCTTGAAAATCTGCGATAGTGAAAGCCGATCGACTCCGTTCATAGCTCTGAATGCATCTGCGTAGAGGAAGTCAAAGTCTGCATAGTGTTCTAAAAGACGATGAAATTCTGCATTGATCACTCCATGGTTCATCTGGCTTTTATCATATCGTGAGAGAGTATGTTCAATTATGATTTTGGGAATCCTCCAGAGTGGAAGGGTTGGGATATTTGAGGAAATGAATGTTTTTGGTCTCTGGAGGTATAAACTAGATAAATACCTGTTTGGTCTCTCATAAAAGAAAATGTAGGCCCTCTTCTTTTCAAAGACAATTCGAAATCTATTCGCAATTACGTTATGTTGGACAGGTTTTTGCGGAAATAATAATATAGAGTAAGCGTATGTTAGAGTTAGCAATTGTATCCTTGGTAATTGACATTAGATAATAGTAGAGTGACAGCTATCATTTTTCTCGACTTGAAACGTGCTTTCGAAACTATTGATAGGAATAGATTACTTAGTAAGTTAAAATTTATGGGATTTGGAGAGATGGTATTTAACTGGATTAGTGAATATTTGTGTGATAGAAGACAAAAGGTTAAATATGAAGGCTATGTATTAGAAGAGCAATTGATTGATACAGGTATTCCACAAGGCAGTATTTTAGGGCCACTCTTATTTATTCTATATCTCAATGATATATCTTTAGTCTTTGAAAATGCTAAATTTCATTTATTTGCAGATGATACTATAATATACATGTCAGACAATTCAGTTATAAATCTTGTAAATAATATCAATGGTGTATTAGGTTAGGTTAGGTTAGGTTTTATGTGAGTGGGGCGTGGTCGCCCCTCCACCGCGACCCTTAGTAGGTCTATTGTGGCTCACCCCTAGAGGTTACAGTTCACCGTACAATCCAGCCCTTCTTACGAAGTTCATGGTTGTATAGGGTGAGATTTTTTTAAGATCGGTAGGTTCTAGGTTAGTGTAACCAAATATGTTGAACCTTATTCTTCCCAGGCCGGGGCATGAACATAGTATATGTTCAGCAGTTTCGTCTTCCACGCAGCAGAACCGACAGTCCGTTTGTTGGTTCAGATCTATCTTTCTGAGGTGGTATCATAGACGACAGTGTCCCGTAAGCAGTCCTGTTAGAATACGCAGGTCATTTCTGCTCCATTCTAGGATCTGCTTAGTTGTGTTTCTCGAGGGTTGTAACGGTAAAAACGCCTTCGAGTGGGTTAGCCCTGGTAAGTCGGACCAGTACGTGAGTATTTTCCTCTCCGCCCAGTCCGAAATAATTGTTTTGGCGGCACTTGTGGTGACTCCAAAAACCGATTCTGGTCCAGTGAACGCAGATTCGGCTTCCTGTTTTGCAAGGGTGTCGGCTTTTTCGTTTCCTTCCACCCCCTGGTGCCCAGGTACCCACAGTAGGGTCACCCTGTTGTTCGCACCAAGGTACTCTAAGGATTCGATGCAATTCCATACAAGTTTAGAATTTATCTTGTTGGAGCTCAGTGCTTTTAAAGCGGCCTGGCTGTCTGATATTATATTTATGTTTTTGTTTGCTAGAGGTCTGTTGGTCCGGAAAGAGGACTTTGAACGACTTTCCTACGTGTATTTTTGTGGTGTATTAAAAAATGTCGGAGAATATATGGAAATTAATAAATTGAAGTTGAATGTATCTAAAAAAAGGAATGATCATTGGTAAAAGAGCGTATAAATAGTTGTATCAGATAAATCAGCTACAAATCAAATTAAATGATGACGTTATTGAGATGGTTAATGAAATTAAGTACTTAGGTGTAATGATTAACAGTGATCTAAAATTTAAGGTCTTTGTTGATTACTTATGCAAAAAAATTGCTAAAAAAATAGGGGTTTTTAGAAGAGGGGATATAGATCGTTTGCAAAAGTTATAAAATAGAGCTATGCGATTAATAATAGGTTGTGATAGGTATATAAGCGTTGAGTTTATGCTAGCTAGGTTAAAGTGGATGAGTGTAAAAACATTTTTGGAGTTTAATGCATTGGTTTTTATTTATAAAATCAGGACAGGTCTAACACCAACATATTTACAAAATATATTGAAAAAATTTAAAGAGTTGCATGGATATGATACAAGGGGAAGACAGAATCTTGTACTGCAAAGAGTAAAAACAGCTGCAGGGCAGAAATCTATATTTTCTAGAGGTATAAGTAAATATAATAGTCTGGATCAAAATATTAAAGATACAAAAAGCATAATTTCCTTCAAACGATTATTGAAAATAACATATGTATAATATCTTCATTACTAGTGTTTCACAGATATTAGGTAAAGATAATGGTGAAATTGTTTATAAAATTAGTATAATAAGCGATGTACTAAATAGCTATAGAGCTAAATACAGGGTATTTATATGTATCCTTGAGGATAATGATGGCTCACTTCGCAATGGATGCTGGTAGTTGGACTTGTGCAGTAAACTCCGAGTGCAATTCTAATGGCGTTGTTGCTGATTACATCGATATCTTTCAGAACCGATTTCTTATACACTATAGAACCACAATCCAGTTTTTTATAAAATAATTCAGTTCCTTCAGAATTTCATTTTGCTAGTTGGGTTGGAACAATACAAATGAGAGACCCAGTAAGGTATTTTACGCGATTTTCAAATTCAGCAACTCAAATACTTTTTCGCAACAAAATGGTTCCGTATTAATTACATAGATATCCCGTGTGAGTGCGCTTCATATTAATAGCATATGCTGATCAATAGTTTGTCGTAAATATGTCAAAGGTCCATTTCCTAATTGAGATAAATGAAATACAATTTATTTATGATCGTTTTCTACACTAATAGACCTCGTACGAACCTTCGCTAGATAACGCCGTTGAGTAATAACTTTGCCACAAAACGGGTTTAAATTAGATAAACTTTTTTTATTTAAAAGTAAATTAAAAGTATTCGAATAGACTGAAATTAAAAGACTTTGGTGATCTGTCTATTTTTTTTTTGTTAATTTAAGAAGATGCACGCAGATCACGATGTCTCTCAAACGAAACGAGAATTTGAAATTCAAATCAAACGAAATAACTTTTTTACGGAACTCATTAGCATTTCTTTACAGCATACTAGAATGATTTTTATCGGCGCAAAAAATTAAAATTAACCTGCTTTTTTCGCAATCAAAATGTTATATTTAGTTATATTTAATGTTTAATGTTAAATTAAGACAGCCAGGCTGTTTTAAAAGCACTGAGCTCCAGCAAGATAAATTCTAAACTTGTATGGAATTGCATCGAATCCCTAGAGTACCTTGGTGCGAACAACAGGGTAACCCTACTGTGGGTACCTGGGCATCAGGGGGTGAAGGGAAACGAAAAATCCGACACCCTTGCAAAACAGGGGGCCGAATCTGCGTTCACTGGACCAGAACCGGTTTTTGGAGTCACCACAGGTGCCGCCAAAACAATTATTTCGGACTGGGCGGAGAGGAAAATACTCACGTACTGGTCCGACATACCAGGGTTAACCCACTCGAAGGCGTTTCTACCTAAACCCTCGAGAAACACAACTAAGCAGATCCTAGAATGGAGCAGAAATGACCTGCGTATTCTAACGGGACTGCTTACAGGACACTGTCGTCTATGATACCACCTCAGAAAGATAGGTCTGAACTGTAGCCTCTAGGGGTGATCCACAATAGACCTACTAAGTGTCGCGGTGGATGGGCGACCTCGCCCCACTCACATGAAACCTAACCTAACCTAACCATTCCTTATCCAAATTACAAGCTTTGCTTATTTTTTTTTACAAATCCAGGCTAAGTTACAGGGTTGAAGCTGATATTTGTGATGCAATTGTTTTCAGAAGAAACAATTGAACTGAATACAGATTTTTTTATTGTAATTAAATTTATTTTAAAAACACAGTTGTAGTGCCGTTAACACTGGTCGCTAACCCAACATAAAATTAATTTGAGTCAATTCACTATTGGCGAATGATTTTTCGGGTATTTTGGCCTTCGTAGGTCTGAGTTTATACTCAACGCGTCGCTTTCTCTAGTGGATGGCATCTTCTGGAGATATGTCTGTTTTTTCAAGGCTGACGGTTTGTGACATTCGTATGTCATGATGTCAAATATGCCCCGCCCGCCAAAACGTATATAACTTGCGATCATACGACATTTTTCTCCTTCTTTAGGTACCTTGTCCTCCTCGGACGTTGGCAATCATCAGCGCTATCTGAACCTTGTCTACAGCTCGCCGGAACAATGTGGTAGTGCTCACTCCATACCATTGTCTTAAGTTTTTTAGCCAGGACATCTTTCTTCTACCCGGGCCTCTTCGTCCTTTGATCTTCCCTTCTATGATAAGCTTTAAAAGTAAATACTTGTCATTATTTAAGATGTGACCAAAATACTCCAGTTTGCGCTTTTTTAGTGTAAACAGAACTTCCAGCTTCTTGTCGAGGCGTTGAAGTACCTCGGTGTTACGCACTCTTTCCACCCAGGAGATTCTTAATAGCCTTCTGTACGTTTCAAAGGCCTCCAATTTTTTGCACATCGCATCTGTCAAAGTCCAAGCTTCCATTCCATAAAACAGTATGCTGAACACGTAACAGCAAAGCATTCGAACGCGCAGAGGCAAGCTTAAATTTCTGCTGCAAAGTACCTTACGCATCTTCAGGAACGAAGCACGAGCTTGTTCTATTCTGGCACGAATCTCCTGCATGCCGTCCCACTTCTCATTTAGTTGACACCCAAGATATTTAAAAGTTTCCACTCGCTCAATTCGTTGACCATTAATTGCCAGGTGTCCGTCCACGTTGTTTGATTTGCTAACTGCTAGCCACTTTGTCTTTCTCGCGTTTAATCTAAGTCCGGCCTCTGAGCTTGCAGCCGTCACGCAGCTTACCAGTTCCTGCAGTCCTTCCAGGGAGTCGGCAACAAGAACCGTATCATCCGCATACCTCAGATTGATGATATTAATACCATTGACAGATATCCCCTCGTCACATTCATCCAACGCCTCTTGAAATATCCTGTCGGAATACAAATTGAATAACAGTGGTAATAAAATGCATCCTTTTTTTGAATATTTTACAGTTTTGTGTAACTTCCTTGCGCAGGGGCCATGTTAATCTATTCTGTATAGTTCCAATTTTAGTTTTAAAAAAACACCAGAAAAAACCATAAATCATAAAAATAATAATATATAAATAAATATATATTATATAAATAATTATATAAAATATAATAATAATTATTATCACAAGTTAAAAACAAAAGTCAGATGACTGATGAAATAAAAATTCAACGGGGCGCGCGACAAGGGTGTGTGTTGGCACCACTTTTATTTAACATATATTCAGAAGAAATATTTAATAATGCGCTGTGTGATTCATCAGCAGGAATTCTTATAAATGGTAAACGAATCAACAACATCCGATTCGCCCACCCAGACAGCTTATTATAAATAATACAGTTATTGAAAATGTAGGGACTACAACATATGTGAGAACTACAATCAACGAGAGTTGGGATCATTCTCTCGAAGTACGTTGTCGAATAGAGAGGGCTTGAGCTGCATTCCTTAAAATGTCGAAATTGTTTAAATGCCACTTTCTGAACTTAACAACTAAAATACGAATTCTCCGATGCTATGCGTTTCCTGTGCTCCTATATGGAGTTGAGTCATGGACTGTAACAGATGCAGCCAGTAAAAGGTTGGAAGCATTTGAGATGTGGCTGTATCGACGTATACTTAGAATCACTTGGACAGCGCATGTTACAAACAAAAGAGTACTCGACATTTTAAACAATGAAATGGAGATCATGAGTACAGTCAAAAGTCGGAAATTGGAATACTTAGGACACATCATGAGAAACAGCGAAAGATACGGTCTGTTGCAGATTATCCTACAGGGAAAGATGCTTGGAAAGAGGGGACCAGGCAGAAGAAGGATCTCATGGCTTAAAAATCTGAGATCTTGGTTTGCAACCTCCACCACAGCTGATAAAATAATGATTGCCAGAATGATGAAGAAGAATAATTATTGTTAAATTTAACGGGTCTATTCTAATATGTCCCCGCTTTTCAATTTTTTGGTTTGGTTTGGTAATTTGGTATATATAAAAAAAATCTTAAAACTTTCAATTTGTTACGGAATCAAAAAAAATATTAAATATCTTACTTAATTACTAGAACTTATAAAAATTACTACCGATATCCTCGGGGGTTCATGGATACTTGATTTCGCTAAAAATAGGTACCCCAAACAAATTCAATAGTTTACCCTACCTTTAGTACCATTTACTAATTAACGTATTTTTACCTCCTATTCGAAAAATCCTATTCTTATCTTTAAGAAACCAATTAATAAAAAAACTAAAATGTGTACAGGTTTATTTAAAATAAAAATAGAAAAAAATTTAGACAATTTTTAACTACATATGAAAAGAAATAATTTTGACATTAACAATTTAAGCGAAATCGAAATAAAATAAAATTAAATCAGGAGCAGAAAAATTTGGAAATAAATCCGGTGCAAAAAAAAATATTAATTTATAATTTTCTAAAACCAAAACCTGTCTAAAAGATCCGGCGAAAAGACGACGAAAAACATCCTAGTACCGGGACAGCGTGTATGCAGTCTCAACTCAACCAAAAATTATACACCATTGTTATCCATCTTAAGGATAATCGCGGAGTTCAGCAAATTCAATTTCGATGAAAGGGCCTCATCCTGGAGGAACTGCCTTGTTGATCACGGTTAACCCCTACGCCAGGTATCCCTCGAAACAGCAAGAAGAGAAAAAGGAGAAAAATATAAGAAGAAGGAAGAAGAGAAGAAGGCCAACCACATTAAATACGCCTTCCCCTCAAAACGGCAAGTCAGTGAATGGAGAATTTAATCTGATCAACCCTCCTAACTAATGCCAAGAAGCCAACTCTCAAGACTAAACTCCGCCTTTCGAACCAACCTCGGTCGGTCAAAAGACTCCCACCCATTAAATATGTATAGATTGTGACCAAATTTTTTTTTATGAAAATAGTCGCTAAAAGGGTAGACCTATCGTGTGGGCTGCGGACGGCCCGCACTGCGACTATTAGGAGGGGAAGAGATTATAGAAAGAAAATGATTGTGGACACGCTTTTTAAAAAGTTGCAGGTTCTCTGGAAAAAAAATTTTGGAAGCTTATTCCATTCCGTAGCAGCCCTGTAAAAGAAGGATTCTTGATGAAGATTGGTCCTTGTAGTGTCAAGCTTGAGAGTGTAAGACTGATCAGCGTGCCGAGTTCTTCAGCCGAATGTGGCCAATGGTGGTACAAGAGTTTTTATTTCTCTGGAGCATCTGCCATGGAAATATCTGTAGAGCAATGACTGGTCTGCAACTCTTTTTTTATGTTCTAAGGGGTGAAGGGTATCTGTGAGAGTTGAGCTGTTTTAACCAAATGGCCCTTTTCTAGAAGACGAAGAGAATGCCTTGGTGCTGAACCCCAAATATGCGAGCAATACTCCAGTAGAGGTCGGATTTGAGCCTTGTACGTCGTCAACAGTTGATCAGGAGTAAAAAACTTTCTGGCTTTCCACAGAAAACCTAGCCTCTGGCTTGCCGACTTTGCGATGTTAGCGACATGGTCATGCCAAGACATATTATTGGACACCGTGACTCCCAAAATCGAGATGGAGGGACTTGGTTCAAGGGTATTTCCGGACATTGTGATGAGATGATTTGAGGAATTCACTTTCTTGGAAAACGTGGCACTTTGTGTTTTTTGGGCGTTGAACTGAACAAGATTTTTGGTTCCCCACTCGACGATTGCTTTAAGATCTCTATTGATGGAATCAACCTGTTCCTGCCTGAGTCTATTTGTATCATTCACCGAAAGTGATCGATAGGATGTGAAAGTTGAGACAAGTGTGCTATCGTCTGCGAAACTGTAAATGGGGTTCGTGGTGGTTTTTAAGAGGTCGTTGATGTGTAAAAGAAATAAGGTGGGGGACAGGATGGAACCCTGGGGGACCCCGGCATTGGTTTTAAACGCATCAGAAGAAATACCGTCAACTGCCACATGTAAGGAGCGATCTTGCATGAAGCTCAAGAGCCATTGGCGCAGATCCTGCCTTTGAATTTCGAGTAGGAAAATTTAACGTTACAGCTCATAATAATCGGTATTAATCGAGGCAGTAAAAGTAGAAAAATAAGCCTAACCTAACCTAACACCAACAGTACCCGGTGAAGTTTGACTATGCGACGACGTATTAGAAAAGACCCAAGAATTTTTCGGTGGGACTATAGTGTTTTTAAATTACACCCACAATATGGTTTTTACTTCCAACCTTTTTTAATTTAATTTTTTTTTATTGTTATCAAGTCACAGAGTGGTGGTCCCTAAACATTAAGTTGTTATTTTGTCACTGTTACTCGTTTTTTAAAAATTGTCAAAAAATAAGATAAAAAATACAAAAGTTATACTAATTTAAGAAATTCAATTGATTTTGATAAATCACATATATAAAAAGTTGCTACTGAAAATGGTAATGATCGACATAGGGACATTTTAAAATTAGCCGATAAATTTCCTCCTAAAATTATTAGTTTTTTATTAAAGAAAAAAAAAATTTCACACCAATATCCGGGAATGAATTTTTAGATGGAAATCTTCGGGATGGAACTTTTTTCCTAAAACGAAAATCGTAAAATTATCAGCGGGGGTCGAAACATTAAATTATTTTCGAAAACTTAAGTTTCGATTTAATTTATTAATTTTTTTCGGTATTTCGGAAATAATCCAGAGTATTTTATTCAATAATCCGCATGGGGATTAAAAAAAATCAACGATTCATATAAAAAAATTATAAGGGATGAAAAAGCGTTACACAAACTCTACATACCGAAATTGGTGTCCGTCCAAAATCAAAACAAATTTGTAACAGCTGTTCGAGTTGTTAGAGATGCAAGCGCGAACTTGTTCTTTGCGGAGAACCGGCGACTTGAATGGAATGGAAAAGCATCATTTCCCGTGTCATCGTTGAAGATCGTCCGGAATCGTGGACATTTTTATCTCTCTTGCTTTCCGATAACAGAAAAATCGCAAACGTAGCGAGGAATTTTATACTTTCTACTTTACTAACTTCTTACACCTTCGAAATTGTCTACAAATCAAACTCACCGACAGCCGAACAAATCCATAATTTATTGGGCCAGAACAAATATTAAATAGGAGGCAATGTTAAACATAACTTGACAATCAAACAAAAAATTTTTGATGGAAAAAAAAACGTAATCAATATTTTCGGCCATAAATCATTGAAAAAAGAAAAGCCAGGTCAAGAGCACCCACAACCGACGGTCATGTATGAGAGCACTGATAAAAGTAGAGGAAGCAAAAGACGTATGTAAGAACCGTAGCGAGTGAAAGAAAGTGGTCTCTGCCTACCCCTACGGAACAAAGGCGTGACTATATGTATGTACGTATGTTAAACCGTTTAAAAAAGGAGACAAAAAGATACCCGCAAACTACCGAGGCATAAACTTTCTAAATACAACCTTAAAGCTAGTAACAAAGATTATAACAAATATAATAAATGAACTCACCACATTGGGCGATGAACAACAAGGATTCAGATCAGATCAGACAAATAACTGAAAAATCCATCGAGTATAACAAACCAGCCTTCATGTGTTTTATAGACCTGAAAAAGGCGTTTGACTGAATACAACTGGGGGACGTGGTACACCTTCTATACAACAGCGAATCCCATACAACATCATAAAAACCATCGAAAAGATTTACAAAATAATAGCCAAAATTAATAGCACAACTACCGAAGAAATTCCTGTAAATAGTGGTATTCGACAAGGAGATTCCCTTAGCCCCTTATTGTTCAACATCGTTATGGACGAAATAATAAAAAGCACTCGTAACCTGAAAGGGTATAAAATGGGGAACAAAGACGTCAAAATCCTATGCTATGCCGATGATGCTGTTCTGATTGCAGAAAACGAAGATGACCTACAGAGATTACTATTCAAATTCAGCACAACGGCAAAAAGTCTAAAAATGAAGATATCTGCAGCAAAGACGAAATGCATGACCACTTCAAAAACACCTATCAGATGCAAACTGGTTGTGGATGATAAAATTATACAACAGGAGATGAAATTTAAATACCTAGGCATAGAAATAACCAAGCGGCAAAAGCAGCACGAACCTCAGCTTACCTGAACGATACAATCCTCCGAAACAAATATATCGGAATCGAGACCAAATCCCGAATCTGCAAGGCGGTCATGCGACCTATATTAACATACACAGCGGAAACTAGACCAGATACATCGAACACAAAGAGAACATTAGAAACCACCGAAATGAAAATAGTGCGCAGGATCGCTGGAAAAACACTTTTTGACAGGAAGAGAAGCGAGGACATTAGAAGAACATGTAAAATAGACAATGTAAATGAATGGATACTGGGAAGAAAGAGAGAGTGGAACGAACACATAGACCGGATGAATGACGACAGAATGGTCAAAATAACTAAAGACAAGTCGTCTTAGGGCGCCGAAGCGTTGGAAGAACCCGCAAAAGATGAAGCGACAACATTTCTAATAATTGAACGGCAGAGGATACGAAGAAAAACAAGCAAATTGCTAACATTAAATAAAGAAGAAGAAGTGTGTTAAATCCTTTAATACCAATAAAACCAAGCAAATGGGGTAATTAATATTTTCAATCCAGGTATTTTGAAAAATGAAATAAAACAAAAGAAGAAAGTACATGACAGTGCTAGATTAACAGAGCCGAATGAAATATGTTTATGGGTAGTTTACATACATACATAAAGTCACGCCTTTTTCCCATAGGGGTAGGCAGAGACCACTTCCTTCCACTTGCTACGGTTCTTACACACATCTTTTGCTTCCTCTACTTTCATCAGTGCTCTCATATATGCTCGTCGGTTGTTGGTACTCTTGACCTGGCCTTCCTTCAAAACAATGTTGATCTGATCGAGATATGTTCTCCGGGGTCGACCTATACCAACTTCCTTCCATTCACACTCGCCTTATAAATTTGTTTCGTCAATCTTCCTTCATCCATCCTTTCTACCTGTCCAAACCTTCTAAGCATTCCTTTATCTATCTGGGTAGTTTAAATAGGTAAAAATTCAAAATAACAATTAACAATAGTAATTAATTAACACATTTTTATTAAAATAAATTGTGCGGTTTAAAAGGATCACCATCGTACCATATTTGCCTGTCCGACTGCTTCTTGTACTGTAAATAAAAGAATAAAATAAAATTAAACGATAAAATTATAACAGACTAATATCACAAACCAACATACTCTGAAAGATTTATTAACTACCACTCTGTACACTTTTTGACTGAAAAAATAATCCTAAATAGCCACCTTTATTACTTAAAATTTAAAAAAAAAACCCTAAACCTATTGAAACAATGTTGCTAAAGAAATGCTATTCTAAATTGTTGGTTAAAAATTAGTATATTCCAACAGTAACAATCCACAAAAAAATATTGTACCTTAAATATTTCCAACTACCCTCTGTAGAAAGTATACTAAAGAAATGCTATTCTAAATTGTTGGTAAAATATTAGTATATTCCAACAGTGACAAAACACAAAAAACTATTGTACCTCAAATATTTTCAACTACCCTCTGTAGAAAGTACACTAAAGAAAGGCTATTCTAAATTGTTGGTTTAATATTAGTATATTCCAACAGTGACAAAACAAAAAAACTATTGTACCTCAAATATTTCCAACTACCCTCTGTAGAAAGTACACTTAAGAAAGGCTATTTTAAATTGTTGGTAAAATATTAGTATATTTACAGTAAAAAATCATTTTTGCACAAGACTAAAAACTAACAAATATCCTGAAATACAACATTATCTATAAAGTATCATGTACTGAGTGTGAAAAAGTATACATAGGGCCAACAGGTGGGTAATTAAAACAAATAATGACTGAACATACATACATATATTCACGCCTCTTTCCCTTAGAGATAGGCACTTGCTACGGTTCTTACACACATCTTTTGCTTCCTCTACAATCGTCTATGTATGAGTTAAACAGCCATAGCGAAGCTACACATCTCTGTCTCACACCTTTTTCGATGTTAAACCAGTCCGTGCAGGCTCCGTTTATCCTGACACAAGCAGTGGAATCCTCGTATAGTGATTTCGGTGCTCGTATTAAACTACCGCTCACCCCATACATAGACAATGTCAACCACAATTCACTCCTTACCACTCTGTCATAGGCCTTTTCCAAGTCTATAAAAGCGTAACAGACCTTCTGACTTTTAGCCAAGAATTTTTCGACTATACCTCGTAATGAAAAGACCTGATCCATACATCTCCTTCCTCTTCTAAATCCTGCTTACACATCCCATATCATCTTCTCAGTTTCATTCGTTACTCTTTTAATCAATATCTTTGCATACAGTTTGCCGACTTAAGACTTATGAATTTCATTTTAATATATGTATCTGTTTTTATACTTTAAAGTCTCAAAGATGAAACAATAACGTTTTGAAGCAGACCTTTACCACTTGATTTTCTTCAATGTCCCTACCGAATCCTACCAATTTAACAATCAACATAAGTTTAGCAATAAAAAGTCTCCGCACTGCTGGTAAGTAGTAACAAACATTACAGAATATTTTAAACTTTGCTGGAATCGTAAGAAAATCAAGTCGACTTGACATTCATCCCATCTTCGCATTGTTATTTCCCAACAATATACAAAGTGCTATTGATTTTAAACATATTTAATTATCAGTCACTTACAGCATTAATTTTCCAAGCTATATTCAAGATACCTACCAAAATATTAACTATTCTTGGTTTGGTCGATTCATTATTCACATTTAAATTCCCCCTCAAATCAATACAAGACTCCCCCTTGTCCCTGTTCCTAACTTTATGCCCCTCGAACGTTAAGTCATTTTCGCTGTAACTTAAAAACTTTTTAGTCCAAATAACATTTTCGATATCATCACTTTCTTCTGCTATCGAATCACATTTACTTTTGATATCACCATCGCTGAGAGCGTCGTCTTCCAATATGTCGTTGAAAGTTGAAGAAACGAACTTCTTCTGCTTCCTCCTCGTTGAAGGTCGGTTTCTTTTGGGCACGATGGTTTTCCCGTCGGGAATTACAGCGTCTTCTTCTTCTTTTTTATTTAAGTACGCCTCCCATGTGCTTAGAGTGTACAGTGATACCTCGGAAGCGACTCTTCTTTTTTCTCTTCTAGTAACATTACCATCGGATAAATCATTTTTCCCGTTTACGTTTTCCGAGGAGGCGTAAAATTCTCTATCTTCAACCGATAGTTTTCTGGTCGATTCCAACTTGCTTATGCATTTCTCGTGGTACAATATCTTTCTAACGTCGATGTTTATCGATTTAATAAGTTTGATAATTTCGCTATAATGGTAGATCTTAACTTTTTGTAATGGAAGTTTGACATCTATCGTTTCGCTTTTTAATATCAAATCTTCGAAGGTACCGACGTCGGCTTTGAGCTCGTTCTCTAATTGTTCTGTACATTTTTGCAAATGTTTGCAAAAGTCGTTGAAGGTGTCCAGAGCCATGTCCTGTTGAAATAACAAAAATATCAGACTACTACAAATACACTGCCAATTTTATTAAAAATTAAAGGACGTTACTACTGAATATAATACTCGTATGAAACTCAAATGCAAACTTATTTTCAAATGTAACAAAAACAGACTCAATAACGGGGCTTAAGAAGGAGTCCACATGGAAGAAATCATGTTCAAATCCATCAAAACATACATACATACAGTCACGCCTTTTTCCCGTAGGAGTAGGCAGAGACCACTTCCTTCCACTTCCGCTACGGTTCTTACACACATCTTTTGCTTCCTCTACTTTCATCAGTGCTCTCATACATGCTTGTCGGTTGTTGGTACTCTTGTCCTGGCTTTTCTTCAAAACAATGTTGATCTGATCTAGATATGTTTTTCGAGGTCGACCTCTACCGACTTGTCCATTCACACTCGCCTTATAAATTTGTTTCGTCAATCTTCCTTCATCCATCCTTTCTACGTATCTTTGTAATCACATCTTCTTTTACACCACACA
Source organism: Agelastica alni (assembly GCA_950111635.1). Classification (NCBI taxonomy): domain Eukaryota; kingdom Metazoa; phylum Arthropoda; class Insecta; order Coleoptera; family Chrysomelidae; genus Agelastica; species Agelastica alni. The sequence goes on along the minus strand of OX467719.1, from coordinate 10,846,848 downwards.
TCTTCAATCAAATGTTAATGTTAAACGGAAACTGGAAAAATACCTAAAACCATAAACTCTTACCTGATGGTAGATACGAAATGACTTGTACCACATCTGTTTCTAAGTGTAAATCTAACAGTCAAAAACATAGCTAGCGTACCAAAATGGTCTTGCCCTTTCATTTGTTTTTTAAAAGTGTAATGAAAATATATAATAAACATAAAATCCCAAACAATGTGGTTACAAAGATAGATAAAGGAATGCTTAGATGATTTGGACACGTGCAAAGGATGGATGAAGGAAGATTGACGAAACAAATTTATAAGGCGAGTGTGAAGTCGGTAGAAGTCGACCTCGACGAACATATCTCGAGCAGATCAACATTGTTTTGAAGAAAGGCCAGGTCAAGAGTACCCACAACCGACGAGCATGTATGAGAGCACTGATGAAAGTAGAGGAAGCAAAAGATGTGTGTAAGAACCGTAGCAAGTAAAAGGAAGTGGTCTCTGCCTACCCCTACGGGAAAAAGGCGTGACTTTATGTATGTATGTAAAACAATAAGAAAAAACAGTGGACGCCTATGACTGTGTCTGTTAATGACAGGAATAACCGTTTTAATAGTGGGTGTGACTACTCCCGTATAAACAACTAAAAAACATTTCTGATATAACACAACCGATAAACGTTCATTCTAATGTAAATATTTTAATAAAACTTTCCCCAAACATAATACTTTACTTACTTTACAGGTATGAGGGTATGACCAATGTACGCGTATAATAACAAACCTAACAAAAAAATCACACCTCTTAAAACATTAACACTATTTGGTTGTCGGATTAATGTTTATTTTTTTTTTATCTTTAAGGTATCTTACTTTATCTCGACTGATAATTTTATTTTAAATGTGGCCACGTCGCGCAGGTAACAAAATCGTAAGGTATATTCGCACACTTGACCTTGATATTATAAAGCAATGCATCTTCGCAATGCCAGCAATAACAATAGAACTAAAATGTTTGTAATCTTGTTTGAATAACAAATGCCAACTAACAAAAATCACAGCTCATTAAAAAACCTTGTAACCCTAGAGAAAAACGTCATACTGATACTTTATAACTGTATACAGAGTGGACCAAAAGTCTGGAAACGGACAATTATCTCGTAAATTGCTAGTCCAAATTGTACAAAATTTGAGATAAGCCTATTTTGAGAAACGGAGATTCCAGGTTTGACATTTACAATGTTTTTCACTCATAATTGGAATCTCCTCTTTAATACGAATTTAGTCATATGTATCACTTATGTAGTATAGACAAGGTCTGAAAAAATGTGGTAGACGCATTCTAACATCGATTAAGGTACTGTCAACTTACAAATGGAGCACATTTTAAACACTTGATTAAGAAATCGTTATGTTAAAAATGTTATCAATTATAATCTTGCGGTACGGCCTCATGCAGTCGTTAGTCGCTCATTTTCAGCGACAAAGTGAGTCACGTGACAATATTTTAAATTTCCCGCGGCTCGAAAAGATCTGGCGATAAATAGCATCGACTTCACGGACGGTTACAGAAATTAGAGTCTGTAAAAAAAACATAATCTAAAATTGATTTATCGATATCTTCGAATGCGGTTTACTCCTACATACATACATACATAAAGTCACGCCTTTTTTCCATAGGGGTAGGCAGAGACCACTTCCTTCCACTTCCGCTACGGTTCTTACATACATCTTTTGCTTCCTCTACTTTCATCAATTCTCTCATACATACTCGTCGGTTGATGGTACTCTGGCCTTCCTTCAAAACAATGTTGATTTGATCGAGATATGTTCTCCGAGGTCGACCTTTACCGACTTGTCTATTTACACTCGCCTTATAAATTTGTTTCGTCAATCTTTCTTCATCCATTCTTTCCATTCCTTTATCTATCTTTGTAACCACATCTTCTTTCACACCACAGCGTGCTCTTATCACACTATTCTTTACTTTATACAACCGAGTCACTCCGGCTATACCTTTTAGACTACTCATCTCCGCAGCATTAATTCTATTTTCATGCTTCTTCTGCCAAACCCAACATTCACTACCATACATAAGTGTAGGAACCAACACACCTCTATGCACAGCCAGACGAGCCTTTTTTGACACTTTCTGGCTATTCATAAAGCTATGCAGTGCCCCATATATTTGTTTTCCTGCCAATGTTTTCGCTCAATGTCACTGTCATACTTTCCATCTCTCGTAAACTTTATACCCAAGTAGACAAATTCATTTACTTGTTCCACTCTTTCTCAACCACAATTGAAACTCCACAGTTTGTCATGCTTTCTTCTCTTTCAAAAACCATTACTTTCGTTTTGCTTACATTTATTTCCATCCCTTTGATTTTCAGGGCATCATGCATAACATTAACCATCGCCTGCAACTCCTCTTCAGATGACGCTAATATGATCATCGGCGTAAAGAAGGCATTTGGCAATCAAATCATTCATTTTCAATCCATATGCACTCTCTTTTAAATCTTTCACACAATCGTCTATGTATAAGTTAAACAGACATGGCGAAGTCACACATCCCTGTCTCACACCTTTTTCGACGTTAAACCAGTTCGTGTAAGCTTCGTTTATCCTGACACAAGCAGTGGAATCCTTGTAAAGTGATTTTATTCCTAACCTTTTTTTATTATATTAACTAAAACATTCTAAATATTAAGTCGTAAGAAATATATTAATTTTATAGTAAGTTATGTATAAACTTTAAAACCACAAGTGAATTATAATAAAAAGTAGAATAAAGAGTCTTTCTTACTTTAAAATTTGATTTGTCGTTCTCGTGTATCAGCGACAAAGTTCAACATGTAAAGAATAATTATATCGATCAGATCGCTTTGTGTTTGAAAAGCGATGACAGTATTGTTTTCTTGAACATGAAGTGTAATATGTGATACTTCATTCACCTCCGTAATGCGCAACAATAATTTCTAATATTGTTCTCGATTTAGATTCAGTATTAAAACTGCTGTGGGCTTTGTAGTTCGAAACCTTTTGAAAAACTTGAAGGCGTCAAAAACATTGTAGTAAGTCTGCTTGATTATAAAATTGTTTTGGAATTCCTTGAATTAATAAATAATTTAGGTAAATCATCAAGAACATCATCTTCATCAACAAAATAAAATTTTTGGAGTTAACTTCTTTCAAAATTAGTCAATTCCGATTTTGGGACCTGTAGAACTTTGAAATTCGAATTAATGAACGTTTGAATAAACCTGATTACTCGGCTTAATAGTTTAGACTAAAATAACAATTTTGTTTATTCTTCTTCTTTCTTCTAATTAGGCAAAATATCTGTTCTTCATCGTAACTTGCTTTATGGAGGTAGATTGTCACTTTAACGTTTTCGAGGTCTTCCTGTGCTTCGCCTTCCCGAAGGTGATTTATCTCTGGTACTCTTCACTATTCGTTCTTCTGTCTTACGTGTGATATAGACACTCCACTCAATTTTTCTATTTAGCACCCAGTCGTTGATATTCTCGATCTGGCATGTTTGTCTGATATACGCGCTTCTTTCACTGTCCCGTAGTGTTTTTCCAGCTATTCTTCGAATTATCTTCATCTCTGTTGTTTCCATAATTTGGCTTGTTTTTGATGTTTCGGGTCTTGTTTCTGCCGCATGTCAGTATGGGTCTATTAGAAGTTTTGTAAATACTAGCTTTTACTTCTGTTTTCAGGTGCTTGTTACGAAATATTGTGTCGTTGATTTGTGCAGCCGTTCTAGTTGCTTTGATAGCTTGTGCTCTTACTTTTGGTTCTATGTCACCGAAGCTTGAAATTTCTATACCCAAGTATCTAAATTTCATCTCTTGATGTACTGTCTTGTTATCAAACACCATTTTACATCTCAGAGGTGTTTTAGATGTGGTCATGCATTTCGTCTTAGATATTGAGCGTTTTAGCAACTGTGTTAAATGTATAAAGAAGCCTCTGCAGATCATCTTTATTTTACGCTATCAGAACTGCATCATCAGAGTAACATAGAATTTTTGATAACCACTACTATCCATACGACTCAGCTCCGTTCACCTTGAGTCTAACTCTCGATCTACTTTACAGGGTAAGCGAAACTCGATGTCTCAGCTCTATTATAAGATAAGGAAAGACGAAGGAAAAAATCGGGAAAGATTTCCTCAGCGGGATTAAGTAAGGTCCATTTTAAGCCCAATTTCCATATTTCACCATATTTGCAAACCGAAATAATGACGTAATCAATTTTTTTTAATAAAAACCTATATTTTGGCATATATGGCATATAAATTTTGTGACGAAAAAAGTTTGATAACTCTTTCCGTTATAAAATTATATGCAAATTTGAAAAAAAAAAGTATTTTTAAAAATTTACAATCGTCGCGATTTAAACAAGTAGCCTTTGAAAACAAATAAGGGTCTTTTCTAATACGTCCATGTTTTATCAATTTTTTTTCTATATCCAACGCCTGTACCGATTTGGATGACATTTTCAGCGAATCTTTAGATTAGCCCGGCAAATAATCGTGTGAAATTTGGTAGCAACCCCGCACTTTTAATTTTTTTTCTATAGTCACCAAGTTCTTTACCAGGTACTGTTGGTGTTAGGTTAGGCTAATTTTTTTACTTTTACTGCCTTAGTTATTATCGATTAATATACCCCTAACCTAACCTAACGTCCTAACCTAACACCGAACGTATTAGAAAAGACCCGTTGAATGTTTTACAGTTTTGCGTAACATCCTTGCGCAGGGGCCTTGCTAATACATTCAACAAATTTTTTCATATAAAACACCTAATAAAAGAGTACAATATATTTAAAGAGTACAATATAAAAAATATCGTATAAAACCATAAATCATAATAATAATTAATTAAATAATTTAGATTCACATTTAGATTAAAAATGCGGGGTTGAGAAGGCAATATTTAAATATCATTAATTAGTATTATTTATTTATTTAACAATAAAAAATACGTAATATGTTACTACTTATACCACAAAAAGTAACAAATTATGTTGAATCACTGCAACAAATTTTCAATGCAACCACCTCCTACTTCTAAACACTTATCAAATCTCCGTCTTAGTTCATTGCAAGCATTTCTGAATTTTTCTTTTAAATGTTAACAAATGGTGTTCTGTAAAGTTTATTTTTCAAAGTTCCCCACAAGAAGAAGTCTAGTGGGGTCAAGTCCGGTGGTTTAGGCGCCCACTGTATCGGTCCGTTTATACCTATCCAATTTTCTGTGTGTGTTCCATTTAAATATTGTTGGACAATTCTTGCTTTATGCGGTGGAGCTCCATCGCGATGAAAACATATGTTTGCTCGCAGATGTAATGACACATTTTCGAAAAGCACAGGAAGTTCTTGTTGAAGAAATTGCAAATATCGCTCACTATGTAAAATCCCTTCGTAAAAATATGGACCAATCAAATGCTCAATAATAATACCACACCAAACGTTAAATTCACGTTTATATATCAGATATAATTTAATGTTCGTCGTTAGGTATATAGCCAGGAAAGTAGTTGTTTTTTAATATATAATCGACCCACATATGCCTATAGTATAGTAACATGCTGCGAAATTAGCTGGTTTTTAAACTTCACTTTTATACATTTTTATTATTATTCGCTGACAAAATATTATTATATTTTTCTATAATATTTATAATGTAATACTTTCTTCAGAAGCCATTTTTACCGGGCGGTGCTTGTTGAAAGGTATAGATGTCGTGACTAGCGCTATGCGTTCGGTTCTTCATATTTACCTGGTAAAGGTGAGGATTATTGATTTGTCTTATCGAAGGGCAAACGTGAGTTTGCCAAGACCTACCCTATGCTGATGAGGGGCAAAACTCCGAAACTGGTCCATAGGTGGTCACTTCGAATGGATAATTTTAATGATTCCTTCTTTTACTTAACAAGCATCTCACAATTCAAATATCTGGGTATGGATCTGTCGAGCTCTTACGACCCAGTGAAGGACCTAAGAAGCCAGATCAAAAAAGCGACCGCCATATCAGGCTGCTTAAGGCAGATAATACAGAGAAGAAACCAACAAAACAAAAAGCATGCTTCGAGTAGCCGAAATGAAAACGCTTAGGACTATAATGGAAAAAACAAGGGGAGACCGAATTAGGAACACTGACATCAGGGAACAGTGCGGAGTGCAAGACATCGTAAGATGGGAAAGACAAAGAAAAATATGCTGGTACCCTCACGTAAGAACAATGGAACAGAGCCGACTACCACGCATCGCACTTGAAGGGAAACCAATAGGGAAAAGATCACCCGGAAGAGATGAAAGGGCAGCTGGCAGTCCACCTCCTAGGAACTGATACAGAGGAACCTGCAAACTAACAGATCGAAAGATTTTAAATATGGATAAGAAGAAGAAGATATATTAGATATAATACAATGTTAGTCGTTGGGCACATAGCCAGGAAAGTAGTTGTTTTCTAATATATAATCAACCCATATATGTCTATAGTATAGGTAACATGCGGCGAAATTAGCTGGTTTTCAAAATTCATACATTTTTATTCTTATTCGCTGACATTATCATACTTTTCTATAATATTTACATACATACATACATAGAGTCACGCCTTTTTCCCATAGGGGTAGGCAGAAACCACTTCCTTCCACTTGCTACGGTTCGTACACACATCTTTTGCTTCCTCTACTTTCATCAGTGCTCTCATACATGCTCTTGACCTGGCCTTTCTTCAAAACAATGTTGATCTGATCGAGATATGTTCTCCGAGGTTGACCTCTACCGATTTGCCCATTCACACTCGCATTATAAATTTGTTTCGTCAATCTTCCTTCATCCATCCTTTCTACGTGTCCAAACCATCTAAGCATTCCTTTATCTATCTTTGTGACCACATCTTCTTTTACACCACAGCGTTTTCTTATCTCACTATTCTTAACTTTATCCAACCGAGTCACTCCGGCTATATTTATAATAAATAAATGTATCGACCTGCATCTGCATACTAAACCCTCTTTAAACAATGTTTTGTGACGCTTATGAAGTGACAAAATACTTAGAAAAGAATGTGTATACGTGTAGAAAAATCAATTTCAAGGATGCAGATGATTGACGTACATCCGGGAAATTATATACCTATTGGAAATTCGATATATTTTTCTGACTGAAATGACGATATACACTTGTTAGCACGGATTCATCTCCATACATAACATTGTCGTCTTCAGTTGTTTACTGTTACTGCCATTCAAACTTACAAGAAAAAAAGTGTGTTTGTGTGTGTGTGTGTGTGTGTGTGTGTGTGTGTCAGCTCCGACGCACGGCGGGAGTTTACTTCTTACGAACGATTATAAAATACATAGATTAGTAAATGCCGATCAGCCGGAGTTTTTTGGTTTATGTTTGCGTGTTGGTAACATATAATTAAATACACATGACCAAAATAACGAACATAGATGTAGAGACAATTAATATTATTTGTAAATATGAGGGGCTCTTGACCGGTCACGCACCAGTAAAGGAGCACCTGAACAAAATGGAACTTGTATAATGGTGACCTGACCTGCAGATTGTGCGGCAAGATCCTGAAACAGTAAAACATATTTTGTGCTACTACTTGGCACTGGACCGCAAAAGACAGGAAATTTTTGGACAGCCAATCAGCGACCCATAACTATATTGCTCCCACCCAGTACAGAACTTGTACAAACTTGTACAAGGTACGAAAGTACTGGATTGGGTACAATGATATAAAACATAGGCAAGATACAATGGGCCAACAGGCCCAAGTGTCACCGGAGGCAATAGCCAGACGGACCTAAATAGGGGTGGAATTTTTGGTGAGTAGACCTGACATCAGTCAGGGAGTATTACAGTAGACCTCGAGCTGAAAGACTCAATACTTTTTCGTAAAGGATTTTCTCCACCTCTGCAAAAAAAAAATGAGTTATAGACTTACCAAGCAACCGCATCCACGTGTTTTTCAAATTCTTGTCCACTATCACTCGAATGAGTTATTTCCATATTTCACAATATTTTGCTAGTTTTATTCGTTTGTTAATTTTCTCAATTCACAAATAAATATCAATTGATATTATTTATTATTAATATTAACATTAACATTTAATTGTTCAATCTGCATTACAATACCCAACCAAATTTTCATTTGCATTTCTATCTCATAAATATCGCAGGACACGTCTGACTGCTAACCAATGAGGTTTAGCTGGATTATTGTTGAAACGGCCAATCAATCAATAAATTTATTATTACTTGACAAAAGATGAAATTTTAAAGGTGTCTTGGAGAAGTGTAAGAAATTGTGCTGTTGCGGACAGGGATGAGTTCTTTTCTGATCTCAGATCTAGTGACATCCCGTTTGTTAAAGGGTATTGTCCAATAAATCGTTTATCTTGGTCATTGGTGCATCGTTTTCGCCATTGCCCCGACCTTCTAGAATAATGTCCTACCTCATTAAGCGTCTTACCATACGACTTATTGAGAAACGATTTTTGCCTAACAAATTGACAACATAACTTTAACAATAACCCTTATCCAATAAAACTGGGGCCTGCACTACCTCTTGTCCAGTTATATATTCTGTTTGAGTCAGTTTTATAATTTTTCAGGGTCAAAAATTAGACAGTCTACCACAAAAACGTATTATTTAAAACTAAAGGTAAATCTAAACGAATTGTGTTAATAGCTGTTATTATAAACGAGACAAAATATGCATAGCCTACTATTCAAATACTCGATAAACTTTAAAAACGGACCCAAGAAAAAGATAAATTGATTTTTTGGTTAATTTCATATTGTTGCATTAATTTTGTCCAAGAGTTTATATTTAAAATTTATTTCTTTCCAGTCAAGTAATAAGTTAATCAAAGAAGCGACATCTGTGGTTAAACGATCGCATTAAGACGAAAATCACAGTTTCCTAGACTTAAAATACTGCTAGCATCTGTTGTAACACAACAAAAGCTTTTGAGTGGAACTGACGTACAGATTTCTATTCCACCAGCCTATTTCTAGGTGAACGTCCTTGCCATTGTATAAACAATTTCCTTGCGATCGATACAGGAAAACATACGATTCAACAAGTCCTATCAATGTTTTGGTCTGTTTATCAAAACCGGCTTCGCATATATTGGTATGTAAGGTAAAAATTCATTGCTCAAATGATCCGCTTTTTAAAAGATTTTATTTTTTTTATACTCAATTAGTTAAAATAGCTGGCAGTATCGTAGGTGAAAAATGTCATAGGATGATAACATTCGCCTCAAGACTTGTCTCAGCAATCTCCTCTAGCTACGATTCCGATTATCCAACAAATACACACCAATCGGTTATGGATTTAAACTATTTAAAAAAAGGCGTGATTATGAGTGACAGTGGTCTGGGTGCGACCGGAGAGGTCAACAAGACTAACTTCCCAGTAAAAAGAATGAAAACATACCATATATTTTGTTATAATTATTATACATACATACATATAGTCACGCCTTTTTTTCCGTAGGGGTAGGCAAAGACCACTTCCTTTCACTTGCTACGGTTCTTACACACATTTTCCGCTTCCTCTACCTTCATCAGTGCACTCATACATGCTCGTCGGTTGTTGGTACTCTTGACCTGGCCTTTATTCAAAACAATGTTGATCTGATCGAGATATGATCGCCAAGGTCGACCTCTACCGACTTGTCTTTGTCCTGGCACTTTATGCCAGTGAGATTTCATTTCATCTGTTTCCCATCGTCGAACCTCTTCTTTTTAAGTGGACTTTTGGAGATTCCACAGAAGGTTAGGTTCTGAGCAGGAAAATGATGTATTTGCCTCTTCCTTGGCAAGGCAGTCTGCTTCCTCGTTGCCTTTAACTTCCTTATGACCTGGAACCCACATCAGAGTAACCCGATTGTTCGCTGCCAGTTGTCTCAGGGACAGTTTACAGTCCCAAGTCAGCTTAGACTTACAATTGTATGACTTCAGAGCTTTTAGTGCTGCTTGGCTATAAAATATAGATTTCTGCCCTTAGGGTGTTTCTTTCGATGCATTCCTGGGCACATATCTCTATGGCATGTAATTCTGCTTGAAAGATGGTTGGGGCGTTACCAAGGGGTTTTGAGAGCCTAAAATTTGGCCCTGCAACGCCCACTCCAACCCTTTTATCCATCTTTGATCCATCAGTGTACCACACTTAAGCATCCCTTCCTAGTTGAGGTCCGTTTTTTCTTCAAACTTGGTGGTTGTTTATGATGACTTCAAACTGCATTTTAAAGTCGTACCCAACTGTCATAATATCTGTCGGCTTGGACATGAATTCTAGGGAAACATTTTCCAAAATGTTCAAATTTCCACCGATTTCCTGCTAAAAATATGCATTAAAACAATAATAATCCAAATAAAGTTAACAGTTTAGTATCATCAGTTATTTTTGTAATATTAACACTCAATGATGTTTCTGATGGTATCAAAGTTACAATAGGCCAATGATAACTAAAATAAGCAACGAAAGTGTTACTTGTAACGGAGTGAGCCGAGCAGTTACGGGGCTGCCCGAAGCTCACGGCATCAACAGTCGTTGTTACCCTCCAAGCGTGCTATTAGCTGTTTCTTATCAAAAAATCTTAAACTTCTGTAATCCAAATTTGTCACTCTCTGATCCAAGATCTAGGCATAACAAAGACCTTTTCATTTTTACAGAAACCTTAGACTACTGAAATCTATAAGTGCTATTCCCTCGGCCAATGATCTTGTCAGAACAGGTACATAACAAGGACCGTTTCTTTTTTACAGAGACCTTCTGTAGACTGTTTTGTTTTTTGTAAGGACTATAAAGGGGCTTAATCCGTGCAGTTGCAGACACCCTAATATTTCTAACCGGAGAGAGAGCCATAAGATTTTGATGCATGCAAGAAAAAAAACCCGTTCCAAATTTCTTAAAATTATTTTTTTAAAAATGTAAAAAATATATTTAATGAAAGCAAATACCATCTCTTATCAATCAGTAAAAACCTGGAAACGCAAAAATTGAATCGAAATTGACTTCTCCGTTCTGACAAAACACACCTTCGTAATCTCGTCTTTAATTTGAGAACAGTGTTTTTAAAGTAAACGATGTTGTTTCAAGAGTCACTTGACCCAGCAATTTTTGCTTTATTCGTTCGTCTTGTCAATGCTTCAATTTCAAACATCATTTCGTTTGATTTGCTATTAGAATAATCATTTTTTTTTTATTTAGATTTACCGTTGTAAAACAAGACATTGGTGTATTTTTTAAAAGGAATTTCTTTCATATATCATTATCAACTGATTAAACGTTGATAATAATTTTAAATATCAGTGCTCTCCGGTGGTCTGGGTGCGACCCGAGAGGTCTACACGACTAACTTTCCAGGAGTATACATAGATGGCGTCCAAGTAGAAGAAACTACCTCATGCAAGTATCTTGGCCACGAAATCCGTATAAACAGAGATAATTAAACTTGCGAATTGCTTAGGCGAATAGGATTAACTTGCGCCGTATTTGGGAACTCACGGCACATATTAAAGTCATATTTACCAATTTGTCTGAAGAGAAAGGTTTTCAACCAATGTTTTCTAAAATGTCCTAACTTATAGTGCTGAGACTTTGACATTAACAAAAAAGGCTGTACAGAAAATCAAAGTGGCACAGCGTGCCATGGAAAGGTCAATGCTGGGACTGACCCTAGCGATCCTAGCAATCCTAAAGTGGTTCAACACAACAACTGTGGGTCTGATGATGGTCGCCAACATCCGAAACGGATGTAAGGCACTGTAAGAAGAAGATATGTAATTTTAATATTTCAGTACCTAAAAACAAATAATTAATAGTTTTGCTCTGTTTATATTTTTACCTTATTCATGTTAATATTTGATAAATATACTTGTATATTAGGTGGTACCTCTTTTTAATAAAGCTATCTATCTATAAGATCTATGCTGGGGATATCACTTAAAGACAGAGTAAGAAATGAGGAGTAGAAGACATTATTGAAAACATCTCAAAGTCGAAATGGAGGTGGGCCGGTCATGTAGCACGACAAACGGATCAGAGAACTTCTGGAATGGAGGCCATGGTCAGACAAACGAAACCCCGGAAGACCACCCACCAGATGGACAGATGATTTAAAAAAGATCAACACCAACTGGATTGCAGCGGCACAGGACCGAGAAACTTGGAAGAAACTTGAGGAGGCCTATGTCTCGCAGATGGCTGGAGAATGATGATCTATCTATAAGAATCTTTTAGGAAAACTCTATGATGTGCCAAAAAAAAAGATATACTATGACCTGGATAGTGGAGTTCAGTGAGTGCATGGACAACTATTCAAAAAAATGTCCAGGTTATATATATATATATATATATATATATATATATATATATATATATATATATATATATATATATATATATATATATATATATTCGTTGGACCATTTCATTACAGTTTTTCGTTGCACAAAATTTTCCGGTCTGCGTAAAAAGGCAACAAAAAATAAAACTAGAACGGCTTTTCATTCAGATAATGTTCGCGCAGAATCCAAGAACTCTCGAGTAAAACCAAACTTCACGGCGTCGTGCCAGTAACTTCCAAAACTCGCGACGGATCCCCCACAATGTAACAGTGGATTTTGTGTAATAATACCGATTTTTCTTTGCACGCACACCGAATTCATAATATAGTTTTATTTTTTGTTTTTTTAAAATACATATACACACGGTTAACTATAGTTGTCATATTTATCGATTTGCACCATTATACAGTCATATATCAAGATTCCGAGAGTAAAAATATTTGTGATGGATCAGAACAAAGTAACGTTGTAAATTTGGGAAATGACATGTCAAAGGTAAAATCATTGGAATTGTATTTTAGCAAAAAAAAAACGTAATTACAATATTATTTTCGTTAAAACCTTAACTGTTTTACACAAAGCTCAAATGCATTTCACGGAGAAAATTAAAAAACTTCTAAATTCCTCAACTCGGCTTTATACGGTGGATAGTTAGAATATTTCTAATATAATACCTATCCTTAAAAGTATAGAACATCTATAATAGTAGGTATAGAAAGATGTTTTGTCGCCTATTTTTTTGTTGCATATTTAAGAATAAAATATCTTTTTATTATTTTTTTGTAACGATAACGATTAATTTTTTAAACAAGAAACAAAATTCACTTAAATCAACTCCTGCATTATATCTAAAGACAAACAAAGATTATACTTCACAGCTGTAATAAAATCAATGAGATGAAGTATAAGTTTTTGGCAAACAAACGCCCTATACGAGGGCTATCTTAAGTGTATATGGCTTTACACCTGTTGTGAGGTTGCACGATTTCGCTATCTAAATCCATTTAACGTGATGGATCAGTCCCCATCCTCAGTTCATCATTTTACTTGTGCGCTGATTTACTTCTTCTACCTCTGCTAAGTATTTCGATTGGGTCTTCCACGTCTTTTTTTTTCTCCTGGCTGCCATCGTAGCATAGCCTTGTCTCGATATATGGAATTTTTCATTCTTACCTAGTGACAGAATCTACTATTCCCTGTTTGCATTATTCGTAGTACCTCGGTAATTTTTCCAACTCATTTTATTCTTAAAATCCTTCGCTCTACTTCCAATCGTCAAATCACCAGATTACCAAGTCTTCCAGTAATTTAAATACTTTATAAAAAGTCCTTGAATACTCCCCCTTGCATATATAATTTGTTCAATTCGTGCTCCCCATTCAAGAATAAAAACAGTTCCCGGACAGAAATAAAGGATGAAAATGTAAATGTTCCGTGAATACAATCAGTTTGAAAGATGAGGAGAATATCGGATTGAGAAAACGAGTCTGTCAAGCCACAATTGCGAGTCAAATGGAAAAGTACGAGATGAAAATCAATATTTCTGAAAAGATTTGAATGCAGTTGCAATACACCACTTAAATTTTTATCCACTGCTTATGTTTTACACGACGATTGGGTGTAGCAGTATTAAGATAAAAAAAAAACTAGACAAAAAAGGGTAACTTCACTAAACTTCACTATTAAAAACATTGAGTCTAGTGAGTCCCTAGTAATATATATATATATATATATATATATATATATATATATATATATATATATATATATATTAGAAATCGCAAGACGCCGACGCACGTTTTAACGCGATTCCTAATCTCCATTCCTCTCTATTCGTCCACATGTCCTCTCTCAGATCTCTCTCTTCCATCTCTTTTTGTATGCCTTCTCTCCAGCTCTTTCGTGGTCTTCCTCTTCTTCTTCTTCCTCTGGGGTTCCACTGTAATATTTTCTTTGGGATTCTGTCTGGTGGCATTCTTTGAACATGCCCGTACCATATCAACTGTTTAGTTCTTATTTCGTCTGTGATGTCGTGCTGTACTCCCATTATTTGTTTTATCCTCTCATTTGTAACTCTTTCTAGTCTTGATTTTCCCGCTGCTCGTCTCCAGTAATCCATTTCTGTGGCTCTAATTTTTCTTTCGATCTTTTCTTTCAAAGGCCATACTTCGCAACCGTACATTATTATGCTCTTCACTATCGTGTCGTAAATTCTTTTTTTGTTGTTGTTGCTTATTGTTCTATCCCACAGTACTCCGTTTAACATTGATATTGCTCTTCTTCCTTTCATATTTCTGTCCAATATTGCTTCTTCGAGTGTCCCATCCTTTGATATTCTCATTCCTAAGTAATTGTAAGCTGACGTGTGTTTGATTTTTTGTCCATTTGATAATTGTAAGTCCTGTTGCACTCCCCCAATACACATATATTCCGTTTTTTCTACATTAACCTCTAGTCCCCAAATTTTATATTCTTCTATAAGTTTTCGTGTCATATACTCTGTGTCGTCTATGTCTTGGCCGACTATAATTTGATCGTCTGCGAATGAGAGTGTGTATAATGTTGTGTCCTCATCTAAAGGTATGCCCATGTTTTGGCATTTCCGTTTCCAATTCGCTAGTGCCCAATCCAAATATATTTTAAATAATGTTGGTGACAAGCAACACCCTTGTTTCAGCCCTTTTGTGATATTAAACCCTGTTGTTAGGTTTTGTCCAACTTTAATTCTTGATTTGGTTTTATTGTATAATGACTTTACTCCTTTTATCAGTTCAATATTAATGTTGGAAGTTTCCAGAGTTTCCCAAAGTTTAATTAAGGGTACGCTGTCGTATGCTTTCTTTAGGTCAACGTACAGTATATGGATCTCTTGATTGAATGCTAGTTTTTTTTCTATAATTTGTGTTAGTGAGAACAGATGGTCAATCGTTGATCTTCCCGCTCTAAATCCGGCTTGCTCTTCTGCTTCCATTTCCGTGTATTCCCTTTCGATTCTGTTTTTTAAGATCTTGCCATATATTCTACTGATTGTGTTTGTTACGGCAATTCCTCGATAATTGTCGCATTTGCTTTTGTCCCCCTTTTTGTGTATTGTTGACATATGTGATATTTTCCATTCTTCTGGGACTTCGGACTGATTAATACACCTTTGAAATAGATCTTGCAGCATTTTATATAATTTATCTGTTCCGTATTTAAATAATTCTCCTACAATATTTCCTGGACCCGGGGCTTTGTTATTTTTTAAGGATTTACATACTTCCTTCACTTCTTTTGTATTAATTCTAATAGGGGATCCTTGCGTATTAATTCTATCATTCATATATTCTGTGTTCTTAAATTCTTCTCTGTCTTCAGTTAACATTTTTTCGAAGTATTGTTGCCAATTTTGTGCTGTTATTGGTGAGATTATGTCCTTGGTATTATCTTTCCTCATGTTTTTTAGTATTCTCCAGCTTTCTGTACTTCTTCTACCTCCCAGATACGTATTTATTCTAGTCCCTAGTAATAACTATTGTTTAAAGTCATGCTATACCCAAAATAAATTATCTAGTTAATGAAACTTACATACAATATACCTATACCTACTGATTTAAAAAAAAAGAAACTTCCAAAAAGGGTAAATTAATTTTAATAAAATTTATACAAAACGTTAATTAATTTAAACCCAAAAGATTTTTTTTATATTAATATAAAGGGTAAATCACTGCCAACGGGACAGACGATTATAGAGAAAGATTAAAAGTTATAAAAATTTTGTCACTTTAGAAATTTGTACATTGATAAAGGCTACATTTTAAAATTATTTTGAAATGTACAGGATGTCCCAATTAAATACGGCGTCTTCCTTTAACAAATCATCTCTACCACTACGTTGGGCAAAACATTTTTAGTGATAATTGGCTTCAAACTGAAGATAAAAATTTGCTTTTTTGGCAAAACAAAATTAAAAAATAGTAGATGAACTTGTTAAAATGTTTTGTTAATATTGTTATTATTTCGTATTCGTATTCTGGGTGTTTTTTTGAAAATAAATAAACATAACTGAACTGACGGATGACCACAGCACAGATTACTCGCTCTGGAAAGCTAAAGAAATAAAGAAAATTACAACCCCAAAAAACTCCAGGATTTGATCTAATTAGTTGGGAAATACTGAAACAATTGCTAAAAAAAAGCAATTTGAAATTCTTCTTCTTCTTCTTCCTTTTTTAATGTAAGCAATTTGCTTGTTGTTCTTCGTTCAATTGTTAGAAAGGTTGTCGCTCCATCTTTTGCGGCGCCATAATGGCGACTTGTCTCTACTTATTTTGACCATTCTGTCGTCATTCATCCGATATATGTGTTCGTTCCACTCTCTCTTTCTTCCCAGTATCCATTCATTTACATTGTCTATTTTACATGTTCTTCTATAATGTCCTCGCTTTTCTCCCTGTCAAAAAGTGTTTTTCCAGCGATCCTGCGCACTATTTTCATTTCGGTGGTTTCTAATATTCTCTTTGTGTTCGATGTATCTGGTCTAGTTTCCACTGTTTATGTTAATATAGGTCGGATGACCGCCTTGTAGATTCGGGATTTGGTTTCGATTCCGATATATTTGTTTCGGAGGATTGTATCGTTCAGGTAAGCTGAGGTTCGTGCTGCTTTTTTCGCTTGGTTTCTTACCTCCGCCTCGATGTCACCGTATCCTGATATTTCTATGCATTGTGAAACTGAAGCACTAAATTAATGCGGTGTTTAAAATAAAACACGAACCAGTACTATGAAAAACAGCAGAAATAATAATGATACCAAAACCAGATAAATCTCTATACAAAGTAAAATTATTGGACCAATTTTAATGCTGCCAGTGATGTCTTAAGTACTCGAAAAATTGTTTTTAATAAGGCTGAAGGAAAACAGTTGGTTTCCTACCACCAGTTTGGATTTCGAAATAAACATAAACAATAACAGATGTCATAGAAAAATGTCTGGAAGAAATGAAAATATGCTCAGACATTTTTCTGGATGTGGCTCAAACGTTCGACAAAGTTTGGCATAGAGGCATTATTATGAAACTAGAAAGATAACTATCAGTGCATAATGTGCAGCTCCTGGAATCATATATCTCACAAAGAACCTTCAGAGTTAGGCAGGAAAATGAATAATTAGAACTTAAATCGGTAAAACACAGTAGTAGCTAAAGGAAACGTATTGAGGCGTGAGCTTTACTTATTACACACATGCGACATCCCAGTTCAGAAAAGATCAAATTAACCACGTTTGCTGATGATACTGCAGTGCTAGCAATTGGTAACACCATGGAAGAAAAAACTGCCAATATCCAGGGCGTAATATACAACATTAACTCATGGACCAGACGAATGGCGCATAAAAATAAATCAGAGCAAATCTAGATACATGAACATTTTAAACGGAAAAATTAATTATCATTCAGTGGAACCGAACAATAAAAAAATTCCATGTGAATAAAACAGCTAAATACTTGGAACTTAATCTAGATGCCAAGCTTAAATAAAAGAGCATGTGAAAAATAAAACAGAACAATTAAAACTTAAATATAAACATATGTATTGGTTGTTAGGAAGAAACCTAGCCACGGATATTGCTTACAAATTATGAATCCAGTTTCCACAACATCTAATCGAAGAATATCTTTGTAAATTTTTCATCTTATTTTAAAAAATGAGATATTGACCTGCAGATAAATATTCACAACACAACATTTTTAACAATCCATTTTTCCAGAAAATCATCAAACAACACAACCGAATAAAAACAAATTTGCGGATAAAACCAAAACAAACTCTGCCTTTGACATTGCTTGCAATCTTTCATATTTGTTGACGTCTCGCAGCGCCCTCAACGGTTATTGAAAACGCTAATCTTAAGTCAAGATCGTGACTAACGTCCAGCGTAAACCCGACCTATGTTAATGTCGTGCAGTGTTAACTCAGCTCAGAAACGAATCTTTCAAATTGAATTACGGTTTTCCCTTTTACCAACCCCAAGTATTTTTATACAATGAACCTTTTATATTTAGGAAATAAAAGGTAAGTTTTATCGACAGCTTTTGAAGTATGGAATTTAAAAAAAGGACTAGTTCTAACTCTTAATCATTTTTTTTAGTAATACATAATTGTAATAAACACAAAGAGGGATTTGAAATTATTTATAATTACAATAAAAAAAACGACAAAGTTTGCGTGACGCCATGCAAGCTGTTAAAAATTTATTGTTGATGCATGACCCAAATTAGGAATTCACCTTTTTTATCATACATAACACACATTTACCGTGTTGTTGTAACACCTACAAAATTTTTAGTAATCTATAATGACAAATTTGTTCACCTAGCCTTATTACGAGGTATGATAATACCCAAAGAAGACGGAACTATCTATATTTGAAAGTGTGTTTATTTAATTTATGAACAAAATTCACGGCGATAAAAACCCTTCGACCTACAGCAGGTAGAAACCCATCGAACCAGCTCAACCGAACTATCGAAGGAACCCTAACATCTACGTTGCGGAAGACGTCGTCATCAGCAGTAGTTAGTCGAAGCCTCAGAGGTTAAGGTAAAGCCACCCACACCTCAGCGCAATTTCTCTAGCCGCCACGCTTCTATTCGCTAGGTACTGCTCGATCGTCGTTGTCGCCGGCACGCTCAGTGTTGCCTGCTGAAAATGTCTGCTACTACTGTATCTCTTGTTGTGTGTGAAATTATTTCTTCCTGTTCTTTTTCCTACATTATTTGTTTAACATATCCTTTCACTTTTGTGACGGTTCTCGTATCTTTATGGTATTTACCGATGTTAGTCTGGTATTAAGGTCTGTCTCTAACTGTTGTCTCAGCACCAGCCACTATATATATTCGATAATGGTTTGTTCTGCGTCGTCCACGTTTTGATAATACATTCTCGGATTGTTCTCTCCCTTCGGTTATTCCCAACCAATTATTTTCTTCTGCCTCTGCATTATATATCGTTGTTCTTCCTTTGATCAGAAACTCTATAGTTTTTGGGAAGCCAATAGAGCGCAGAGCGCTTGCTGAGACCGTTTTACAGGCACCCTCAACAAGCTCTTTCTCTGTACCGATTGTGCGAGACGAAGGCCCGCCTATGTTTGGTAATATTCTAGAAAGAGCATATTTAATATGTTTAGCTTGCTATCCAGCATGACTCCTTTATACTTTAGCATAAACAAAAGAGATACGTGTTATCGTATCTAAAGTGGGTATAACACAAAATGCCCAAGTTTGTACATACGCCTGCGATATAATTTAGTTGGTTAATGAAAAGAACGAAATAAACATTTCAGCCATATTTTATTACTTTATTTTATTTTCAGATGGGCAATGTACAACTAGCCGTAGCTATACTCTGTCTTATCGCTATTTTACTAATAGTTTTCTTTATTTTTTTCCACTCCATTGATTTCATCGGTTGGATACAAGCCTGGATTCAGTCGAATAAAGAAGAAAAAACTTCTTTGACCAGACTGAAAGGGCACTACAACGCCAACGGATATTTAGTAAGTTTCATTGTTTCCCATGAGCACGCCATCGACTAACTTTCCTATCCGTTCAAGGTTCATTCAGACTCGGATATCCAGTTAAATTGCAGCACTGGCAGTTTCAAGAGATTCGATTCGGTAGACAGAGATTTCAAGATAACTTTAGCCACCACCAGCCTCACGGATGATTGGAACCGTTTTCAGGGTGACGCATCCATACCTCCTCAACCTTTAAGGCCAGCACCAGTGCCTGCCGCCGTTTCACCTAATGCGAAGGAGGAAGAACAATTACCAACCAAAAAACAAATCAGGTAACTTAAAATAAATTACTGTTGAAAGAGACGCACGTATCTAAATTTGATGTAGTGAGATTGATCGTCTACAAAACACGACGTTTGACGATAAACAAAGAAGTACGCTGTATCTAAATAAATAGTCGATTTTTCCTTAAAAAAAAACTAAAAACTAACTCAGGAATGTGTTTTCTTTTTTTCTAAACAAATGAACTGAAATAAAGCAAACGAAAATCACGTTAGGGCGCCAAGTGATTTTACTGAAAATCAATAAAAAAAAAGAATTAGTGAAACCTTGAATAAATTCGATTGTACTATTTTATTTAATGCTTGTAAATGAGCAACATGTTTAACCAGCTTTAATGCTGCTATCGTCTTTTTTTGCTAGAAACAATAAAAAAACTGAAAACAAAATAATAGTTTTATTACAATAAAAAAAATAAAATGTTAACAAAATCTCTAAAAAATAAATAAAAATTAAAATGGGGAAAAATAAAAAAAAATTAAATTAAAGTAAAACCTAACTTTCTTGGAAAAATCCACTTAATCTTCCTTTTTCAAGTACAAAATCGGTATTTAAAACTTCAACTCATATCCATATCCAAAAAAAAACGTATCAATTTTGAACTGACAAGTTCTCCAGGTTGCCACGTCTTTTAGTTCTCTAAAGAGTACTCTGCCAGCGGTCTCTCTACTGGCAAATTATGCCCGAGCTCAGCCGTAGAGGGTAGAAGAAAAAAATATAAAAGTGAGCCGCGCCACCGACTTAGACGGTACAAGCCGGAAACCCCTAGGTCTTGTAGGCACTAGCAGAGCCACACGATAAACAACAAACAATTATGGTGAACTAGATAAATAAAACTATATTTACAATTCCTGCAATATATTAATTAAGTAAAAATGATGTTCTGATTTTTTTTTACAACAAATTCTGTATTTTTTTAAAGTGGATTAAACGAATTTAATACACTTTTCTTAAAATAATATTTAAATTAATTATAACAATCTTTCAGACAATAATAAAAACCTAATGATGTACAAAAGAGAATTAAAAAAAAAGTTCACAATATTTAAAATTTCAAAAATAATTGGTTTTATATAGAATTCTTGATAGCAAAAGATTAAAAAAAAAAAAAATACAAAATAAATGGACTTGCAACAAAAATAATAATTTGAAACCATCACAATAATTACATAATGTATATTCGGTAATGTATACGTTCAGATTCAACTTGGAGCAGGTACAAATTTAATGAAAATAATTTGTTACTTTTAAACTATTGAAAACACTTAGATCAAGCACATAATAACTAATAAGTTGATAAAATTAAACTCAATACTATGTAACCAATTGAAAACTTCATTGAGACGTCACTGTTACATCGATGATCCAAGAAACAGAAACACCAAGTAGTATTATCATAATAATTTCTGCTAATAACACCAAGCAAGTCTTTATAACACTGAAATTTATCGTCGATATGGATGATGGTTATGGAACGGCACGTGCTAATCAACAATGGCTTCCCTCAAATAAATCCCGCATGCGGTTATTTTAACTCGACACCAAAAATATCAACAACGAAGGTAAGATAGAATGGCCAAGTTAAAAATCAAATGATTTTTCTTCAAAATCCAATTAAAATGGCCCAAATACAGCCAGATATGAAGAGAAAACCGTAGAGGTTTTGCACACTTGTTAATATCACACGACGACACTGAAATCCTCACTACCGACTTCCCAGACTGACACCAAGCGACTGTCTCCAACTACTCACTCCCAGGCCGGATATCAGAAAATGACACGGGACACGCGTCAGCCAACCTTCGCAAATCTATGTTCCAAACTCATAATCGCGCTCGTCCGTGTTGATAGCCAGCCCATCCACACAGAAAAGCAAACCAAACAATAATATAGCTGACAACACACGACAATCGAGGCCAAAAATCAAGGCAAAATCTAATAACAAAAACCCCCACTCCATCTCCATTGATTAGCAAAAATGTCACAGCCATTAATAATTAAATCCTATCACTACTAGGTATGCAACACTATTTACAACGAATGATATACTTAAGTTACAACAAAATACGGTATGCAAAACTATTTACGAGCACCAGACTATCAAAGACCCAATTACTAATGGAACGGTAGAAGGGAAAAAAAATAGGCACGTGACAAGGTCCAAAACTTGCGGAAAAAGAAACTTTGGGAGAAAGTTAGGAGAAAACTCAACAAAAATCCTGAAGAAAACTCCAAAAAGTTCCGAAGAAAAGCTCCAATAAAAATACCGAATGATAGCTCCGAAGAAAAGCTCCGGAGAAAACTCCTATTTCAATATCAACGGCGAGACTTTAGTTCTTTTTCTTAGTAGCAAAAATTCAAAAATGAACAAAATCGAAACAAACTAAAAACCTGCAAGTAATGCTGAATCACACAAAAAAAATTAATAAGAAAATTAAAATTGATATCAAAGAAAATATTCAGAATACAATATAAGAATAATAAAAGATATTACTCGTCTCTGGTATTACAACAATAAAAAAAACTCACCGACTATATTTTAAACTTAAATAAATCTAACACATAAGAGCCACAGACTTTTCTGCTATTTAACGTTGAAATAAAAAATGTATACATTTTTAACACAATTTATCAGGTCGCTATCACCTTATAAAAACTCAACACGACCAGCTACGGCTTTAAAATTCGAATAATTTAACCAAGTGAAAGTGGAAAAATATAAACAAAAATTTAATTAAAGAGCTCTACAGAAGTGGTAATACGTATAGTTAAAGTCAGAGATAATTTTTCTCTCCCCATAATTATGTATCAGTATTATTAATATTTACAAAGTCACCACATTCATAAATACCCAAGCGCACAGTTGTCAAACTGCAAAAAAAGTAAAACGTTGCAATTTGTTACTCCTAAGCGACTGGATTTTTGACGCACTTATTATACTAATACCACAGAAATAATTTATGCTTGGCATCGTTGCTTTATTGTGCATTGAAAGGTATTAAGTTTGTTGACGGAGCTACAAAATGTAAGACTGAGATGGATGTAAAACTTATACTTGATAAAAAAACAGTGCTGACAAGTTATTTTTACCGTAAATACAGGAAGATCCAACGAAAGCTCAGAAAGATTTATGGGTGGATGATGAATTGTCCTGAGAAGAAAACCTATTGTTCAATAACAACTAAAATAGGTATTTCAAATGTACAATGGTCCTCATTTAATCTAGATAACTCACCCAGGGACTTCTACATGAGTTTTTGAGCTAGAATGTTTAATTAAGTTCAACAGTTTAGAAGGTTTTTTTGTTTATTTGTCTGCAATAAAATTTCTAGGGTGTTGGCAGAAAAACAAATCTATGGGGCACTGCATAGCTTTATGAACAGCCAGAAAGTGTCCAAAAAGGCACGTCTGGCTATGCATAGAGGTGTGTTGGTTCCTACACTTATCAGTATGGTAGTGAATGTTGGGTTTGGCGGAAGAAGCATGAAAATAAGATTAATGCTGCGGATATGAGTAGTCTGAGAAGTATAGCCGGAGTGACTCGGTTGGATAAAGTAAAGAATAGTGAGATAAGAGAACGCTGTGGTGTAAAAGAAGATGTGGTTACAAAGATAGATAAAGGAATGGAAAGAATGGATGAAGGAAGATTGACGAAACAAATTTATAAAGCGAGTGTGAATGGACCGAAGTCGGTAGAGGTAGACCTCGGAGAACATATCTCGATCAGATTAATATTGTTTTGAAGAAAGGCCAGCTGTCAAGAGTACCAACAACCGACGAGCATGTATGAGAGCACTGATGAAAGTAGAGAAAGCAAAAGATGTGTGTAAGAACCGTAGCGGAAGTGGAAGAAAGTGGTCTCTACCTACCCCTACAGGAAAAAGGCGTAAGATGTATGTATTTTTCGCCTTCAGCTGCTGAAAATTTTATAAATAATATTATAAATGCAATACATGCTTATATTCAAAGATACATTAATGACGCTTTTAATACAATAGATATTACATTTTAAGTACAACATATTTTTTATTCTTGTTTTGTTTGATAATTTTATGAATATACTGTAGTAAATTGAAAAATTTCTCAGTTTTAAATTGATTTTTTTTAATTTGATTTTAATTATTTCCAAATTTAAATTGGTTATTCTAAATTTGAATATGATAGACTAATGTCAAATAGACGAGTCCTATTTTGAAAGGGTTTATTCTCATTTTAAAATTGATTAGTCTCATTTAGAAGTTATAAAGGTACAGTATTAAAGCAAAATGTTTCCGAGAATTCTCCCTATTAGTTAGTGTAATTAACTAGACGTATGCACAGGCGACTCCTTTTATCGTTACTAGACGCAAATAAGGTGAAAAGTCGAACATACCCTCTTATCGCAAACACTCCAGTCGCATCCTGTATTATTGCTCGAGATGCTGTTATCCTTGAATCTTTATCAATCTCTTCGTTGCTCTCTAGCTGTCTCTCGTCGTGTCAACGTCGCTTCTCGAGAAATAGATGCTTACGAGAATCCCATCAAATTTTAAATACACGAGAAAATACGGAGTACGTTTTATTCACCACCCTCGAATAAGGGCATCCCAAAGTGTACGTGCCATGGCAACTGTGGTCGCTCAAAAGTTGGGAATTTCGAGTAGTCCGTCAACTGAAACTCAAATACGACCCATCTTGTATTTCTCGTCTCCTGTACTAATTGGTTCAGTTTGGCTATTTCTGTCTTCTTCGTTCAAATGTTTCGCATTCTTACGGTATTTGTTTGACTGCTTATGTTATCACATTTTCTGTTAATGTTGATTTTGTTTAAAGCAATATTTCATAGCGATTTGTGCTTAATATATCGCAATCATTTAGTGAAATCGAAAGGTAGTATAGAAACTGGTTTTTAATCAGATACATGGCTTGTCTGGTCTGGTCCAGGAGGTCTGATAGATAGATTGACTGGTGCTAATATATAGTATGTACATAAAGTAAATCTCACTGGCATAAAGTGCCAGGACAAAGGCAAGCGAAAAGGCTAGTAAGTCTTTCGCCAAGGAAAGCTAAACAGCTTCTCGAGTTGGACAAGAAAGACTTGAAACTGGTGTCGGGACTTCTCACTGGACACTGCCCTCTAAGGTACCACCTGAAAAAGATGGGCAAAACAGAAAGTGATAGTTGCCGCTACTGCGAGAACTTCGCTGAAACTGCAGGACATTTGCTTTGCGAATGCCCAGCGCTTTTCTGCAATTGGCTCAAGTTTCTGAAAGGGGCCTTTCTAAAGCCCTTCGATATCAGAAACTTAGCCCCCAGGAAACTGATAATCTTTACTCGAAGTTTCGGAATCCCGGGCCTTGAGTAGATTAAGGGTTATGCAGAAAAGATCTGATGGGTCGAAGTGCTTGAGAGGCAGCATGGCGTTCACGACCCACCCTACAATCTACATCTATATCTACATGTACATAAAGTAACGTAACTTGCAAAACAACCCGGTAGGAAAAAGATCTGAGGAAAGATCACCAAAAAAATCGAGAGACCTCCTCTTTCGGGGAAGACGTGCTGGCAATGAACAGGCAGTAGCCTACTAACATGTCAAAAGCCATACCAGAGAAAAGAAGAAGAAGAAGAGAAGAATTAAAGATGTCTAAAATCCCTTTTTATCTTTTACACATTGTCCTTCAACATAAAATTACTGAAAAACAATAACCATTCTTAACGATTATTCATTTTCAGCGTCGAAGACAGCAGCTGCATAGAAAAAACATCAATCTGTCCCATTCCTCGGCCCGTTTCATCAGTCAACATGGCTACTTTACTATCCCAATCTTCATTTCCCGTTTGCTTAACCCCTCCACCAAGTCCCTCGATGTTTCAGTTTCCAAACACCTCCAATACTTTGATGACCCAATTCCCTCAAACCAGCCCCTCTTTGTCACAAATACCCCATATCACTCCTGCGATATCACAATTCCCACAACCCAGTCATTCCATGTCCCAGTTTTCCTCGGTGGAGGAGAATACAGTTCAATATACTACCAATTCACCGCTAAAACTTTCAGGTGTGTTCTTTGTCGAAAATATCCCACGAACTGGTTATTAACAACCTCATTTCTAGGTGTGTACATTCAACATGGTCAGCAGATAGTGCAGCTGGATTCACCACCGATTCCGTTACAAGGTGAAGAGGTCGAAGTGGTGTCTGCTACCCTGAAGAGGGCCATCTCGTGTGATAGTGTGTGCTCGGACACATCGGTCGCACTCGGGGATTTGGAAACACTGAACGTAACTGGATATTTATGTATAGGCCTAGAATACGACAGGTAGGCACTCTCTAATGTTTCCAAGTTGTTTCATTACACTATTTGGCTTCCACGAGCAACAACTATTATGTGATAGCAGTTAGTCTGTTTCTTCTGATGATTTAAAAAAGATCCGCCAGAGGCAGCACAAATATTTTATTTTTTTTATTTATAAATTTTGATCAGGATATTTTGCAAAAAAAAATAATTTGCGTGTAAATTTTAAATGTATTTATGTATTTTTTTATGTTTCAGCCGCTGCCGATACAAACACGTACTAATAAATTGTACCTATATAGAAAATTAATTGGTTTTAAATTAATTATATGTATAAAGCAACAGAAGTAGCTTGGCGGGCGACTAGCCTCTAAAATAACAAATAGCAACAACCACTAGTGACGAAAGTTTATATTTTCATCATTTCTCGCCCTCGTATGTAATGTTTTGACGACTTTAAATTATTTATAAACAAAGACAGGAATCATTTTTATAATAAAATGCTTTTTTTACTTTTGTTTGATTAAAAAGCAAAATGAAATTTTAAAAATACCGTGAAATTTAAAAATTTTTTAGACTTGTCAGTTTGCACTGAAAGCATTGTAAGTTTTTTAAGTTATCGTGATTTCTGATTTGAAAAGTGATTTAGATTTTTTAAATACACCACCAGAAATAGAAAATCAAAGTGGGGAAACCTTCTTGGATTTATTACCAGTAAAATTTAAAAAGATATATGAAGAAATATATGCAAAATTCATAGATTGGAGAGTTGACACTGTGCTGCTTGCGTATTTTGGATGGTCGCCAAAAAAATTTTAGTCATCGACGCTATGGTATATGTATTCGATGTTAAAAACCATTTTATTGATTAAAAATAATATCGATATCAGTGTGTATTCCAAGTTACGTTCTTTTTTTAAACAAAAATCTGATGGTTTTAAAAGTCGTAGGGGTAGGCGGTCTCTGCCTACCTCCGCTACGGTTCTTACACACATCTTTTGCTCCCTCTTTTTTTATCTGTGCTCTCATACATGCTTGTCAGTTGTTGGTACTCTTGACCTGGCCTTTCTTCATCCATCCTCTCTACGTGTCCAAACCATCTAAGCATTCCTTTATCTATCTTTGTAACCACAACTTCTTTTATACCACAGCGTTCTCTTATCTCACTATTTTTCACTTTATGCAACCAAGTCACTCCGGCTATACTTCCCAGACTGCTCATCTCCGCAGCATTAATCCTAATTTTATGCTTTTTCTGCCAAACCCAACATTCACAGACGTGCCTTTTTTGACAATTTCTGACTGTTCATAACGCTATGCAGTGGCCTATTCATTTATTTTTCTGCCAACACCCTTTGCTCAATGTCACTCTCCATCTCTCGTAAATTTTGAACCCAAGTATACAAACTCATTTACTTGTAACTGTGGCCATGACCTTGTTGGCTGACAGACTCTGTTTCGCCTTCTTTGGTCCACGTTCACCCCGAACAACCCACTGTTGACGATTGTTCCTTGGTCTCTGGCGTGTTGTGATGGATCCATGTTTCATCCACAGTAACAAAACGGCGCAAAAATTCGTCCGGATTACGGCTGAACATCACTAAACACTCTTTTGAAGTGGTCACACGATTGCGCTTATGGTCGAGTGTGAGCAATCGCGGCACCCATCTAGCAGAGAGTTTTTTCATGTCCAAATATTCGTGTAAAATATGATGTACCCGTTCAGTTGAGATACACCTACAGCATGAGCCAACTCACGCACTTTCATTCTCCGATCATCCAATATCATTTCATGGATTTTATCGACGATTTCCGGCGTGATCACTTCTTTTGGGCGACCTGGACGTTCGGCGTCACTAGTGCTGGTACGACCATAACGGAACTCTGTAAACCACTTCTTAACCATTGAAATTGATGGTGCCGAGTCCCCGTAGTATTTATCAAGTCTTTTCTTATTTTCAGTGATGGATTTTTTACGTAAAAAGTAATGCTTTATCAGCACACGAAATTAACTTTTTTCCATTTTCGTAAAAATTCACGAGGTTGTCTGCTTTAAACTATCAAACACCAACTGCACGACGTAGCTTGCTCAAAATTAGAAAGCTGCCCACTGATAGATTATAGTTGACGGCGGCAGCACTGTTGCATTTGGAGTAACTGCGCGGGAAATTCAAAAAGTCACTACTTATCAAACTGCCCTCGTATATATAAACTTCCGTCCACTAAATATGGACAAAAGAAATTTAAGATTCTTTTTTAACTACCAGTACGGAAAGTGTACTAGATAGGACGTGGGAACAAGGAATTTATTAAATTCCCTATGCAAATAGGCCAATATTTAAGCTTTCCTGATCCCCAAAAATATACTGGGCATTCTTTGCGCAGAACTTTCGCAACGCTTTTATTAGATACAGGAGGTGATTTACTTTAATTGTATAAGCATAAAGACTGGAAATCTATTAACGTTGCGGAGAAATATGTTGTTCAATTAACAGCAAAAATTAAATACAAACCAAAATTTTACAATCCATACAAAATACAACGCTCTCCGATTACGGCGCATCTTCATCCGGAGTAACATCAGTTCACAACAAAATAGATGTGGCAATACATAAAAATCTTGATTGTAATACTCCTTTTATTTTAAATAATTGCGCGAATGTAGCAATTTATCTATATTTAAATCATAAGTGATGTTTAAAGAAATTCTGTAATTTTTAATTTAAAGCAAAATTTTTGTTCATTGTTCTTTTTTAGTATATTATTATGATATAAACAGGGTTGTAGAAAAAGTATAGTGTTTCACACGTCGAGAAGACATTTTTTGAAGCTCGTGAACATTACCAGCCTCGGCTGTTCTAGCTTCCAAAAATGTTACTTCCGTCATTCGTAAAACAATATACTGTTCTTAATATTTTTTAATCACTCTGGTGGATCTTTTTTAAATCATCAGAGGAAACTAGCAACTAGCCACTAGCGATCTGCTGTATGGCATATTTCACGAATAAACGGTGGTAACGGATTATCGTTAGAAACTCATAACCAGTATTTATCTGTACATTTAAGAAGTACGAAAGTAAATTCCCCTAATGATTTTGAACAAATTTCTTAGGTAGCGAATTTTATTTTATAAGGACCTCTTCTTGTTTGAAAATTAAGGGTCAATATTTTTATTTGTTAACACGGTTAATTTTGCAACCAAATCTGTTCTTAATGACTTTATTTATTGTACATAATAGTAGAGGTAGGTAAGTAATCCAAACAGATTTCACTAATTAACTAAGCTATTAAGCTTTAATTTGGCTTGTTGATTCATTTTTGTTAGATTTTTAGAAAAGTATTTAGTAATCCTCGGTTATCATTGTAGTGGGTATTGACATTTAAATTGTATAGTACCGATTGTAATGTCAAGTAGTGTATGTATACCTAATATACCGCGAAATGCCACGGAAAAGGACGATGAATGTCCGTTGCTACCAGTTTTATCCATACGTAAGCGTATGTGTTATGCGATGGGTATTGGTGAAACAAAATTAACCTCAGTTTTAAAAAGTGTAAAAGATGGAAATAGTGAACAAAAAGTTGGAAAATATAAACCCTGCCGACATCCAAAGACTGTTGACTTTCCCGAAGCATACAAATTTGAAATTCGCAACATTGTGTACAATATGCGTAAAAAAACATGTCTCTTTAGATTTAATATTGGTAAAAGTAAAAAAAAAATATATATTTAAAATTTCTAGAACGAGTCTTTGGAGATTTCTTAAACATATGGGATTTAAGTTTAAAAATGAAGACGACCGTAAGGCTTTGTATGAAAAAGCTAGAGTCGTGCACAAAAGAATTAAATTTTTAAAAAAATTATACTCACTGTAAACAAAAAAGCTCTTCATTTGTTTATCTGGACGAAAGTTGGATTTTTGCTAAAGGTGGAACAAAAAGAATTTGGCAGGATGAACATAAAGTATATAAAACACACCGACGCATGGAGGTGGAAAGCATGGTTTTGTTGATGGGGCAGATCTTTTATTTTTGTCAAAATCAAAATTGGCCGATTATCATGACAATATGAATACAGAGATGTTTGTAAAATGGTTAAAAAAAAAAACCATCGGTACATGAACCATCTGTCATTATATTAGATAATGCTCCATACCGTTTGAAAATTTTAAATAAGCAACCAACAAACTTATGGACGGTACAAAAAATAAAAGAATGGTTAACGAACGAAAATATTTCATTTCCACAGTACCTATTGCTTCAAGCCGGAATTATTATCGATAGCTAAAAGGCACAAAAGAGAAAACATTTACAAAGTGGATCAAATTATACTCAGTTATGAACATCGTGTTTTAAGACTTCCGCCTTATCATTGCCAATTTAATCCCAAAATGTGAAAATTTAATATAGAAATGGTGGGTTCGTGGAAATTGCATCGAAGCAGTTAATCCTGTTATCATTTACAATCCGAATGAGGATAGCGACGACAGTTATTAAGATTATGATGACTATAAATCTGATGCTTGATAATACCGTAAGTACTACATGATTAAATATATTTATTAAATTTGTACCGATAATTAGTTTTTGTTGCATTCCCTTTTAACATAATTAAATATGTGCCTATTTCTAACCAAAAAACTCATCGAGAGCTACATCAATGATTTCTGTTCACAATTAAGCTAAATATAAAAATAAAACCTCTCAACAAGAGCATAATAATAAACAAAAAATTTTCGGGTTTAAATCTTAGGGGAATTTACTAATGTACCTCTCAACACAGTGCGCCCGTTAAGTCGATGCCTTAATGACTAATCCGATACCGTCGTATATTGGTGAAATGGGCGATAGCTGTCTTTCTTCAGAATAGTAGCAGGTCGCCGATCGGCAACTGCTGCAGTTGCTCGGGTTCAAGAAAAATTAAACCCAGCAAAGTCAGAATTCAAACGTACAACTAAGTAAAATTATTTTTCAGCGAATGTTGGGATTTAGTAGTTAATGTATTGGAAGCAAAGGAGCTAAAAGGAGTAGTAAAAAAAGACGACAATCTTGACACTTACGTGAGAGTGTCACTTCTACCAGACAAAGAAGCAACAATCCAGACCAAAGTGTATAGAAGTTCGGGAAGTCCAAGTTACAAAGAGAGATTCCTCTTTTCCATGAATCCTAGGTATGTTACGCATTTTTTTCGTTTTTAATAACCTTTAATGTGTTATTAACAGCACCAAACAATTTTTCTATCGATTTTACAATCTCGCCCATTGTAGACTGATGATGATTTTTAATTGTCGAAACGTTGTGATGTTTTTTAGATGTTGCATTTTGTTTTCGTTTGTTGCAGGGAACAATCTCAACGCGTGCTGTATTTTAACGTATACTCCACAGACTTTTTGTCACACACTTTAATAGGCGACGGGGAAATACGATTGTCAGATGTCAGTTTGCGACAACCTGTAACGACGTGGGTCACTTTGACAGATACAGGACAAGTAAGAAAGACTATAAATGTAATTTTTTATTTTTACACTAGATATAATTTTTTTCTAACTCTTTGGAACCGATAATATGAACCACAAATTTCTTTTCCTATGAAAAATAAAACTGTTTTTGACTAAACATTGTTTAGTTTTTTAATTTCATTTCTTTATCTAATAACACATTTGAATATAAACATCAAGAGGGAGCATATTGTCAGATATGTTGACCGAAATGGAGGTTACATATGGATAACTACTACTTCCGTTTTGGCAGAGGCGTAATTTTGGAATCATAGATGATCAAGCCATTTACGTCACGGATATCGTAATGTCATATTCTCTTCGTCTCTTTTAAAAATAATTCTGGTTTAGTTGCTCGAAATCAATATTCCAGTTTTTTAAATGTAAAATAAATGATTGCAAAAATTAAAACTATTGATTTAATGACTGCGTACATTTGCTATTTATCAATATATACCTATATATATATATATAAATTTTGTTTAAGTTGTAAAATTCTACGAGCTATCTGATTGTGAGTCATGAAGAGGGTAACATCCCAGTTCATCCTCTGATGAAATGTCACTTTCTTCATATTAGACACCTCCTCGAACTTTTGCCTTGTCACTGCTTCAGTTTTAGCCAAATTAAAAGTGATGTTGTGAGCTGTTACCCAATTCTTTATTAATGCCCATATTTTCTCTATGAGGTTTAGTTTTGTATGATCATCCGATCCAAAAAATTTCAAATACCATTAAAGCATATGAATTAAGACCTGTGAATACACCACTTCCAATGGAAAAAGCTTTAGAATTGAAAGTGTGTTTGAAATAAGCTTTTGAAACCATTTACCAAAGAATTATGTTGGCTAAATTATCTTAATATAGTATTCGTTGCATTGTTTATTGTTGGATTGACGACTACCTCTCGGATCGTAAACAAAGAGTACGTTTTAATAATTGCCTATTATCTGAAATCAGTAATGATATAGGTGTTCCCCAAAGAAGTGTCTTAGGTCCACTACTGTTTATTCTGATACAATCCGGCCCTGTTTATTTGTCGGCGCCAGAGAGTCGACCACAATTAGGGTGCATATTAATGAGCGTTTTGTCGGCCTCGGCCTCCGTCTGGTAAACTCTCGAACACCTCGTCTAACGGGTTCGAGAAGGATTGTTTCGGACTCTCGAGAAAAAGGTCGATTACTCTGACATAGACAATGTCGACCACAATTCACTCCTCACCACTCTGTCATAGGCCTTTTCCAAGTCTATAAAAGCGCAATAGACCTTCTCCCTTCTAGCCAAGAATTTTTTGACTATACCTCGTAATGAATAGTCCTGATCCATACATCTCCTTCCTCTCCTAAATCCTGCTTGCACATCCCATATCATCTTCTCAGTTTCATTCGTTATTTTTTAAATCAATATCTTTGCACACAGTTTTCCGACTATGCTGAGTAAACTAATACCTCGGTAGTTCTTACAGTCGTGCTGCGAACTTTTTTTCTTGTAAAGCGGCACGATAACGGCCTTGCACCAGTCGTCTGGTACGCTACCACTCCTCCAACAAAGGTTAAAAAGGCGGTACAGCAGACTAGCTATCACGTTTTGTTTAGCCTTCAGCATTTCAACTGTTATCCTGTCGTACCCAGCAGCTTTGCCCAATTTCATACTGTTCATGCTGTGAAATTATTAATTGTAAGTGAATTATTGAAACGGACACCGGCACACCCTATATTATAGCGGAGTAACGACAAAAATACATTTTTAAAAGAAACATCAAGAAGACAAATAATTTTATCATTATAAATTTTATAAAATAATTTCGTGAAAGATTACAGGGAACATATTTGTTAAAAGGCATTTATCCTGGATACGAGCAGGCTCTTTTGTAGGCGGTTTTATAAAAATATCGACAAAGAAGGTTTGCGAATGCTTATCTCGCCTACGGGATATTTACGTAGGAGGCGAAATTATTGATGTTTTGCCTCGTGCCTTCGGTTGCGTCACTGGAATTTACTATGAAATATACAGGATCTCGCTAATCAGAATACTACATTTTTTTAATAGCTCGCATAATAAAATGAAAGCAAAAATAATCAAAAAAAAACCCGAAAAATTTAAATTCCAATATTTCTAAATACCCTTTTGATTGCTGCACTAAAAAATGACAGCAAAAATTAACGAAAAATTAAAATTACAATACTTCCTAACTGATTAGCAGAATGTCCAATTTGTGGTACAATAGAACGACATACGGCATCACGGTTATCATGTAGAGCAGTGTTTTTCAACGTGTGGGTCGCGATCTTCTGAGGGGTCGCGAAGCCTCTTTAGGGGAGTCACGAAACTTCTATAGGGTAGTTAAAAAAGGTTGGGAAAGCTACTGCAGTAAAAGAACAAAGTTTAAAAAGATTTATTAAAAAAAATGTTAACTAAAGGACATAATAATTTGTATCAAATAAACAAAAAATACAAATAACTTATGAGAACTCTTAATGTGAAGGTTGCGCTTATTTTTCATTAACCAATTTCTTCCATCGCGGATCCGTTTTTGCTACATTGAGGATTAAATCGCTTATTTTTTATTTAGGCCATTGATAAAAATGTCAACTCGCACAAGTACGAGGTGGCAAATGGAATCAAACACTTCAAAGCCTCTATTGTTAATTTTGAGTATTTTAATTTCCATGTCAAATCGACCAATAGTTGGAATCGACCGCTTTCAATTTGAATGAATTTTGGTCAAAAGTTTTCTTTTATCATGAAACAAAAATTTGCCAAAGGAAAATAACTTAAGTTTTTTTTTGAAAGTTATTCAAAATTCAAAATTTCACAATTTTTCTAATTTCTCTACTTTATGTTTTAAATATCTCGAAAACTGTTATGGATACAGAAATGCGCTTGCGGATACTTGAGGCTATAGAAAAAAAAATATTTTTGAAAAAAAATTTGGAAAACGAAAAACTTGTAGAATTTTGAATTTCTGAAAATCGTCAAAATCGAATTTCGACACGAAATTTTGGGCTTAAATTTTTTACTAGAACACCTTTAAATATTATTAAGAGATCCTGAAATTTTCGGAGAGGTGTTTTTTTTTTGTTTTAAAATTATGAATTTTGATTTTTGGCAAAAAAAAATTTTCAATCCTGAGTCCAGTATAGTTAACAAAACATAAAGGAGTATAGTTAACAAAACATGAAGTTTTGTCATTTTGAGTAAGAGAAAGTTCATTACATGACATAAAAACGTAAAAAGAAAAACATTTTAAATTCAAACTCTCATTTATTTGGTATAGCGTTTCAAGTTTAAACTTATTTTACTCTTTATTTGTAAGTCATTTTTTTTAACTTCCTTTATTGGTTCTTTTCCTTAATTAGAAAAAGGTTAGAGTGATATTAATTTTTAATTTAAAATTCAACGTTCATAAAATACCAATATTTATAATGACTATGACCAGGGACTTTGTATGGAAAGGGTAAAACAGTTGATGCTCGTGCAATACTCCCCACTATAACAAGTTCCTGGCTCTAATAATGACCTTTTTTACCTGGTTTTAATTGCTGGTTTATCCACAAACTCGTAAATATCAAAAACGCAGTATTCTTCGATATCTCTTGCATTGAGAAGTAATGATACAGTTCTTCTTTCAACTTTTCCAACACCATTTTCATACGAGGTATAAATTTCTTGATGTTTATCTCACATCCGACTTCTTCAATAAAAGACTGTGTCGAAGAAAATGAATTGAAGTGGTTTTGATTTAGAGGCGATGACTACAAGTCAATTTTGTTTGTGAAGCCATGGATTTTGTCTTTAGCAGTGATGACATTTTCATCCCGCCCTTGAAGACTTTTATTCAAGATATTTAAATGCTCAGAAAGAAAAGTCAATTTCAAAATGAATTCCGGGTCAATAATAAATTTGGAGTATTCTGACTTGGCCTGCTGCAAATACATTAAAAGTTCAGCGCGAAGTTCCAAAACTCTGGCTAGTTCTTTGCCTCTTGACAACCACCTAACTTCTGTATGATATGAACAAGTTGTGTCTGCAACGTTTTTCCTTTAATAGAATTTACAATTTTTCTAATAACAACCCAACCGTGTTATTTGTCAGAGTCCGAGTGTTCATCACAACTATGGAGCATATTAATGAAGCGCTTTGTCGGCCTCCGTCTAATAAAATAGTGTTAAAGTTTAGTTCCTGAAAAAATCAGGTGGCACTCTTAATTTTTAGAACACGCTACACAAATTTTTACAACAATCCACCTGGCTGGCATTATTTTAAAATTAAGTTCCTCAATAATTCTCTAGATGTCACTGTTTATTTTTAAAACGCATATGGTGGTGTATAAAGATATTCTATGATAATAAATCGGATGTCAAGAAGAAAAGTTATCCTCATTTAAAGATACGCGGACCAGTTTTAAATTAACTTTTATGGATTGATACTATCGTTTCCTTTTTTTTTTCTTTTCAGAAAGGAACCGAATGCGGTGAATTAATGTTTTCCCTAAGTTACCTCCCGACAGCCGAAAGATTAACTGTGGTGGTGGTAAAAGCACGAAACTTGAAATTTTCCGGTGAAACCTCAGGGGAAGCATTCGTGAAGGTATTTTTTTTTTGTACAAATTAAATGTTTGAATCGGCGAGTTGAATGATATTTATAGCGGTTAATGTTCCATATCCTTCGTTTGTTTTGCAGGTATATTTAATGCAACAGAATAAGAAAATCAATAAAAAAAAAACTTCGGTGAAGAAAGGAGAAAAATGTCCTATATTCAATGAATCTATGATGTTCAGTGTACCAGCTCACACGCTATCGGTAAGCTACCATGCTCTATTTAAAACATTGTTAAGGCTGGTTTATGCGCAACGTAAGTCACGTGATCGTAGATTTTAGAATCGTCCATTAGGTGCCATTTGTGTATAAATAGCCAATACGTATTTATAGCCGTCAAGACGTGTAGTACGATAGTACAATAATTGTTTACACACATCTTTAGCAACGATTCTAAATCCCACGATCGCGTGGCTTTTACAAGTGTTTTGACGATGGGTTATTCCTACAGGAAATTTGCATGTATGTTAATATCTCAAAAACGATTACATTTAGGTATAGACAAGTAAAACTTCTCTTATTTTCCGCCCACAGATATTTGTTAAACAGGTAAAATAGGTTAGGTTAGGTCGCCCCTCCACTGCAACCTTTAGTATGTCTATTGTGGCTCACCCCTAGAGGTTACAATTCTACGCACAATCTAGCCCTTCTCACGAAGTTCATGGTTGTATGGGGTGAGATTTTCTTAAAATCGGTAGGTTTTAGGTTGGCGTAACCAAATATGTTGAACCTTATTCTTCCCAGGCCGGAGCATGAACATAGTATATGTTCAGAAGTTTCGTCTTCCACGCAGCAAAACCGACAGTCTGTTTGTTGGTTCACACCTATCCTTCCAAAGTGGTATCTTAGACGACAGTGTTCTGTAAGCAGTCCCGTTAGAATTCGTAGGTCATTTCTGCTCCATTCTAGGATTTGCTTAGTTGTGTTTCTCGAGGGTCTAGGTGAGAACGCCTTCGAGTGAGTCAACCCTGGTATATCGGACCAGTATGTGAGTATTTTCCTCTCTGCCCAGTCCGAAATGATTGTTTTGGCGGCACTTGTAGTGACTCCAAAAACCGTTTCTGGTTGCAAGGTAAAATGGGTAGTTCCATTAAAAAAAATGAAGATATTTGACATTTTTGAAGTTGCACTTTTCATCACTTTTTTTACAAACCCTATGTACTGTAAAGAAGTTTTTAACAAATCACTTATAACATTTGACTTCTTCTTCTTCTTCTTTTCTCTAGTATATGGGCTGTTAGAGCCTGTTTTTTCATCGTTCCTCTACCTGCGCTCCAATTCCAGGAAAATTGTTACTCCAGCGTTTTCTGGGTCGTCCAATGCTTCGGCGACCTGATGGTGATTTGTCCCTTGTTATTTTCACCAAGATCTGATGACATTTGACTAATATGGTCGTTTCATTCCATCTTTCCATGTAGTATCCAGTCGTTGATACTATCTATCTTACACATTTTCCTGATGTCCTTGCTTTTTTACCTGTTCATTAGAGTCTTTTTCACCATCCTGCGCACCACCTTAATCTCCGCTGTGTCTAAAATTCTTCTAGCTATTGATGTTTCTGGTCTGGTTTCGGCTGCATAAGTCATTATGGGTCTTATGACTGTTTTATAGATACGCGATTTTGCTTCAATACAATTTGACCTTTCTGCTAACCACCACATCAATATATTTTTTTCTGCAGTCACTCAAGAATACCCACTTTTTTGGGTCAACTTCAGACCCCAAAATACGCTAAACGGGAAAATTTTTGCCGCTCCAGACCTTTGTCACAACAATAAACAAACAATGGTCTTTAAATTTTACATTTCCTCCCAATACTTTGAAAAAAATTACATGTTAAAATTTCAATTTACTTGCTTACTTACTACTTAATTGATGAAATGTTCAAAACGTTCACGCACATTCCGAATAATTTCCGGTGTAATTCGACGGCGGCGGCGGCACTCGTCAACGATTCTTTGACGCAAATCTTCCAACGACGCTGGTTGTGTTTTATAGATTTTACTTTTCAGATGTTCCCACAAAAAGAAATCGGGAGGCGATAAATTTGGCGATCGTGGAGGCCATTCAATGCTGCCTACTGACGAACAATCGCCGCATAATGCGGAGGAGCACCGTCCTATTAAAAATAAAAATTATCTTCGGCTTAACGCCTCGGCCAACAATTTACATTGTCGTCCGGAGATATATTGCTTTTACTACTCGTACTAGATACACAATATACTATTTAATCTCAAGCAGTGACGTCACATGTACTTCACCCTTTCTACCCAACATCGCCACTAAGTAGCTCTTTTTTCTAACGTGTCGCTGGCTCATCGAACAAATTTCTTTTCAGACAATCCAATTGCGTCTAACCGTCGCAGAAACGACATCAGACGAACCGTCAAAGGCGACGTCATTAGGACACGTGATCGTAGGTGCTCAAGCCAACGGTAGATCGCTGAGTCATTGGAATCAAATGTTGGCGGCACTAAGGAAGCCCGTCGCCATGTGGCATTCGCTCAGGAAGCATCAATCCGACGACCAGATTAAATACGATACGTAATTCAACAATTTCTATTTCTTCTTATCAAGATATCAACAGATTTTGAGTGGGAATATGTACTACACTATGTAACAAATTTTAATTTATTTCTTGTTCCTGGGTCAAAATTGCGTTCCTTCAATCACTTGTGTCTAAAATAAGTAGAAAATAACTATTTCCCCCCCTGAACTTCTATGCATGGTCAATAAACGAGAAAAACGCGTGGACTGTAATATTTTAGAGAATAATAATTAATAACAATAAAAGAAAATAAGCAATCAGCGTACAACGAGAAATTCATTGGATATAACAATGAGCCACTCACCTGGTTTCTGCTGTGTTGTTAGTATAGTTTTGCTTGAAGTTGAGTATGTCTGTCGAGTAGTTTGTGAATTTTTTTCATGAGATTTTTATCTAATATGTGGTGTTTGGATGCACTAGGCGGTTACAACAAGTTTGTGATGAATCTAGCCTTTTTGTCATGCATTTTAAATGCAAGCTATTGAAACATATAATTTAGAAGCCAGGAACAAAAATTGCGTTACATAGTGTCATCATCTAATATATTTATTTTAATATGTTTCGAATGTAATAGGCCTATAATGTTCAGTTAATTTAAAAAAAATGTTCTGGGTGCTTTTTTTAGTGCTGGACATTTCATTACCTACATCTATTATTATTTTTGGTACCTTTTTATCAACAGTACTTTCATAGTGCAGTCATCTTAGTGGTTTCACCTCGAAATGAAACGAAATAAGCTGAATATTTGTATGAGCCTTTATTTTCCCATTCTAAATGTTGTCTCATGAGGTGAGCGTCCTTAGATATTCAAAGTTAAAGGTCGCGAAATTCAGTTTTTTGAACACATCTCGCTTCCTTCGTCTCAAATTGTATTTGCATTTATTACAAAAGTTGTAGAATATAAAATACAATTTTTTTTTAATCCATTTTTAATACGTTTAACCGTTTTTGAGAAAGAGCGCACAATTTAATATATTATATTTATAAATATTACTTATAAATCAAATAGGTATTTAATATTGCTAACCTTTTTCATATAAATAATGAAGTAATTAAGTGAATTATTTTATACATAAACTCTTGGACAAAATTAACGCACCATTTTAATTAATCTAAATATTTACAATATAAACACTAAATAAAACTAAGTTACGTTGGAATTTTTTTTTTTTTATGAAAATAGTCGCAAAAAGGGTAGACCTATCGTGTGGGCCGCGGACGGCCCGCACTGCGACTATTAGAAGGGGAAGGGATTATAGAAAGGAAATGATTGTGGACACGCTTTTTAAAAAGTTGTAGGTCATAGTTCTCTGGAAAAACTGATTTTGGAAGCTTATTCCATTCCGTAGCAGCCCTGTAAAAGAAGGATTCTTGATGAAGATTGGTACTTGTAGTGTCAAGCTTGAGAGTAAATGTGTGAGACTGAACAGCGTGCCGAGTTCTTCGGCCGAATGTGGCCAATTGTGGTACAAGAATTTTTATTTCTCTGGAGCATCTGCCATGGAAATATCTGTAGAGCAATGACTGGTCTGCAAC
The DNA here is from genome assembly GCA_950111635.1 of Agelastica alni. Classification (NCBI taxonomy): domain Eukaryota; kingdom Metazoa; phylum Arthropoda; class Insecta; order Coleoptera; family Chrysomelidae; genus Agelastica; species Agelastica alni. The sequence goes on along the minus strand of OX467719.1, from coordinate 10,806,167 downwards.
TCTTCTTCTATGTTCTAGAGGGTGAAGGGTATCTGTGAGAGTTGAGCTGTTTATCAAGCGAATGGCTCTTTTTGAATGGAATCTAGAAGACGAAGAGAATGCCTTGGTGCTGAACCCCAAATGTGCGAGCAATACTCCAGTAGAGGTCGGATTTGAGCCTTGTACGTCGTCAACAGTTGATCAGGAGTAAAAAACTTTCTGGCTTTCCACAGAAAACCTACCCTCTGGCTTGCCGACTTTGCGATGTTAGCAACATGGTCATGCCAAGACATATTATTGGACACCGTGACTCCCAAAATCGAGATGGAGGGACCTACAAATAAGTCCAACATGACCACAATTTGCCTTATTATTTCTTTAAAAATTTGTTCTTGCTGGAAATGCATAAATGAGCTAGCATAACTCCAAATTAAACAATTAAAAAAATCAGTAAAACAGGATAAATGCATCCGGGTCAACACTAATACCGTGTAGGCCCTCCTCTACTTCTTATCACTGCATTAATGCGTCGAAGCATGCTTGATATCAAATGTTCAACAAAAGCTTGCGGAATATTCTTTTATTCTTCAATAACGGCCTTTATGAGTTGGTTAGTCTGTCAAAGTCAGAATTAACGGTCACCTGACGGAAGATGTTGAAGTGAAGAAAGGTGTGAGACAGGTATGTATATTGTCTTCACTCCTTTTTAATTTATACTCTGAAAAGTTATTCGGGCAGGCCCTAGAGGACATGGATTTGGGAGTTGTGATAAATGGACAAATTCTCAACAACATAAGATACGCGGATGACACCGTAATACTCGCGCAGTCCATCGATGACCTACAGAGACTTATTAATAGGGTGACTAAAGCTTGCGAAGTATTTGGTTTGAAAATAAACAAGGCAAAACCAAATACATGCTAATAAGCAAAGAAGTTCATAATCAAGTTGCTAGTGTCTACGTCAACGGAACACAATTAGACAGAGTCTCGAGTGTGAGCTACCTTGGTTGCAGGTTAAACGAGGACTGGGGTCCATCAGTTGAAATCAAAATACGTATTGAGTGTGCCCAGGAAACATTTATTCTCATGAAAAAACTTTTTACCAGTCACCATCTATCAATTGCCCTGCGAATGAGGATAATTAGAGCATATGTCTTTCCAGTTCTTTTGTATGGAGTCGAGAGCTGGACACTAACAGAAGCCACGCTCAAACGTCTACAAGCTTTCGAGATGCGGTTGTACAGGAGGATGCTAAGAGTAAGAGTAAGTATGCATAAAGATACAGAAATGGTCAATATTGTAAAACAACGAAAACCCAGAAAAGTATGACATTCTACATCTTATAATACAGGGTAAGATTAATAGTAAGAGATGCCCCGGCAGACGAAGAACTTCCTGGCTCAAAAATCTCAGACAGTGGTTTGATCTCACCACTATGCAACTTTTCCGAGCGGCTACCAACAAAATAATGATTGCAAACATGATAGCCAGAATGATCGCGAACGATCGTTAAACGGTCATTGCACCTAGCAGAAGAAGATAAGTTGGTTGTAATTAGCAACAGGGGGTCTACAACTTTGAATCTTTTTTTGAGATAGTCCCATAGATGCTCTATAGGAATCATGTCCGTATGGCTGAGCGCTCCGCACTCTTCGCGCTCTATTTCAAAAACGGTTAGACGTATAAAAAAATGTTTAAACCAAAATTTGTAGAGAATTTTATACTCTACAGCTTTTATAATAGATGCAAATACGATTTGAGGTAAAGAAAGCGAGATATTTCCAAAACTGATTTTCGCGACTTTTGAACTCAAAATACAACATTTAGATTGCCAAAATGTTTTTTACAAATATTTAGCTCATTCCGCTTCATTCCGAGGTTGACCCCTTTTTTTAGCTTAAGTTACTGGGCTATCACTTTATTTTGAACACCCAGCTTAGTGTGCCCCCTGATTAAATTGATAATAATAATATTAACGTTTTTATTGTTCATTAACTCTCGCTTCACTAAAAAGACGCCCAATTAATTGTTGTTAATTATAGTAAACCCTTTTATATACAAAAATTGGAAGTAAATCACCGAAATTTTAAATGTTGTGATATATTAAACTTCCAAAGTTAGAGGGAGTCAAATTGATAATATTTTTAAATTAAACAAATATTTATATATAACTTTATTTGTTATTAATTTATTACACATATATTTTGTATATATTTTTCAAGTTGGTGTTTCTTTTTACATAATAAGAACATTCCTAATCATCTTTAATGTAATTTTTAAATAATTAAATATTTTTTGGTTTTTACTTTTATTTTCAGATATTATTGTACATTAAAATTTAATAATTTAATTTTATCAGTGGTGCTTTTATCAGCTTCACTATCACACGCCACAAAATATTTTGCTGCCCCTGACTTTGTAGTTATGCATAAAATTGACACAGCAACTGAAGAATTACGTATGTTGGTGACCAAGAATAGATTTTTCTTAAAATTTTTTGTTTAAAATGGTTTTATTAAACAAAACAGTTTACTTAATACAATGAGCTGGGAAAATTTTGCAAAATAATTTCCACCACAGGCAATAAATAAATTTCTTCATCCTCCAAATCCAATCTTTAAACCACATTTGCCACGTCTCGCTAGAGAGTATGGCACACTCGTTGTCCCAAGCCCTCAAAAGGTTCTCATCACTGAAAACCCGTTTCCCTTTCAGCTTTATTTTCACATGGGGAAACAGTGCAAAGTTGCAGGGTGCAAGGTCTGGACTATAAGGGGGGGTACTGAAGCAGTTTCAGTCCTGCAGTGGTCAAATATTCGGTGCAGGTTTTCGCGCGGTGAGCTGGAACTTTTTGTCATGATGAAAGAACCAGGTGTCCATTCTTGAATTTGGTTGAAAGTTCCTTAGAACAGGGCATATTATTCCTTGGCGACGCTATTAAAATAAAAAATAATTTCAAGAGAAGCGAAGAGTGAGACATGGACCCAGAATAAACGTGAGGCTACTAGATTGATGGTACTAAAACGGAAAATCCTGAGATGAAGAAGAAGACAGAATTAATAACTATATACACTCTATGGAAACAAGAATATAGTGCGCCACATCAAGGCCAATCGCATAAGATGGGCAGGACATGCCTTAAGATCACACGATGAAAGACTCCTCAATACTGCCTTTTGGGAATGGTCTGAAGGTAGGAGATCGGTTGGCCGTCCAAGAAAAAGGTGGAAAGACGCAGTAACAAGTGACCTACACAAACTGGAAGTACAACAATGGGAGACGACAAGAATGGTAAACGCGGCTAAGACTCACCAAGAATTGTAGAGCCATTAAAGAAGAAGACGTGAATATAGTCGAACAATATGGACAATCATCACCCAGTGCAAGAGTCATTTCTTGTAAGCACTGGTCTATATTTAAACCACGAAGTTTTACCGCAAAACCACCCGAATATCATTTCGTGGCCAAGATGCCTTTAAAATACCCATGCTGACAAACAACTGAGCCCACCGGTTTGGCGCGGCGGATAGTGTGCAAGTATGAACACGTCTCAACATGCACCGAACTTCTGCGCCACGTGGTTGCGTCATATTGCAAAACTCTCCCAGTTCCCTAGATATTGTGTGATTAAATATTAAAACTTGCATAATTTTTTTTTGATAAAAAAATATCTGTTAGTTGCTTATAAACGGATAGCCATCATCTTTGGTATTGCTTAATAACGTAATTCTTTAGTAATGACTGTATAAACAAGTATAAAATCATACTTTTATATCGTAATAAATAATATCAAGTAGTGTACCTTATTTTCGTGAGTAATAAAATAAAATTATCCCCTAAAACAACCTCAAAGTGTTGACTTCCAATATATGTGATAAGTGAAACAATGTTACTGTTGAAGCTATTGAAATTCTATTGTATATATGGATATGTTTTCCTTTTATCCTCTTACCTGTTAAATGTTCTATCTTTTTGACAATAAACCCTTTTTGTTCAAGTGGCTTGGGGAAAATTTGTTAACAACAGTTAAACGATTGAAACCAACTGTGTGCAATCTTTAATGTTACCGTCACCCGAAGGAGGTTATAAGGAAGACCGAAACTTTTATTTTACCGAATTTAACCAGTCAAACACGTTCCTCGAAAGAATTAAAATAAATCAATGTAATTAATTTAAAATTAGTTTATTTAAATTTCTTTTCAATATTATTATTTTTGTGATATTTTGTTGGGGACACACCGTATTTGCCAACCATTATATAGACTATAGAGGCAGCCTCCATAGGAATCGATTGGTTGTGCCTTGGGCAGTTCATACATATGGGTAATTTGCACCGGAAAGGTACAGGTAAAAAGTTATTGGCCCCTGAATTCCCCATGTTTAGTCGAACAGCAGACGCCTTTACCACTTAGCTATGGAGGGGGAATACATTTGTTTAGGTTCAAACATCCTTCTTCTTCTTATGGGGCCTTCTCTACACGGAGGTTAGCTATCATTATGGCTATTTTTACTTTCGACGCTGCGACTCTAAAAAGCTGAAGGGATGTGCACCCAAACCATATACGTCTTCTTCCCACCGATCTCTTTTCTGCAATCTTTCCCTCCATTATCAGTCGTAGTATACTGTATCTCTCTTCACGCATAATGTAACCGAGATATTCCAGTTTTCTTTAATCAAATTCTCCAATTCTCTTTCTCTTTCTACTCGGCGTAGAACCTCCTCATTGGTAATCTTTTTTATACACGATATTATTAGTACACGCCGGAAGATCCACATTTCAAATGCCTGGAGCTTTTACATTGTGGCTTTGTTGGACGTCCATGATTCTAGTCCATATAAAAGCACTGGGATTACATAACATTTAACCACTCTCAGACGTAGTTGAAGATTTGAGAGTGGGTTAGTGTATAGTTGTTTCAATTAAAAAAAAACATTTCCAGCCTTTTCGATTCTGACTTTGATTTCTTTAGTCTGAGCATGCCTATCGTTGATCCACGTGCCAAGATAATGATATTGCTTTACTCTCTCGACCAACACTGAATTGATATTGATGTTGATATTAGGATGGTTTAATGGGGTTTTAACTTATGACCATCTATTTAATAATAATAACGAAGCTTTTAACAATAAAAGTGCGTATAACTTTGAAATGATGCGTTTCTGGGGCAACCCATGTACTTGTATGAACTCCTTAGACATGTTTTCATAATTTCGATGGGAAAATTTATCCTTTTTATTTTTTGTTCATACTTTTACTTTTGTTAACACATCATCCCCAGTTTTGTTGAGAAATACGTATTTAAATATGTCCAGTTCAAAAGCAGTATTAAAAAAAGAATCCGCTGCAAAAAAATATTTCTCGTGGTCACTGAACACATACTAAAGACCACTTCACCAATATCAATGTAATGTTATCGTTTTCAAAATATCAAATAAATTGTAACAAAAATATATTGGTGAGGTCATAAAATACTTTCTTCTATTGAACCATCCGTACCTTTTTGCTTTATATACGCTGTGATACAATAATAAAGGGCACATCTAATCCCAACAGAGTTATTTTAATATTTTCCCTCCCAAATGCATGCAAACCAGAACTATATTTATTGACTAATTATAAGCAAACATAACGAACATTTTTAATTTTCATTAAAATCCAGTATATGAGTAAGGCTGGGCCCCTACAAGCCAAGCTATAGCTTCACTCTTTAATTTCTTTTTATATTCTGAATTAGAGCGATTGGAATCTGTCAAATTTATCTGTTTTATTAAAACAAAGTACGTCTTTTTACTTTTCCGAACCGAAGGGTAAAAATGGAAAAGTATTGGTTTACCCCCAAAAATCAAAATCGTCAAAACCACGTGCCCTGCACGTTTCATGGCCCCAAGCGTCGAATGGCACCATTTTCATCGTGGCGGTTGTTTCAAATTTTGTCTGTGTGTAGTGCGCGAGTGTGTGTTGGAAAATCTTTTGGGCCCGATATCTTAAAACAGAGAGGCGGTAGGTCACTAAAACTTACAGGGTAGAATATGGGCCGTAACGGTACTGGAAAACCAAAAGAAGATCATAAATACGGAGTAGGTATAATCGTTGACAAAAACACTACCAGATATGTCACTAACTTTATACCAATCTCGGAGAGAATGATGCTACTCCAGATCAATGCAACGCCCGTCCCATTTAATATTGTCCAGATATATGCACCAACTGCAGACAAAGATGATAAGGAAATAGAACGTTTCTATGAACAGCTGTCAGAAGTTTTAAAAAAATTAATAACAGTGATCATGGGGGACTTTAACGCGAAGATCGGTAACGAGAAATCAGGAGATCTCATATGCCCTTTTGGATTAGGAAGTAGAAATGAACGAGAGGAACGAATGAATATTTTCAGTGCCGGAATGAAATACGTTATCCTTAATACATTCTTTAAACTCCCACCAAGGAGACTTTACACGTGGAAATCCCCAAAGGATAGAACAGGCCACATAGTGAGAAATCAAATAGACAAATTGAGAAAAAACCTGTTACCGGATATGAGCTTCATCGACTGAAAGATCCTACAGTGAAAATGGAAATTGAAAAAGACCTCAATGAGAAGCTTAAGAACACAAATGGAAACATAGATCACGGAATAAGAAATATAAACAACATAACAAAGTAACCTAAGTAAAAATATCTAACCATCGAGAAAACACAAAAAAAGAAAGAATGGATGACAGATGAGATTCTCCAATTAATGGAAAAGAGACGTATGCAAAAAAACAGCAATAGTAAGGACGAATACTTTAAAATACACAGATAAATACAAAAGGAGTGTAAAAAAGCAAAAGATGAATGAAATGGAGAAATATGCAGAGAAATGAAAGAACTACAAACCTTTAACCTCTACAAAAAAATAAAAGAACTAACGAAAACAAATAGATGTAACACAACAGGAAAACTAGTAAATTTACAAGGAAACATTATTATTGGAAAGAAAGAGAAAATGAGATTATGGCAAGATTATATACAAGAATTGTTTAGAGACGACAGATCCGATCCGCCAGAAATGGCAGAAAATCTCTCGGGACCCAGCATTCGCTGCCGTATAGAGAAAGCGAAAACAATATTTCTAAAAATGGCATCACTCTTCAAAAACAAAAATTTACAAATGAACACCAAAATAAGGCTTCTTTGATGCTACGTCTTCTGTCTTGCTGTATGGAGTAGAAACATGGACGTTGACAGAGGCTACCACAAAAAAACTACAATCCTTTGAAATGTGGCTGTACCGCAGAATTCTAAAGATTCCATGGACAGATCATGTGACCAACCAATCAGTGCTAACAAAAATGAACAAGAAGTTAGAAGTCATAGATATTGTAAAGACCAGAAAACTAGAATATCTTGATCACATTTTGCGCAACGAACGTCGATACGGAATTCTACAACGGATTACCCAAGGCAAGATATTGGGAAAGAGAGGACCGGATAAAGGACGTATCTCGTGGCTGAAGAATCTAAGAACGTGGTTCTCTACTACCACGACCGCAGCAAACAAGATAATGATAGCCAGAATGATTGCCAACCTTAGAAGCAAAGCTGGGGCGATGAAACTTCCAGGTCGAGTTATTAATAAGCAATTGGTTAGCTTCATTTTTGTTATATTATTGAAATATAATTGGAACTGTATTCAGGTACCTAATAATATATATCGTTGATAATTAATAATTTGTATATTTCATTATTTTTCAATAGTATCCCATCCACCATTATCCAGTCTCGGGCCCCAGGCTTGTGGGGAGACACTCGGGCCCTTCCGACCCTGGAGTAAGGTGCATGTGACGTATCAGCTTAAAAATGGACGAAACAGTGGCGTCATAGTATGAGATTTCTTCTATCTTTAAAAAAGTGGCCTCTGCTACAGGTAACATAAATCCCAATTTTCAACGCTTCAATATTTAGTCTTTAAAAATCACTAATAACACCATAAACCTAAATACTAGTGACGTACTGTGACGTCACTGCCCAGTAAACCAGAATCGGAATGGAATAAACGCGGGGATCTGCGACTTCGCAATGTGGATACAAAACATATGCACCAGTAATTACTGGCGAGTGCTTAATGTCCGCAAGCGCGCACATCGCCAGTAATTACCCAGGAAGTCGCAAAGTGTATGTTTTAATGGTTCCATAGACAGCCACAAAGCAATTTCACAAAGTAGCAGTTTTTTGAATGATTATAAATGCACAAATGGAAATTGAGTGCACTTCCTATGGAAGTTAAATTAATGTATAAATTGTAATTACTATATAAACCTTCCATGGGCATTCCTTCTATATGTGCCAAATTGAGCAAATAAATGAAAGTTTTGGATTTTCTATGAAATGAATAAATAAAAACGAAATTTTATGTTTCTTTAACATCCTATTAGAATTCCATAGTAAATGAAATGGTTTTTTATCTGGTATTCCTATAGACTGTACATTTGAAAATTATTAGAAATTATTGCTAGGATATCTATTAAACATTTATGTGGAATGTTTGGGATTCTTGGTTAGGATTAGGAGGTATAATAAAAAAACGTAAAATTAAAAATATTTATTCATATAAAATAACATAAAATATTTCAAAAAAGTAAAATAAAAAACACATTACATACTCACAAATATGAAAATAAAAAAATGACAGTCTTCCAAAGCTGAAATGAAAAATTGGGGTAATAATTACTGTACTCATATTTCTTCATGCATGAAATACATACATACATACAGTCACGACTTTTTCCTTCCACTTGCTACGGTTCTTATACACATCTTTTGCTTCCTTTACTTTCATCAGTGCTCTCATACATGCTCGTCGGTTGTTGGTACTCTTGACCTGGCCTTTCTTCAAAACAATGTTGATCTGATCGAGATATATTCGCCGAGGTCGACCTTTACCGACTTCCGTCCATTCACACTTCCTTCATCCATTCTTTTTACGTGTCCAAACCATCTAAGCATTCTTTTATCTATCTTTGTAACCACATCTTCTTTTACACCACAGCATTTCTTATCTCACTATTCTTTACTTTATTCAACCGAGTCACTCCGGCTATACTTCTCAGACTACTCATCTCCGCAACATTAATCCTATTTTCATGTTTCTTCTGCCAAACCCAACATTCACTACCATACATAAGTGGAGGAACCAACACACCTCTATGCACGTGCCTTTTTTGACATTTTCCCGCTGTTCATAAAGCTATGCAGTGCCCCATTCATTTGTTTTCCTGCCAACACCCTTCACTCAATGTCACTTCATACTTTCCATCTCTCGTAAACTTTGAAACCAAGTACACAAATTCATTTGCTTGTTCCACTCTTTCTCTCTCAATCGAAACTTTACAGTTTGTCATGCTTTCTTCTCTTTCAAAAACCATTACTTTCATTTTGTTTACGTTTATTTTCATCCCTTTGATTTTTAGGGCATCATGCATACATTAACTATCGCCTGCAACTCCTCTTTAGATGACGCTAATATGACTTGATCATCGTCGTAAAAAAGGCATTTGACGATCAAATCATTCATTTTTAATCCATACACACTCTCTTTCAAATCTTTTAAACAATCATCTATGTATTTACCCAATTTCATACTGTTTAACGCTTCCACAATTTCTGTCGTACTAATTTCACTTTCATTACAACTTTCACTCATGTCTCCGAATGGGGCCTGTACTTGTGTATCCTCTTTCTCAAATAAACTTTTGAAGTATTCCTTCCATCCCTTTAACATACTACCATCTTGGTTTCTGATTGTTTCCTGTTGCGAGGTAGTATTTTTACCTCCGGCTGTTCTTATGGACTTCCAGAAGAGATAACCTTCTATCAAATTCATCTTCATCACTCTCCTTCTTTCTTGCCACAACCTCTTTTGATGCCTTTTAACCTTTTATACTCATACATGAAACAGCTGTAAATTTTTTGAAATGCAAATTCAGGGAATAGCTCAGTGCATTGATTATCCTGAAGCCACCATTTAAACACAATGTTTCTCTCTTTTCTATTTGAGCTTCTTGAGGAGAATAGGTAAAGATATAAGAATGTGACGTGTATTCCATCCATTTTTGTCACTGCTTGAACCATCAGATTCTCAACAAAAAAAAAATGAACAGAATATATGTCTCGGACACTTATTGACATGACATAACTTATTTTGTAGACTGATGTCTCTAAAAGAGAGCCCCGAATCAGGCATCACATTATAGAGTTATGTTTAAAATTATGAAACTGCGCGGAAATTGTATGAGTAGTGAACAAGACAAAACCTAGTAAAATGACTGCCGAATTAAAAAACTGGAAAATTATAGAATATGCTGGCTAGTATTCTGAAATGGTTCTTAAAGAGTTAGTTTCTGACCAAAGATAAGTGATTTTTTGTGTTTTTACAAAAATATCATAAATGTTCATAAAATCAGATGTGGAATCATCTGGGACTGAAAGACTCACACTCTCAATTTCCGGAAAAACCATTTTCAATTGAGAATGTTTTTCATTTCAAATTGTGAAATGTTTATTGAATTGTAAATATTATTATTATCATCAGGAAATAAGACAACACATTATTATATGGTGTTATTTTAAGTGCTGAGACTTTTGAAAAATGAAACAAACTACAAAATATGTATACTCATACTTACTCAGTCATTTGTTTGTTTTTGTAGCCTCTCCCTTCTCTGCCTGGCATGTCTTAACCAATCTTTGACATGCATTTCAAATTCTTTTTTGGAGATTAGGAACTGGCGTATTATGGCACCTTGAAAATAGAAATACACATCTGTCAAACTTACAGATTTAACTCTCTTACAGGTGAACCAGTATTCTATTCATTTATTGGTGTTATAATGGTGATTTGTTGTGGAGGAAAAAAAAATGTTGACATGAATATGTAGTTTTTTTACCTCTCATAAATCTGTATGGTTTTCAATAATTATGATAACTTTCCTACACTCAACTTCAATGAGTGAATCTCAAAAAAAAACAAAAATAGAAGAATATTCCCTTGGCAGGATTTCAACCTTTTCTAGGATGCACTTGAGAACAAAATGCCGCCATTTACATGGAAATTAACCTCATTCAATATGGGGGACTTACTAATTCATCATGAGCTAAAAGATTCCCAATTATGAACAAAAGAAAAAGAAATAATTTGAAACTACTTACAGCAGTTACTTTGAAAAAAATCTAAATCATACTGGTCTGAATTGTATTTTTTATTGGGTGAACATTTTCTTCTTCACTAGTGCTAGTGCATATCTGGGCTGCCTTTTGTTTTGCTTCCTGATAGGTTGCTGAAAGCAATATTTTAAACGAATATAAGTCTGTACCAACCAATTTTTTTTTTGAAACATAGTGAGTCACATGAAATGAAACAGAAAAAGTTTTTCCTAAAATATTTTCTCCAATTCTTTTCTGGTGACTGGTTATATGGTTTAATAATATCTTTATTTACCACAATAGCATACAACTTAAATATCAAAGTTTCCAAGTATCGGGATTTGGTTCCTTTCTTCAAGCAATATATATTCCACTGTGGGCTGGGGGCCACCAACATTGTGTGCCATTTTCTACTATAGAGGCCTTAGGAACCTCACTAACAGAAAGGTCTTGCGAAGTTTACTTGTTCACAAATTGTACCACTGCATACATTCTGAAAAATAACTATTGGTCAATAAACATGTTTTACTATTATTCATTATAGATACCAAAGTAGCACAAAACACACTTGTTAGTAGATTCATAGGAATATTAATTATTTAGAAAAATTCTGAAGAAATCCAAGCATGAAAAAATGTAATTATCACCAAATCAAGATGAGAAATTAAAAAAATATATAGTATTCATTAACGTAAAATATCAAAAACTACTATAGAATCTATAAGATTAAGTTTCTACAGTAGTAGAAGATTAACTTTGCTATGAACATTGATCTACACCTGATATATTTATGAATAATTAATTCCACAATACTGAAGGGATACCTTAAATGAATTATTAAATTTACAAAATCGAAGCTGAGCTAAAACAGCAAATAAAATAAAAAATTAAGAACATTTAAGGTAAATGTTGATAGCTGGAATAAGTAGAAAGAATCTCTGCATTTGTTATCACGGCTTAGATTGGCATAATCTATATACCTTAACCTAATATTAATTACTATTTTCAGTTGTTTTATACTCATTATTATAGGTATCCTACTTTCCACTTTTCATTCAAAGTTGCATATGCATATTATAATTGTGCAATACATAGAAAAGTCCACTTACCTTCGAAATAGAATTCTTGCATTGCTTAAAAATATACAATGATTCTTGTTAGAATTGTTTCAAACAAAACGGAGAGCTAAAATAATACACACTAAACACTAAAAAAGTAATATGACAGATGTCTGCAGTTGTTTTTTGTTTTTCTCGTTGTCCGCTATCGCGAGTGTCGCTGTACCGGGGTCGGACTGAGCGACACTAGCAGAGTGTCACTAATTAGAAATTATTAAAATGTTGAATATGGGTCTTCTTGAAAAAGTCGCACGATCATAATCCATTAAACTTCTTGTGTAATATGTCATTGGAAATTCAATAAATATCACCAACTGAACGTTCATATTAAATATTCATAGGTGCATATCATGATAGTAACATTATGCAATTCATTAGCACTTCTCTAGAGCGCGTTAATTTGAAATTATTTCGAACTCTTCTTTGCTAAATCGCAAGGTTAACATTTTGTGCATATGATTGTCCCCAAAGCGAAGTGCTGGTACTTATATGTTACTACGAAATGAAGATTTATAATGAGATATTATATTGCATTCCATGCGACTTAGCTGGTTTACTGGGTGTTTTGGTTTTCTAAGCTTTTTTGGCATTTTGGTGTTATTAGTGATCAATTTTTTGTGACGTCACTATTTCTACCGCTGTCAATCTGAAACGTCACATGCACCCATTACCCATTTACCCTTTCAGGGTAATCATGCAAATTTTACTACACCAATGTTTTTTTCCATTTTCCAAACCACGAGACAGATTTTTCGGTTTGTATGAATTAGCTTTTTATTATAAAAATTACTATTAGACAACTGTATAATTTAAGACGAAATTGCTCACGCCCGCCATTAACCGCCCTGTCAAATCTCTCCACACATCCATTAAATAAGTGACGACATATCTCTCACATACTTTCTCTTATATTGTATTAGGCACTTTCTGCGAACATTTGTCGTTGATTACACCGTTCGACAATTTCGCAGCGGACGATAATTTAATGTTAGTTCTTCACTTTATTTAAAAACTAAACATTTTATGGTAATACATAATTGAAATATTTTGTTACTTTTAATGTAAATTATGTCGGAAAGTCACCAAAATCATATTTTTAAAATAAAAAAAATTTCCCAGCTATTTTTTTCATTTGAAAAAAGTTAATAACTTTCCGACATTTAACTGTAATTATTAAAATTTTCTCCAAAATTTTGCTGCAAAGTAATGTATATTAACTGCATGAGTAGAATAATTAGATTTTTAATGTGGCGGGCATGTCAATATCGTCTTAAGCAATAGGTGTATCTTAGCCCACCCAGATAAAAATAAAATTAGACTTGTAAACTTGCATCATTTTCTATTTGTATTTAAGAATACAAAATATTAAATTATACATACACGCCTTTTTTCTGTAGTGGTAGACAGAGACCACTTTTTTCTACTTGCTACGGTTCTTACACACGTATTTTGCTTCTTCTACTTTTACACGTCGAAATACGTTTGCCTATGTTGACCTCTACTGACAACATATGTCCATTCACACGCCATATAAATCTGTTTCATCAATCTTTTTTTATCCATCCTTTCTACGTGTCCAAACCATCTAAGCATTCCTTTATCTATCTTTGTACCCACATCTTTTTTTCACACCAAAGAGTTTCCTTATCTTACTACTTCACTTTATCCATCAGAGTCACTCCGTCTATACTTCTCAGACTATACATCTCAGCAGCATTGATCTTGTGTATCCTCTTCAAATAAACGTTAAAAGTATTCCTTCCATCTCTTCAGAACGAACGCATTCCTCTCCTTTCACCATACTACCATCTTGGTTTCTAATTTTTTCCAGTTGCAAAGTCGTATTTTTACATCTGGCTGTTCTTATAGACTTCCAGAAGAATTTAATGTTGTTCTGGAAATCGTCAGATAACCTATTAAATTCATCTTTTTTCATTCTTCTTTCTTGCCACCACCTCTTTTGCCAAACCTCTTATACTTATTTTTTGCCTTGATTACATCCTTAATCTTTGCCTTTTGTGGTCTTTGATTGACTTTTGTAGCCAGCTAATCCAGGCTTTTTTCTTCTCTGACACTGCTTCTTGATCCTCTACACACATTTTCTTCAACTTACAACCTTTCCTTCTTTTACAATCACACTTCAATAGCAACATTCAGGATTCCTTTCTTAAATGGCCTTCTCACATGCTTCATCTAAACTGTCAAATTTCTCATTAATTTAGGAACTCATCTTTTACACCTTCTTCCAAATTCTCAACTTTTAAATTAACTTTATATAAACTAAGTTTTATTTTCTCATAAACCATCATACAATGTACCAAACACGAAGTAAATATAATCTCTTTATTTAAAGAAACAAAAAAGTACATAACTGTGAAATTGTTTTAATTACAGGAAAAATATTTTTTTTAGTTTTACCAACTGACAATGAAATAAAAAAACAGAGGTTTGCCAAAAAGAATGTAATTGTACAAACCATTTAATAAATATCATTTTTTTGAATATTAGCTGAACTTGAAAATGTTTAATGTCCATACCTAAAAAAATAACCAAGTCACAAAATGAATTAAAATTAAAATAGTTGGTCACAATTAAAACACTTATTATTGTAATTGTAAAACCAATCTAAAGACCATTTTAATTTTAAACTATAAATGTTATTAACTATTTAGATATTTTTAAAAAGTGCACAATAACTTACTTTTGAAACTCCCATTCTCTGTTATCTAAAGGACACACTTGCCTAGTTTTTAGCCATCTTGAAATACAATGAAAATGAAAAGCATGCTGAAAAAAATATCTTTGTTTCAGTCTTTACAAAATACTTCAGCAACTAATACCTAATAATAATTAGAAATAAAAATCTAAACCAATTGCATTACTTACATTACATACTCCCCAAGCTACTGTGCATTCTTCACTGGTAGCAGATGCTTGATTAGCCTGGCACTCTATACACAGATCCATTATATGGTTACGGCAAATAGCACAATTGTCAACGACGATATCTGAAAACATAATAATGAAATTAAAGGTAAGCCTAAATTAAAAACAGCTAGATAACAAATTAACTGTTACTTACCCCATGCCCATAATGCAACAGCATTCCACTAAAACAAAAATATGATTAAGGGCAAATATTTCGTTGCAGTACATTTCAGTAAAGTATTCGTTATACACGAACAAATATTTAAAATATGTTAATGGTACCAGCCATTAAATTTTCACTAATTTTAAAAAAAATTTCTAGGTTATACCTTTTTAACTTCAAAACGTTTTTTTTCGCCTTTTGAACTGCTTGAAGTGGGCAATTCAACTTCTTCAGCATCAACATCCATAGCTGTAGCCATTTCTTATTTCTAAAATATATTTATTTAAAAATAAAATGATGTTAAATTACCAATGACAAATCAAAACTAATTTTTTGTTTGTTTCGAGAGCATGAAGTTAGCAACGCATTATCTTCGTCTAATTTTGTAAAAATGAAAACAAAAAAGAAGCAGAAATTTTGACCATATCAACTACTGACAACTACAACATAAAGTCAAATATGCTGTGCACAAAGTAGTGTAAAATTAAGAAATAGGAATAAGTAATTGGAATTAATACAATTTACCAAAAATAAAGTATAATCATTGTTAGGGGTTCCTTTTTTAATTAAATTTTGAAAAAGTCATCTGATACACTGTGACAGTATGCACTACGTACGTAAATATTAAATAGATATTTGTTTATTTACATTGTTAAATAATATAATCTATAAGAGTCGACTGTTACGATTTTGTAATGAATTCCGATATTGATTCTATTATACTAGCAGAAAAGGAAAATTGGGATGGTGTGATGGAAACGTTCATACAAAATGTAAGATTGCAAATTTATTTTATTTATCAAATTTATTGTTACAATGATTTCATTTCATCTACCTTAGGAGACGATATGTACCTTGTATCCCTATGTACCTATAACATTTTTTTAAGGATTAAATACCACATTTTTAAGTTAATTTCAATCAGTAAATAGATATGATTTTTAATGAAAATCTTTTTTAGTCATTAAAAATATTCAATTTTCCTGAACTAAATGAAGGTCTTAAAAGAAAACGTGTTTGGGCAGCAATATACAACATCACTAAAAACTCTAATGATCCAATTGTAACAAAAAATTGTTTTATAGCAGTGAGAATTTTAAGGTAATATTCATTATATTATTGGTTATAATTAAAATAAATTTCTAATTAAATTGTAGTCGTGAAAAAGATCACCTGGTAGAAATGGTGGATGATGCTTGGATAGATATTTTAAAAGAACATTCAGGTTTAAACAATGGTAAATTTGATTACAGTAAAAGTCAAGTTTTAATTTGTGTAGAAGTACTAAAGTGTTTGTCCAATATTTTATTTAATTCCCCATTACTAGCTAAAAAATCTGTTGAAAATGGGCTGTTAGATGGTTTAGTGCAAAGGATTAAACAAATAAAGTAAGTTTTAAATTAATTTTAAATTTGTCTAAGCTGAGGGGTCATAAAATAAAATACTTTGCTTGTGTTTTAAGTGATTGTAATATAACGGAAGAGATTAAATTTATGGATATAAGGCTCCTTTTCTTAATAACTGCATTGTGCCCTGAAGCTAGGAAGAAAACTAATCATATCATACCAACATTGATCAGTATTTTGGAAGAAATTTTGCATAATGCTGCAGAAAACCAGTCTGAGTTTGATGACTTACCACCTATATTTTTAACAGTAAGTTGGATTATTTGTAATTAATGCTCTTTGATTTTAAAAATAAAACTTGATATATATATATTTGAATAAAATTACAAAATATGGATCATGCCTATTAAAAATGTTGACATTTGTCAAATAATCTTAGTGACAGCTTTATTAAAATTTACTTTTAGATTAGGATTTATGACTAATAAATTAAAAATAGTATGTACTTACAACAATTTAAACAGCAAAATTATTCACATAAACTGGTTATTTAGAAAACAAATATAGCTTAGGATAGCAAAACACTCATACCACTGAACAAAACAACTGAGTGAAAGATATAATTAAAGTGAGATACTATTAATAAACAATTGATATTTATTTTTTTGTTTCTGTTGAGGAATTATTTTTTAGCTTAGGCCAAAGACAATTTCTTATTTTAAAAAAATTAAGAAAAATAAGTTAGCACATGATAATGCTGTCAAAATTATTTTTAATATTGTCCTAGCCTTTGAGTGTAAAACATCAGGAAAGAGCAGTCTCAGATAACACTTAGTGTTAACGGGAATGGAGGGTGCATATGGCCGACTATTGCTTCCGTTTTGACAGAGGCGTAGTTAAATTATAATAAAATGTTGAAAAAATATAAAATGCTACATTTTAGTTAACAATTCCACAGTCAAAAGAAAATTATTATCTGATGTATAATTATAAAAGTTTTATAAGAATAAAATTACTGACGAGAAAATTAATGTCACTGTTCTAAAAGCGTGGGGTGCTTTCATTCCGAAATGCAGAGTTAATTTAAAAATGTCATACAAAGCACCCCACGCTTTTATAACAGTGACATTAATTTTCTCGTCAGTAATTTTATTCTTATGTTAAGAATTATTTTTTAGTTTGACTAACTCTAAAAACGTGTTTTTGTATACTATAATTTATTTTTCGCTTTTTAGTTCGATTTGATTTACTCACCCTTTACACTAATCAAGATAATCGGATATTTTGATCGAATTATTGCATTGCTACGCTAATGCATACTTTGTGATTGGGGGTTTAACCTATAAATTTCTTTTAAATACAATTATTATTTATTTCCAAATATTGAACAATTTTAGCATTAAAAATACTCTTGCATGTGAAATGTTAAACCAGTACTTTTATGTTTTGGTGTCAGGAAACACCCACAAGATGAACAACTAACCATATTTGTCGTTAATGTCTTAGTAAAATAACTATATTTTACCAGCAATTTATTTAGATGTCTATAATGGTTAACTACTTAGTATTTACACCTAAGCATACAATAATGCCTTGTCTTACTAATTGTAATCGTTATTAAAACTTTAAACTGCTAAAATTTATTAAAAATTCACTTTATCGACACACTTATAGAGAAACATTTAAATGAGTCATACATGGAGGGTCATGGAGCCCGTTTCCGTCGCACTTTTAGCATCCTTCCAGAGTATAGCAATGCTCGTTCCCGTTTGTTTTATATTCAAAGGTCGTAGCACATGATTTTTTATAGACCTATTCTTATTTGCATTATTTCTAAAAATTTAATTTTCAGGACACACAAGCTGATTTCAGCTCCGAAGTGTTAAAAGCATTGTTTAATCTAACTGTAAGATTGGAGAAATCAGACGAAGAGCTTTTAGCGATGTGCATACGTCTAGTCAAAGTACTTCGCAGTTATTTACTAATTTCGTCGACTGATTTGAACAAAACGTGGGTGCTACACGACAATGTAATTAATCTTCTTACTAACATGCCCGACGAAAATTTTTCGGAACTAATTCCTCCAATTAATGAAGGCCAAAAGATTTTAAAAAGTGTAGAATTCGATGGGAAAAACATGACGGCAATTTACGAAATTTTGACCTTTTTGAAGGGTAAATTTGAAGACGAACTGGTAAGGATATTTAATTATTTGTTAAATAACACTATTGTGTTGTTACACATTATTAACACCACTTTTTAATACTTACTTTCTTTTTTATTTTAGCACGTTTCCAAACAACACGAAATTTTGTCTCCTGTAGTAACTGCGTTACTTAAAGGAGCTACTACAAACAGAACTATAAGAAAATATTTAAGAGAACAAATACTGCCTCCGTTAAAAGATGTCCACTCGAGGCCCGAACAAGGCAACACACTTAGAAATTATTTGTGCAGGTTGCTTACCACTCCCATCACTCAGTTGAGAGACTTGGTAGCAGAATTGCTTTTTGTACTGTGTAAAAAAAACGGTAAGTGTAGGTGTAGGTCTCCCATTATTTGCTTACAAAAATCACGTTTATGTAAACATTGAGTCAGTAAAATCCTCCTTGTTGTCTTTAAGACTATTTTTATCATTTTCAGTTGTAACCTTACTCTAATCTCACTCATATTATCTTAGAGAGTAGTTACAAGAAATAAGTAATTAAATTTAAATTATTACTGCAATTTCTAATAACCTGTTTGTTTTTATGACCATTATATAAAAACCTTTATAAACTAAACTACGAGATCAAAATAAACCGTTCATATAATCTGGTAAGCTTAATAGCAACAAACTGAAATAAAATGTGTTTCAGTTGGTCGTATGATAAAATACACGGGCTACGGCAACGCTGCCGGTTTGCTTGCCCAAAAAGGTTTATTGGCAGGTGGAAAAAAATCGAACGAATTCGAGTCAGACAGCGAGGATAGCGAAACCGAAGAATACGCCGACCACAAACACGGTATTAATCCAGTGATAGGTTGTTACGAAGAACCCCATCTTAGCGTCACAGCAAACATGTCCGATGAACAGGTAAAATGAAAATGATTTGTTTTTGTAATTTATTTGATTTGTTTCTTGAATGCCATTCGGATTTTAAAGTAAAAGACCTCCATCAGCTGCTGCCCTCTCTCAAAGTACGCGTGTATACTTGGGTTCGAAGTTTACGAGAAACAGAAAGTATGACTGTAATATTGAGCGAAAGGTGTTGGCAGGAAAACGAATGAATGGGGCACTGCGTAGATTTATGAGCAACCAGAACCTGTCAAAAAAGGCACGACTGGTTATTCTTAGAGGAGTGTTGGTACCTACACTTATGTATGGTAGTAAATGTTGGTTTTGTCCTAAGAAGCATGAAAGTAAGATCAATGCTGCAGAGATGAGTAGTCTGAGAAGTATAGCTGAATAAAGTGAGGAATAGTGTGATAAGGAAATGCTGTGTGAAAGATGTATCAAAGATAGATAAGTGAATGCTTGGGTGATTTTGACACGTAGAGAGAATGGATGAAAAAGGTTTGACGAAACATACTCAGCTTCGTCGTCTAGTAATATAATCAGCTTGGTCGTATCACTAACATTCAGCTTCGTCGTAATATATATAATAGTATAATATAATCAACCTAGTTATGGCAGTATTCATGTTCAACTTTGCCAAAATTGTTGCGTGTAAAATCAAATTATCGTTCATTTTTAAGTATCAGTTAAACTCATTTTCGCCATCAACGCGGAGACAGACGAATTTGTCCTGGCTCTTCGTAGTATCAGGAGTTGACGTCAAGGTAAGAGGCTTTCCTGTCACTTTTTCTTTCCTTTCTTTTAGTATGAAGGTATAAGGCAAAAAGACGTCAAAGGTGAGTCCTTTTTATATTAGCTTGACTCGTATATATCTATCTATGTAACGGAATCTTTGGACACGATTAAAAATGGCTGTGATATCCTCCATGAATTCAATTTAAATAAATATCGACGCTTGAACTACTCTCCAACAGATGTCGCTAACGCATATCACCATTTTAAATCCTAGTAATTTTAATACCTCCTCGCGTTTTTTTATACGCTTTATATTAGCTTGACTTGTAATGTTTTCCTGCCAGGATCATCAGGATATTAAAAAAAAACCCGAAATAAAAAATGAAAAATAAATAATAGTTTAAAAAAACTAAGACAACACGCTTTATAAGAATACCGAATTAAAAAAAATCATTTGCAACACATCTTGAATAAAACTAGAGTTATATCGAACAAATAAAAATAATTTTACAATAAAAAGCGTGGGGTGCGCTATACCAATTAATATATTTGATAATAAACAGATATTGGTAAAAGTAAAGTCTCCAAGAAGAAAACTTAAACATCATAAAAGGCACCCTACGCTTTTGATTGCAAAATTATTTTTTAATTATTATTATTTTTTTTAGTTCTGTTTTGTTATAAAGCGTGTTGTCTTAGTTTTTTTAAACTATTATTTATTTTTTGGTAATTATTGTTTTTTCCAAATTGTTTTTGATTTATTTAATTTGTCGTGTTAAATTACTTTGTTAAACAATAAATCTTTACAGTCCGATTTTGTCGAACCATTGATCGAAACAACTATATTGCTAGCCTATATCCAAATTAGATTTATTTTGTTCCTTTAAATAAAAAAATTCCTAAATAATCTGTATTTCTTTTTCGCAAGTGCAATAAATTATGGCCCACCCTGTATGTTAATTTTAAAAAAAAATTGCTGCAAAAACTAGACGCCATCCTTGTGTACCGTTTCAGAAAGAATACGAAGCCATGAAGCTGGTAGAGTTAATGGATAGTCTAATGAAATGTGGCACCATCAAACCGTGTATGATCGGCGATGATGGTAAACCTCAACCCATCGAACACGTTTTGCAACTACAGGAGGGTTTAAAAAATCATAATAACCAGTTTTTGGACGACAACAGCGATTAATTTATTCATTAATGTAAAATTAAGCTTCAAATTAAAAAAATATTGCACCCAAACAGCTAAGTTATAAGAAACTCGTACTATTTTAAATAACATGCAAGATAAAAATATCCACATACTATTTAACATTTAGACATAGGAGATAGTCGATGTGGAAGTGATTTAAAAATCAATCGCATTTATAAATTTCTAGAAGTATATCGTTAAAGGATTATTTTAATCTATGATCAGATTGTAATAATTTTTGCATGGAAATTTTTGTGATTTAGTGTTAAATTAACATCAAATGAGATAAATAAAAACTTATATCCAAATAATCTCGTTTTTTAATATAAAACATTCCAAATGTTCTTTTGTGGAAAACGTTTTGCAAAAATGCGAATTTTTTGCTAAGAAAAATTAAAACAGAAAATTTTTAGTTAATACTAAACAAACCTCTTTCTAAATGTATCCACTGACTCTCAACGACATGATGCATTAACTGTTTTTTTTTTGTAATGGGAAACGTGCATGTCACTTTTCATCTTCACATCGGTTGAAAGAGTGACGTACATTTAACGTCACAGTTTGAGATTCTATCTGTCAAAAAGTGGCCTCGACTACAAGTAACATAAACCCCACTTTTTAACACGCGCATGTGCGTTATTTTTGCAACTGCTGTTTTGTGTTTTGTGACGGAAAAAATCTTACACTTATATTATTGTTAACACAAACAACTCTTGAATATAAAACGAAACCAGAAGTACAGGATGTCTCTTTGAGAAAATGGATAGATGAAAATACACTTCTCGTGGAAAAAATTGGCAAATAAACTGAAAATTAACAAATATAACGTTAACTTAATAAAATTGTAAGTCGCTTGGAAAAATTAGGAATGCACAAAAATGATAAACCAAGTCAAACAAAAAATCTTTTTTAATTGATTTAAACAATGAATCAAATTTGTATTCAGGAATTGTCGAATTTTACAATATATTTACATCTTAATTACATCAAGTGTTCTAAAACATTTTGGATTGACTAAAAATGCAAAAAAAGGTTCCCAGCCTGTAAAGAAATGTTTAAGAACAAGCACTAAAATGTGGTTTATTTAATATATTTAATAACTTATACAATGGTTAAACCGTGTCTTAGAAAATCGCTCTTGGGGGAGACGCCGGTGCAAATGGTTCATCAGGATCTTGTCCTCTATAAATACCATAAGTCCAAGGTTTCAGTTCCCAAGGCATTTGGCTTTCTATGGTGGTTAAATTAACCCCTAAATCTTCCAAAGTGGGAATATCGCTTTTAATGTCATCAGACAAATGTTCCCTTTCAATTTTTTCCCAATGTAAGTGTCCTATAGGCCAGTTCATCGAAAACTTTTCAGTCAGAGTTACCCTCGATCGGAAAAACGGATCCCATTTCATATCATAACGTGTATAACCCCATTCATCATCTTTTCGCATTATTCGGTAAAAGTAATCAACCAACTCTGATAACAAATAACGTTTGGGACTAAAAACATTTTAAATAATAAAAATCAAATGCAACAAAATTAATTTTAGAAAAATACCTACCCAACTGCTTGATAGATTTTCCCGGCAGTATCAGGATCTCTGATGGCATTCATAATTCCAGAAGCTACATCTCCAATGTAAACAGGTTGTTTTTCAGTTTTTTCACCTTTATGCCAGAGAGGAAAATAATTTCCAAATCTTCTCCATGGATGAGCATAATATCTATGAAAACAAAATGAATTATCTGTTATTAATTGCATACAGATGGTTATTAAAATCTTTATTACACAGCTACCTGACAAATCTATCCTCTTGTCCATATATATCAGCTGGTCTAAATATGGTGGCTTTAGGAAACTCTTCTAGGACAGCTTGCTCACCCCTGAATTTACTTCTAAGGAATTTAGAACCTCCTTTCAGTATACCAGCCTTAAAATATTTAAATTGTCTGTACAAAATAACTATTAATATAAATCTTGAATAAAGTAGTGCTCAAATAGTTAAACAGCAATATGTTTTTTTATTTATGTGTAAGGAAAACAGATTCTTAAAAATAGAGAGATTATAAGCCCTTTAAAAATTTGGCATTGTTGTGGTTATTTTTCCTAACCATAACAATAGTCACGATGATGAAACTAAGACGTTTGAACCCCCACTTTGAACTTATTTAATTGTCAGGTGATCCTTTTTTTATTTTCCTAACCTCAGAATTTCTGGTGTTTATTTTGATTAAAAAAATATATCCTTTAATTTTGAAATGGAGGATGTTTTGGAAAATGTTTTAAATAGAGCCAACTCATGAAATAGGAAACAATCACGGATCATATTAACTTCTTGAGGTGTGAACAACAAACCATAAAATATTTTTCTTTTTCTGGAATTTTAAAGTTAAAAAACTATGTTTTGCTTTCCACGCCCTATATATGTATCAAATTTCTCAGCACAATTTTCTCTATAACATACTAAAATTTCAAGGAAATCAGAGATGTGTATAATTACCAATATTATTTTTGAATACTATGCATAAACATGAACTAAAAATGATGTTTGATTTGAAAAGTGCGGTTTTCTTGCTGGCGAGTGTTATAAATAATTATTTTAAAAGAAATTTGAAAGATAACTTTGGACTTTGCAAATTTTACCTGATTGGGTTTTTCATCTGCATTTAATGAAGACAAATGAATAAATCTTTCAACTCCAGCTTTCTTGGATAATTTAGCTAGTCTCCTAGCTCCATCAACATGTACATCATCAAATTTAAAATTCCTGGTCTCCCAGTCTCTTCCCACCAAATTAACAACGACATTTGAGTATTTGATACTCTTTTCAATGGACTCTTCATCTCTTAAATGATATGGATGAAAATATACTTGTCCTAAATCCCCTACTAGTTTTAAACGAAATGGTTCATAGTTGTCTCCTCTGTATGGGATGATCAACTAAAAGGAAGGAATAATTTTTTATTTGTTTATTATGTTTTATGTTACTGAATACCTGGGAACCGCATTTTCCTAGTCTGTTGCAGACATATCTGCCTACAAAACCAGTAGCACCAAATACTGTAGCTACAATACCATTAAAACTGGATCTGCCTCCGGTACCACGTTTTAAACTTGATAAATTATATACGCGATCGTCAGTACTGTAATTATTTGATCGAATATAAGCTACAGCAACTACTCCAGGCCGTTTCTCTAAAAACGAATGTACAGGTTAGGTTATGTAATGATACTTTAAAATTAACGTAAATAGGTACACATATATGTGACAATAATGAATGAATTTTTGTAAAGTTTTGAATTCTTACTAATTAATTTAGAACCAGTTAAAATAACTACAGCCATCCTTTATTTTTTAAATAATCAAAAATTGACATATAGTCATTATTTGACAGTGACACTTTGGGTAAATCGTGTGGTAATCTCGTTTGTCTTTGGTTATAGCTAAGAGAACAAAAAATGATTTTTTTCACGTTTTTTCTGCATTAATAAAAAACTTACTAAAGTCTTTAATGAACAAAGAAAAACATATTATCTTATTAACCTACTCTCAGAAGATTTTTTTGCATAAAAATACACGTTTGGATTAGTATACAATTGCAGCTCTGTCTTTGCAGCCAAAACTCTGTGAAGTTGCAGTTCTAGGGCAAAAGTAAAATACACAAGTGCAAAATTATTTAGTTATTATTTAACATTTTGTGTTAAATTTTTGACTAGCTTGTAAAAGTATGCAACACATCATACACATCAGTAACAAATCTCATTTCCCAAAACCTTTTTGGACTGTAGGTTTTCTAAACTAAAAACAAAAATTGGTTGTCTGTAAAGTCGGTTTACGGACGATAATTTTACGTGATAACGTCATAAGAAAACATTGATGAAAAATTGCATACTAAGGAGTTAATTGAAGATTACAATTTTTTTGTCGCAATTTTTGTAATAAACAATGGAAACCATATTGACTTTTCACTTCACTTTATAAACAGTTCACGTGTTGGTTATTTGCTGCCGCTGTCTCTCTTCTACTCGGACGCATCGGCCGATGGAGTGGAAGAGATATAAATGCGTCACAAGCCCAATGCTTAGGCCGATCGTGCGCTCTTGCTTGCACGCTCGGCTTAGGCGGAACGTGACAATGAGTCATGCTTTTTCGTGCGTGCAGCCGGCGTTCATCGATTTATAAGACGTTATCACGACAAAAAGTTGGTAGCATTAGTTTATCGGCTTACAACTGCGAAAAATGAAAAACTATATATATATATATATATATATATATATATATATATATATATATATATATATATATATATATATATATATATATATATATATATATATATATATAAATTCAGGACTTCCTCTCTTTAAAATGTTAATATTTGTTCGATAATTATTGGTCATATAATCGCTTTGTCTCTTTCTAGAAGCCAATTTGTGATTCGAATGCTTAATCCATCCTCTATGTCAATGACGCAGTCACGGTGGGTAGAGATAAGCCAAGCGACTTACTTTATACCAGTTTTCTTTTTTATTTTTAATTATTTGTGTCAAACATTCAGAAAATTAGTAAAACCACCACTAAAAGTACACTTATAATTAAGAACTGTTAATTCATATTTATCCCGTATGAGGTATGAAATCTGGAATTTGACAATAGGCAAATTTTATGCCCTAACATATGGACAGTAAAACCAAGAAATGGATATCAATATAATCTTGTGCATCGTAGGCGACAAAAAGTAGGATGAAAAACATGAGTCACCTGACCTAGACAGTATTTTAATACCAGATGTATGTAAGACCAAATAAAGAATTTTCAAGGACTATAAATTTCTCTTTAATCTCATTCCGATATATTAATAATCAACGGCAACGATCGATATTTGGACTGAAGTGCAAAAGATCACTCACTCGTTTATTATTAAATCAAAAACAATACGAGGGGTGTAGTGGATACGCTCATACGAGGTGGTTATCTTAGTTTTGCATCTACTCCTACATACTATTGGATCATTGTTTTTCAAAGCATAAGGTCAGATAAAAAATCATTAGGACTGCTAACATTTCAAAATGTTGTAACATATAATACGGGAAACTAGTTTGATTAGGTATATAATAATCTCCAAGAAAAGTGTAAAAATGGTAACACAGAGTCCAGGAATTCAGCAATTATGGGTTTTAATTGCAAAGAATAAAAAAATGTAACATACAATCAACGAAGAGGTAAATTACCAATGAAAGGGACACGTCAAATGTCCACACTTTAACCTGTGTGATTCTTGCGCTGGGGCCATGTTAATTTATTCTGTATACTTCCAATTTTAGTATAAAAAAACACTACAAAAAATCATAAAAAACTCAAAACATTTGCCTTCTTTTTTGAGGTAATGTAATTAAGCGAGAGAGAGAGAAAGAGAGACAGAAAGAACAAAAGAAGAAACGAACATATGCGGAAATTTATGCATATTTGGTAGTATGATTTCGTAAAAAAATATTTTATTAAAACGGGAAGTAACAATAATTAGCAAATTACTTATATATTGTTACTACGTACATATTGTTACGAATTTTAGTTCTTCCGTGAGGCCGGTAATTTAAAACTCTCGAAACAGTAACAAAACAATGTTTATTCCAATACAATAAATTCTACTTTTATTAGTATTTACATTTCTGAAATCATAAACACTTTTAAAACTAATACTTAACTGTTTTCTTCGCGGCCGCTTTCCTTTTCTTATACCTCTAAATCACAATTCTAAACCTTTCTACCTGTTTCTCAAGGGTCCGGGGCTCTTCGCGATACGATGTTCTAGAACTTGCCAGACCCCGTTTGCGGCCGACAAAGGGGTCTAATTAATATGCACCCCTGCTGCGGTCGGTGCTCGGATGCCGGTAAATAACCAGGTCCGTATTGTAGGTTAGGTTAGGTTAGGTATCATGTGAGTGGGGCGTGGTCGCCCCTCCACCGCGACCCTTAGTAGGTCTATTGTGGCTCACCCCTAGAGGTCACAGTTCACCGCACAATCCAGCCCTTCTCACGAAGTTCATGGTTGTATAGGGTGAGATTTTTTTTAAAATCGGTAGGTTCTAGGTTAGTGTATCCAAATATGTTGAACCTTATTCTTCCAGGCCGGGGCATGAACATAGTATATGTTCAGCAGTTTCGTCTTCCACGCAGCAGAACCGACAGTCCGTTTGTTGATTCAGATCTATCTTTATGAGGTGGTATCTTAGACGACAGTGTCCCGTAAGCAGTCCTGTTAGAATACGCAGGTCATTTCTGCTCCATTCTAGGATCTGCTTAGTTGTGTTTCTCGAGGGTTGTAACGGTAAAAACGCCTTCGAGTGGGTTAGCCCTGGTATGTCGGACCAATAAGTGAGTATTTTCCTCTCCGCCCAGTCCGAAATAATTGTTTTGGCGGCACTTGTGGTGACTCCAAAAACCGGTTCTGGTCCAGTGAACGCAGATGCGGCCCCCTGTTTTGCAAGGTTGTCGACTTTTTCGTTTCCTTCCACCCCCTGGTGCCCAGGTACCAACAGTAGGGCCACCTTGTTATTCGCACCAAGGTACTCTAAGGATTCGATGCAATTTCATTCAAGTTTAAAATTTATCTTGTTGGAGCTCAGTGCTTTTAAAGCAGCCTGGCTGTCTGATATTATACTTATTATACATATTATACATTGAAAGACTAACCGTTGAGGGCATGGTAGCAGGAAAAAGACCCCGAGGTAGGTCTCCCACTAAATATACGGACCTCATCACTAACATCACGGGCAAAGTCTAGCCTGCACATTCAGGATGGCAGAGAACAGCGAGGAATGGAGACATATTGTGGAGAGCAACTCTTGAAAGCACGATTCTCGAATACGAGATAGCGACTAAGAAGAAGAAGAGATTAGAAAAGACGCGACTCTAGTTTCTTTTTCAGCAAACTCAGCCTCATATTTTTGAGCACCTTTGCGCACACGTTAGCACTCTCCTCTACAGTCATTTTATTACATTTTTTATCACGCACTTTCTCTAAAAATATTTGCGCGTACTTTTTTCTTAAAGTCAAGCAGAGTTATTCGGCAAACGTTGTGTTTTGTAGACGTTCAATCCCTCTCCGTCGAGTTTAGCCACGTGGCGACCCTTTCACAGTAATTCATTTCTAAAAGTCCATTTTTTTGGTAAATTTTTTTTTGAAATAGGAATGTTATAAGTTATATAAATCTGTTATCTTACAGAGCAATAGAAAATTGTCTTTGTAAACTTGTTTTTATCTAATTCAGGAATCGGGTGGTCAAAAATTTCGATGTACCTATTATAATACCAGTTAACAGAACCTTGATCCGTCATATTTTTAGAGGTGAAACTATCAGATTGCGTAGGAGATTACGTTGAACAAAAAAAAAAAAAGAAGCGATCATAAAGGTAAGGACAAACACGTTATCCTTTCCACGAGTGGCTACACGCATCGTCCAAGTGGGGAAACCGTTCGCGACTTTGGTCCTGCGAACGCCAAATAGCGTCAGTATGCGATTTACTTTTGTAAGAGGTTGTAAATAGTGATATCCATTTAATTTTTTCGGAATACGTCCAATCACAACAATCGTAAGTGACGCTATTTTAATAATTTTTCACTTTTTCTTGCGTAAGTAAAATCTTAAAAAAAAAATTAAATCGCGCTGCTTTGAAAAGAATGCTATTTATTACATTTAAAACAAAAATTGTTACGTTAGATCTGGAGTGTATGGTGGACGGGACTTGTTGGGATCCGGACCGTGTGAAAGATATTTACTTTTTGAAATAAATTAGGAATTTTGAAAAGTTGTAGTTTAAAAAAAGGTCATTTTTTCGTAAAATATTAAAAAAGGAAGGTTAACATTTATAGATTTGCTTTAAACTATCGTTATTTTTGTAAATATTTTTACCACTGTCAGTGTAAAAAAACAAATATATTTTAGGCAGTGCCGTACACAGTAAGATAATATGATCATAATCCAGAGGGTTTTTTCAAAGCATTCCGAAACTAACATTTCTTTCAAAAATTATATTTGAAATCTAACGTAGGTATCCAAAATCAACAATATTTAACATTAAATTATTATCGTTTATAGAATGATTGAGTAAACTAAAAATAAAAATATAACAAAGTTAGTTCGATTGTAAGACGGAAAAGGTAACGGAATGTAGAAGTAGGTCAGTTGACTTTAAGTGGTAATGCATATTCCCACGTAATGTGTAGTTTTACCCTTTACTAAATTACCTTGTTTACGTCAGCGGCTGCCAACCAATTTCTACCCGCGTCAGTGTTGTTTTTTTCTGTAAAATATAGGAATACTTTCATGCCCCCATTAAACCGACTTTCGATTCTACGAACAAACATATTTTAGAGCTAATTCGTATGCATACTTTTGCCCATTGGCGGCGCCACACGATTATAAAAACGCGCACCTCGTTTTATTACAAAACCAGTTTTTTTTTAACTACAAACTAGATCGAAGTGTCGCAAGAATGCATTTATAACACATTTTTTTTACCATTTTATGCACGAATACTAAATTATTTATAGGAATTATTGTGGCATGCAAACAACATACGTGGGTGTTTCAGGCATACTTCACCCAACCGACCATGAACATTTAATAAATATTCTGCACCATTAAATGAAACATATGTTGACCAACAGGTACAATTTTAATTATGAGAGTTGTTTTCATTCTGATTACTACAGAGGGATTACGATCTTTTGTTGCAAAAAACTGGAAGAGCAGACCCATTGAATTTTTAGATCACCCCTCGTGAAGGAATCACTCTTGCAGTAAACGTAGCAAGATAATCCTACTACTATTATAAACGTGAAAGTTTGTGAGTATGTATGGATGTTTGTTACTCTTTCATGCAAAAACTACCAAATGGATTTTAATGAAACTTTACAATAATGTAACTTATACATTGGAATAACACATAGACTATAATTTATAAAGATACTGTGTGAACCTAATACTATTATAAACGCGAAAGTTTGTGAGTATGTATGGATGTTTGTTACTCTTTCATGCAAAAACATCTTCTTCCTTCTTCTTCTGGTACCCTGTCCGATTATCGAACGTTGGCAATCATATTGGCTATAATAACTTTGTTTATCGCAGTTCGGAATAGTTCAACGGATGATTTGCGATACCACTCTCGAAGATTTCGGAGCCAAGATGTTCTTCTTCGTCCTGGACATCTACTTCCGGCAATCTTACCCTGCATCACTAAATGAAGGAGGTAATATTTCTCTGGATGCCTCATCACGTGGCCATCACGTTGCTTTTTATTATTTTAATTATTTCTGTGTTTTTCCTCATTCGTTGTCGAACCACCTCATTTCTTATTCGGTCCATCCAGCTTATTCGTAAGATCCTTCTGTAGACCCACATTTCAAAGGCCTACAGCCTCTTCAATAATGAGTCGGTCAGCGTCCAACTCTCCAATGTGGAGAATATATAGCAGCGTGTTAGACTGATTTTTAATTTTAAAGTGATTCCTTCGTTGCAGAGAATTCTTTTTAATTTAAAGAAGGCGGTTCTGGCTTTTTCGATACGGATCCTTATTTCTTTGCTCAAGTCCCAGTTGTCAGTGATATTAGCGCCCAGGTATGAGATGTTGTTAACCTTTTCTAGCTGTATCCCGTATGCCTGATTTGTATTGGTGGTATTGGTGTTTTGCTGACAACTATAACTTTGGTTTTTGAAGTATTAAGTCTAAGCCCATACTTGTTACATGACTTGGTCACTCTGTTTATGAGTATTTGCAGTTCTTTCTGACTATCAGCAATTAGCACCGTGTCGTCCGCATATCATAAATTATTCATGTTAATTCCGTTTACCTTAATACCAAGGTTCCCTTCGTCCAAGGCTTCTCTGAAGATATATTCAGAGTAAATATTAAATATTAAAGGAGACAGAATGCACCCCTGTCTTACTCCACGTCGTATTTTCACTTCCTTTGATGTGTTCCGGCCGAGTCGAATGTTTGCACATTGATGCCAATGAAGATTCGCAGGTCTCTATCGTCGATTCCCACCTGCTGCATAATTCTAAACATTTTGTCGTGCTTGACCATATCAAAGGCCTTCTCAAAGTCAATAAAACCCATAAAGACTGGGTGTTGCATGTCTCTGCATCTTTAAACTAAGACCTGAAGGCTAAACAGTGCTTCCCTGGTTCCAAGATTATTGCGAAATCCAAATTGTGCTACACTTAACTGTTCTTCTATTTTTTTGTACATTCTACTGTGCAGTATTCGCAGGAAGAGCTTAAGCACGTGGCTCATCAGACTGATAGTGCGGTGGTAACTGCACTTCTTAGCGATTATCTTTTTTGGTATCATCACAAAAAACTACCAAATGGATTTTAATGAAACTTTACAATAATGTAGCTTATACATCAGAATAACACATAGGCTATAATTTATAAAGATATTGTATGAACCTACTGCTATTACAAACTCGAAAGTTTGTGAGTATGTATGTATGGATGTTGGCAGAAATCAGAATCAAAATGACATTAGTTAGAATCAAATTAGCTACATAAATTTTCTAAATGGCATAGGTCAATTTCAAATTGGCAATAAACTAAATTAAATTGACACCTGTCAGTTTTATTTTTCTTTTTCAGTGTCAAGTATGTATTATGTTATTTTGAAAAAAAATATATTTTAGTTATTTACTATATAAATGGGATCAAGACATCATTAATATATAAGTGAGTAAGGCATAAACGAGTGTGTAGCACGAGTTATGTAAGCACACGAATGAGTATTAAATTTTGGTATAAAGATAGATGGATGAGTTCCTTGGAGAATAAAATGAGCTACACGAAGTACTAATCTTACGCAGGCTAAGTCGCTTTTACCATCTAGGTTAGTAATGTTAATAGAAGACTGATTTCTTTACTATTTTGTAAATTAAAAGATTTGAAGTTAATAAATATTTACAATTATTTATTTTTACTTTATTATATTACGGATTGTATTGGTAACTTCCAAACCATACTAGTTAGAAGGTCGGTTAAATGGAGAAAAAGTTGCGTATCAGGAAGCATCATCTAGCGGTGAAAACTAATCGAAAATATCACAGCCGGTTCTTGAGATATGACGAAAAAACAAAATTAGATCATTTCGTTTTTTTGGTTATCCTTCATTTATTTTCAGAACTACCAAAAAGTTTTTGTAGGTTTTTTTATTGATAGTAAATTTTCTTTGCTTTGACGTTTTCAGATTTCGCATCCAACGTTTCGTGTTCTCTAGACCACCCTCAACTTATTTTTATTAAATACGGACCTGGATATTTGGTTTTCATTTCTAAAAACTGAATTTCTTTTTGTTAGTATTAGTAAATGCGTTTTGAAATATTTACATTACTATTCTTGTTGATAATTTGTTTATTAATTTTCGGAGAATTACAGAAAGTTCGAGAGAAGTGACTTATTGCAAGCTTTTATTTAGTTTCACCTGTCCCGGTGTCTGTCTGTAATCAAACTTTGCTAGCTGAATTTGACCTACTTCTAATCGTCAGATGGTTTTCGGAAGGTTTTCGGAGTCGAATATTACGACTTTTTTGTCACACATTTTTCATTTTTCTCTGGACCTAATTCTAAAGCTCACGCATACGAAGTATGGGCGGGTGGATGCTAGTAGTCGAATAAATGAATAATTATTGATT
Organism: Agelastica alni; assembly: GCA_950111635.1. NCBI lineage: Eukaryota > Metazoa > Arthropoda > Insecta > Coleoptera > Chrysomelidae > Agelastica > Agelastica alni. Next base: position 10,772,773 of record OX467719.1, on the reverse strand, counting down.
CTTATTCACTTTATACTTAAAGTATTTCCTTCTTCCGATCCATCGATCTGGAAATAATCTGTTTAAAAACTGGCGCACAGCTATAGCTATAGCTATACATTGATACCATAATCTGCGGTCCAAAGTGTTGGCAATTTGGATATCAGGAAAAATCTGAGTCAAATCGGGAATTAATGTATTTTGCAGAAAATCCAGATATAATTCTCCTGTTAAATTTTCATCAAAAAAATATGGATCAATAATTGTATTTCTCACAATACCAGCCCTACGTTGATTTTTTGTGGTCTTTGCGTTTGGCATTTTGCATCAAATTTGGTTTTTCATCAGACAGAATCTAAATACTGCGCTCGAAATGAGGATTGTAGAATTTTATGTCTGGTCTCAACTACTTTACGGGGTGGAAACATGGACTTTAAAAGCACAAATAATAAAGAAAATCGAAGTCTTTATACTTTGGATATACAGAAGAATGATGAGAATTCCATGGACGGCCAGAGTCATCAACGAGGAAGTGCTGAGATGGATGAGACGAGAGAAAAAATTGTTAAGGACAATTAAAGTACGCAAGATAGCATACCTTGCTAAAGACAGAGACGAGCGTGTATGAGAGTACTAATGAAAGTAGATGAAGCAAAAGACGTGTGTAAAAACCGTAGCGGAAGTGGAAGGAAGTGGTCTCTGCCTACCCTTACGGGAAAAAGGCGTGACTATATATATGTATGTGATAACATTTAACTAAACTTAATAAGGAAATGTATTGTTTTTTAACTATCTTTAATTACAGCAAATTATGTATCGAGTGGGATTACAGTGGGACACAGATCACGTAATTTTATAACTAAACATGTGTTTGTTTAGAAATATTAAGTACATTCTGGATACACAATTTTGTTTATAATTTAAAACTAAACATCAATTTACAAATATAATAATTTGAATATTGATTGAATAACATCGACATGAAGGTATCCATATTTTTCAATGCGGATATTTTCGCTAAATTGGGAATTGACTCGGTGCCTGGTACGTGGATATATCCAGACAAATCTCAAACGTCTATCGTTATTTATTGACCTTTTAAATAAACTTACTTTTGGAAGTAGGAATAAACAATTGTGATAATTCGAGATGCTTCAATATTTTTTTTTATACTCAAGGCGCAGGCTGCCGCGGTATTTATGCACATACAAATAAATGCATTATTATAAAATTAAAACACATGTCCAATCGAATTACTCGAATATAAATTGTAATGTATTTTACTTTTCTTTAGATTTGCTTGTAATCCCTTCCATTTTTGCTGAAGATGAAGGATTAATCCTTCGAAACATGTCTAGTTTTTTTATGTAAGCTTTTTGGTGAAGTTAGACTGTATGATTTCTCTATTTCATGAAATATTGTAAAAAAATCGATTTTCATTTTGTACTTTTCAAGGGCTGTAACTTTTTGTGTGTGCACATTTGCATTAAGGCAAGTTATGTTCAATCGAGTTATTTTTGACGCCATAATATATGGTTCAACTTATGACCTACCTTTTTGTTACACCCCGTACTATACCAGTTAAGAGGTTTAAGTTATGATTTTGAAATTATTTTTTTTATTTGCTTTCTCTTCTTCTTCTCCCTTCTTGACTTTATGCGAATCGCCTGTTTATTCTTCGTCAACTTGCCTATTGCTCTTCATTCAGGTTGTCGCTCCATTTCTTTCGAGGATGCCCTACGCTCCTGCGCCCCCGTGGTGATTTATCACGAGCAATTTTTACTACTCTCCTGTCGTCCATCCTATGTATGTGTTCATTCCTCCACTATTTTTTTCTGTTTGATACCCAGCCATTAATGTCTTCCAATCCACATGTATTTTTTATACTTTTACTTCTTTCCCTGTTAAAAATTGTTTTACCAGTAATTCTGCGAAGTACTTTCATTTCGATTGTTTCTAATTGTCGTTTAGTTTTCAATGTTTCTGCCGTATATGTTATGATTGGTCTTACCGTTGTTTTATAGATTCTAGTCTTGGCCTCAATTCCTGTTTTTATTGCACCATATTGCACTATTTAAACACCCTGCTATTCTTGTTGCTTTCGTTGTTTGTTCCCTTACTTATGCCTCAACATCGCCAAAGCCCGAGAGTTCCACACCGAAATACTTAAATTTCATTTCCTGTCATACACTTTTTTTTTGTGGGAGATATTATCATGTTAAGAGATTTAGCTGTACGGTTGAATAAGTGTAGGAGTCTCTGTAAGTTGTCTTCGTTTTCTGCTATCAGCACGGCGTCGTCGGCATAGCACGCAATTCTTACCTCTTCATCTCCCATTTTATATCCTCTCAATAAGCAAACCTTCTGTATAATCTCGTCCATGATGATGCTGAAGGGAAGTGGGCTTAATAAATCCCCATGGCGAATACCACTATCAACTGGTATTGGTTTGGCGAGTTCTCCGTCTAACTTTGCCTGTAAAAAAGTAAAAGTAAAAATGTTTAACTATCTGGGGACTTGGTTTTGTGAAGACTGGTCTTCAGACGTAGAAATCAAATGCCGGATAGAAAAAGCGAGGAGCTCATTCCTGAGATTCAAAAACGTCTTTACGAACTATGACTTTGGCCTCAATCTCAGAATAACAGTCACAAAATGTTACGTATGGTCCGTACTGTTGTATGGTATGAAAGGTTGGACATTGAAGGCTAGCACAACGAATAGGCTGGAAGTATTTGAATGTGGATCTATCGAAAAATCTTGAAAGTCCAATGGACAGCAAGGAAAACCATCGAGGAAATTTTGAGGACGATAGGAAGAGAATGCGAATTGTTGGGCATAATAAATCGCAGGAAAACAGCGTACCTGGGACATGTGTTACGCAACGAAAGATACCATTTGCTCCAACTATTAATAGAAGGAAAAAGAGAGGAAAGAAAGGGTGTAGGCAGAAAGAAGATGTCATGGCTCCAAAATATCAAACATTGGACAGGAATTGCTGATTCGCCATTCATCTGGGATTTTGCTTTCTCTTTTATATAATTTTTATAATATTTAAAAAATGTTAGCATTAAAACATGTCAAGAATGGTTTTTTGTACTTTCAAACTAAAAAAAACCAATTGATCCAGTCATCTGTTTTGTTTTTTTCCCTTTAAATCCGCTGTGAAAAAGACCAATTAAAAAAAAATTAAAAATGTTAATTTTTCGACGTTTTATGGCCGAAAATTTGGTGGACCCCACTTTCAAAAAATTATCTAATTCTGTAATTACATCCTAGTCCATTCAAATTTGGGCAGACAAAATATTCATCGTCCAATTTGAGAGTCGTATCATTAAAATGATTGTAAATTTTCAGCATAATCAATATACCTACTTAATACGATGACAACTAATTAAATATCGCTCCTGTACCACCTACAGAAACAAAAGCAAAAAAAATCCAATTTAATTAATTCGTTTTTGTTACATTGAAATTCGACAATGTAGGCACTTTATTTATTTAAAATTAGAATGAATATCTCTAAAATTATATCGTTAATAGGCTATTTTTAGTTATGACATGATTTCTGTACACTAGGTTTTGGTTTACAATTATTTACTTAACCTATGGTTTAAGTTTGTTTTTAACAATGCATGACAGACGCAGTGGCGTATTAAACTGGTTATTGTTATCGGAATAAATCAGCATTATTTTTGTAGAATGGTCAGTCATACTTAAAAATGACCTTGCTTCATTTAAAATTATTATTAATCTTGCATTATTCGAAATACCTACACAGTATAAATTATGACACAAATAAGCCCCCGTTTAGATTTAGATGTTGCGAAATCAAATTCGACGATTATTAACTTTTGTAAAAAATATATTCAGATCCATGATGGGAGGAATGACACAACGACCTTGGACACCAACGAAGCGACGAGGTCCCATCGCTGCCGAATTCAAAGGACCAGGACCAGCATGCGTGGCATTGCCTTCGTACATAGGTAAATAAAAATCATAAACTATAAGTCTCATCATGAAAAGCTGTGATTTTATAATTTCTACCATGGTAAATGTTATGCATGATGCCCTGAAAATCAAAGGGATGAAAATAAATGTAAGCAAAACGAAAGTAATGGATTTTGAAAGAGAAGAAAGCATGACAAACTGTGAAGTTTCGATTGAGGGAGAAAGAGTGGAACAAGTAAATGAATTTGTGTACTTGGGTTCACAAAGTTTACGAGAGATAGAAAGTATGACAGTGACATGGAGCGAAGGGTGTTTATGAACAGCTAGAAAGTGTCAAAAAAGGCACGTCCGGCTGTGCATAGAGTTGAGTTCCTACACTTATGTATGGTAGTAAATTTTGGATTTGGCAGAAGAAGCATAAAAATAGGATTAATGCTGCGGAAATGAGTAGTCTGAGAAGTATAGCCGGAGTGACTCGGTTGGATATAGTAAAGAAAAGTAAGATAAAAGAATGCTGTGGTGTAAGAGATGTGGTTACAAAGATAGATAAAGGAATGCTTAGATGGTTTGAACACGTGGAAAAGATGGATGAAGGAAGATTGACGAAACAAATTAATAAGGCAAGTGTGAATGGGCAAGTCGGTAGAGGTCAACCTCGGCGAACATATCTCGATCAGATCAACATTGTTTTGAAAAAAGGCCAGGTCAAGAGTATCAACAACCGACGAGCATGTATGAGAGTAGAAGAAGCGAAAGATGTGTGTTAGAACCATAGCAAGTGAAAGGAAGTGGTCTCTGTCTACTCCTACGGGAAAAAGGCGTGACTATATGTATGTATGTATGTAACATTCCTCCTACGGCCCAAACATAACCCCCTGCGATTTTTGTATGCACAACACATATGAAAAGTATGATTTTATGGCAAATGTTATCAGGAAATTAGGTAATGTTTTTAAAAATATTGTTTGTTTTGTGGTAGTTATTGCATTTTGCATTGGACTAGAGATATATTTATTATGAAAATATAAATATTGTTAATTGCAAGATAACCCGGAGGTAATATTTAAACAAGGTTATAAATTTTTAATCACACCAATAAATGAATAAATTGCGTCATTTATATTATTACTTTTTAAATATTTATCAACTTATATAAATAATTAATTATGCTACTTAATAATGCTACTGCCAGGACCGTCTATAATATTTTAACAATAATGAAAAACACATTTTTTTTAAACCAATAACATGGCAGGACAGAAAAATTAACAGGAATTTAGGCGGGGCTCTGAAACACCATTTATTGGACCAGAACCAATAATAGGAATACCCAGGTCCAGCGTTAAAGCAGCGATCAATGGCTGGATCCACTCTCAGCATCAGCTGAAGTGGACACAGCCAGAGGAAGCTGGGCACAGCAAGTTAATACTGAAAGAATCGTCACCCAAGCAGACAGGGAAGCTGCTCTCGCTAAGTAGGGAAAAACCGAGATACGTTCGCCTAGGTCGACCTCTACCAACTTGCCCATTCACACTAGCCTTATAAATCTATTGAGGCAATTTTCTTTCATCCATCCTCTCTACGTGTCCAAATCATTTAAGCATTTCTTTGTCTATCTTCGTTCACTCCACACCGTTTTTGACTTTATTCATTAGAGTGTCTCCGGCTATAATTTTCAGACTACTCATCTCCGCAGCATTGATCTTATTCTCATGTTTCTTCTGCAAAACCCAACATTCACCACCATACATAAGTGTAGTGAGCAGCACTACTCTATGCACAGCCAGTCGTGCCTTTTTTTGACGTTCTGGCTGCTCATAAGTTATGCAGGGCCCCATTTATTTGTTTCCCTGCCAACATCCTTCGCTCAATATCACAGTTATACTTTCCGTCTCTCGTAAACTTTGAACCTGAGTATACAAACTCATTTACATGTCCCACTCTTTCTCCTTCAATCAGCACTTGTTTGTCATGCTTTTTTCTCATTAAAAAACCGTTAGTTTTGTCTTGATATATGTTATCCCACATCAGTGTTGACAGTTGTTTTGTTTGACCATCGATAATAAATAAATCAAAATCAGTATTATTCTTTTAGTAAATGTAAAAATATGATCAAAAAAGGCAGCTTTTCACGAACACACAATGATAATCTAATTTATTTTGACCTTACTGCAAATGGCCATCATGGCACAGGCCTCACTTTTGTTCGACGAGTTAGCTATGCAACAAAGTAATAAAACATCCTTAGTATTATTGAAAATAAAATTTGGTTTACAGCTTGCGTGTATGATAAGATAGTTGTCTACTTTTTGATCTTCTTCTTCTACTTGTTAGAGATCTAGATGATCTGTTGATTCCGGACTTGCCTCTGTAATATTCCTGAGATGTGGACTGCCAGCTGTCTCTCCATCTTTTTGGTGGTCTTCCGGATCCCTGCTGGTTTTCCCTCTAGTACAATGCGTGGTAGTCTATCGTTGGTCATTCTCTTCACGTGGTTATACCATTCTCTTCTCCTCTGCCTGCCCCATCTCCCCACATCCTGTACGTCGCATTGTGCTCTAATGTCAGTGTTTCTTACGTGATCTCTTCTCGTTTTCCCGACTATTGTTCTCAGTACTGACATTTCGGCGACTCGTAGCATCCTTTTGGTCATGTTGGTATCCTCTCTCGCTTCTATACCATATGTCATTATTGGCCTGACCCATGTCTTATATATTTTGATTTTACTTTCCTTTTGCATATAACGATTAGCCCATACAGTTTCCCTTAGACATCCTGATATTATGGCTGATTTGTTAATTTGGTTTCTCAGGTCCTTTACTGGGTCGTGAGCGCTGGACATATTTATGCCCAGGTATCTAAATTGCATGACCTGCTCTATGGGTTTATTATCTATTACCAGCTTGCATCTCATTGGCTCCCTATCGATGGTCATGGTTTTCGTTTTACCTATGGATATATTCATATTGAGTTGCTGACTGATCTGGTAGAACTTAAATAACTGTCTCTGTACGTCATTCTCACTTTCTGCGAATATTGCAGCGTCGTCGGCGTAGCAGACCATGATGATAGCCCTATTGTTCATTTTTTATCCCGAATTTGTGGATGTTACTTTTTCTATGATTTTTTCCATCAGGAGGTTAAATATAAATGGACTATCTCTCTCTTGGAGTGGAGTTTGTAATTATAAAATTGATTGTTAAAAAACTATAACGAACTCACTGCTTTCAGGAAAAAGAACGTTGGAATCTAAAACAGAAAGGGCGCCATCTTTTAGTTTCGGATCTCGACACAACGGAAAGTTAGACAGCATCGGTCCAGGTCCCGGCCAGTATAATATCTCAGGAATGAGTGCTAAAGGTGAGTAGAGAGCCTTAAAATTAGACAGTCGAATTTCCTCATTTAGGGTGCATCTCAATAGTAATTTATTTCTACAATATCCACATCATCTAAACACGAAAATCTCGCCTTTATAGATGTTATTTCGTTACTTTTAGGGAAAGATACACCGCCAGCGTTAAGTTTACACAGCAGGCCGAAGGATCAAAAGCCTGAAAATTTCCCCGCGCCCGGGGACTATAATCCAGACAAGGCTGAAAAAGCAATTCACGATAGCGCTCCGAAATATACCTTCGGATTGAAAACGAACGTGGATAAACCTTTAGACACTCCAGGTACATAAGTATTAACCATATTAAACGATTCTAATAATTGTTTGCTATCAATTAAAACAATGAACGATACGGCCGTAGAAAAAATATAGTAGTGTTCGACACGTGTAAAATGTTTTGTCGATTTAATTTAATTTTTTTTTTTATTTAATGTAGCTCCAAATGTTTACAAAATTCCCGAAACTATAACGTCTGATGCGCCAAAATTCACTTTTGGAGCAAAAACATCGGTCGAAAAACCAATGGACGTTCCTGGTTGGTGATGATCATTATTAGTTAAATTAATTAAAAAAAAAACGCATGCTAAAACCTTCCCCCTTTAGGGTGGTCCAATATAAGGAAGAAAAATTTTAAATAATAAATTTTTTTTATTTTTTGGACTGCTTAACAAAGTCACAAAAAATTTCGAAATCAGAAAGTTTTTTTTTTCAAACGTACAATAATAAGCCATAATTGTATTAAGCTGACTGCGGAAAAATTTAACTTTTTCGCCAGCGGCAGTTTTACTTTTCCTTTTTCCCCCGCTAAATAATACGGTTGCATTTCTAACACTGACGGGTTAGTGTTAGTATTTATCTGTCAAAAGTTTTTTTGGTAAACAACCGTAACTACTCATTTATTAATCAGGACTAGCTAAATATCAAGAACATAGCAGCTTTATAATTATTCACTTTTTTCCAACTAGGTACCGACCATAATACTTGATGAGTGGCAAGGAGGCTTTGCCATAAATGGGAAAAATTTTTCGAATCTTAGATATGCTGACGACACTCTTCTGATCGCTAACTCAGCAGAAGAACTTACAGAATTGATACGACTCGAGAAAACATCAAAAGAGTATGGTCTAAAAACCAACCATGCCAAATCTAGTAGTAGTATTGATAGTTGATAGATCGTATAAGACAGCAAACAGACCACATAACATTGCCAACTGTGAAGTGGTAGATCAGTTTGTTTATCTGGGTACCCTTATCCACTCCTCTGGCAGCTGCGAGATGGAGATTCGCCTTCGTATTCAACTTGGCCGAACAGCAATGAGCCAATTACATAAAATTTGGAAAGATCGATATATATATATATATATATATATATATATATATATATCAATACCAAAAAATCACTGGTCCATGCCCTAGTGTTCTTCATTTTCTGGTACGCTTCCGAGCCAAAGGTTATGAACGACAGGCGTCGGGTCGACGCCTTTGAAATGTTGGTATGGCGAAGAATGCTAAGAATACCGTGGACGGCACATCGCACCAATGTGTCAGTGCTGAACGACATTGGAACATCAAACCGTCTCAGTAGTTTGACATCAGCGCGAATACCTAACTTCTTCGGGCATATAACTCGTCACGACAACATTGAGAGACTGATTGTCCAGGGCAAACCCCTTGGCAAAAGGGGATGGACAGATATTGTATCAAAAGTAACCGAGCGTCCACTAGTGGAAGCCATTAGAACTGCTGCTGACCGTGGGAGATGGCGAGAGACTGTAAGAAGAGTTCTGAGTAATAACACCTGACATTTACTTGTGATCACTACACGTCGTTCTCGACGTTACTACGACCATAATGTGACTCAGTGTAGCACAATGCCGTAGTGTTTTTTTCTTCTTTCGCCTTTCAATTCGTCCAACTTTGGACATAGGCTTCCCCTAGTTTTTTCCAATCGTTTCTATTTTGTGCTTTTTGTTTCCAATGTATTATGTATTATTTTATCTGGGGTCGTTCTCTTGCTCTCTTTTCAGTCTATGGTCCCCATTGTTGTATCGTGGTATTTCACCTATTATCCTTTTGTATGGCGCTATGACCTGCGAAGTCCCATTTTAGCCTGGCTATATGTTGACCTGCATCTTTGACTATTGTTTTGTTTCTTATCCAGTTATTTTGTTTTTTTATCTTGTTATTTAATTCCCAACATTGATCGCTCCATAGCTCTTTGAGTTTTATTTATTTTATTAATGTTTGCTTTAGACAAGGTCCATATTTGGCAGGCGTATGTAAGAATTGGAAGGATGCACTGGTCGAATACTCTGGTTTTTCTTATTTTTTAGGACCCATTTTAATTTTCCAAATCCTGCCCAGGCTAACCTAACCCTTCTGCCGTAGTGTGCTGATGTTTAATTGGAATATTGTTTAAGTCTACCAGCAGAGGGCACTAGGCTTATAAATGTATACATTAAGTTGTATATAACAATTGGCCGATAATTTTTGCAAAGCTGACAAAAATATATTCCTGTTAAATAAATTTGTTTAAACTTTTGGTCATGAAAATGAAACTTTATCTACATTTTATACGTAGAATAGGCAAAAAATAAAGTAGCCGATGTCTGCACTTTCATCCATACTTATATTTATTTTTTAACACAGTTTTAATTCACTTTATTTTTTATTTATAAGATTACTTCGAAAGGAATAGAAATTATCTCGACAATAAAAAAAATTATTAACAACAACGTAAATAAAATTTTTATCAACGCCAACAAAGAAAAAAATATCTTATATTTTATGCTACTGAGTTTTCTATTACTGAAAATAGTCGCAAAAAGGGTAGACCTATCGCATGGGCCGTGGACGGCTGAGTATCAAGCACATGGCAACTTTAAACTTATTTTTTGTAAAATACCTTAGTAAAATTATTAAAACCTAAATATTGTACGTTTGAAAAAAAAGGGCACATTTCATTTGGAGCAGTAACTTTTCATGGCTTGTCCTTCTACGAGTATTTAAGGTCAGTTTATTTAGCAAATAAATCAAAATAAGAAAGATAAACATGCCCAAAACTATGAAAGCGTTTATACAAGAAATAAGATAAAATAAGAATAAGAACGATCGCCAATTTTTATCTCTTTGTCTTATTTTATTTTATTTTGTCCAAAAACTGATAATGCGCGTTTCCCAAATCATTTCTGTTCTAAATATTTCAAGTTTACAATCAACCTAACCTAGCCTAATAATATTATTTGTGGAGGTTTTTTTTATTTTTCTTCTATGGCCCATATATATATTTCTCAAAAACTTCCATATGTGTTCAGCTACAGAAAAAGTGATTTAAAAAACGTTAAACTCTCTGATTTTTTGGCACTCACGTGCTTTCTTCATAATGTGAGCAATTGTGAGCCAAGCATTTTCTTTCAGTGGGCTGTTCTTGTATTTTTTATCAGTTTTTGCGTATAACTGAGAAAAGGTCGATACCTGCTCTATCAACATGCCACCATCCATTATAATAATTTTTAATTGGTAGATATATAGTTGGATAATTTTAAATAATGATGAAATTTAAAAAATCCGTATTTGAAATAAAATAAATCAATTTGGAGATTATGTACTGTTATACACAAAACACAAAAGTCATTGTCAAAAAGCTGCGATTTCATTGGTTCATTCTTATTTCTTATTTTATTTTAGTCATCTGTATAAACTACTGTTTTTTGCACTTATTCCTTATTTTATTTTATGTTATTTCTTATTTTATTTTACTTGCTGTATAAACTTGCCTTTACCCGCCGAACGAAGTGAAAAGTCCCACTTCTACTCCGCTTAAAATAATCTACTATTTAATAATGTCTTTTTTTTAAAAAAGAACTAAAAAGTTTTAGGTGACTTTAAAGGGGTTTGAAAATGTTTACATTTCATAAAAAAAAATAACATTAGAACTAGGGAATGAGTAATGCATATAACTAATGGAAAATGCCAATTAATCATAAACCTAACGCTGTAAATAATAAATAAAAAAAAGCTGTTTAATAGTTCCCTACACTAAAAAAAAGTAATTGTTATTTTATCCAACTGCTTGTAATTTCAAAAAGAGAATGAGTTTGATAAAATAAGCTTTGAATAAGGTATGACAAAAAAGTACTAGGATTGATGTGATAAAGCTACTTCATTTTTAAAATACAAACAAAAATATATTTATTTTAAAAGGTTACAAAGTGTACAGTGTAATGTTGGCGACCGTAGGGATTATGTAATTTCATAACTATAGTCCCTCCACTATACAGTGAGTACTCACAGCGAGAATACAACTGACAGACGGAATTTAATATTGTGGTTATTGTGAAAGTGCTATGTCTAATAATTTTTCTTATTAAGACCATTCACACTCGCCTTATAAATCTGTTTCGTCAATCTTCTTTCATCCCTCCTATCTACATGTTCAAACCACCTAAGCATTTCTTTATCTATCTTTATTACCACATCTTCTTTTACACCACAGCGTTCTTTTATCACACTATTGCTTACTTTCTCCATTAGATCCATACTTTTCAGACTACTCAACTCGGCAGCATTGATCTTACTTTCATGCTTCTCCTGCCAATCCCAACATTTACTACCATACATGGGTGTAGAGACCAGTACTCCTCTATGCTTAGCCAGTTGTTATTTTTTTTACACATTCTGGCTGCCTATGAAGTTGTGCAGGGTGCCATTAATTTGTTTCCCTGTCAGCACTCTTCGCTTAATATCACAGTCATACTTTCCGTCTCTCGTAAACTGTAAATCCAAGTATACAAACTCTTTCATTTGTTTTATTCTTTCTCGTTCAATCAGTACCCAGCAGTTTCTTATGCTGTGTTAAAAAGTAAAGATGTCGTGACTAGCGCTTTTCGTGCAGTCCTTTATGTATACTTGGTAAGAGTTGGAATTGTTGATTTGTCTCTTTGAAGGGCAAACATGAGTACAAGCTTCTTCATATCACCCGAAATGGGATTATGCACGACTATTTATCAGATGTAATTCAATGCTCGTCGTAGGCTTATAGCCAGGAGGGTAGTTGTTTTCTGATGTATAATCGACCCACATATACCTATAGTATAAGTTAACAAGCAGCGAAATTAACTGGTACTTTAAAAATCAGTTTTATACATTTTTGTATTTATTTTCGCTGTCAAGAATTTTTAGAGTCTTCAGTTGCTAATCTGTTTAGTAATTTTTGGGAACCAAAAAAAGTCACAGTGAGGTAAATATGGGAAGTGGGTGTTCAAGCTAACCTATCTTTTATTGAGGGAGTTTTTATTTGCATGGAACAGATTAATAAATAAAATTCCACTATTTTCAAAATAAATGCTGCCGTCTTTGTTCTGTTTTCGTAAATGTCACTTTACTGCGTGTGAACTGCACACACACACACACACACATTTTTGTTTGCATTTTTTATATTTACACTTAAATATTAAAACCTGGTAAAACGAAAAAAACTTACTTCAAAGAATAATATGACATATCATATTGACATTTTAATTGACAGGTAAGGTATCAAGTCCTGGACTTTATTTGTCATTATGGGGGGTAAGGAGAACCTTCTCTGTGTATGAAAAAAGCCGTATGGTGTCATTGGACACCGATAGGAACGAAGTTCCTTGCGCTATTTATTAATTCTGATCAAGGTATTTTGTAAAAAAAAAAGAAAAACAAATATCATTGTTACTGATTCTTATACAAAAGATATATAATACGTTTGCGCTTTCCATACTCTTTTGGAATCTGAACACATGATTTTACTATTGTCTCTCTATAATTTAAATAGTAAACATTCAAATCACATGTACAATAAACGAATGTAAACAGTAAATACTTCAAGTTATACAATTTTATCAACTTACTTTTCTAAATCTGTATTACACACATTTGCTGCAGTTTCCATTTTTCAAAACTTAATTGCAAGAATAAAACAATATTCACGTATGATCTAACACAAATAACAAATGCGTTTTCACAAAATGTTCACGTGTCTGCACAACCCTGTGTTGAGGTTATATGATAATAAATTATAGTTTAAAAAAACTTAAAAACACGCTTTTAGAGTTAATCAAACTAAAAAGTAAAAAATAATTCTTAACATAAGAATAAAATTACTGACGAGAAAATTAATGTCACTGTTCTGTTTGTTATACAAAGCACCCCACGCTTTTAGAACAGTGACATTAATTTTCTCGTTAGTAAACTATTCCATTTACCAAGAAAATTATGTGTCTCCGTTTTGATATGCCAAATAATTTTAAAATGTAGTTCGCGAATAGCATTAAATAATGGTGGCGCTACAGCAAGAAGGTAAATTTTAAAGATAGCGTCAAAAGTTATTAGAATCGGGGTAGGAAAAGAAAGATATAAAATATTTTTGTTTTTCTATTAAATAGTAAACGGAAGCTGTTACTAAAAAAACAAACGTCTTACAAGTTCATTAATTTCTAATATTAATTAGTACCTTTCCGAAAAATAAAACAAATGCATGTGCGAAATTTTAGAAAACTAAATATGAAAGCTGTATGGATATTTACTCCATAATAATATATCAGATAATTGTTTACTTTTATAACAGCACACTTCACTCCGTTTACAACTGCTAAATTCATATCATACATCTTTGCTACGTTAGCGCCATTCTGATAGGTTTTTGAATTGTTATTTACAGTGCCCAAGTGGACACTTTTTCGACTTGTCCCCCATATGAGATAGTTCTCCTTACCTCTACCCTCTATAGTTGTCATCCAAGTAAATATTGGTTTGTGTACTTGGTGACTAAAAAGATTATTTTTAATGTTTGTTTTTTTTTTATTTTGTGTTGATCTAATTTAGCTCCCAACGTTTATAAAATTCCCGAGACAATAACTACAGATACGCCGAAATTTACTTTTGGTGCAAAAACTGCCATCGAGAAACCAATGAACGTTCCTGGTTGGTTCAAAACATTTAAATTAAAAATTAACACAAAAATTATCCACCTAGGTCGGTCCACAATGCAAAAAAAACAACCAAATTGTCAAAATTTCGACTAAATATTATTTTGTCACTTTGTTATGATCGTATTTTTAAAATTATGGACCTTCTTATTTTGATCACATAATATTTGAGATTTTTGGTAACATTTATATCATCACACATGTTAGTTCATGAGCAGCAGACAGCGAAATATGCGAGGTTTTAAAATTCGTTCATATTAGGGCGGAGAAATAACTTTTGGATAACCTTGGCTAACCATAACAAGGTCACCTCGTCGTGGGTGGCAGGGCCTAAAGGTATTCCTGGTAACGAAGAAGCGGACAAACTAGCTAGGCGGGGCTCTGGAACATCATTTATTAGGCCAGAACCAATAATAGGGATCCCCAAGGCCAGCGTTAAAGCAGCGATCAATAGCTGGGTTCACTCTCAGCCTCAGCTGAAGTGGGCACAGCCAAAGAGAGCTTCTTCTTCTTGTTGTGCCATACCCCCTGGGGGGCGTCGGCGACCTCTCTGCAACTATTCATGTGCACGCTCAATCAGTGTTGCATGAATAGAAGGGACCTACAGTTTAATGCCGGTTCCGAACGGCTAGTTTAGAGAGGCCTTACTAGGCAGAATACATTCGGTGGTTTGCCATTGCCTTCCGAAAAGACAGCTAGACATAGCAAATTAATGCTGAAAAAACCCTCAACTAAGCAGGCAGAGAAGCTGCTCTCGCTAAGTAGGAAATGGGGAAATTACGGGTGGGTTTTCCATTATATCTGTTTTTATTGATTGGAGTTGAAGGATCATTCTTGTTTCGGGGATCTGTGTCTTAGCTTCATATAGGGCCGGCAGGAGTATGGATTGACGGTGGCTAAATTGATTTTTTCATCAACAACGTCAATTTTTTAGAAGACCATAAATTAGAAAATCAGCCTAATGTAAGAAAAAAAAAATATGTTTACGTTCATGTACATTTAGTTCTAATATGAACGAATTTCAGAACCTCTCGTGAAATGTCCCATGAGTTTGGATTAATATCCCATTGCTCATATTCATTTACCGAAAAAACAACTGATATAAATGAAACCAACAGCTTTCAAAAGCGATTTTATAATATTAACAAAATCAGGAAAATCGAATATTTATGCACAAAAGTATTACAAAAGATGTGTTTTTGTTGTACAATCACAACGTGTCGTTTTTTGGTGGAATATTTCGTACGCGAGAACAACTCTTCAGTAATTTAATAAGAAGCTGGTTTGAAGGTCGATTTTCTTATGTTCCGTTTCTAAAATGTATATAAATACAGAACTCGTTATTGATTACGTGCATAAATATATTCAAACTGGTTTTTGTAAAAATGGAAAAAAAAGTGAAACAAATGTCTAGAATAATCGTTCGTTTGGAAAAATTCCTAAAGGATTACGTTAAATCTTAAATACTAATATTTACTAGCAAATATTTTAATGAATTGTATTCAGCCAATCATCTAGAGAACACAAGTTATTAATATTTGACACTTTTTCATGATAGACTTGATTCAATAGTGGACAATCCCAGCAAACTGTGTACAAGTATGAACTCTTTAGAGTTCTTATAATTTAAGTAGGCCAATTCAAAAATGTAGCCTAGATCGATCTTCTAGACAAATGTTTTGACTTTTTAACAGGCTATTAACCAAAAATATAACGCAAAAGGGAACAATTAGTAGTCTCTTTTAAAATGCCAGTAATTTTTGTTCATTTTTCTGTTAACATTTAACGAATTTTAAGTTAATCCAAAGCAGCTTTTTTTATTACTACGTGATTAAATATGATCCTTAGGTGTTGTTATAGTCCCGTAAAAAGTAGATTTAAATTATCATTTAAAAAGCAAGCCTGCGTTTTCTAAATGTAAGTTCATTTTGACATACACTTTTAGTATTCATAGTTTAAAAAATATTGAATTATTTTCAGGGGGTAGAAAAAAATTTAAAAACTACCCCCAAAGCGACTTTTTTAAAAATATTTTAAAAGATACAAAAAAAAATTCAAACAAAAAATGTAGATATTAAAATAGCCTATAAAATTGGCCCGAATCACTATCTGCAATAGAACCCGAGATATTTGCAATAAACCATTTCAATTTACAGTTTAGCCGCATGAAATAATAGAAAATTTACATAAAATCGAAAAATGTAAATTTTTTTTTAATCGCATCAAAGTGTTTTTTTTTTGCTGGCTTTGATTTACGTCATTCAGCCAGTCGCATCAGGAAAAAAATAATAATATATACAAAAAGAAAAAAATAAATCTCACTCACACCTACATACTAGACGAAAGAAAAGTCGTAAGAACCTAATGATACGAGGGCGGTTTGATAAGTCAGTGACTTGTTGAATAAAACATATTTTTTCCGCAAATAAACATTTTATTTTTCTACATAATCACCTTTTAGCTTAATACATTTAGTCCAGCGTTTTTCTAATTTTTTTATTCCCTCCAAATAATAGGTTTTTTCAAAGCTCTCAAAATACGCGTTTGTTTCGGTAATGACTTCTTCATTCGACTCAAATCTCTTACCGCCCAGCCATTTCTTTAGGTTTGAAAACAGAAAATAGTCGCAGGGGGCTAAATCTGGAGAATATGCTGGATGGGGTAGCAGTTCGTATCCCAATTCGTGGATTTTGGCCATCGTGACTAGACAAGTGTGCACACGTGCATTGTCTTGATGGAAAAGCACTTCCTTCTTCTTAGCCAAATGCGGCCGTTTTTGCTTCAAATCAACGTCGAATCTGTTCAAAAGCTTTGAATAATATTCGCCGGTGATCGTTTTACCTTTCTTGAGGTAATCGATGTGAATGACACCGCGTACATCCCAAAAAACTGTGGTCATGACCTTGTTGGCTGACAGACTTTGTTTCGCCTTCTTTGGTCCACGTTCACCCCGAGCAACCCACTGTTTCGATTGTTCCTTGGTCTCTGGCGTGTTGTGATGGATCCATGTTTCATCCACAGTAACAAAACGGCGCAAAAATTCGTCCGGGTTACGGCTGAACATCGCTAAACACTCTTTTGAAGTGGTCACACGATTGCGCTTATGGTCGAGTGTGAGCAATCGCGGCACCCATCTCGCAGAGAGTTTTTTCATGTCCAAATATTCGTGTAAAATATGATGTACCCGTTCAGTTGAGATACCTACAGCATGAGCCAACTCACGCACTTTCATTCTCCGATCATCCAATATCATTTCATGGATTTTATCGACGATTTCCGGCGTGATCACTTCTTTTGGGCGACCTGGACGTTCGGCGTCACTAGTGCTGGTACGACCACAACGGAACTCTGTAAACCACTTTTTAGCCATTGAAATTGATGGTGCCGAGTCCCCGTAGTATTTATCAAGTATTTCCTTAGTTTCAGTGATGGATTTTTTACGTAAAAAGTAATGCTTAATCAGCACACGAAATTAACTTTTTTCCATTTTCGTAAAAATTCGCGAGGTTGTCTGCTTTGAACGGCTATCAAACACCAACTGCACGACGTAGCTTGCTCAAAATTAAAAAGTTGCCCACTGATAGATTATAGTTGACGGCAGCACTGTTGCATTTGGAGTAACTGCGCGGAAAATTCAAAAAGTCACTGACTTATCAAACAGGGTCACACGCTTCTTGTCTTGGGGCCCGTCAAGATTTTTAAGCATCAAAGTGTAACAAGCAATTTTAACAATGTAAATTTTTTTTATATAACTATATAAAAGTCTCCCCTGCTGTTCAACCTTTATTCAGGGAGGCTTTATATGGCATGACGGAGGGAGTAAAGATAGGTGGTGCTGCATGCGGTCGTTCTATGCCCGAACAGGAGGCACCTGTAGCACCTTATAAGTTCGACCTTTGGTTGGACTCTACATGTCACCCAGCCTATCTTAATTCTCTCGTCTCCTATTAGCTCTTTCTCCTTTCTTCTATCCACTTCTACTATGGCCATCTTGCTTCCGTCCCTATTTTCCCCGATTTTTACGATTTTGTATGTCCAGTGTTTCTCTCTCAATTCCCGCTCTTATTTCTCCCTCGTCCAGGTCCGCGTCGACGTCATTTATAAATGCTGTCGCTTTATTTTGAGCTATTTGCACGTTTAATTGGGGCACTTGCTTTTTAATTTCTGCCCTCATCGCCTCGCTCTTCTCATTTCCGCCATCCACCTCCATTATCAGGTCGCCTTTTCCAGTCCTTTTTAAATTTTTAATTGTTATCCCCTTCTCCTTTAGGTCGACACTCTCCTTGACTGTTTTCACCAGGTCAGCGAAGGTTCTTCCTTCGGCCCTTACGAATACTTTATCCGTTTTAGGCCTGGTTCTTCTTTGTTCTTTCCCAGGTTTGGTCTCGTCTTTGCTCCATATTCTTATTTCCATTTCATCGTCGTGGAAGATGTGTTCGACGCACTTCCTAACATACCCTAGATCTGTGGTCTCGCACGCCCTAACTCCCAATCTACCTCCTATGATCCCGTTCCCTTTATCCCTTAGGCTCTTTAGAGCCGCGAAAATTTCTTCCACGTTTTCCAGTCCTCCATTGTAAGATTTCGTGGGTAACAAGAATGTCGTCCTCTCGTCTTCCTCTTCCTGGTTCTTACTCGTCAAGGTTCTAGTGCATGTGCTCGCGTACTCCACCTGCCCCACCTCTAATCCTTCGCTGACCTAACCTAACCTAACCTAACCTAACCTAACCTTCTCTTTTTTTGAAGTCGGATAAAAAAGTTAAAAAATTTGTATTATTTTTATTTTGTATAAATTTTCTAATATTTCATGTAGCTGAGCTGTTTTTAATTCGATTTGAACACCCGATACGAGGTAGTAAAGGATTGTCGGCACGAAAACCGGGTTGATGTGATACTAATTTAATTTGCCTGTTTCCTGGTGTAATAGCTTATACTCGCGGCGTTATAGTAAAGGTAAGTACAGACCGGGCAATAAAATGTTGGCAACATGTTGCCGGGTGTTGTCAACATATTTGTAGATCGATGTTGCTAACACTGTTGCACGTCCACATCAAAGTCAGTGTTGAATTAAAAATGGAAGAGACTATTGCTGTTGGTATATTGGGATTTTAGCGATTTAATTTTTCTGGGTATTTCATCCGCATTAGTTTGAAAATGCACAGCTATTTTCGACGTTTCATCAAATTTTAAATTTCTATCCCCGTACTCTTTGCATGAAATGTCCCACAAAGTGGGAGCGTCTCTTATCATTTCAATTAGTTCCATTACCAGCTCCTTTGTCCATATCATCTTCGCTAGAAAACTAAAAAACTGCATTATAAAAATAATAAACTGTTCATAAATACTATAACATAATAACGCACCTAAACTATAACTAAACTATACATAATAGCGCACCTATTTGTACCACTTCTTAAAAAATTTGTGTTGCCAACAGCACTAGCACATACACACTAAGCCAGGGGTCTCCAAACTTTCCAGCCTTAGGGCCATACTGATTACTCCAGTAAGTTCCGAGGGCCAAAACCATATTATCATTGTTGCCGGTGGTAAAAAGTGAAATAGTCCACTGATGAAAAAAAAAGTCCGAAAAAGTACGCAACGTTTAAAAAAGGCTGCAAATCGGACTAAAGTCCGCAAAACGGCAACACTGCATATTATTAATTTTCCTGTCATTATCTGTAATTTCTAATTGATACTGTTTCAATCACAACTACGAAGTAAATGTTTTTCACATTTTAAAACATGTGAAATATTCAGCCACACCACTTAGAACGAGTTTCCTATCGATTTTGCAATCGAAACTTTGAGTGCTTTGAAAATAAATTTTGATACTCGTTTCTCGGACTTTGATGCCATTGCGAATCAAATAAAGATTTTTCAAAATCCTTTTGATACTGACATTGAAACCCTAGCCCCGGAACTTCAAATGGAAATGATTGATCTACAGTGCAGTGATATAATTAAGAACAAATATCAAAACTCATCTTTGTTGGAATTTTATAAGAGTCTTCCACTGACACAATTTGATAATTTGTATAAAATTGCTCGTGGGCTGTTTTCTGTTTTTGGTACTACTTATTTGTGTGAGAAGACCTTCTCCAAAATGAAGTACACAAAAAAAGTTTACAGATCTAAATTAACTGATGAGCATCTTAAATCTCTTTTAATAATTGGTACAAGTAAAATTAGTCCACAACTACAAACTATTGTCAGTGGAAAATCTCAATTACATAAATCTCATTACTATTTCATATGTCATTATGCTTGTTATAAGTTATGTTTTTATTTAAAATGCATAAAATGTTAGTTGGATTTCATTTCAATAATTTGTTAGTTATTATATACTGAAGTTAAATTTTTTGCATATTATACATGTCTTTACTCATTACAATTCTGTGTTTCTTTATCCAACTTATCACAAAAACAATAACGATAAGCCTACAACAATGTTATGAGTAGTTAGCCCTTGACCATATCAATGTAGATGTCATATTAATAATTATTCAATATAAAATTGGAATACTTCAGTAAACTAATTTTAATTTGCTATAAAAAATATGTTCTCTAAAAGGAGTTTTCAAGTATGCTAGCTTTCCGCGGGCCGGATGTGGCCCTCGGGCCGTAGTTTGGAGACCCCTGCACTAAGCGATGTTTTCCATTTGAATGGGGAACACGGATACATGCAACAACCAACAAATGTCTTTGTTGTCACGCCGCCCAATGTTGCCACGTATCTAGCAACTTGTATCTTGTTGACGGGATACATGTTGCCAACACGTGTTGCAAACATTTGATTACCCGGTCTGTACTTGCCTTAAGGACACTTACGTATTAATAATAGATTTTATAATTATGCTCTTAACATTTTTAGCTCCTAATAATTACGATGTACCGAGGGCGGATAACAATCTCCGAAGGTCGCTAAGGTATAGCTTCGGACGTAAAACTGTTACTAAAAATTGTACTGTATCTCCTGGTTAGTTTCCGAATATTTTTATGTTTTCACATTCTCTTGAAGACATCTCTCATACACATAACGAATTCGGTAACTATTACAAAATTGCATCGCTTATTGAGTAAGGCTTTCACCACTATTAATCGTAAATATTTTTGTATTCGGAACACAGTCAGTCACAAGTATAAAATATTTATTTTAATCACGGTTGATAAAAAAAAGTAGTAAAGATTCAACAAATCAAATGTAGCCAATCTGCTGATTAATGTTATGGCTATAAACAAAACTAATAAGACAACCCTCGTACATACGTAATATTCATGTATGGCATAATTTTGTGATAGTTGCTTAATTTGTTGGGATTCCTTTGCTGTTTTCCTGCGTCTACTAATACTTTTATTTAATGGAACATAATGGTGATGATAAACTTTATAATATAATAAGTGTTATTCCAATGGTGTAATAATCTTCTTTTTTTGCCATAGACTGTAACGCAAGCCAAACCAAGATGGGCTGGGTTCGAATTAAGCAAAGGGTAACGCAGTTAATGGACGAATTGAGCGAAGGGTAACGCAGTTAATAGTCGAATTGCCAATGCTGGTGCATTCCACTTTAAGAAAAAATTTTAGTTTTCGAAAATATCGAATTGAAAATAGAAATAGAGCGTAGAGCGCTAAAAATTTAGCTGTCTTTAAAATTCAATGATGACTCCAGAACGGTTAAAACTCATTTTAATCGATAGATAATAAAAAAAATTACCAAATGTGAAGATGTCCGCATTGGAAAGATATTGGGGTTTCATCGATAGATTTACATGGCAAAAAAAAATATAATAAGAAACCCTAAAAGTTATACCAAATTCAGTACTTTTTAAGTTATTTAAAAGAAATTGCGACTGGAACAAAAATGCGTTATTTTAAGACCTTTCTTTAACAAGCTATATCTCCGATCCTATCGGTCCAAATGAAGTCTTAGATTGAAGATTGTAGGGGGGGTCGTGAAGGCAATGCTGCCTCTCAAGCACTTTGATCTATCAGATCTTTTGTGCATAACCCTTAATCTATTCGAGGCATGGGATTCCGAGACTTCGTACAAAGTTTATCAGTTTCCTGTGGGCTAAGTTTCTGACATCGAATGGCTTTAGGCAGGCCCCTTTCAGTAACTTGAGCCCCTTGCAGAAAAGCGCAAAGCAAATGTTTTGCAGTTTCAGCAAAGTTCTCGCAGTAGCGGCAACTATCACTCTCTGTTTTGCATATTTTTTCAGGTGATACCTCAGAGGGCAGTGTTCAGTGAGAAGTCCCGTCACGAGTTTCACACCTTTCTTGTCCAACTCGAGAAGCTGTTTAGCTTTCCTTGGCGAAAGGCTTTTCGCCTTTTCGCTTGTTTTTGTCCTGGCAGTTTATGCCAGTGAGATTTCATTTCATCTGTTTCTCAGCGTTGAATCTCTTCTTTCAAGTGAGCTTTGGAGAATCCACAGAAGGGTTCTGGGCCGGAAAATTGTGTATTTGCCATCTTGGCTAGACAGTCTGCTTCCTCGTTGACTTTAACTTCCTTGTGACATGGAACCCACATCGGAGTAACCTGATTGTTTGCTGCCAGTTGTCTCAGGGAATATTTACAGTCCCAAGTCACCTTAGACTCACAATTGTATGACTTCAGAGCCTTTAGTGCTACTTTTCTATCTGATAAAATATAGATATCTGCCTAAATGAAGTCTTAAATTGTAGGTCTCTTCAATGAAAAACATTTGCCAGTTTACACCTAATCTCTACGACCAGTATTTTTTGACTTATACAACCAAAATCTTATTTTTTTTTTTTTTTCGCAAATTTGATGATTTTTCGGACTTTTTTTAGCTTGCGGACATTATGAACCGCCCATTTTTATAGGTTTTAGGTATCAATCTTCATGTGTGCAAAGTGACAGACCGCCCCACTTCCGTTGCGGACAACTTTACTTTTGGTAAATATTTCTTTATTTAAATAGGTTTCAACCGTTCTAGAATTATCACTAATTTTGGGAGGGAAGCTACATATTTAGCTGCACCGAGTGGCCGAACCATCACGGTCGGTCGGAGCTTTCCGACTAACCTTACCGTTAAGTAAACGGTCTTGGCTACGTCCTCTGAAATTTCCAGCCGTTCTGGAGTAACCATCAAATGTTGCACTTGGCCCTAGGCCTTATACCCTTCGTTCAATTCGACCAATTCTGTATAGACAATCGAAAAAGTATTTTACCTGAAACACTTTTGTGACCCATTAAATTTACTGAATATATTCTCTGTAGCGCTTTTTAACTATTTTCATCCCTGTAAATTCTGGTCTGGTGGGTATAAAGGTGATCTAATTAAATATCTATTTTATACGGAATGGTAAAGGGTACTTTAAAGGGGCAGTTTTTTAATTCAAGTTTTTTCTGCACACTTTTATAATATTTATTGTCGTAAGTAGTAAATATCAGATTTAGGAGACTTTTTTAGGCGACTATCTCCAAAATTGGAGTCTTTAAGAGTCAATATTTCATACTTTTCTACCAAACCTACTTTACAGCTTTACAATTGGAAAGAATAAATAAAAACAAGTTAAAGTTCAGCTGAAATATATATATATATATATATATATGTTAAAATTATAGAAAACTGAAGTGTTATTACTGTAAACTATAAAGGGTTTATTTTCGACAGCGTGAAGAGATGTAAAAATGTGTAACTGATTGTTTAAAAACCAGCTTACTTTCGCTGTATGATACCTTTTTTAATATAGGTATATATATGTGGGTCGATTATACATCAGATAACAACTACTCCCCTGACTATATGTCGCGACAGGTATTGAATTACATCCGATGTATAATCGTGTATACTACCCCATCACAGGATATATATATCCAACACTATAATGAGAATGTACCGGGTATCTAAGCAACCAGGAACCCGGTACAAATGTTTCTTTTTATCAGTGGTAATCAAGTGTCATGTCGGTGGTAATATGAAACTTGATTACCACTGATAAAAAGATAATAATAAGATATTACAACCGACATGATGATCGAAGGAGGCGGTTAACTAATAAAACTGATAACGACCTTAATGAATGAATGTCTCCAACAAGGTAAAATCCCGGATACCTGGAGGAATGCTAAAGTTATACTTCTTCATAAAAAGGGAGATAAGACTTGACTGATAAACTACCGTCCCATAACACACGCGTCTAACGCAAAAATTGGATGAGTATCAGTCAACGGAACAGGCAGGTTTTAGAAAGGCTTACTCAACTGCGGATCACTTGCTTACTACCATGAAACTCTTGATTGAGAAGTGCAATGAATACCATTTCTCTTTATAGACTATGAAGAGGCTTTCAACGCGGTTGAACATTGGGCCGTTCAAAGAGCACTGCGAAATTGCAGGATACTCACAGCTAAAACAAGAGATTAACAACGAAGCAACAGCAACATACTACTTAAATACGAAAACCAATCAGGTCCCACTGAAAAGAGGAGTTAGACAGGTAGATACTCTATCACCCAAACTGCTTTGGAAGACGTGTTTAGAAATTGGATTGGTCAGAACGCGGCATTAATGTAAATGGTCAATACTTGACCCACCCACATTATGCAGATGACATAATCATAATGGCAAAAGATCCTACAGAACTTGAGAACATGATTAATGAACTAAATAAAGAGTCTCTAAAAATTGGACTGAAAATAAACATCAGTAAAACGAAAGTAATGCTTATGGACGAAGGCATAATCCAGGTGTACTTGGAAAAGAAAATCAAACAGTGGAAATGCAAAGAAGAATACAGCAATCCTGGGTGGCGTTTGGCAAACTGATATATACTAAAAAACAAAAAAATAACTTTAAAGAATAAAAGAAAAGTATATGTGCATTCTGCCGATAATGTGCTACGGAGCGGAAAATCGGAAAACTCTAAACAACCGAAAAACAAATGAATGGATTTGACAAACAACCAAAATAACAGATGTAGTCGAAAGGGCGGCAATGTTAAAGTGGTCCTATGCTGGACATGTGGTAAGAGACAGTGCTAATAAATGGCATAAAAGAATTTTAACCTGGCGACCTTATGCCTTCAAGAGACCTAGAGGACGGCTACCAATGCGGTGGTACGATGATATAAAACTAACAGCAGGAGTACATTGGATGCGGGAAGCCGCAAACAGGATAAGGTGGAAATCAGAATTGCAAGAGGCGTGGACTGAAGAACGCTATTAAAGAAGAAGAAGAATCAAGTGTCATATCAATACGTATACTGGATTTAGCTGACTTGGGAATAAGGAATAACGCTTGCGATTAGGTTGGTCACGCCACATAATATCATTTCGTAATCTAAAATTGAAATGTAATGGAATGTTTTTTATAAATATGCTAAATAGTCTAAATATTTTAACGAAAAAGCATTTCTTGCGTATGTGTTGGAAGAAACCAAAGCATATAAATCATCAACGCTAAGGTCCACTTACTTATTGCTATAATTTACAGTTATAGTAAAAAAAAAATTGACATTTAGTTTTAATGTTACTTGCTCAAATAGTCGCCTAAAAAATGTTATGTGTACTTTTTCGGCATCTACTGCGAATGTTTTATTCATCCTAAGATCCAACTATTGGTTGTAAATAATTAAAAAACTTCCCCGCTGGTAAATCATTCGTGCTTTTTGCTTCGTCACATCGTCCCCCTACACGTAAAATTAAACGTAAAATGATCTTTTGTAGCTCCCAA
Organism: Agelastica alni; assembly: GCA_950111635.1. NCBI lineage: Eukaryota > Metazoa > Arthropoda > Insecta > Coleoptera > Chrysomelidae > Agelastica > Agelastica alni. Next base: position 10,746,791 of record OX467719.1, on the reverse strand, counting down.
TGTGTACAACATCCCATCGGCAGTGGGTGACAAGGGCGCGCCCGCGTACACCATATCCGGCAGGACGAAAGAACCAATAGACGAACGCGTTAAGAATCCAGCCCCAGGACAATACAACAACGTCGATCCCGAACATTACAAGAGCCATTCGCCGGCTTATACCATGAGCCGACGCGTTAACATCCCGAAGGACGATAAATCTCCCGGTCCTGGAGTATACTCGCCCGAAAAAGTAATTAATACATAACTAACTGTAATATTTTTTATTTGGCTATAGATATCGACACACTTGGCGAATGATCAGAGAGTTCCTTAGCCCTTTCAGTCATACTGTCACTCAGAAGTGACATCAATTTTAAAAATTCTAATTGTCACTATACTAATATTGCTTTGGGTCTTTCCATGCATAAACGACTGATGTTTATGATATGCGCGCGAATTTTGTTTATAGTTCGTTTGACAGTTGCATGTTGGAGGTATTACAAACTAGCTAAGTTATGTTTATATTTAGAGTGATTTCTAGTATTTTTTCGTTGATCAAACTATATGTTTGGGAAAGCTCATGTAAGTTGCATTGATTTAATTCAAATATTGTTAATTCTATAAACAATTGTACCTATTGACGAACCAGTTAATAAGACATAAGTCAAGAGTAGTATTGTTCAAGCATTCAAGTGGCTACAATCGTCGTTTCAATATTATTTCGACCATTAGCCGCCATCTTATTTCTAATCGGATAATTTATCGTGTATATACCGTGTACATCATTACAAACTGTTTTATGTGAAGTGCTGTTACCAGATCATTGAAGACGGGGCCCCAAAACACCAAAGAAACTACGTGGATTTAACGTGGTAAGTCGTAGGTAGCAATTGATTTTATTTTTACTTTTACATAAAAAACTACTTAAAAGCTTTCGTTCGAAACATATTAAAATTGCTGAAATAAGTAAGTCAAACTACATTTTTATTCTACAGTATATGTGCTTTGGGTATTAGCCTACTAAAAATGAGTTGCATTAGAGTTTCAACTTTATGTCACTTACAAGTGACAAATAGCGTTCATGTATTTACTAAAGTACCTCATTCTTATTCGTGATGATAAATGTAGCATATTTTAGTGTAAAGTAAGAAAATAATAACCTTTTTATGTAAGATTATCTTAAGTGAACGGTTTAAAAAGTTGGATACATTATTTTTTAGATAATGGTCTTCTTCTTCTTCAAGTGCCTATTCGTTCTGAATATTGGCGATCATCCTGGATATGATGACTTTGTTCACGGCTGTTTTAAATAGTTCGGTAGTAGTTTTTGAGAACCATGTTCTTAAGTTTTTAAGCCATGATATCCTCCTTCTTCTTCTGGTCTTCTGCCATAAACTTTCGCTTGGAGAACGGACTTTAAAAGGTGATATTTGCTTTCGTTCCTCATAATATGTCCGAGGTACTCGAGCTTTCTTCTCTTGATGGTTTTCATTACTTTAGAGTCCTTCTTCATTCTCTCCATCGCTGCCTTGTTGGTCACTCTGTCCACCCATGATATTCTCAGCATCCTCCTGTAAAGCCACATTTCGAAGGCTTCGAGTCTTCTTTGTATTGTCTCGGTTAATGTCCATAACTCCATCCCATAGAAAAGAATCGAGAAAATATAGCATCGGAGGAGTCTGATTTTGATGTCGATGTCGAGGTTGTGAATTTTAAACAGTTTAGCCATTTGGTTGAAGGCGGCGCTTGCTTTTTCAATTCTACACCTGATTTCCTGTGAGTGGTGAGTTTCTCTACTGATTACCATGAATTTGGTTGTACTAATGTTAATTTCTAAGCCATAGTTAATGCTGATGTCTTTTATTTTGTTCATTAGTTCTTGTAAGTTGTTCATGTTGACAGTTCTCAAGGGGCTCTTTAAAGATTTCCTCCCAGTAGAGATAAAAGATGAGTGGTGACAGGATACAGTCGGGCCTAACTCCTTGAAAAATGTTTACTGTGGTGGTTTGCTCTTCCATATTAATTTTAATAGTAGTTGATTGATTCCAGTATAGGTCTCGGATGATCCTTGGATCTTTATCATCCATTCCTTTATTCTTCAAGACGTCTATCATCTTTTCGTGTTTTATTCTATCGAACGCCTTCTGGTAGTCTATAAAACAGGCAAAAATATCACAGTTCATATCCCTACAGCGCTGGAACAATATTTGTAGACAAAAAAGTGCATCTCTTGTACCCATGCCCTTCATAAATCCAAATTGTGTATGTGACACCAGATCATAGTCTGCCGATAGAAAAACCCAGCTTGTTCTTTGACAATTACTTAATCTTACATAATCTCTTTCAGTACCTAACTTCGCGATCAATGTGGGTGCTATAAGATTGAATCGCTTCCCTGAACCCTTATTGCCAACTGATAAAATTCTTAGAAAAATTAAAAAACGGGGAACAAATACTACGAAGGTTGCAAACATATATATGCATGGTTACGGAGGTTACAATATATACTATTATTATGTTTTCTTTTGATTGAAATTTTATTTTCCCATCAGTAAAAGTGTTGGGGGGATAGTTTTTTTTAAACATATTACCAAGTTTTGTAATTTTTGAAGACTTTCTTTCTAGGTACGTGACTGAAAGGGTTAATCTTGTCTCTAAGTCGTACACCACTGTTATATCGATCAAGATAAGACTGAAAATGGTGCAGCCAAAAGTTTACTTAAAATTATTTTTAATTTTTAATTTTGTAACAAATCTTTTTTATCTGCTAAAGCTTACAGACAATGACTTAAACGATTGCAAATTTTTGGAATACCCCTTTCATTGTCTACTATATTCATGCTGTAGAGTTGCGGGATTTACCAAATCCCTATGCTCGGTAAGATTATATTATACTTTGTCTTGTTCATAAATAACAAGGGAATTTTTACTCGGACATTATTGCAGACGTTAATACTCTTAACTGTGATGTTTTTCATCTTAGGTTATATCTCACCTGCGACATGCACCGAGTCATTCATTCGGCATTCGACATTCTCCATATTTAGGTACCCAACATGGTTCTTTACGCAGAGAAAGTACTTCGTTGCTATTTTAGAGAATCAATTAATTTCTTTACAAGATTTTGACAACAGAGTTATTTTATGTTCACGACTCCTGGTCGAACAAGGTGAATTGCTTAATTGCATGCGGATTCACGTACGATAGATGGCACTGTGTGCTTGTAGTTTCAAATGCACCAAAATCGCAGTAGAAGACAACTTAAATATTTTAATAACCAATGGAGACAGTAATAATGTCTCATTGTTAAAAACAAACTATTTTTCAATCAGTTGAGGGAATAAAATAAAAAATAAAATGGCTCCGTTAAGCTGCCCCCCCCCCATTTAATTTTTTTACATAAATTGAGTGTTTATTATAGGGATACATTTGGCACAACTAAATAAAATAAATGTGCGAGGGCGGGCTAACTTACCGCTAGCCCCCCAATGCAAACGTTTTACTTAGATCCACCCACAATTATTATTGATAATTAGATTTTTAGATTTTTAGATTTTTAGATGACTGTACCAGATTGTACTAGATGTGTGTCTATACAAAATTTTTGAAAAAATTGAGCCTTCGATCTCATAAAAGCCAACTTTTATCCTACATTTTCTCGCAAGCGTCTTCCGTCACAATTCGTCTTAGATACACACGCCCTCTGAAGGAACATTAGGCTGTATTATTTGATCTTATACATTTGAGTTAATTTTAAAATCATAATTTTTTTGAGGATATAATAATAGGGAAAAATCTCGGATTGGGCGACATCTTGATGGAATGGATCAACTGAAAGTAACTGTGGGTGTCCAGAAATAAGAAAGATAACTTGAGGAACAGTTTGACAAGTATCTGATTTATATTGACAACAACATAACAACATCAATATAATATAAATATATATGCAGGGTGTTCTTCATTCTAATACTTTTATAAACTTATTGTTCAGCACGTTCTGGGCCCATAACCTGATGGAATGGATCAACTGAAAGTAACTGTGAACACATTGCCTTCGTCAATTTCTGGTTGAGATCCATCGGTGTACTTGTAGGTTTACAATCAGCCATACCATATTTGATCAGTAGCTCATTGATGTGCTTCCTCTGACTCAGAAAAATTTGACCTGTAGTACGATTTCTTGATATTTCCAAACCAACACAACTAGAGAGCAATTGTTTGTTGCCTCTTGGATGACCATGAAATTGCACCCCCTTGCATCATACACACGTAGCCAGAACATGAACGTCTTTCGTCGTTATCACTGGCCCAATCAGCGTCACAAAAACCTATTATTTGATGAGAGCCGCTTTGCTTGAACTCCATTTTAACATCTATTGTACCCTTGAGATAGCGCATTAGTCTTTTGACTGCAAAGGGATATCCTGTAATGTTCAGAGAACATCGTGGGAACCAAGGGAAAGAAGGTAGGAGTTGGTGTTCTTCTTAAATTTCTGGAGGTTGTATGCCTCGGGGAACACCTCCCTAGGCAATGAGTTCCAAAGCCTCGCAATTCGTTGGATGAATGAGTCTTTGGAAAGTGATGTTCTGCAGGTCTCCAAAGTGACCACGAAGGGGTGTGAAGACTGAACTTGACGGGTTAATCTCGACTGCCAAAGGAGGAACGATTGTTGATATTTCAGAAGAGCATCGCTCATGAAAATATCTATAAAATAGAGACAAATCGCCAACTTTTCTACGGTGTTCCAGACAAGTGAGCGAGTTTGTAAGCGAGGCATCACCGACGAGACGAATTGCCCTTTTTTGGACAGAATCCAGTAGCTTCAGGATATGTTTAGGTGCTGCACTCCAAATATGGGAACAGTACTCCAGTACAGGTCGGATCTTTGCCTTATAGATCATAAGCAGCTGACTGGAGGTGAAATAGCTCTTGGCAAGAAACAAAAAACCAAGTTTTTGGGATGCACTTTTGGCAATGGACCTCACGTGATTTTCTCAGGAAAGGTTATTTCTGATAGTAATACCAAGCATCGATATGGATGACTTCAGTGGTATGGTTACTCCTGACAAAGTTATGTTAGGCACAGTGAGATCGGCTTTTCTAGAGAAAAGACTTGTTGATAAGGTACTTTTTGCATATACTCTGCATCTTCGTCATCTTGTGGACACCCACAGTTACTTTCAGTTGATCCATTCCATTACATCTACTATTGATCGTATAAACTTCTCGAGGTGTGAACAACAAATTAACCTCCATTTGTTTATATGTGTGAAAAGTGGACTTTATATGTTAATTTGAGCAATTTAAGCATTGATGGCGTTATATTTGAACGGTATTTTGGATTATAAAAGGTGACATGGAGATAAAATCGCGAAAAATTTGCTCTACATTTGGCAATTCAATTATATTTTTGCATAAATTTCCTTCAAATCCCAAGTAGATCGGAAATGGACGATGATCTTAAAGATCGGAAAACCAATCTCAAAGTTTATGCATGTTTGTAACAAGCACTTTGTGAAAGATGATTTTTTCACTGGTAAGTTTGATATTGTTGTCCAATGATCTATTATTTTATTTGTGATTATTTATAGTGACTTCAACAACTCAGAGAAAGCGTTTGAGAGATGATTTTCATGGTTTTTTTTATTGAGACCGTCAGTTCCACGTAAAATGATTTCGCCAGCCTTAAAAATCTCTTCACCTTCTTTAATTGGTGGAACACGTTCACCCACTTAATAAAATATGTCCGAAATTGATATTTCGACTTTCACAGGCATTGCAACAAGATTTCCAGAAACAACCGAACTAAAAAACTTCGATAACAAACCAGAATTGATACCTGGACACACCTGGTCTTTACTGGCATTTAATAAGAATCCAGCGACAATAAAACTGAAACAAACCTTAAATCCAGCTTCAATCCAATAGTTTAACACAAAAAATCAACTCAAATCTCTGAGATATCTAAAAATCCCTTTTATAAAACTGTGGTGTGATCAAATGACAGAATATTTGTTGTTCACACACCTCGATGCAAAATTTTGTCATTGCAGCGCCATCTCGCGTTACGTGATTTTTACCTGTTGTGATTATGTATCATTTTAGCCCTCCTGAGGTTCAATATTGGATAATTGGTCTTCTAATTGTAGCCAACTGACTCCTGTGGCATGTCTAAACTCTCTTTGGAGGGCTGGTAAGCAGGGTCGGCTCAAGACATTTTGGCGCCCTAGGCGAAAGCATTGCTCAGCGCCCCCCCCCCACTATACTTGCCACCACTTTCATCCAACCACAAAATATAGGAAATTGGAAATGAGAAAACGTATATATATATATTCTAAATTATATTTATTTTTATCTCTGTTCAATAAAACTCAAAAGATAAAGTTATTTACACTATTTACTGGGAGAGGAATTGAACAAGTTTAAAAAAATTTTCTGACTTTTTGTTTGGCAAATGTTGCTACCAAACCATTGAGGTCGATATTCTGTGCAATCTCTTGTTCAATAGAAATCGTTGCTAGGCCTACCAATCTCTCTTGGGTCATAGATGACCGTAGATAACTTTTTATGATTTTGAGCTTTGAGAAGCTTCTCTCTCCTGATGCTACTGAGACCGGTAGTGTAAGGAGAATCCGCAGTGCAACGTACAAATTCGGGAAATTTTCTTCCATATCGGGGGACGTCCTTAGGGGTTGACTGTTTTTTCACTCGTCTTGAAATAGCTTGCAGTTCACCACACAGCTCTATTGCATCAATATCTTTTGATTGATCAGTGGCCAAAGCTTTTTCGAGTTTAAGGCATTGCTCTTGGACATACTTTGTTGGTTTGTCTTCTAAGGCATCAATATGATATAAAAATCCAAACTTAGAGTTTATTTCTTGCAGCTGAGTAAATCGCTCTTTCACTGAGCTGATGGCAGTGTCCAGGATGGGAAAGTAAAAAGTAACCTTAAATCTCTGTTTTGGATCTTCAACTGGTTCGTCTCTCCCCTCAAAAGAAAATTGTCTCTTCTTTTTCTTCAAACGTGTTACTGTCGAGCTTTGTTCAAATGTCGTCGGAATGTCGAGATCTTCGGCAACTTCCCTGGCATCTACTAGTATAAGACAAATAAATTAACTATTCAAAATTCAAAACAGATTTTTTTCCAATTATGCTTATCCTTCGCGCCCGCCTACTTGGCGCCCTAGGCGGTCGCCTAGTTCGCCTAATGGTAGAGCCGGCCAAGCTGGTAAGACATAGAGGGATTCCTCCAAACGGATGGACTAAGTTGGTATTCAAATTTGTTTACTTAAAAAAATGTTCACTTTTACATAAAAAAGAGTTACTAAATATGTGATGAAGAAACCGATTTATAAAAATGTATACAACGTAAATACAAGGGTGATGCATAAGTTTTGAAATATGTTTATTTCCACTTATGCACAGGGCCGGATTTAGAGGAGGGCATCCGGGGCTACAGCCCCGGTGGCCCCCACAATAGAGATTTGGGAAAAAAATCTTTCAAATTATGACTAGTAAACAACTTTCTCAATAATTTATTCAAAATCTAGTAAGGTAGCCATCAAAAAACGAAACGAAAATACCACAACATTGACTATCTAATCTCCAAAAACATCGACATTTAGACGAATTGTGACCGGGTATCAATAGACGCTTGTCATTTTCTGTTATTGTAAATAATGATTATTCTTGTTTTAAGGTCGTACTTGATATCACTCCGGCGCATAGTTTCGGAATCAGACATTCTCCATTCTCAGAACACTATTGAAGAACATCCTCGAAACGAACTCGATACGACTGCGTTCCGAACAGTTATCACAGGATCACAGAAATCACCGAAGATCGTCATTTTCAGATTGTTAATTTTTTATCCTCATAATCTTCCTAATCAAATTTGTTTTTGTATCGTTTGCCCACACTTTTTTTTTAGTCAGGATATTGGTCGATATTTTAGCCACATTTTGTTCCCCGTTCGAAATAATGCTCTGACTGGGCTCACGTCTTATTATAGCAGTGTTGTTAACCCTACGGTTTGTTATAATGTGAAAATATCTATATTTTTATAATGGAGACTTGAATCTACTGTAGAATCTAACGTTGAGAGTTTTTTATATTTCTAAATAAAATGTTAATAAATCATTTACATTTCACTGGGATAATGTAAAATTACTCAAACTTCCGCTGGATGGCGATTGTTGAAGAACTTCATTTGACAATATAATGATCAATAGTATATAGTGCAACTAGTGCGATAAGTTGGCGATTGCTCACGAGGTCTCGTGCGTTCATTCGCTCGACAACATCGCACGGGTTGCACATACTATTTTTTATTGCGAATGCGGAATAAACGCGATCATAAAATAGGGGTCCAGACCAAAAATATTAATTGAAATAAAAATATAAACATTGTAATGTCAACTTGACAGTTGCGCGTTCGGCTGTTAACCGAAAGGTTGGTGGTTAAAATTTGCGTACGACAAAGATAGTTTGCGTGTGCTAAGTATAATTTGAATGAATAATAAAAAATAATATTCATAGTACCATTCTAATCAATTAAGAGTGTTTATTTCAATCTTCGATGTCAGTTGAGTGTTATTGTGTAAGTTTTTATACCGCCATCTATTGCAAAATAAAAGTTTTATTTTCAAATATTTTTGGTAGATATCTGTCTACTCGAATTCAATGCTACAGATTTCTACGGATATATAGTTGGTTGACTATATATATTCCCAATCAGAAATACATAATCTACAGATTTCTGATTTAAGTAAAAGCTACGAATTTCCACCGATTTTCCGTCTCTTGGCTACGGATATTCATGTTCAGAAAGTTAACAACACTGTATTATAGTATTCACAGTCCGTAATCATGGCGGAGTAGATGCTTGGAGTACAGATTTGCACCACAATCTATACTCCAAGCATCGACTTCGCCTTGAGTACGGATTATGAATACAGGCCTAAACGTAGTATTCACGCTTGAGATAATTGTAAACATTTTAATTTTGTGCTCGGTTTAGAAGATTGTGAGTTTTATCTTTAACTCAAGAGTAGCATTTATTTATCCGCGGATTTTGTTTAAAACACTTATTAGGTTATGTTTTGCAGTTACATTTTTGCTTTTTTCTAATATTATCGCTATTAATATGTGCTTGGAGAAATATTGCCGTTTATACTATAGAGGTTAAATGCTATTTTTGGTGTTTACATGTTGCCAATTTTCCGAATAAGTAACATTTTCGTCATTTTTTAATAAAATTTATTAAGTTAAATTTAGTATTTTATTTATTCTGCCATGAATTATTTCCTGATTAGAATCGAAACAAATGAAATTGTTCGTAATGACAGATTATTTCAAGTTACAAGATGTTTTGCGAAGATTTACTCAAGGATGTTTGATGGTGCCAGCGGGGGGTCAAGGGGAGTCTACACTAAAGTAGGTACGGTCGACTATAGATAATTTGTCACTCGTTAATTTGAATCTCTCGATAATTTGAAATTTTGTTTTCGGTCCCTTGAAAAATACTCGATAAATTGAAGTTAAAGAAATAGTATCTTGCTCGACAACATGCAATAATTTGAAGTCCAGGCTTCCCTACTCTCTATAATTTGAAGCGTTTATCATTCACCTGTCGTTTGTTTACATAAATGTACAGACCTGTCGATTGTTTACATAAATGGGAGTTAGTTCGCATTCCAGTCTTCTGGAAAAATGTCAAACCCACCACTATTTATAACTGCATTAGAAAGTGCGGGTTTAAGCAAACCGGAAATGTAGAACAATCATCGGAGCCACCCAAATTTACAAATTATGACTCAGGGTGGGGACTTCTACCTAACTGTGGAGAATTAACATTAGAGGATTATGCTCATGTTGACGATGACATCAGTGTCCACAGTGTTCTAACCGATGCCGAATTGATTAATATAGTTTCTCTAGATGACAATGAGGAAGAAAACGAAGAAGAAGAACCGCCAACTTCAGTCACATTGAGTGAGGCAAGGAAATGTGTTACTACCCTACGCTTCTACGCCCTCGGAACCGACACGAATGACGGTTACTTCGCAGCTCTCACCACTATCGAAAATTTTTTGGACATTGATAGACTGAAGTCGCTCATTTAAAAAAAGATTGCGGACTTCTTTTCGAAATAAAAATTTGTGAATAATTGTATTATTATATTTAATTGTTAATACGTAATAATAAATCACGAATTTTGATCAAACTCTTATTTACTTGAGTCACCCCTTCCCCTCGTGGTTATTTAAACGCTTGTTATTTTGAACCATTTGGTAATTTGAAATTTATCTCTGGTCCCTTGAGTTTTAAATTATCGAGAGTCGGCTATATGTGGAAAGTGTTAAAGCTGCCAAACTACGATAGCAAAATGAATGCAAATTTTATCAAGGCTCTGTAAAAAAAAATTAACAAAGCGTTTTTGATAAAAACTTAATTTTAAGTATATTTATATGTAATAAAAAATATATCAAATATTATTTCATGATTTCCCGACTATTTTTGAATTACTAATATATACAAGATATATGTGGCAACAACGCATTGTTGACACATTAGTGTGCCACGTCTTTTTCGTTCTCTATAGAGTACTCTGCCAGCGGTCTCTCTACTGGCAAATTATGCCCGAGGTCAGCCGTAGAGATTTTGCACACGTGCCAATATCACACCGTCCCAAAAATTCTCACCACACCACTCCCAAGACTTAACTTTCACAGATACCCTTCACCCACTAGAACATAGAAGAAGAGTTGCAGACCAGACATTACTCTACAGATATTTCCATGGCAGATGCTCCAGAGAAATAAAAACTCTTATACCACCACTGGCCACATTCGGCCGAAAAACTCTGCACGCTGATCAGTTTCATCCATTTACTCTCAAGAACACTACAAGGACCAATCTCTATAAAGAATCCTTTTTTTACAGTGCTGCTACGGAATGGAACAAGCTTCCAAACTCAGTTTTTCCAGAGAACTATGACCTGCAACTTTTTAAAAAGCGGGTCCACAATCATCTCCTTCTATAATACCTCCCCCTTCTAATAGTCGCAGTACGGGCCGTCCGCGGCCCACACGATAGGTCTACCCTTTTTGCAACTATTTTCAGTAAAAATTTACTTATTACTCTGTACCTACTATGAGTGGATTATAGTTAATGACGACATGCCAAAAATGGTAAAACAAACCATAAATCATATTTTGTTTTGTATTAACCATACAAGTAAACGCGTATTCTCTTATTTCTTGTGCCTAGTATCGTTTTCAAATGCAGTATCACAGCATATACCCAAATGTGCTGTGATGCAGAGTTTTGCCACGTACCTGTTAGGAACTGAAAACAAAAATGAGCTAATAACGGTGGGTATGAGGTGTAAAGTAAGAAACGTGTCAAGTATTAAAAATGTGAGAGAGTAATAGTATAAAGAAAAAAAGGAGCGAAAGAAGAGATAACCTATGTAAACAAAAATATAATTGTAATTTAACAATACATTTATTCTGCAATTCCATAGAGTAAATTTTCTTGCTTTCTATACATCTTTGAATGATGGAATGGAGTGAACATTCATTTGTGAGAACGACGCAGAAATCCGAAACGTGATAATTGTTTCAAGCATTTCAAATTTCAAATAAAACTAGGGTAAATTTGCATGTTTCTTACTGTACCTAGACAAGTCCATTACGAACATTATTAAAGTTAGACTACACTCAATACAGATGGGTTTCATGCCCTGTTGCCTACCTAATTAATGTTTGGAGCATGTGTTTTTTAATTATTTCAAATAAAATTTTAGTGAAAGTTACATTTTCTTTCACTCAAACAAATAAATTACTCAATACGTGGTGATAATGTGTAAATATTACAAATAGGAGAGCTCTAAAAAGAACATAACTGTAAGTGACAGGAAAAATATTGCCATCAATATTCTTATCTTTCTCACTTTTCATTTCACTCCACTCCGTATTATTACTCTAATTTATCTACCACATCTTCTTCGCAATTAAATTAAAACATGTTTCACCTTAATTTTAGTCAACTTCACTTTTACCTACAATTAAATCTATTTGATTTACCTGCCAACTTAACTAAAAACCAAATAGATTGCGCGACAAGTCCAATATGATGCAAGAAAAAATTGCGTTTATGTATTGCTGCTTCTTTCAAAGGAGTCCGCCACGTAACTAAACAAAATTTTGAGTAATTTCACGTCACCCTACTTCCTATTATCTGAAAATTAAATCATCGTATTGATATGAAAAATAAGAAGATAAAATAACAGAATATTGGTCAAGAGGAATAATATTACCCATATACAAATCAGGGGATATAAGAGAACGTAGTTATTACAGGGGTATAACTTTATTAAGCACAGCCTTCAAGATATATGAATAGATGTTGAAAAAACTATTAATACAAATAGAACCTTCTTTAGATAAAGGACAAAGTGGATTCCGTGCAGGTAGAATAAGTGTACAGGATCACATTTTTACGACTAAACAAATAATAGAAAAAACACAACTCCCTAGGAAAAACACATACCTCGCATTTATAGACTTGAATAAGCCTTTGATAGGGTTAACCGAAAGAAAACTTGGAACATTTTGGAAGAAAAGGAGTCAATAAGAAACTTATCCAAGCTATAAAAAGAATAAACAGAAAGAACATAAATTACGTAAACAAACATAATAGAACGTCAAAAGAATTCGAAACTAAGCATATGTTAAGACAAGCCTACCCATTACATAATTAGGGAAAGTAAACCACAAGAGCTACACATGCGAATAAAAAACCTCCAACCAGTAACAATAAGAGAATGTGCTTTTGCCGATGACTTGGTAATAATGGCCAACACCGAAAGAGGACTACAGAAAAATATAGATACCTGGCACAGCACCCTGGAAAAAATGAAATAAAAATAAATACAAAAAAAATGAAAGTATTAATGATAGCAAAGAAACAAACAATAATGAACATAAAAATACAAGGTAACAATATTGAACAAGTGATATATTTCAAATACCTTGGGGCAATATAATAGATAGTGGAAATCAAGAACAAGATATCACAGAACGAACAAAAAAGGCCATAAAGACGTATCATTTACTAAAAACCGGATTTATCAACAAGAAAGAAATTTCGAGAAAAACTAAAATGACAGTATTCCAAACAGTTTTCACACCAATACTTACAAATAAATGCGAAACATGGACAGTCAAAGGAGCTACTAGGAAAAACAAAGTAAAGAACACAGACCTAAGAGCAGAACTGAAAATGAACCCAATATTAAATTGCATTGAAGAAAGGCAATTGAGTTGATGGTGCTACCTACATCGAATGGAGAAAACAGAATAGTAAAAAGGGTATAAGAGGCCAAGATAGTTACTAAAAGAGACCGATGGAGACCAAAAGAAATTTGGGACAGCTCAATAGTTAAAATGTAAAACAGTAAAGCAAAACATTACAAGATAGAAAGGAGTAGAAAACGTTTGTAGAAAATTGATAAAGAAACATTCATCCCTACACGGAAAGGCAGAAGAGAAATCCTTTTAAAGCAAGAAACACAACAAACTCGATTTTTTCTCGTTATCTGTTACTTTGAATTTATCGCCCGGACTAAATTATTTTAATAACATTACCATTAAATCTTATGGACTTACTATGACTCAGAATCTAGTAGTTTGTTTTTCTTAAACGTGTTTTCTCATTTTTTTTATCTCTATTACCCACGAATGGTGGATTTTTTCACAAAGTCCTTCACATTTATATCTAATTGTAGACCAAACGTCGAGCTGTAGCTCGAAAAGATAGCTCACTAAAAACAATGTTGCATCGAGCTGTGGCTAAAAACAATGTTGAAATACCTTTTTTTAACTACTTCTTTAATAAAGCACTATAATCCTTATATTTACTGCATATTTGCAGGGCCGGATTTAAGGGAGGGCATCCGGGGCTATAGCCCCGGGGCCCCCACAATAGAGACTTCGATAAAAAACTTTCAAATTCCGAGTAGTAAACAATAGGAAACAACTTTCACAATAAATTATTTATTGAAAAACCCGCTTAAAAAAAAATATTCATTTCATTTGGAAAATAATTTGGGACCAGGGGGCCTCCACTTTTATGTTGCCCCGAGGCCACCAGACCTCTTAATCCGGCCCTGCATATTTGGAATAAAAACAGGACCTCGTTTTATATTTTTCTACCGATATTTAATTATGAGGTCCTACAAAAATGTTGGACTGGAAAAATGGTCCAGATAAATTTCTTTACAGTATTAAATGAGTCTTTTTATAGAGGGTTCATTTCCGCAAAAAACAGATATCATTGATTTTATATTGCATAGAAATATTAAGATTTAATACAAAGAATCAAAACCAGTTTCATTGAAATTTTTTGAACCATCTGTGTATATCTTTTTAAAAACTTCATTGCTATGAATTCAGCTGTGTAGATAAAACAGATATCATTGATTTTATATTGCATAGAAATATTATGATTTGATACAAAGAATGCAAAACCAGTTTCATTAGAATTTTGTGAACCGTCTGTGTATATCTCATGGAAATCTCCATTGCCATGATTTCAGTTGTTTAGATAAAACAGATATCATTGTTTTTATATTGCATAGAAATATATTAAGATTTGATACAAATAATGCAAACTGGTTTCATTAGAATTTTGTGAACCATGTGTGTATATCTTTTAAAAATCTCCATTGACATGATTTCAGCTGTTTAGATAAAACATATATCATTTATTTTATATTGCATAGAAATATTAAGATTTGATACAAAGAATGCAAAACCAGTTTCATTGGAATTGTGTGAACCATCTTTAGAAAATCATTATAATTATTAATAATAGAATTGAAACGAGATTGATTAATTGAATCCGTTTCGCAGTAAAAGGAAAGAATAACAGTTGGTTTGACAATTACTTTTGCGAATTATAGCTAATTTTTGTGATGAGGTAGAAGATGTCATTAAAGTTTATAAAAGCATCAGATAGGGGAGGGCTGTTGCTATTGCAACAATGCATCCATTGCGGATATGAATCATATACTTTTCGCATGTCCTTTATATCATCAAAATCGCGTGAAAATATTTAGTTCTTTACTTTAAAATAATATACCCTTTCTCATAAATTTAACCCTTTTTAGCCAATAAAAATATTTATTACTGCTTGGTAAATTTCCTTAGAGAAATCAAATTGGATATATAAAGTAACATAAACAAAAATATATTTTAATAATTATCTGTGGCAAATGGATTATTCAATGCCAACCCTCCCTTACACACAAACACAGAGGGTTAGGAGATTAAAATATATTTTCTTGGAAAAATTTAAATAAATGTTTCGGTGGAGCTGATATTAAAAATATGTTGAAGCTCAACGTTTGGCCCACTTGTCATTGAAAGCTTTTACGAAATATCATTTCATCTATAAAGACAGAAATATTTTTTCAGATACGTAATCGCCCGGACTATGTCCTTTTTGATTTAAGAACGATGTTCAGACGAATAATAACGCCCAGAAAAATTTAAAAAGTACCAAAAAAACAGCCAGCATTATATGTTTCTTAAGAATATATTCGATTACTATGTAGAGACTTGTTTTTATTTAGATACTTTTTAACCGTAATAATAAGTTATTGACGCCTATTTTTCTGGATACCATCATCAAAAAAGAAACTAATTTCAAGCTAAATTCAAAACAAACCTATTGCTTTTCGAAGATATGTTTCTTTTTAAGATAACCCTTAACGAAATGTGAGGCAGGAGTTTTATTTTTGATTGTAACCTTCGTTGCCTTCTTACTTTCAAATTTCCAACAAACTCCGCACAACGACGCATATAATAAACAATTAAAAATGTAGTTTCATTGCTTTATAAATTTTTTTGACGTGAAATATCTAATGGCGCGCTTGGGGGGGGGGGGGGGGGAGATAACACCGACTGTTGTTGCCGCGATGCCGTGATTGGAAAGCTTCGGATAGCCCCGTAACTACTCGGCTCGCTCCGTCACTTAGGCTTCGCCCACGTTACATGTAACACTTTCGTTGCTTAAATATTACAGAAATAACTGATGATATTGAATTGTAAATTTTATTTGAATTATTATTGTTTTTTAACTTCCCAGTGGGTTATAGTAATGGGTCCTCTTTTGTGAATCCCGAATTTTGACATATCTCAACATTTCAAGGACCCCAGAGTCGAATACAATAGTTTTTAAGTGGACGTCTGTGTGCGTATGTTCGTATGTGCGTTTGGAATTATTTTTCGTTTTGATTATCTCGAGAACAAAAAATGATATCGACGTGGGACCAATTGCATTCGACGCATAATTACGCAACTTGGAACTGATTAGATTTTCAGAAAAATCGGTCAAGCTTTTTTTTATGGAGCATAAAAAATCTGAAAAAAATGGTAAACTACCTGAATTTTGCATTTCATAAATTATACTATTTTTAATACGTGAATTTTAAGATCTTTTGAATAATATGATTTTTTTTGACTGCGGGAACTGTATGAGAGCACTGATGAAAGTAGAGGAAGCAAAAGATGTGTGTACGAACCGTAGCAAGTGAAAGGAAGTGGTCCCTGCCTACCCCTATGGGAAAAAGGCGTGACTTTATGTATGTATGGAACTGATAATATGATTTTTGCATGTTAGAAATATCTGTATAAAAAATTTGGTGACAATATTTTTAATAATAATAATAATTATTATAACAACAATACATATGGTATTTTTTCATTCTTTTCACTGGGAAGTTAGTCGTGTGGACCTTTCGGGTCCAACCCATATTTATGTATATTTTTATGTAAATAACATTGTCTCGATTAAATAAACCTAAAATGTGATTTTTTTTTTAAATTTCATGCAAGAAAATTTAGTTAAAAGTAATAACTACAATAAAATATGATTGACAGTAATGGTTTAGAACATGAAAGTGAGTGGCCTTTTGCAAAGAACGTAAAATTATTAAGTGATTCAAGTCAAGAGTAAGTTAATTATATTTTTTTAATTAAAGTATGCATTTATGTGTGTACATGATTGCGTGCATATTTTTAATATTGTCCAAATATTTTGTTTTTGATAATGCCATATTTATTTCCGTTAATAAACCATCCTTTTATGCAAATTTTCCATACCAAATAATTTCAATGTTTCACATCGTGGGAATTTTCTAGCCACAGATCGAATAATATCAACGTCTGACGTTTTGAAAAATTGAATACGTCGTTGTGCTGTACATAAAAAAGGGATAGACAGTAAAGTAGGGGGTCCAGATACTTGTTTTTCATTTCACGCGAAGGAGGAAGGTAGAGTAGAGATTAAAATAGAGATGAGATAAAAACAGTATAGCGCAATAGGTTCCTGCAATGTTGTGTAAAAACGTAGCGTGAATTAATTCGATTTTTTCGCACGATTATCTCGCAACGTTGTTGCACAAATACAGAAAGGTATCACCAATGAGATAAAGTAAACGTTTCAAATTGACTGGTTAAATATGTGGATTCATCGTTTTCAACTATCTCAGTGATGATTTTGCGTTTCAACTAATTTTTCGATCGTCTTGTGCAAAAAGTGTTTCTCCGCTAAAACATTTACTGTTCATTAGTTGACGAATAATGAAAGTAAACAGGGAAATTCAAACTGCGGAAATTACAAGAAGAATAAGGCTGGCTTGGGCAGTTTTCGGAAAGCTAAGCTGGATACTGAAAAGTAGTAAAATCCAACAGTATCTGAAAACAAGAGTTTATGATCAATGTAACCTTCCTATACTCACTTATGGCTCACATACTTGGACTCTTACCAAGGCTTATATGGATAAAATTACAAAGACACAAAGAGCGATGGAACGATCAATGTTGGGAGTAAAACTTAGTGATAGAAAAACAAACCAATGAATTAAAAGTAAAACTTAAGTGAAAGACGCAGGAGAACGTATGACGCCCGACTAAAATGGAGTTTCGCAGGTGGAAGGCCACAAATGAAATGGGGAGATGACATAAAAAAGTTTGGTGAACTTCATTGGAAGCAAATGGCGCAAAATAGACGACGGTGGATTAAAATGGGGGAGGCCCACGTTCAAAGTTGGATCACTTGAGGCTAAAGAAGAAGAAGAAGTTGACGAAACAAAAGTCCACTACTAATTTTGTAGCTGAATGTTCTTTTCCTTGCGGAAAATGGCGGAGGAAAGCGTGTTGTTGCATAAGACGACCGTAGTATTGTCTACAAACAAGATAGCATTTTGTCCAAAAATATGTATTTCGTTCTTGGTATTCGCGTGTGTTTCAAAATAGAGTTTCTTGGACCCAAGTAATATTTTCATCTAAATTGACGACAGAACTTTGTTCCGAAGAAGACTTATCGTGTCCTACTAGAGTAGAGGATGACTTCGATGAAGGTATAGGTTCTATATCCACAGGAACTGTCAGTCTTATGCTCCTACCGCGATGGCCGACGCCATATTCATCGTTTACGTCACTATCGTCGCTGTTCGTGCTAAATTCGTCCATTTCGTGATCTGTATCTTCATCGTCGTCGTCAAATACAGAATCGCTAGAAAATGATTGTACTTCGAAGTCTGGAATATCAGTTCCTGAAAAAAAAAATCACATTTCACACGCATGGCTTGATATTATTTGCCTTTTTTAGGGACTGGTTGTAATCTTAAAGTTTTCCAGTTGGACGGAAAAAAACCCAAATTGTAAGAGTGGTTGAACAACTTGCAAAGAACAGGTGTTATTTCGAGGTTAAGTCAAAGAAAAGTAACAAAATATAAAAGCAGTCGTTAGGATTAGAGTAGTAAATAAATGGGTATTTGAAATTTTCATGGAAATGATTTTTTAAAAGCAGGATATTAGTAGGAGATTATATAAGTAAAAGGGGGTAAGTAAATGTTAAGTTAAACTGTCCAAGATGAGTAGTGGAATTGGGTAAGATGAAATGAGCATTAAAGTTATAGAATATCTTACCTAATGAACTATTACAACTACTAATAGAAGCTAAAGGAGCTAGCTTCGGTTTTAAATTCGGAATATCGACAACTCTGTCGTACAGTCCTCTATTACTCCCGCAGGGTGATCCTCCGGGTGTCGGATGAGTAACTCTAATATCTATGGGATAATAAAAATCGTACAACTCTGGAACATCGGTAAATTGGCATTGGGATGATTTGCATTTGTGCGTTGGCATCGGGGGGAGTCCCAACGTTGTCGACGAGTCTCTGCGTTCCAGATATGAGCTGCCCGAGGATGAACAAGTGACGTTGCTGGGTCGACGCGGGATATCCAGGTGGCTGAAAACGACAAGGATATCAATTATTTGAAATAAGTTATTTAATCGGTACTTTGGTTCGTTTTTTCAGATTAATACTGATGTCACTTAAAAAGAGTATAACATTTTTAATGAACTTCGTATAACAATCAAGTTTTTCGAGTCTGAAAAGTTCAAAAGTATTTACATCAACGTGAGATCAGCCCCGATTTCCATTAGATATTTTATAGAGGTTACTTAGTTAGTTACGCCCTTTGAGTACACTTTCGCGATAAATTCACGCTGTTTTAGTTACAATTCAGTTGGGGGAGCAAAATTAACGACCGCACTGTATGTATTATTGGAAAGTTTTAAGGTACAAATACGTAACTCCTGTTTTAAAGTGGTATGTTTGCTTTAATAGAATTACAAAAAATATTTTTTTTTTCGGATGTGTTGTTAGTTTATTTTAAAAAACTTGCAAATAAACTCAAATCTACAACTTTATGGACACACTATTCCATATTAAAATTAATGCTCAATATAAACCACAAAACTAACATTCCAAAATACGCAAGATTACACATGCTTTTTTGAAGTGGAAAGATTGATACTAATATTGTGTTTTCATTTTTGTAAAAATGTTGGAATCTGTAAGATTATAGATAGTTTGATGTGAATTCTTGTTTTTATTTTATTACTTATTGATCGTAGAAAAAATAGTGTATGCAACGATCATGTAATGGCTATTAATACTTACTTGGTGGGTTTTGGCTGACCGGACAATTTGTCTTCATTTCTCTCGGTTCGTCATTAGTTGGGTATCCATTTCATACCCCATGGCTTCAAGGTCGCTTTTGATGTTGTCACGCCATCTTAGCCGTGGTCTTTAAGGGGACTTCTTGTTTGCGGGTTGCTTTGCCACACTAGTTTTACTAAACGTTCATCTGGCTGTCCTTGTATAAGTCCAACGTAACCTTCGGGATTTCATCTCACGTACAATATCCGGGTCTTGGTAGAGTTGATTTAGTTCGCGCTTAGTTCTTATGCGATATCTCTGCGTCTCCGGGTTGAATAGTGGTCCAAAGATTCTTCTCAAAAAATTATTACTTGATCGTTGCATAATATACTATTGAATTTTTAGAAGTATTGTAAAATGATTGTTCATGCTTAAAAATTTCACAGCAAAATACTTTTGCAAGAAATTTAAAATAAACTTTTTTTAAAAACTTGGCTGCATTTTTTCTTAGGCACCCGAACTTCCTTAATGAAAAAATGACGATTGTTACGTCGGAAAATTTTCAGATAACCCTCGAAACAATGTTGTATGTTACAGTTATAACATAAAAGGAGAGGTATAGCTTTTTTTTAACTATTGATATCTTGTTACAGTTATGACTTAATTCATTGATTCGAAACAAACTCGTATCGGTAAAACGTAAAGCAGTATTTTTCATTTAATATTTTTCTATTTCGGTTCGTCTCTATAAATATAAAACCGCTAAAAAATTCAAGAAAGATATTTAAGAGCCGAGTATAAATTTTCGTTTGTCCTAGGACTTCCCGATGGGGATTATAAATAACGTTAAGCCTCTTTATAACGGCGTACTTCTTTGCAATTTACTTTTGTTGAGTTCCACAGTGTCGAGGTGTAGCTAACCCATAAACCTCCTTGGCAATTTCTATTTCAGTCGGTGGAAAAATAATGGTTCACCGGTTAATAAAATTAGAATAAAATGTAGAAAAAGCTTCTGTTAAGGTATCGCTGTAGAAAAAATATAGTGCTATAGTTGTATTTTTGATGCTAGTCATACCATGATATGCACCGTTTCACGATTCCTGGCGTGTGTCTGAGACTGTTAGCTATTTAAGTGCCAATGGATATAAAGAGTTAATCCATTCACGGAGGTTCCTCAGCCAGGAAGCCTGCTTTCTTCCTACTCCTCTACGTCCTTCCACTTTTCCCATCATGATCAGTTGAAGGATTCTGTATCGCTCTCCTCTGAAGATATGTCCAAGATATGAGATTTTCCTGCACTTAACTGTATTTAGCAGCAAACGTGTTGCGTCAGCCCTGTTTAGCACCATTTCGTTGGTCTGCATAGCTGTCCAGGAAATTCTTAGCATTCGACGGTGTAACCACATCTCAAACGCTTCTAACCGATTAACTGTAGCGGCCTTAATGGTCCAGACCTCTGCCCCGTACAGCAACACTGACCATATGTAGGATTTTACCATTCTCTGCCGTAATTTTAGGTTCAGATTATCATTGCAGAATAGTGGTTTCATTTTTTGAAATGTTGTTGCTCTATCTGGATTTAGATGTTCGGTGATATAACATCCAAGGTTCTTAAACTGGGTTACTCTGTCTATATTCTTCGTATCAATCTGCAGTGAAGCATCAGGATGTGGTTGTCGACCAAAGACCATAAATTTTGTCTTGTTGATATTTATGTTGAGCCCCATTTCTTGTCCTTCTGCGTTTACACAGTTTAGTAGATGTTGCAGGTCTTCTAGTTTGTCACTCAGGATGACAGTGTAGTCAGCATATCGTATCGTATTTATATATTCTCCATTGATTTTTACTCCCATTTCTTGTTCTTGAGTAGCCCGTTTAAAGATTTTATCTGAATATATGTTAAAAAGCAGTGGTGACAGTATGCAGCCCTGTCTGACGCCTCGTTTAGTCGTACTGCTGCTTTCTGTCTCCAGTATAAATTTTCGATAATTCTAACGTCCCTGCTGTCCACCTCCATGTTCCTCAAGATGTCTATAAGCTTTGTGTGCTGTACTCTGTCAAAGGCCTTCTCGTAATCAACGAAACACACAAAAAAGTCTTTGCGCTGGTCACGGCATTTTTGTAGTAGTATGTTCAGAGCAAACAGTGCCTTTCTACTTCCTAAAGCGTTTCTAAATCCAAATTGGGTTTCATCCAAATCTGCCTTAAAATTCAGTAAAGAAAGACAATTATGTTTGATATTTATATTGAACTGAAGTTTTACAAAATTATTAATGACAAAACGCAACTAATCAATAATGACAAGGGTTAAACAACATACTTCTAAAATGATGTACGTCAATTTTTTTTAACTGAATAAACGTTTATTTCATAGTATTCGTCTCCCAAACATTCTGTGTAAATACTGATTTACCTGCCTCGCCGACTCGGTCTATGAGTCTGATAGAGACAATTTGCAATGCAAACTTGACTCGGTCCCATAGACCGTGTTGGTCTGGAGTATCAACTCCAATCTCGTTCTATAATACCGAGGTGGCTTCTTCTTTTTTTATGTGCCCTATCGGGTCTCCCGAACGTTGGCTAGAGCAAATCGATCTTCTGCTAAGTGTATGAGTTCTCCTACTGAACGTATATTTGTTCATTCACGAATGTTCTTCAACCATGACTGTTGCCTGCTTCCAGGTCCACGGCGCCCCTCTATTTTCCCCTTCATTATAATTTGGAGTAGTTAATATTTATCTCCTCTTAGTATGTGACCAAGGTATGCAATTTTGCGGCATTTTATGGTGGTCATCCTTCTGAGGACTTCCTCATTTGTTACATGGTCCGTCCAAGGCATGCGCAGCATCCTCCTGTGCAGCCACATCTCAAATGCCTCGAATCGGTTCATTGTACTGATCTTAAGTGTCCACGTCACCGTACCATACAACAGTATTGACCATGTATAACAATCAGTTGTCTTAGCTTAAGGTTCAAATCATCATTGCAAAGAAGCGGTCTCATTTTATTGAACGCTGCGCGCGCCATCTCTATTCTGCTTTTTATTTCTGTATCAGGGTCCAGTGTTTCCGTTATGATGCTTCCGAGATATTTAAACTTTGTGACACGTTCTAATGGGGTACCGTCGTGGTTTAGATTGACGTCATTACCGAGGTGGCACGTCAGAATATTTCTTTCTCGGTCTTATGGACCGACATGGCAGTCAACGCGTTAAAACTGCAAACGAGTTGCGCGAAAGAAAAAACAAACGCTTACGTAAAAGAAAAAAAACATTTAATTTATAACCTATAAACACTTGGTGACCAAAAATGGTAATTTGTTAAAACACAATCTTCGAATTTATGAACTTCCTTAAATTTTGAGGTACAATTTAGTGTAGAGATATTAAAAAAAAATTTGTTACAAAAATAATTTTTTGGCAAGATAATAGAAAACTTCCGACAAAAGTTCATTCAAATCGAAAGCGTTCGCCTCCAACCACCGGTCGATTTGACATGAAATGACCCTAGTAACACTTCCATAATATTCCAAACTTGTTCTTTAACTGTTTATCCTTCCGAACAAATGTTTTTGTCAGTATGGCGACCATCTGTAATAAATCCGGAACCGTTTCTCGTCAACAATGGTGGGATTCGGTATTAAATCGACTGGGGGATGTGCGTCGGCTGGTGTAACAGATAAAACCGTTCGGTGTAAGTTATCTGTGAACTTAGTCCATTCGAAATCACGGCAGGACTTCGTTTACTAGCTTAGTGTCGCAATCCTCTCGTAATCCTTGCGATGATAATGTCGAGATTTAGCAGAAGTGTGGATTTCCCGCAACTAGACAGTTGTGGTTGTGTTTAATACTCGGAAATAGTGTCGACGCCGGCTTGCCGTGTTCGTGAGCAATTCAACATTTGTGCGAAATGTTTGTAGCATTACACATTAGGAACATATCTATTGTTTTTCAAAGTGGCGGCTATTAAAAGAAATGTTTTAACCTGAAGGTGTTAGTATCTTAAAAACACTGTTGAAAGCTTGAACAAATGCTTGCGGTTAAATAAAGAAAAAGTTAGGGAAAAGAAAAATTTAACATAACAACATATTAAAATATACAAATTGCTATAATGCTATCCTTTGGATATAGGCCTCTCTCATATTTTTCCAGTTTTCCCTGTTCTGTGTTACTTGGTACCAGTTAAGTCCGGCTGTTCTTTTGAGGTTATAAATAATACGCGATATGCTGATGACATACAACATCTAGAAAAATTAAATGATCAATGTAACGAATACGGTCTCAAGATAAATCTTAAGAAAACCAAGTTAATGGTAGTTACAAAGTTCCCCCAAAATCACAACCATGTAAACGGGTCAGTAGCAGACATCTTAATAGAGAATGTGCAGTCATACAAATACCTGGGAGCCCGGATAGAACAATCGGGTGACCAAACAAGAGAAATAAGAACGAGAATAGAGATAGCCAGGTCATCATTTACGAAAATGAAAAAGTTGTTTACCAGTCGAGATATCAAGATTGGACGTGGGATGAGGATGCTGCGTTGTTACGTGTTTTCCGCGCTTTTGTATGGAGTGGAGGCATGTACTCTCAAGAAAAATCACACAGACAAACTACAAGCCTTCGAGATGTGGTGCTACCGTAGAATGTGGCGTATCCCCTGGACAGAAAATGTGGGTGTCCTAAATTGGATGAATAAGGAATGTAAAGTCATTAACACCATCAAAAAGAGAAAGCTTTAATATCTAGGTCATATACTGAGAAGACCCAAATACGCACTTCTCCAACTGATAGTTCAGGGAAAGATTGATGGAAGGTGGAATATTGGAAGACGCCGTGTGTCTTGGCTTAAAAACCTAAGGGACTGGTTTAATTGTAGCAATGTTGAACTCTTCCGAGCTGCAGTCAATAAGGTCCGTATAGCTGTGACGATAGCAAACCTCCGATAGGAGATGCACTATAAGAAGAAGAAGTTCTTTTGATGTCATCATACCATCTTTGCTGTGGTCTGCCGGTGCTTCTTTTCTCCCCCCAAGGTCTCCATCTTGTTGTTTTTCCGCTCCAGTTGGTTGTATTTCGGGCAACATGTTCGGCCCAATTCCATTTAAGACCACCTATTCGCCTCGCTATATCTTCGACCCTGGTTTTATTTCTTATCCACTCATTGGTCTTATGATCTTTAAGCGTTATTCCTAGCATTTTTCATGCTATTGCTCTTTGGTGCATCTTTAATTTATTTAGGATTTTCTTTGTTAGAACCCATGTTTCACATTCGTAGGTTGTTACCGGGAGCATGCATTCCATGTAAACCTTGTTTTTTAGTTTCAGGGGTAGGTTGGAGTTGAAGACGTGTGATATCTTCCCGTAGGCCGGCCATCCTAGACGTAATCTATCGTTAATTTCAAGTTCTTGATTAGTTTTTCCCAATGTTACCTCCTGACCTAGGTAGACATAAGAGTTTACTTTCTCTACCTGTTGTCCTAGCACATTTAAACCCTCTATGTTTGTCTGTTGGTTTGTCATGAATTTGGTTTTAGGAATGTTTATTTCTAGGCCTACTTTTTTCTTGCTTCTTTATGTAGTTCTATAAGCATGGTTTCTAATTCTTCACTGTTTGCGGCAAAAATAGCAATGTAATCAGCAAATCTTAGGTTACTGAGTTTTTGTTCCGATATATTAATTCCTCTGTCTTCCCAGTGCAGGCTTTTGAAATATCCTCTAGCACCAGTGTAAACAATTCGGGTGACACAATGTGTCTTCATGTATTCTTACTTTCATTTTAGAGTGGTCATGTATATATATATATATATATATATATATATATATATATATATATATATATATATATATATATGTATGTATATATATATGTAAACAATTCGGGTGACACAATGTGTCTTCATGTATTCTTACTTTCATTTTAGAGTGGTCATGTATATATATATATATATATATATATATATATATATATATATAGAATCAGCTAATTCTGCTGTATGTCACCTATATCATAGGTTCATTTGGGTCGATTATGTATCAAAAAACAACTACTCCTCTGGCTATATGCTGCGACAGGTATTGAATTACATCTGATACATAATCGTGTATAATACCCCATTTCGGGTAACAATATGCAGATGTTGTTAAGTAAGAGAAGGAACTATTAGATTTATCCATCCGAAGTATATATATATATATATATGTATATATATATATATGTATATATATATATATGTATATATATATATATATAATTATACTTTATTTTTTTAATCCATACATAAAAATTTATTTTTATTTCTTTTCTTGGGTTTGTGATTACAAAATAAAAATATATAATTTACACATACATTAAGTTGGCTTCATATAAAAACTAAGATTCAAACGTATAGAAAACATATTATATTGATAACAAGTATATACCTTAGAATAAATTTCTGACATACGAGTGAAATCGAAAAAGTTTGCTTATATATATGCAGTGGTTACTGTGGTATTTGTAGTATATATTATTTTATTTTACATTTAAAATTATTAACTATTTTACACTGTGTATTATATGTTAGTAAACAACTTTTAAACTTATCTTTTTTTTCATGTGCCGCCAAATTTTAAAATCGTTAAAAGTGAGCCGCGACAAAAAAAAAACAATTAAAATTCTCTACTTTTCAGAGAAAATATACGAATTTTAACAAGTTTTCTTTCACGAAAAACAACATCGGAAGAAACAAAAGATCTTAATGGAAAATGTTCCAAAGGGAACCGAACACAATAAAAATTCAATATTGATACTTTTCTGTAGACAGAATAAGGTTACTATATATTTTTCTTTCGAATTCTTAATAAGCGGAGTTTTATACGATCCCCGTTGGCAGAAATACACAATACTGGCCAGATAAGTACAGCAAAAAAAAAACGGTTTATTTGAAAAGACATCCACCACATTTACCAGACCTTATACTGTGTGATTTGTACATACTTCTCATCGAAACGAACCTTGTTCAGTTTCAAGTTAACATTAAATAGTTTTTTATTTTTTTATCAAGCATTTTTGTTAGCTTTGCCTAATTTTTAGTTACCTAATAAGAAATATTTACTTAATTAAAATCTTTAGGGTAATTAACAAGACATTTTCAGAGTTTCAAATTAAAATGTAAAACATAAAGGGAAAAATTCACTGCTAACGGTACGATTAAATTGTAATTTCATAATTGTTTTAAAAAAAATGCGAAAGATGTTTTTAACCAAATCAGCGGTAATTTTTTTTTAGATTTAATTTTGATGTTTCGGGTACTAAGGAAAGGGAACGTCGATATTTCCATTTGGAGATTTGTTTGCAAGGGTTCCATGATACCTCGCAACTGGAAAAAATCAAAAACCAATATGGCTTGAGTGAAAGCTGCCATGACAGTGAAATTAGTATGACAGAGATTGTGGAAGCGATGCATAATCTTTGACACTAAATGGAATAGTTTGCTGATGAGAAAATTAATGTCACTGTTTTAAAAGGGTGGGGTGCTTTGTATGACAAACAAAACAGTGACATTAATTTTCTCGTCAGTAATTTTATTCTTGTGTTAAGAATTATTTTTTACTTTTTAGCTTGATTAACTCTAAAGACGTGTTTTTTAGTTTTTTTAAACTATAATTTATTATCATATAACCTTAACACAGGGTTGCACAGACACGTGGAAATTTTGTGAAAACGCATTTTTTATTTGTGTTTTTGTTTTAGATAATACGCGAATATTGTTTTATTATTGCAATTAGGTTTTAAAAAATGGAAACTGCAGCAAATGTTTGTAATACAGATTTAGAAAAGTAAGTTGCTAAAATTGTATAACTTGATACAAGTATTTACTGTTTAAATTCGTTTATTGTACATGTGATTTGAGTGTTTACTATTTATTTTACTATTTAAATTATAGGGAGACAATAGTGAAATCATTTGTTCAGAGTCCAAAAGAGTATGGAAAGCGCAAACGTCAGAGTGCAAATAAAATACCGAAAACCAATGCTTAACGCCAACAACAATTCCGGCAGAATAAAAAAAAGATACAAAAAAGTAAAACGTTAAATTCAAATCTTGCCAGGTATTATACGAGGGCGGTTTGATAAGTCAGTGACTTTTTGAATAAAACAAATTTTTTTCCGCAAATAAACATTTTATTTTTCTACATAATCACCTTTTAGCTCGATACATTTAGTCCAGCGGTTTTCTAATTTTTTTATTCCCTCCAAATAATAGGTTTTTTCAAAGCTCTCAAAATACGCGTTTGTTTCGGTAATGATTTCTTCATTCGACTCAAATCTCTTACCGCCCAGCCATTTCTTTAGGTTTGGAAAAAGAAAATAGTCGCAGGGGGCTAAATATGGAGAATATGTTGGATGGGGTAGCAGTTCGTATCCCAATTGGTGGATTTTGGCCATCGTGACTAGACAAGTGTGCACACGTGCATTGTCTTGATGAAACAGCACTTTCTTCTTCTTAGCCAAATGCGGTCGTTTTTGCTTCAAATCAACGTTGAATCTGTTCAAAAGCTTTGAATAATATTCGCCGGTGATCGTTTTACCTTTCTTGAGGTAATCGATGTGAATGACACCGCGTACATCCCAAAAACTGTGGCCATGACCTTGTTGGCTGACAGACTCTGTTTCGCCTTCTTTGGTCCACGTTCACCCCAAGCAACCCACTGTTTCGATTGTTCCTTGGTCTCTGGCGTGTTGTGATGGATCCATGTTTCATCCACAGTAAAAAATCGGCGCAAAAATTCGTCCGGATTACGTCTGAACATCGCTAAACACTCTTTGAAGTGGTCATACGATTGCGCTTATGGTCGAGTGTGAGCAATCGCGGCACCCATCTCGCAGAGAGTTTTTTCATGTCCAAATATTCGTGTAAAATATGATGTACCCGTTCAGTTGAGATACACCTACAGCATGAGCCAACTCACGCACTTTCATTCTCCGATCATCCAATATCATTTCATGGATTTTATCGACGATTTCCGGCGTGATCACTTCTTTTGGGCGACCTGGACGTTCGGCGTCACTAGTGCTGGTACGCGACCACAACGGAACTCTGTAAACCACTTCTTAACCATTGAAATTGATGGTGCCGAGTCCCCGTAGTATTTATCAAGTCTTTCGTTAGTTTCAGTGATGGATTTTTTACGTAAAAAGTAATGCTTAATCAGCACACGAAATTCACATTTTTCCATTTTCGTAAAAATTCACAAGGTCGTCTGCTTTGAACGGCTATCAAACACCAACTGCACGACGTAGCTTGCTCAAAATTAGAAAGTTGCCCACTGATAGATTATAGTTGACGGCAGCGCTGTTGCATTTGGAGTAACTGCGCGGGAAATTCAAAAAGTCACTGACTTTCAAACTGCCCTAGTATATCTTTTGAAAAGAGAAACAGTAACAATTATAATTGTTTTTCTTTTTTCACAAAGGAACTTCGTCCTATCGGGTGTCAAATGACACCACACGTTTTTTTTTATTTTATAAACCTGTTAACCGTGAAAAATTATTTTAAGGCTCTCCGAAAAGTAATATACAGTCACGAAAATTGATATTTAGAATGATTAATAGGTAGGAAATTTTTTTCAAAACTCGACACCACGACCGGACCGGATAAAAAATTGTGTAATGAATAGTTATTTACTATTCAAATTTTTGAAGAAAATCAAAATATGCACTATTTTTGTAAAATGACATTCAAAATTTAAAACTCGAAAATACTTCGAAAAATTATTTTTTATAATTTTCTAAATAGTGCATCAAAAGACAAAAAATTAAAAAAAAAATGTTTATTTACAAACTTATGAGCAAAAAACCAAAAAAGGGCAATTTTTTTGAAAATTTATTATCTCTTGAACGGATATTTAAAAAAATCTCAAAAGATTTTTGGTAAATACTAAAATATATCAAAAAATGAAGAAAATTAAAAATCAAAAATCAAAAATTTTTAAACCGTCCGATTAGGCGTGGAATGCCCCATGTGCTTATTTGCCTGATAATAAATAATAAAACAGTTTTGAGGTGTTTGTTAAACTCCTGAATACTTACTCATTGTAGTAAATTTCATCGTACAACGAGCCGATCTCCTCGGAATCATCATCAGTGAATATCGGAAGTTTACAATGATTTCTCGTGGGCGGTTCCAACATTTCGCTGCATCCGGTAAACGAAGAGAACCTCGGTGTATACCTGTCCCAATTGGCAGGCATGCTTGCCGTATCTAACGACCTCCTTATCCTTCGCGGATTCAACTGATGATGAACAGTCGCCTCGAGCGCCATCTGGAGTTGTCGCTCTTCTTCCTCTTCGTTCTTTAACACCTGCATGCACACATACGTAGCATTAACAAAACGTTCCGGTTGGTGTTAAAGTTTAACGATCAGTTTTGTGGTTCATAATTTGTTTACGATTTTCTCACAAACTCGATCGAAGAACTAAACATATTCGTATCAACTCTAACAAAAGCAGTTAAACGTAAAGTATAAGATTTGTTTTCCAGAAGAAAAAATTTTTTTTAAACGATTTGTAATAAATTTTTTTATTTTATTTCAACTTTAAACACAAACCTTGTTACTCGTCTTTCAAAAGACATCTTATTCGACCCTTACATTACATTACATAACAATCTTGCGGTCGGGCCATAGGTGTCGGCACCTATGCCTGAGGTCACCATCCGCCATCGCACTATTAGGAAAATCCTACGAAATCTTGACTCTAATAAGGCAGTAGGACCAGATGGAATTCCGACAATTGTCCTAAAGACCTGTGCTCAAGAGCTCACCCCAGTTCTCTGTAGACTCTTCAAGTTATCATACAGCAAAGGAGTATTTCCGTCCATGTGGAAAAACGCCAAAGTCCAACCGATTCCGAAAAAAGGAAAGAAGACTATTCCTGCAAATTATCGCACCATTGCATTGCTCTCAGTCATATCCAAAGTTATGGAAAAAGCGATTAATACAGAACTTATCAAATATCTAGAGAAATTTGAGATAATCCATGACAGACAATATGGATTTCGACAACTTCGGTCTACTGGAGATTTGCTGGCTTATGTCACTCAGCTCTGGACAAACACTATTGAAAAGTTTGGTGAATCCCGTGCAATAGCCTTGGATATATCTAAAGCCTTTGACTGCGTTTGGCACCAGGCATTGTTAAGTAAATTATCTGCCTACGGTCTCCCAACCAAACTGCGCCAATGGCTCATGAGCTTCATGCAAGATCGCTCCTTACATGTGGCAGTTGACGGTATTTCTTCTGATGCGTTTAAAACTAATGCCGGGGTCCCCCAGGGTTTCATCCTGTCCCCCACCTTATTTCTTTTACACATCAACGACCTCTTGAAAACCACCACAAACCCCATTTACAGTTTCGCAGACGATAGCACACTTGTCTCAACTTTCACATCCTATCGATCACTTTCGGTGAATGATACAAATAGACTCAGGCAGGAACAGGTTGATTCCATCAATAGAGATCTTAAAGCAATCGTCGAGTGGGGAACCAACAATCTTGTTCAGTTCAACGCCCAAAAAACACAAAGTGCCACGTTTTCCAAGAAAGTGAATTCCTCAAATCATCCCATTACAATGTCCGGAAATACCCTTGAACCAAGTCCCTCCATCTCGATTTTGGAAGTCACGGTGTCCAACAATATGTCTTGGCATGACCATGTTGCTAACATCGCAAAGCCGGCAAGCCAGAGGCTAGGTTTTCTGTGGAAAGCCAGAAAGCTTTTTACTCCTGATCAACTGTTGACGACGTACAAGGCTCAAATCCGACCTCTACTGGAGTATTGCTCGCACATTTGGGGTTCAGCACCAAGGCATTCTCTTCGTCTTCTAGATTCCATTCAGAAAAGAGCCATTCGCTTGATAAACAGCTCAACTCCCACAGATACCCTTCACCCTCTAGAACATAGAAGAAGAGTTGCAGACCAGTCATTGCTCTACAGATATTTTCATGGCAGATGCTCCAGAGAAATAAAAACTCTTGTACCACCATTGGCCACATACGGCCGAAGAACTCGGCACGCTGATCAGTCTCACCCATTTACTCTCAAGATTGACACTACAAGGACCAATCTTCATCAAGAATCCTTCTTTTACAGGGCTGCTACGGAATGGAACAAGCTTCCAAAATCAGTTTTTCCAGAGAACTATGACCTGCAACTTTTTAAAAAGCGTGTCTACAATCATCTCCTTTCTATAATCCCTTCCCCTTCTAATAGTCGCAGTGCGGCCCACACGCGACTATTTTCATAAAAAAAAAAAATGTCAGTTAGATCTTTTAATACTCTGTGACTGCCAGTATGTCTTTAGGCATCAGAATTCTAGTTTACTTGTTTTGGCGAACCTCAGGATTTCTGTTGGCCCTGTCTCATTTAAATCACCTGCTCTTTTTCTCTTCTCCGTATCTCTCTTTCTCTCTGGTCCATTTCCCTGAGAAGGGATTAGTGACTATGATGCTCCCGTAGCAGCACTTATAGTATTCCCTCTCCATTTTATTCTTGCCATATTTACAGTTTCATGTAGGCCTTGGCCGATTAGATCTTTAGTTTGGTCCACCCATCTCTTGGGTGAACTTCCGCGCGGGCGCTTCCCCTCTACCTTTCCTTCGACTATTAGTAGTTGCAATGAGTCTGTCCTTCTTGACACGTGACCGATGTATGTTAAAAAGCTTCGGTTTATCTTTTTTGACAGATTTAGTTGAATATTTAGTTCTTGAAGAACAGATTCATTTGTACGGTGAGCCGTCCAGAGTTTGGCTGTTCACACATTTTGAAGGCATTTATCCGTCTGGTATCGCTTTTCTTGAGTGTCCAGGTTTCTGCTCCATAAGTGGCAATAGGGAACACAAGTGAATTTAACAATCTTAATTTGGTGATGGCTGTATCTCTCCAGATCTTGCTAAACTTAGTTACGGTTGTTCGAGCCAGTGCAACTCTTCTTTTTATTTCACCTTCGCATGCTCCGCTGTTGTCAATTAGAGACCCTAAATACAAGTATTTATTAACCACCGCAAATCCAGCTATGTTTTTTATGTGGGGTTGGTTGTTATTTTGTCGGTCTACAATCCTGACAGTAGTTGTATTGGGATTTAATTTCAATCCAAATTCTGCACTTTTTTTCTGAAGACAGTGCATAATAAATTCCATTTTTTCTAGACTAGATGTTATAATTGGTGTGTCGGCGGCATATATCTCAGATTGTTAACTTTCCTTCCCCCCCACAGATACACCACCTTGCCAGTTATCGCATAGTCGGCAGTTTTTCTCGGCCTCCCTCTTAAGTTTGAAGAGGTGCGCCCTTAGTGCGATGTGTCCTGTGAGCAGGCTAAGCGTGCTGATTAGACTGCTTGATTTAAATTTTTAACTAAATGCGAAGAAATGAGTGAGGAAATCCAATTTAGATTTATTAGTGGTTTGGGTACAAGAGAAGCACTATTTTGTCTGAAACTGCTGATACAAAAATGCTATGACCAACGTTAATATATTAAAAACAAAAGCAGAGAAACAGAAAAGGTATAAATGTTACTTATGGCCCATGCTACTGTACGGCGCTGAAACGTGGTCTGTTAAACATACATACATACATACATAAAGTCGAGCCTTTTTCCCATAGGGGTAGGCAGAGACCACTTCCTTTCACTTCCGCTACGGTTCGTACACACATCTTTTGCTTCCTCTACTTTCATCAGTGCTCTCATACATGCTCTTCGGTTGTTGGTACTTTTGACCTGGCCTTTCTTCAAAACAATGTTGATCTGATCGAGATCGATGTTCTCCGAGGTCGACCTCTACCGATTTGCCCATTCACACTCGCCTTATAAATTTGTTTCGTCAATCTTCCTTCATCCATCCTTTCTACGTGTCCAAACCATCTAAGCATTCCTTTATTTATCTTTGTGACCACATCTTCTTTTACACCACAGCGTTTTCTTATCTCACTATTCTTAACTTTATCCAACCGAGTCACTCCGGCTATACAATTCTCAGACTACTCATCTCCGCAGCATTAATCCTATTTTCATGCTTCTTCTGCCAAACCCAACATTCACTACCATACATAAGTGTAGGAACCAACACACCTCTATGCACCGCCAGACGTGTCTTTTTTGACACTTTCTGGCTATTCATAAAGCTATGCAGTGCCCCATTCATTTGTTTTCCTGCC
The DNA here is from genome assembly GCA_950111635.1 of Agelastica alni. Taxonomy (NCBI): domain Eukaryota; kingdom Metazoa; phylum Arthropoda; class Insecta; order Coleoptera; family Chrysomelidae; genus Agelastica; species Agelastica alni. Next base: position 10,712,588 of record OX467719.1, on the reverse strand, counting down.
AACACCCTTCGCTCATTGTCACTGTCGTACTTTCCATCTCTAGTAAATTTTGAACCCAATTACACAAATTCATTAACTTGTTCCACTCTTTCTCCCTCAATCGAAACCCCACAGTTTGTCATGCTTTCTTCTCTTTCAAAAACCATTACTTTCGTTTTGCTCACATTTATTTTCATCCCTTTGATTTTCAGGTAATCATGCATAACATTAACCATCGCCTGCAACTCCTCTTCAGATAACGCTAATATGACTTTAAAGCAAGATCAATAAATCGCATAGAAACTTTGGAAATGTGGACCCTTCGCAGGCTGTTAAGGATATCGTGGACCGAACACACCTCAAATGAAGAAGTACTCAGCAGAGCGGGTACTGAAAGGCAACTCATGAATATCGTGAAACATAGGAAAATGTCCTATTTGGGTCATATACTTCGTGGTGAACGGTATTCTACCCCGAAACTAATACTCCAAGGAAAATTTGAAGGACGCCGTGAACCTGGTAGGAAGCAGCACTCCTGGTTGCGTAACATCAGAGACTGGAGTGGAATTGTAGACGCAGCATCACTATTTCGTCAAGCGGAGGAAAACAAACAACGATGTGCGATATGCTGATGATACAGTCATACTAGCCAACAACATAGACGAACTGCAACGCGTCATGGAAAGAATACAGAAAGTGAGTGAAGACCACGGTCTTAGCCTAAATATATCAAAAACAAAGTGGATGGTAATAAGCAAAAATCAGACACACAATGAGCGCATTACACTAAACAACCAGATGATCGAACGTGTGGAGTCATACAACTACCTTGGTACGCTGATCAATGCAAGATGGGATCAGACCACCGAAATCCGATTAAGGATCGAAAGAGCTCAAGCATCGTTCAATAACATGAAAAGTATATTCACATAACCACATGCCCACATGACCACATAACTAATAAAGAGGTGCTGCAGCGAATTGGGAAAGAAAGAGAAATTACACTCGCAGTTAAAAAGAGGAAACTGGAATATCTCGGGCACATCAAAAATATCGTCTACTCCAGTTAATAGTTCAAGGAAGGATCAACAGTAAAAGAGTACCAGAAAGGAGAAGACGCTTATGGCTATACAATTTACGCCAGTAGTTTGGACTTACATCTATACAGTTATTTAGAAATGCCGTCAATAAAATTAAAATTGCCATGTTAATGGCCAACGTCCGCGACGGATAAGGCACGCTAAAAAGAAGAAGAAGAAGAGGAAAACAATCTTATCCTTTTGAGATAAGGAGAGTGGTGACCCCAATGTGCGCGAAGCATACGAGACTAGAAGAAGAACTAAATCACCCTGTAACTTTTTTATATAGGTAAGTAAGGTTCAATCAACCTAATTTTGACCCCAGAATATGCGACATAATTTATGACCAATCTTTTCGGGACACCCTGTGTAATTTTTGCTAAAAAATATCATTCTGAATTCCAAGTAGGAATTGTAGGTACTGCATGCGGATTCGGCACTCGTGAAACCTTCGCTCGTATTTAAATTAATTATATACCATTCAAGAGTTTTTAAAAAGTTCGAAAATTGAGCGTTCGAGTCATTTTTATAACTATTTTGGGTAAAAAGTTATAAGCGGTTGTGCCAGCATGACAGTTAAGCTAACCACTTGAGTATGAAAATTCTAGTTTGTGTTAAAAATAGCTGTGTCAGTTTGGCATACGTCTTTTTTTCTTTCCATGTATAAAGTTATAAATTGAAAAACATTTCTATCCAGTTTTGTCACGTCATACTTTACTAATTGGATAGCTACAGCCGATATAACACTAATTAAAAACTGAATTACGCAGCACTTTAAAACTTTTAAGCTCGAAAAACACACTATCGTCTCGTGTTTTACGTATCAAATAATTTGCAAAGTGGAATTGATCCAAAAATGACACCGTTATAATTGCATTTTTCTGTAGTCCTATTGGTATCGCGTTTTAAGATCGAGGCGACAGTGCGGACAAATGTCGAACTATAAAAAGTCAGTAAACAGTATATATTGCACTCACTTATATTGCAAATTACATATTTTAATAAAAAGTAAGTAACCCGTATTGATGGAAGACGTCAGTCTGAGTGTAGCATCCAACGAGGCGTCAGACAGGGATGCATTCTGTCCCCACTATCTACTTGAATATAATCTTCAAACAGGCTTTGCAAGACAAAAAACCTTGGAGTAAAGATCAACGGGGAACTGATTAATAATATTCGATATGCCGACGACACGGCCATCTTGAGCGATAGTATTCAGGGCCTTCAAGAATTGTTAAACTATTTAACACGACAGGAAGAGAAAAGGGTCTGGAAATAAATGTCACTAAGACAAAATTTATGATATTCAGTCGCAAACCGTATGCCGATGCTCTCCTACAGATAGACCAACAAAACATTGACAGAGTTACCCAATTCAAATATCTTGGTTGCTATATCACGGAACAGTTAGACCCAGATAAAGAAATTAAGTGCAGAATTGAGACCGCTCGCACGACTTTTCTGAAAATTAAAGCATTTTTCTCTAACGACAACCTAAACCTAAAATTACGCCAAAGAATGATAAAATGTTATATTTGGTCAGTGTTGTTATATGGAGCTGAGATCTGGACTCTAAAGGCTGCTACAATCAATCGCCTGGAAGCGTTTGAGATATGGTTACATAGAAGAATGCTCCCAATACCCTGGGCAGCTAGGCAGACCAACGAAGCAGTGTTAAATAGAGCAAATGCGGTTCGTGAATTGTTTGTCACTATAAAGATCAGAAAGATATCATACCTCGGACATGTTCTCAGAGATGACCGATACAGGGTGCTTCAATTTATAATGAAGAACAAAATCGAAGGCAGTCGAGGAATTGGAAGAAAACAGATGTGATGGACGAACAACTATTCAGATTAGCCGAAAACCGCGAACAACTCGCCAGGACCTGATATGGCACCGAAAGAAGAAGAAGAAATAAAAACTTGTTGTCTGCTAAAATTGGGCTTGATTGATTCAAAACAGCACAGGCAATACAGAAAATATTATGGATCATGGGAATTAATGACCACTGCAGTTTTCCATTCAAATTTTGAAAAATTTGATACGTTGATTTGCTCTCTTAATATGTACAGGAGCTGCAGCTATTAATTGCATCAACTGATCTTGTCAATTTTGTGATTAAATTCATCATCATCATCATACAGCCCCTCGCGTCCACTGTCGGACGTAGGCCTTCTCAAGGTCTTTCCTCTTTAATCCTCTTTAAATCGTCGCTCCATCGGGTGGGAGGTCGACCTCTGCTGCGTTTGTCAGCTCTCGGTCTCCAATCCAGTATCCTCTTTGTCCAGCGGTATTTATTCATTCTTGCTATGTGTATGGCCCATTTCCATTTTGATCTTGGTATGTGCTCCACGACATCATTTACCTGTGTTCTTCTCCGTATATCATTTCTGACACGTTCTTATAGGCTCAGACCAAGCATCGATCTCTCTATTTTGTGTGTGTGTGTGTATGTGTGTGTGTGTGTGTGTGTGTGTGTGTGTGTGTGTGTGTGTGTGTGTGTGTGTGTGTGTGTGTGTGTGTGTGTGTGTGTGTGTGTGTGTGTGTGTGTGTGTGTGTGTGTGTGTGTGTGTGTGTGTGTGTGTGTGTGTGTGTGTGTGTGTGTGTGTGTGTGTGTGTGTGTGTGTGTGTGTGTGTGTGTGTGTGTGTGTGTGTGTGTGTGTGTGTGTGTGTGTGTGTGTGTGTGTGTGTGTGTGTGTGTGTGTGTGTGTGTGTGTGTGTGTGTGTGTGTGTGTGTGTGTGTGTGTGTCATTGTGTGTGTGTGTGTGTGTGTGTGTCATTGTGTGTGTGTGTGTGTGTGTGTGTGTGTGTGTGTGTGTGTGTGTGTGTGTGTGCGCTGATATTTATTTTTAAGTTTGGCACTTATTTGACTTAACAATACGTAAGACCGCAGTATTTTGAGAAATAGTAAAATACTTTTACAGAATCTGCCATTAGGCTTTAGTGATACAAAAATTTACAACCCTCGTATATGCTTCCATAGGTCAAAAGTGCACATGCAAAATCCGGCCTTTATGTACCGTAATATAGAAACAGCAGTAAATGTAAAAGAATCAGAAGTCAATATAGGATCAAAATTATTCTCATTACAAGAAAGTTGTACGATTCGAGAAATTTCTTAATATTTAATGAAAGTACACAAAATTGGCAGTTTAACGCGATGCTCTCGCTGCTTGATGGACTAATCTACTAGTGTCAACAAACATGAAAATCGGACGCAGCTTATGTGTAGAGGAAAAAGAGATTTAGAACGCATAATTTACGACGTTTTTAAATGGAGGTCGCACCGTTTTTTTTGAGAGCACTTTGACGTATACGCCTATAAAATTTCCAACACTTTTATCTCACAACCCGGGAATAAAGAAGCCCTTTTTTGCTATTAGCTAACGTACATAATCCTTTAGGATACCTTTTAGATTTTACGACGTTTTCCCATTTGAAACACACGCAATTTTCTACTGAAAATCTCGCATCGGTGGTTGTAACCAAGAGCCTTAGAGGCTTTGGTGTGGTTGGTGAAAGCCTACAATTCTAGAAAATACATACTTTCAGAATAAGTTATTTGCAATGGGAAACAAGAATTGAATTATTTTGAGCTACATACATACAATAGCTTACTTTAATGAAGGTCCCTACGTTCTGATCAAATGGGATTATTAGCAGACCCCAGAAAAAAATTATAAGTTTTCGTCATACTGATGCTTTACTATTTGCAGATGATTTGAAGTGTTATAAAATTATTAAAGGTCATGAGGATGTTGGAGTATTGCAATCAGAATTGGATAACCTGTCTGAATGGTGCACTCTTAACGGTATGGATGTTAATGCCAGTAAATGTCACATAATTCGCTTCTGTCATACCCAAAACTTAATCACACTCAATTACAACAAAAATCAGATGAGGGATTTAGAAGTAATTCTCGACAAATCACTCACCTTCAACCACCTCATCACTTCTGTTGTAAGAAAGTCCATGAAAATGTTGCGTTTCGTTAAGAAAACTAGTCGTGATTTTACTGATGTTAGTTCAATTAAACTTTTGTATTTTTCGTTAGTCAGGTCACACCCTGATTACTGTTCTTCTGTATGGTCTCCTCATTTGTAACGGTTTTTTAGAGGTCAAATTACTAGTTTATTTTTTAGAAGATTATGTTGTTTTTTAATTCATAGAATATATATTTTAATTTCAAAGCCGTTATTGTAAAGAAAAGAAATTATTTGATCTCTTGTATACGTCTTAATCTCTTCCCTGATAAGTCGCAAACGCATGTCGACAATTCAAATTAGAATCGTGTAGTTAATTACTTGATTATTTATCGCGAATATTTATCATATTTTGTGATGGTCAACTGGTTTTCGGCCAGCTCTTTGTTTAGCAATGAAATTTCTATGTTTCCTAAATTATTTTTTCATAACTGTAGTACAATAGTGACAGTTGATAGAAAACTCCATTGTTCAAGTGGGCAAACAGAGAAATTGTACGCTTTCAAAAGGACTCCAATCATTTACAAATTGGGTGTGACAAAAGAGCAATTATTTTAAATGGATGATGTGCTAAAGAATTCCAACTTAGCAGAAAGTAGAAAAATAGGGAGAAGAAGAAAAAGAAATGATACATAATAGTTTGATGGCAGTAACAAGTTTGTTATGCTGCTTCTTTTAACAGAGTTTGAAGTATTAGTAGAATTGACGAACCTCAGCAATAGCAGCAGCTGTAAAATCTGGATCTTCCATGGCCTTCTCAGTCTTGGATTTTGATTTATAAAACATGAGAATAGCCATTAGGCCGAAAAAGCTGCCCAATGTCGCAGCTATTCTAACTCCGGTCATGACATCGTATGTCTCGTAGTATGGATGAAGAGTCGGAGCAGGCTGCGTAGTTGAAGTAACGGTAATATTTCTTTCTTCAGAGCCATTTGGCTCCTGACCCATCACGTACGGGATAGTCCTGTAACAATAATAAACAAATTACTATTGACGAAAATTGTAGTGCCCATAGCCAAGAAAATATGTAAAAAGGTTTAATAATAGCCCAATGAACTCGGCTGACCATTCACTTGAATCATAAACATAAACCCGTTGAACTCAATTCAATGTTTACAAACAAGCACGTAGCTGTTTCGCGATGCTCGCATTTTTTTTCAATAATTTCGTATGTGTTTCGAAAGGAAAAGAAGTTTTATGTTTACAGTCGTCGACTGATTACGTAGTTTACGCACTAACTCTATCTCTCTTACTCTCATGCAAAGGATCTCTGAAGAAATTTATGAATCCTGGCGAAACTAATCAGGATAATTACATATTTTGACAAGTGTGCGAAGTTTAAATTAAATCTGATTGCTTAAAGTAGGGCAAAATCGAGGCCAAAGAGTCAGTTATAAACAAACATACAGGTCAAACTAATATAAGCGTGTTAATTAATAAGCGTGTTAACTAAAAAATATACACCTGTTACACTGAATCTAATGTTAATTTAATAAATTAAATTTTATTTAAAGAAATTTTGTTTTTAAAAAATTAACACTATTCTTTTATGCAATACAAACTACCATTTGTATTACTGCGAATTGCTAGTGGTGCCATCTACTAGATAATAGGCAAGCTACTTATTTTGGAAAGTAGATAACTGTCGCGTATTTTTGTTTCGTTAAATAAAATATTTTCTGCATTTCTGAAACACTGTGACATTGAAACTGCGCGCATGCGTAGTTCACGCACTAGTTCTATCTCTCTTACTCTCATGCAAAGGATCCCTGAAAAAATTTATGAATCCTGGCGAAACTAATCAGGATAATCGGATATTTTGATCGAATTATTGCATTGTCGTCGGTCTTTGACAAGTGTGCGAAGTTTAAATTAAATCTGATCGCTTAAAATAGGGCAAAATCGAGGCCAAAAAGTCAGTTACAAACAAACATACAAATAGTCAACTGCAAACAGGGTAATATGAGCGTGTTAAAAAGGAGGAGGTTCTCAATTTTTTTTTATGTTTGTTACCTCATAATTTTCCTCTGGGTTTTGATGATTCTTTTTTATTTAAAAGCTGGTGCTTCCCTTGTGGTGCCCATTTCAATTTGGTCTATAGTTTATTTCAATATTTTGGGAATAATCCAGAATAGATTATTTATTAGTTCGCAATGGGACAAATAAAAAAGTCAACGATTCATATCACAAACAAAATTATCACGGATGAAAAAGAGTAACAATTAATTAAGTATTATTAGTGGCATCCCATATTTGGTACTTCTCTAGAGGATTATTTTTTGTTCAATCATTCTGCTGCTACAAGTCAAAAATTTATTCGAATACAAAACGAAGTTACTTTAAATGGACAAGACGTGTAGGATTTAAAACAGTTGCCCCTGCGTTTCCCGTTCAATATTCACGCATATTTATCTGTTCGAAACTCGGAACGAAGTTGGAACATAGCTTCGGGTGACAATTTCTGGAACAACTACCCTTATTTTATGTTTTCAGCCTACTGCGAATTTCCCGCTTCATCACCCAAAGGACACATTATTTCAAGTTGCTCCGACTCCTAGACTTGTCTGTTGACGTCGTCTTCGCAAGAATTCCGTCAGGAACATGATCATTTAATCAACTAGACAAATGGTTGCAACAGAGTATTACAAATTGGTTTGTTATTCTCAGGTTTCAATTTAAACATCAATATTTTTACATTAAATTGTTATCACAATTAGTCATTTGGCTAAATAAAAATCCCATCAAAAACATAAATGTGAAATGAGAGCCAAGTTCAATATTTTGATATATGCCTTGGTTGTTGTCTTAAACGGCAAAAGAAGTGAGACCTAAATGGGTGCCAAGTTTAATGGCCAACCTTGAAATTTATTTATAACAAGATAAAATATTTTATAACGACTTAAAATATCATTTTATCTAATAACTTGGGATAATATATTGAAGCTTAAGGTCTGACTTGGCTAGTTCGAATATACGAATTATATTACAGCCTTCGCAAGTTCTAAAGCTGTAAGTTCTTATTTTATTTTTCAGAAAATTTGGCTTGCTGGTAGAAACATAGGGCTCTTCCATGACTGTTTTGGTAGGTACTTAATAATAATTCGTATATTCGAACTAGCCAAGTCAGACCTTGGCTTCAATATATTATCCCAAGTTATTAGAAGAAATGATATTTTACATACATACATACATAAAGTCACGCCTTTTTCCCATAGCGGTAGGCAGAGACCACTTTCTTCCACTTCCGCTACGGTTCGTACACACATCTTTTACTTCCTCTACTTTCATCAGTGCTCTCATACATGCTCTTCGGTTGTTGGTCTCTTGACCTGGCCTTTCTTCATAACAATGTTGATCTGATCGAGATATATTCTCCGAGGTCGACCTCTACCGACTTCCGTCCATTCACACTCACCTTATAAATTTGTTTCGTCAATCTTCCTTCACCCATCCATTCTACGTGTTCAAACCATTTAAGCATTCCTTTATCTATCTTTGAAACCACATCTTTTTTTACACCACAGCGTTTTCTTATCTCACTATTCTTAACTTTATCCAACCAAGTCACTCCGGCTATACTTCTCAGACTACTCATCTCCGCAGCATTAATCCAATTTTCATGCTTCTTCTGCCAAACCCAACATTCACTACCATACATAAGTATAGGGACCAACACACCTCTATGCACCGCCAGACGTGCCTTTTTTTGACACTTTCTGGCTATTCATAAAGCTATGCAGTGCCCCATTCATTTGTTTTTCTGCCAACACCCTTCGCTCAATGTCACTGTCATACTTTTCATCTCTAGTAAATTTTAAGTTGCTATAAAATATTTTATGTTGTTATAAATAAAATTCAGGACTGACTATTGAACTTGGCACCTATTTAGATCTCATTTCTTTTATCGTTGAAGTCAACAACCAAGGCATATTGCTCATTCAGTATCCGGAATTTTTTTTTAAGCATTTTCTGTTTATACTTAATTTGGCCAAGTCGGGGCGGTGTAACGTGCGCAGGCGGTTGTACTCTACAATAGAGCTCTCTTGTGCCTTGATTTGACTTGGATCCTAATTGATAAGATGTACTTAATTTAAGGCTTTAACTCTGGAGAGTCCAACGTAATCCTGCCCTTTACTAAATATAGAGGAGCCTATGTCGAGAAGAGTGCTGTCAAGGCTAATGCCTTGTGATTTGTGGACAACTAATAATCCAAGGCAAGATAGAAGGAAAAAGAGGACCTGGCAGAAGGCGCACATCTTGGCTCAAGAATCTGAGACAATGGTTTGGCAAAACATCGACTGAACTTTTTCGGGCAGCAGTGAACAGAGTAACTATAGTAATGATGATTGCCAACGTTCGCTGAGCGGACAAGGCACCAAGAAGAAGAAGATTTGTGGATAGTAATAGCATATGATAAGCAAATAGGGAATTGTTCCCTGCCAACATATACATTACTTATTATCTGAAACTTGGTCTGAACTCGTTTTAGTTCGTAAATTAAATTATGCCTAAATTGTAATTTTATGTACTAAAAATATTATTAACTTGATTTAAATTATTTCCTAAACCTTCCTAAAAAATTATAATAAAATGATAAAAATGTACCAGTTTTTGATTTATTCCTTTGTATTTACCCAATTACCTATCTGGATGCCAAATTTGAACTTTCTAGGTTATCTGGAACTGGGTTAGAGTTTTGATCTATAGGTCAGGTCAGATCAGCAATAATGAATTCTAATTTAGACGCCAACAATTGCGATTACTTTTTAGAATCACCAGGTGACAGAATTTATGTTTAATTTTGTTTAAAGACTGTAACATAAGTCGCGCAGTAAACGTTTGATTTATTATAATAATTCGAGAGTTTGACATTCCGCGAAAAACATCTTTTCTGGCGTCTTATGACGTTTAAATTTTCACTTATTTTTTTTATTGCTAATACTTAAATCTTCACCGGCAAGATTTACACAGATAAAACGTTGTAAAATGTTTAATAAAATATTTAAATTAAAAGTTGATGAAAAGCGATTACACCATTTGGAAGTTGTGGTTATTATACTGAAGAATCATTTTTAACACAATGTCTGTTGATTTCAAAACTGTAGTTGGATTTTAACAGCGCAATATACGTATGAGGAGCTATATGTTTAGGTCTCTACTGGTAAAGAGGTTCTTCATGGAGATGAATGTCCTTCTGGCCTGTTCTATCTTTTATTTGACCACTGTTCTTGTTGACGAGGGCTCCAAGATATTTAACGGACGGCACTTGTTCCACAACCTGGTTGTTAATTTAGAGGATCGTCCGTTTTGGTACCTTGGAAAATACAACCACCTTGGTCTTGGCAACGTTTATGTGTAGACCATACTGTGTGCTATGCTCAACGATGAGATTAATCATATTTTGGAGATGTGGGAGGCTGTCGGCGACTACGACCGTAATGTTGGTGAACGTTGGTATTATTAATAAGGGTGCTGTTGATTTTAACGCCCTCTTTCACATCCTCCAGTGCCTTCCGGAACACTGCCTCCGATTATATATTATAGAGGATAAGAGACAGGAAACACACTTGTCTACCACCTCTTCTGATTTCTGTTTCTTCGGATGTTATGCCCTCTAGCCTAATCTCTGCAGTTTGATGCCAGTACAGTTGCGTAATGATGTTTAGATCTCCCGCATCGACTCCGGTGTATTTTAGAATCTCAATGAGCTTCTGGTGCGAGACATCGAGACATCGATCAAGTAAAAAGAGTACATAGAAAATTTCTAGGGTGTATGGCTTTTAAAATGAATCTGCAACATGATTATATACAGGTTATGTAAACATTTAATAATATCTCTTTAGGTTAGGTTAGGTTAAAATTTACATCCTGCTGGAGGAAAAGTGGCATTTTCCTACCTCGTAATACAAGCAGTCGATATTGGGAAAGACACTTTGTGCGTGAGTTGGAAACATTATTTTTTCTACGACCGCATACAAATTTGAAAATCTTATTAAAAATATATATTTTTATTTCAACATGCAAAACTTTAAATGAAATCTACTGATTATTGTAAATGTTAATGTTAAAATTTGTTGCATTTTGCAAATTTCTTACCGATTTCAATATACAAAGGGCGTTGAAATTCATTGGTGGTAACTGACTTTTTTTTAAAAATATAATCATTCTTTTACGTATATTTTCTTTACTCCCTTCAGCTAGCTATCTTATCTTAATCGTTAGAATTAATTGAAAACTACAAAAGTTTTTCATTACCTTGAAAGTACCGTTTAGAAAAGAAAGTTTTACGACTTTTTTTCCATTAAACTTTGTAGTTAAACAGCGAGATGGTGTGCTTAGAAGTGATTGGTAGAATCGTGTATTGTTTTAAGAATTTTATCAGCAAGTCTGCCATAAATATTACAAATCCGAAAAATGGAACACCACTTTTGTCCTTAAATCGAGTAATTTACTTTATTAATCAACCAATATTGTGACGAAAGAACCCTTTCCTACTTGAGAACTAGACATACAGTGTGGTCCAAATAAAAGAAATAAGGTCATTATTATTTCATAAACCATACATTTTTAGGAAGTTGATTACCTTACCTTATTTAAAAGAAAATATAATTATCACTAGTAATAACCCAAGGTTAAATTTTGGGTCCTTTGCTTTTTCAATATATACCATCAATTTAATAAAATTCCTAGAACAATGTGAGATTCATATCAATGCTGATGACACCCAGATCTATCATAATTTTTCTCCGCAGTTAGCAGATACTGCTTGTGAAACTATTAATAGAGAACTGGCGAAGTTTATTGAGTTGGCTTCCGAACATTGTTTACTAATAAATTGTGTTAAATCTAAAGTAATATTATTTGGTTCTATGTATATCCCCACCTTAATTCAAAACTGAAATATTCAGGCGATCATCATTCACTTACCAAATTTATCAGTTATATAACTCCGTTCCTGGATGTATAAAAAATCTCAGTACTACTTGCTTCAGATCTGAATATAAAAATGAACTATTTAAAACACAAGTCTAGATCCCTATTCCTCTACCTCGATGCCAAAAAAAACAGTATAAAGATAATCATCCCTTTTCTCTTATCTTTGTCTATTGTCAATCAGAAGGCTACACACTGCAATGTTCTCTTTGGCACACTGAGCCATTTCTTAATTTAATGTCCGTGGTATGTATACTATTTTTCTCCCTACTTGTATACTGTCATACATTTTTATTATTATAATATTATTTTTATTTTATTATTATTTAATTGCAACCTTTTGGACTTGACAATAGAATTCCATTTGGGATTTCTTTAAAAAAGTGTATTTACCATTTTTGTAAAACTTAATTTCTTTTTTAATTAAGTTTTGAAAATTCTTTGCAAAGTAATTGTACTGAAGAAAATGATAAATCTACGTTTTGTCCATTCACATTTTTTGTAAAGCTGTTCAAATTCGGATAATAAATAATTTTTTAATGCTATTGTGGTTAAAAAAACGACCGAAATAATATTTTCTGATACTAATAAATCTTTTCTAGTAGCCAAAATTTACTGACAATTTTTTATTTTGTTATTTAACTTCGAGTCAGTGAAGTACCTAGGATATTGAATAAAAAGTTGGAAAAAACAGGACAAAGTCCTATCAAATGAAAAAAGAAGAAGAGAATTTTTTTAATTCTTACAAAAAAATCGAAAGAGTTAAGTTTTCAATTGATTTTCGTTATTAGTTTTTTCGGTTATTTTAACCAACTAATTGGATCGCGACGAGGTGAAAATACAAACGATTTTAGAATCTGGAAAATACAATCGGGTATTTTTCGAGCATAAAACGTCATTTGATTCCGTTCTCGGGGGTAAACGATAACAGAACATCAATATTCCGACGGGGTGTCGTTTCAAAGAAGACGACATTTCCACGAGAATCAAAAGTGTGATTATTTGTGTCGTTTCCGAGATGGCAGCTGAAAAGCTGGAAAACTATTTCCGCCGAAAGGTATCTTACATAGACTTTTTGCGTGGACTGAATACGAGAAATTCCCGATAAAAAAAAATGTTTAAAATTCAATTCATCCCAAAGTCCGATTCAACAACACAATAAATCCATACATGTCGAAGATACAAAGATCCAAGTATAAACAAATAATACTGTAACCCAAAAAAATTGTTTTTTTTGCATTGGATACTGGTCGTAATTTCATAACTGGCTTCTTGAACTAATTTGTACAAATTCTTCACCGGTAGGCTGTCAAATTCTTCAGGGGAAAGCCTATATTTTGCGACCCAACAATTCGCATTGTTGTAAGTGTTTGGCTGTTTTAGTCTCTTAGCTGCATAAAAATAATGAACTGGGAGGCGGTTCCTTCCGAATCCCGCCAGCGGCACTCAATGTCCATTGTGTCTCCTTTTCGTAATAGCAATTAGTTTGGCGTAAGCCGGGCACTGGCCAAGGATATGGAGGCTGATTTTCTTCTCTCCACACAATCCAAAATTGGGGCTAATGGCCAGTGCTAGTTCATGAATAAGGTATCCAAGGGTACCATGACAAGTCAGTACGTGTAGTGCTAGTCTGGCATCCTTCCTAATCACTGACGTAATGTTTCTCGCTAGGTCCTCTCTGGTCATAAGGAGAACTTTGCCTACCTACACTTGTGTAGATATGTTTCTTGACTAGAGTGGAAAGGAATGAAGCTCCGGGGTCCCAATTGACTTCAGTGTCGCCTGACAACGTTTCCTACATTTTCAACCAAAATCTGGAAGTGAATTTCTTTAAAGATGTCTTTGTATATTTTAGCTTCAATTTTTTTTCCTGGTCTTGAGCCTGTCTCTATGTCAATCGTTTATTGTAGAATTGGCCTGTTGCTGTTACTTATAACGGTTCCAAATACCGCATTCGTTGAACGATACCCCCCCCCCCTCTATAAAAATCGACTTCCTGATAACTTGCCTCAGTTTTTGGTAAATGAAATGTTCGCGAACGCAGACAAATTATCCAAAGCCGATGGAAAGACAGACAAAGAGAATTAAATACCGAAGATCTAATTCACATAATGAAAAACGTCGAATTCGCGTCAGATTCAAAGGAAAGCCGAGAAAACGAACGACAATATTTCTATTGGGCCGCAAAATCTTTCTTACGTCATTAAAGCTCCTCTTGTTATGCTTACCGAATATTTTAAGATAAAAAAGACACCGTTTTGTTTGTTATTGTAACACAGTCAGCGAAAGACTACCAAGCAAGGAATATTGACCAATCATCCATGTATCATTTTCACACAAACACACACACACGCACACGCACACACATGCGCACACACACACACACACAGACGTCCACTTAAAAACTATTGTATTCACTCTGGGGACCTTGAAATTTGGAGATATATCAAAATTCGGGATTTCTGAAAATCTGACCCATTACAATAACTTTCCACTGGAAAGTTAATAATCTTGCTCAATTTTAGCACTAAAACGATGTAATTGCATTACAATGTTATGCAACAATAATTATTTGCCTGAAAGGTTATAACCATCATGCTACCTTAAGGGAAAAAGAGAAACAGAGATTAACTCGACACTCGCGGAAGTGACACCTGACATATCTCAGAAGACTTAACTCAAATCTCTTCTTGTAGATACACACTTGTAAATACCACTAAGTAAAACGCAACAATCTTGGTGACATCAAGAGATACACTTTTCTTTGCAATTATCACAAATACGCACTTGTAAATCTAAGAACATCATTATGTCCGTACCCGACAGTGGATTTTTTTAACACAAACTTTTTAAACCACTCTCCAAGGAAGGCCAATTTATGCTTAAAGAAAGTTCTCATAAAATCTTTCACTAATTTTTTATTGTTGTTTATTTTATTCTTTTATTAAACTAATTTGCAGTCCACGCCATTTTACCCAATCTATACAATTATTTTACCCCCTTTCAATTGAGCAAGATTATTACTTTAACGCCAATGGAATCTTTATAAAACAAAGTAGAGATTCATATCTGATGCAATTGTGCATCATTTCAAAGACAAGCATACCGTGCTGCATTTCGAAATTGAATAGTGATATGCATGGTGTCCCAAGGAACTTCGGCTGAACCGAGGTGGAACTAAGACTTTTTATGTGTATCATTTTTAGGTCTGCCATTGTTAGTTAATTTTTTGCAGCTCTATTTATGGGCGAGATGCAAATACAGTATTTTAATGAGAAATGCAAAAAAATTAACCAACAATGGCAGACGTATAAAACGTCTTACATCCACCTCGTGTTAGCTGGAGTTCACCTTATTTTTACTTCTTTACAAATGATCTAACTATTTCTTAGGAATACAAAGATATATTGGTCGCCGGTGAGTCCGGTAACCATAAAACACTGCATTGTTTGATATTCGAAATGCCACCTTAAGTTTGTTTTTGAAATGATACACTATCATTAAAAGCTTTATAAAATGTTTTCCATAATGTAAAACCTATAATGCAATAAAATAACTAGGTGACAATAATTATTTATGTACTAAGGATGAAAAACTGTATATTATAGTCGAGCCTACAAATTGATAGCCGAGGAGAGGCGCTATTACAAAAGCGAAAAAATTTCACAATACCTAAAAACTCCATTCAAAAACTGATATCTTTATTATAACGGTATCTCCGCTCCAAGTTTGCGACGAAGAACTTTTTAATATAAATAACTTCTTTGTTTTTCAGACTCGACAGAGCCTATTTTTATTTGGGGCATAACTTTGTTGATACAAGTCTTGAAAAACATAAATTTTCCGTATTCGGTAGTAGACAGTAGAGCAATCTTTAATTTATATTTCTCTCTGGGGATCGAATATAACAACGATAATAACAAAAACTATCCTAATAAACTAGCAACTATATGGGATTACAAAGCATTATCTATATTATAGTCAGGCAGTATAGTTTAAGCTACCTAAAATAATTAATTTTTGAGATTCCATAAAAGTCTGTCTTTTATTTAAGGTGCAATATCTTAAACTCAAAAATGGAGTACTTTTTTAATAATATTATTGGATTTTTATGGAAAACCTGGTAACAGCTTGATTTTATTTTGAATCATTTGAAAATGCGGAAAATATTACTGATCTACTTCTTCTTCTTCTTCACGTGCCATCTCCTCTTAGAAGGTTGGCTATCATCATGGCGATTCTTGCTTTGGATGCGGCTGCTCGGAACAATTCTATTGAGGTACAGTGATACCACTCTCTTAAGTTCTTCAGTCATAAAGTGCGTCTTCTTCCCATACTTCGTTTACCCTGTATTTTTCCTTGTATTATTAGCTGTAGCATGTGGTATCTTTCTCCGCGCATAAGCAAGTTTTCCTGCTTTCACCGTGTTCACTATTTCTGCCTCTTTACCTTCTTCCTCAATATCTCTGCGTTTGTTATCCGTTTTGTCCAAGAAACCCTGAGTATCCGTCACTCAGGTCTCTAGTGCAAAATATTTTCCGCAGGTTTTAAACGCAGCTCTAGCCTGACCTATTCTGCATCTTATTTCTCGCGAGTGTCCTATAGTCTCGTTCAACATACTACCCAGGTATTTGTACACTCTTACTCTCTCAATCTCCTCATTGCGAATATACAGTTTTCCCTGGACATGTGCTTTGCTGATGATCATGTGTTTTGTCTTCTTGATATTAATAGTAAGACCGGCTATCTCAATGTTGTTGACGTTTTTATCCATCATTCTTTGTAGGTCCGTGCTACTCTGGGCTATAACCAGGGTATTGTCGGCAAAACGGATATTGTTTATGAGTTAAATTACTTTTTTAATAGAAGTTTTGAAATGTTTGTCAAAACGTAAATCCCTTTTATTACAACCCAATTAGATTTATTATTTTCTAGTTTTAGTTGGTGGTACAGTGCAACAGAAGTAGCTTGGCGGGCGACTAGCCTCTAAAATAACAAATATTCGGCTGAATATACTTCACATTCGTAAACTTCTTCCTACGATTGTACTTGAGACTCACGATTACTGAAAATTTCGTCGGATCGTTATTCGAATGTTTTCGTTGTGCGCAGATTTTGTGATCTCTCGCCCACCAAGCTACTTTTGTTGCACTGTACAAATTTTAAACTGTTTAAGAGGAGGGTGACATCCAAACAGGAAACCTATTTTTTGTTGCATATGCTACTTCTCCGATTTTTCTTTACTTTAAGAAGAAACTTCAACTCTGATGGAATCTACATACATACATACATAAAGTCACGCCTTTTTCCAAAGGGGTAGGCAGAGACCACTTCCTTCCACTTGCTACGGTTCTTACACACATCTTTTCTTCCTCTACTTTCATCAGTGCTCTCATACATGCTCATCGGTTGTTGGTACTCTTGACCTGGTCCTTCTTCAAAACAATATCGATCTGATCGAGATATGTTCGCCAAAGTCGACCTCTACCGACTTGTCCATTCACACTTGCCTTATAAATTTGTTTCGTCAATCTTCCTTCATCCATCCTTTCTACGTGTCCAAACCATCTAAGCTTTCCTTTATCTATCTTTGTAACCACATCTTCTTTTACACCACAGCGTTCTCTTATCTCACTATTCTTTACTTTATCCAACCGAGTCACTCCGGCTATACTTCTCAGACTACTCATCTCCGCAGCATTAATCCTATTTTCATGTTTCTTCTGCCAAACCCAACATTCACTACCATACATAAGTGCACCACCAGACGTGCATTTTTTGACACTTTCTGGCTATTCATAAAGCTATGCCGTGCCCCATTTATTTGTTTCCCTGCCAACACCTTTCGCTCAATGTCACTGTCATACTTTCCATCCCTAGTAAACCTTGAACTCAGGTACAAAAATTCATTTACTTGTTTTACTCTTTCTCCCTTAATCGAAACTCCACAATTTGTCATGGAATCTGAATAGAAGTATATACGTATTCGTTTAAAAAATGGGCCAATATAAATAATAAATTATATAAAATGTTTCTGGTACTATATAATTTTCATCAGTTCTTCAAAAAGCATTTTAAAAAAATTATTATCCAAATACAACACTGGAATAAAAAAAAATAATTTTAACACAACGACGCGTCCCAAAAGCACGAATAAGATTGAATATTGATCCAATGTCTGGCTGTTTTTCTTGGCTTAGCTAAAGCTTTTGACACGGTCTCACAAAGTATTTTGATAGAAAAGTTATACGACAATGGAATAAGAGGCCCAGCAGTGGATGTACTCCGCAACTACATTTAAAATAGAACACAAAGAGTCAAAATCGAGAATTCCATAAACGAGTCAGCAGTGGTCACCGTTGGCATATACCTCAAGGTACGATTCTTGGACCACTCCTGTTCTTATTATATATAAATGACATGTGCCAGATTAAAAAAATCCACAGTAATATAATTTCTTATGCAGCCGATAATGCCATAATTTTCTCCAATAGCTGTTGGCCAGATCTCTATCAACTCGCTGAACATTCTTCTTCTCAGCCTAAACATCTCAAAAACCAAATTTATAGCCTTTTCACTCGATCAAAGAGATCAACCATCAAGAGAATATTTGAATATCCACAAAACTAATTGCCAAGGAGGCTATGATAACTGCCCATGTCCAAAAATAAAAAAAACCCACACAATAAAATATTTAGGAGTAATATTAGACCAACATATGAGATGGGTCGAGCACATAAACTACGTCATCAACAGACCCAGAAAACTCATACATAAATTTAACATACTTAGCACATAAACTACGCCATCATCAGATACAGAAAACTCATACATAAATTTTACATACTTAGGGACATTCTTAGCAAAAAAGTTATACTTATAGTCTATAATTCATTAATTGAGTCCGTGTTCAGATACTGCATTACAGCCTGGGGTGGCGTCTTCAACATCATTCACAGACTACAAACAACACAAAATACAATACTGAAAATAATTTTAAAAAAAAGAAGATTGTACTCCACGGAACAATTATATCAAGAATCACATATCCTAAATATCAGAAATATATCTTGGTTATTCAATAAAAAAAACAGGATTCTCAGTCAATCCAGACATACTGATCTAACTTTGCAAGTTCCAAGATTCAGTAAAACCCATGTGCAAAAAAGCATCTTTTACTTCGGTCTAAAAATATTCAATAGCTTATCGACGGAACTGAGAGAATGCAATAATTTCAGAGTTTTTAAAAAGATTATAAATATACATATCATACAAAATCAGCTACAAAGTAGATTTTTTGATAATTATAATTTTATACATACATACATAAAGTCACGCCTTTTTCCCATAGGGTTAGGCAGAGACCACTTCCTTCCACTTTGCCACGACTTTTTTGTTCTCTAAAGAGTACTCTGCCAGCGGTCTCTCTACTGGCAAATTATGCCCGAGCTCAGCCGTAGAGGGTAGAAGAAAAAAAAATAAAAATATAAAAGTGAGCCGCGCCACCGACTTAGACGGCTCAAGCCGGAAACCCCTAGGTCTTATAGGCACTAGCAGAGCCACACGATAAACAACTAAGATTATGGTGAACCAAATAAATAAAATTATAGCAAAAATTTATTGGATACTTTACTCACACAATAAATTAAAATACACAGCTCAATAACAAAATGATAACAAATATCATCAAAATTAACAGCCAACAATAAAACGAAACTTCAAAATTTACAACTTTATAAGACAACAATAAATCAAAAATCCAAAGTTTACGATTCCATAAAATAATTAAAACAAAGGTAAGAATAACAAACCTTATCAGGTTACCAAAAAAAAACGTATACAAGTCAACTTTTTAACAATACTTCATCAACGTTCACGTACGGCATATAATAAGAGAAACGATGGACGCCTACGCGGGAATCTGCATGACACTTTAAGAAGAAGAAGGGGTAATATTGCAAAGTATTGGTTCAACTATTCAGTCATTAACTCTTGCTTCATTTCATCCCTCTTTTTTACTATAACTAATAATGTAATTGCACAATAAAAAATTTTATGTGGGTCGATCCTGAAATACATTGTGCAGTTTATTAATAATAATATCAAGCGTGTAGGTTAGGAGGCCACTTAAGTGACTATAATAACGGATCTAATATTCTTAAAATTGGCATTACCACGTTTTTTTAAACATTATATTCACTTTTTGCTTTATCATACAAGAAAGCGCATGGCAAGCGACGCCAGAACTGATAAATTGTCATAGCTCAGATACCCAGCAACTGTATTTAGAGAAAAAATAATTAACAAAAGAAGACTTAGGAAACGCTGGCAGATAACAAGAGCTCCAGAAGACAAAAGAATATTCAACAAAGCAGCACAGGAACTGAAAAACCTCCTGAATGAAATACTGGCATTCAACAGTATTTACATTTCATAAGATTCAGCATAAGGTTGGCATTCCTGAACCTTCTGAATATTTCTTGCAAATTTTCTAGATGTTCCTCAAAAGTTTTTCCCATGACCAAAACGTCGTCGAGATATACCAGGCAAGTCTTTCACGTAAGCCCACCTAGTGTTAATTCCATCAGCCTAGAGTCCATTTCCAGTTGAGAAAGCAGTCTTCTCCTCGTCATCTTTATGTATGCCCACTTGCCAATATCCGCTCTTTAAATCCAGTGTTGAGAACCAACGTGAACCTGCCAATGTTGTCAAAGTGTCGTCAATCCTGGGTAATGGGTAGCTGTCCTTCTTCGTGACATCATTTAATTTTCTGTAGTCCACACAGAACCTTGTAGATATATCCTTTTTAGAAACCAACACAACCGGCGCAGACAAAGGACTTGCTAATTCTTTAATCACTCCATCTTCCATCATCTTGTTAACCAGCTTTTCAACCTCTTGCTGTTTCGCAAATGGTAGTCGTCTTGGTGGTTATCGAATCGGATGAGCTTGACCAGTATCAATCCTGAGCTGGACCAAGTTGGTTCGTCCTGCTGATGTTGAATCAAAGATGTCACTTTCGGATCTGATGAATTTCCTGGCAGCGTTACATTCATCCAACGAAAGATGTCCTAATGATGATACTAGACTTCCAAATACGATGTCGGAGTCTTCCCTTCTATCCTGATGATTTTTCTCGCCGCATCTTGTTATCGAAGTCACAGGTTCACAGGCTCCAATGATGTCACCTTCTTTAAGCGGTATTTCCTCGGGGTATACGTTAGTAACTCTTAAGTTATTTAGCATTTAGAATATATATTTTTATATCTGGTCACCACTGTCATAAAATGTTCACAAAAAACATTATTTAAATATACTACAAAGCAAAGAAAACCTTATAGTGATTAATTTGGTGTTTTAATATTAAAACAAGTATTTTTCCAAAACATTACTACAATTCGAAGTAGGATAGTTAATATAAAATATGTGAATAGACGAAGAGAAAAATTTTTTGCATTTATAAATGATATTTTTAATTAATTGTTTACAAAAACATAATTTTACCGATCCCAGATAATTTGAATAATTGAAGCGGACTACAAAAGAGAATAATTTAAAAAAAATTCGTAGCGCGCGGTTTTCCAGTGTCCCAGCCACCGCTGCTACCGAGTTTATTGTACGAAACAATTAATAACCTTTTTGCCTCCCCCTTTTTTTTAAAGAACCCCGTTACGCAATAATTAAAGAGCGCTAAATTTCACGCAGGAGCTTTAAATTTAATAAAATTAAACTTATACGTAATGATTTATTTCTCTACCACGAGTGAAATAGGTGTTTTGATGTTTGGCCTAAACCAACAGTGTACACTTGACCAGTTTGCGAGGCACGTTATGAAAATGTAATATTAATATAGGGAGTACGGCCACTCTGAATTATCCGAAAGCTTCCCGAAGATAACAAAATTTTAATCAATTGAAGGACTGCAATCCCGAGGGTATTAAATTTTGTATAGATATTAAATCCTTTAAACTTGGAATTTAATCTGACGACGCCGGGACGTTAGTTATAAAATTATCTTAATGATCGAGCAGCTGGGTTCCTTTTGAATGTCGAAACAACTTTTTCGGTCTTTTAATACCGGGAAATTGGAGACTGAATAGAAGGGATCGGCCGATTAAAAGATTAACGACTTTTTTTTACCAAATCATAGACGGTAACTTCTGGAACTCGAAAAAGAGGATAACAAGGAGACCAGAAAATTGCCCATTAAGCAATCATTATCGTTTTGTTAAACTGGATTTAACATAGCGGTTGTGGGCGTACATAGTGTGCATATTATTATTTATAAAAATTATAGAAACTCTAAAAATTCTTGACAGCGGAAATAAATATAAAAATGTATAAAGCTGATTTTATTATTATTATTATTTTTTTGGCATAGACTAATGTAGTCATTAGCCATTCGAAGTTGGGTTTGTTGTTTTGTAATGTATTAGGATCGCCATGTAATGTATTAGGAAGCCATGTAGTACTTAGGCACCTTAAGGTTACGGAAAACCATTGTTAGAATAAAAGAAGGAACGTTTTCCTAAATGCTATATTAAATTAATCAAACATTACTACTAGATGTTTATTTACGATTGTTAAACTTGACCGACCTAAGCAGTCCGCGTATCGACCGGTCATGTCAAAATATAAAAACACAACTCGCTGCTAGACGACTCGTTGTTTAATAAATACAATTAATTTGAAAACAATGCGTGTTGACATTGACACGTTCGTTGGGTTCAAAGAAATTCTCATGATCGGTTAACTTAAGGTACTACAGTTTGCAGATTTGCTTCAATAGATCTATATTAACATAAATAGTTTAAAAACATGATAAAAGCGAACCAATTTATCATTTATCTTTGCATAAATTTGAGCTCAGGTTGTTTCGCATCATATGTCCCCACTCTGTTGTTTGACGCAAAGCGATCGGGGGTAAAGAGATTTGCAAAGTTGCCGATGTCAACTTTCGCATAAAATAGATTATAATGTCTAATGATTCGTGACTCTATCTGTATATAGGATGATTAGATAACTTTGCGCACTATATGCGCCGTGCTCAGTACGACTGCTATCTGCATGCTGAGGTTTTACTTGAAAAGTAAGCGATTTATTTAATCTTAAATTGATAAGGTTTTGCTGAAAGTTCAACAATTAACTGTATTAACAAACAAAATCCCCCCAGACGCACAAAAATAATCAACAATAAATTGCACAAAAATTAATATTTAACAATATATTGACCATCTGTAGATCATACTAAAATATACAATACAGGGTGTCCCGAGAACGTATAGGTCAAGTCAAAATAATGTTTGTTCTTCATAAACACTTTTTCTATACAGGCCCTCGTTTTCAAATTATACGCATCCCAAGTTTGAATTTTAACTGTAGTGTCTTGAAGCTAGGGACGGTTAGTAATCCAAAATGTTTGCAGGGATGGCACACCCTGTACGTAAATAACGAAAATGACTTCCCCGCACTATAAGCTAACGAAAAGGTACTCCTGTTGGAATGCGACAAAATAAGCCGTTTGGCTGATATATACTATTTTATTTATGCGCTTTAAACTAATTACTAGCTAGGAAAAAGACTAACTGGTAAAAACTTTGGGGCACTTGTGGTCATTTCCAAAATATTGTTGTTGATATTCCAAACTTTTCATTACAGGTGTTTATTTTACAAAAGAATTTACAATTTACAACAATAACAGACCCATATATCACGTCCATTAAAAATACCTATATATAAAGTGCCTAAATTGGGCTCTTTGTCTTGTAATTTGCATGATTGCCTTTTCATTCTGAAAGATAAGCTGAAAGTAAAAGTACAATTACGCTAATGTAAAATGGAGAAGTCTCGTTGATTAAAAACAACATTTTTTTATCCAAAACAATGGAACAAAGATAACCACTTTTTCGATAAATATCAGAACATTAAAATCACTGTTGGATGTATTAATCTATTGTTTAATAAATTAAGAGTAAAAAATAATTATAAAAAACTAGCTTTTATTTAAGTGCCCTAAAAAAAGGAAATAAAGTTTAAATTAAATCAAACCAATCACTTTAGTACATGATTACACAATTTATTAAATGATATAAAAGCGAGATTTACCTGTGTACTAACTTGCTTGACATACTCATTGCTTGTAATAATAAAAATGGAATTGTGTGTGTGTGTGTGTGTGTGTGTGTGTGTGTGTGTGTGTGTGTGTGTGTGTGTGTGTGTGTGTGTGTGTGTGTGTGTGTGTGTGTGTGTGTGTGTGTGTGTGTGTGTGTGTGTGTGTGTGTGTGTGTGTGTGTGTGTGTGTGTGTGTGTGTGTGTGTGTGTGTGTGTGTGTGTGTGTGTGTGTGTGTGTGTGTGTGTGTGTGTGTGTGTGTGTGTGTGTGTGTGTGTGTGTGTGTGTGTGTGTGTGTGTGTGTGTGTGTGTGTGTGTGTGTGTGTGTGTGTGTGTGTGTGTGTGTGTGTGTGTGTGTGTGTGTGTGTGTGTGTGTGTGTGTGTGTGTGTGTGTGTGTGTGTGTGTGTGTGTGTGTGTGTGTGTGTGTGTGTGTGTGTGTGTGTGTGTGTGTGTGTGTGTGTGTGTGTGTGTGTGTGTGTGTGTGTGTGTGTGTGTGTGTGTGTGTGTGTGTGTGTGTGTGTGTGTGTGTGTGTGTGTGTGTGTGTGTGTGTGTGTGTGTGTGTGTGTGTGTGTGTGTGTGTGTGTGTGTGTGTGTGTGTGTGTGTGTGTGTGTGTGTGTGTGTGTGTGTGTGTGTGTGTGTGTGTGTGTGTGTGTGTGTGTGTGTGTGTGTGTGTGTGTGTGTGTGTGTGTGTGTGTGTGTGTGTGTGTGTGTGTGTGTGTGTGTGTGTGTGTGTGTGTGTGTGTGTGTGTGTGTGTGTGTGTGTGTGTGTGTGTGTGTGTGTGTGTGTGTGTGTGTGTGTGTGTGTGTGTGTGTGTGTGTGTGTGTGTGTGTGTGTGTGTGTGTGTGTGTGTGTGTGTGTGTGTGTGTGTGTGTGTGTGTGTGTGTGTGTGTGTGTGTGTGTGTGTGTGTGTGTGTGTGTGTGTGTGTGTGTGTGTGTGTGTGTGTGTGTGTGTGTGTGTGTGTGTGTGTGTGTGTGTGTGTGTGTGTGTGTGTGTGTGTGTGTGTGTGTGTGTGTGTGTGTGTGTGTGTGTGTGTGTGTGTGTGTGTGTGTGTGTGTGTGTGTGTGTGTGTGTGTGTGTGTGTGTGTGTGTGTGTGTGTGTGTGTGTGTGTGTGTGTGTGTGTGTGTGTGTGTGTGTGTGTGTGTGTGTGTGTGTGTGTGTGTGTGTGTGTGTGTGTGTGTGTGTGTGTGTGTGTGTGTGTGTGTGTGTGTGTGTGTGTGTGTGTGTGTGTGTGTGTGTGTGTGTGTGTGTGTGTGTGTGTGTGTGTGTGTGTGTGTGTGTGTGTGTGTGTGTGTGTGTGTGTGTGTGTGTGTGTGTGTGTGTGTGTGTGTGTGTGTGTGTGTGTGTGTGTGTGTGTGTGTGTGTGTGTGTGTGTGTGTGTGTGTGTGTGTGTGTGTGTGTGTGTGTGTGTGTGTGTGTGTGTGTGTGTGTGTGTGTGTGTGTGTGTGTGTGTGTGTGTGTGTGTGTGTGTGTGTGTGTGTGTGTGTGTGTGTGTGTGTGTGTGTGTGTGTGTGTGTGTGTGTGTGTGTGTGTGTGTGTGTGTGTGTGTGTTTTTTTTTTATTGTATAATATTGAACTTGGATCTCATTTCTTACGATAAATAGACGGAAGATATATCTTTCTTATAAAAGAGCTGATCATAGGATGCGCAGCTACCTGGCATGTGTGACTTTGGGGATGAACGACACATACCGGGGAACCGTCCGGATACGATCAAGAGCTCATTAGACGTTAGTCGCTCTGGGCGTTAAGGTAGCAAATTTAGCAGTGGCGTAGGTGTTATAATACGACATATTCTTTCAAATTTGTATCGTAAAATTTAACGAGTTAAAAATAAGGTAAGGAGGGGTCCAAGCAGAGCATTGGCTAGCAATCTCATTAAATTTATGAGGGACCTTTCTTATTTTTACGAGCAACCAAAAGGAAATTGAGTGGAGAGCCTTTTGCCATGAAACTCATAATATCTTTTTATGTACCCGATATTCACGACTTTAATGCTCCAATAAAATAAAAGAAATGAAGAGAATTATTTCAAAGCAAAGATATTATCAAAAATATCCTAATACCTGTTTCTCTTTAGTACATTGCAGGTGACTATGCTAAAAAGTAAATTAGTTTCATTCTTCTCGTGTTTGCTTCTCGTTTGCTTCTCGTGTTTGCTTCTATGTTAGGGACAACAATTTGTGAACTATCCTCGTAAACAACAACGGACCGAGGATGCTTTTGTGTGACACACCGTCTGTATTGGCATTTTTGTAATCTTAGTTTAATCAATAATTACTTTAATTTAAGAGGTGGATATTGTAAAGGTATTTATAATTATGTTAAATGTAAAATTAATGATAATATGCAAAGTTTTTGTGATTTCCAGGTTAATAGATCCTCGTAAATGGTTTTAAAAGCACGTTTCAAATTCAGAAACGGCTTTTCTTTCATTCGTTCCATCCCTTTATTTAGAACAAACTGTAGCGGTGAATTCTCAGTCTATGTATTGTCATGGTGTCATGTTGATGAGCAACATACTAAAAGGACAAACTTAATACAAACTGCTGTCCATTTATACATTATAATATACAAAATTTCCCATTTATTAATCAGATAATGGACTAACGAGATGCGATTCCATTGTTATTAGAACGAAAAACGTCTTGCTTTAATCCGTTAATACAGCTTAATACAGTGTTTCATAATTAGTTTATTTGTTATTTAATAATTACTAGAATGTAAGTAGCATCTACCATTTGCTATATTAATAGTTTCAATAAATGGGATTTCTATTAAAAACTATGTGGGAATGTGCAATAAAAATTTTAATGAAATTAACGTTGAGAAGTACTACCTATCGTGTATGTAAAGGTGCTTAAAAATATGAGACTGAGTTGGCCGAAAAAGAACAAAAATAGTACAAAACTGGATATTCACTTTACAAGTCTTTATGTTCACAAAACTATATGCCACGTCTTTTTTCGTTCTCTATAGAGCACTCTGCCAGCGGTCTCTCTACTGGCAAATTATGCCCGAGCTCAGCCGTAGAGGGTAAAAGAAAAAAATAAAATAAAAGTGAGCCGCGCCACCGACTTAGACGGTTCAAGCCGGAAACCCCTAGGTCTTATAGGCACTAGCAGAGCCACACGATAAACAACTAAGATTATGGTGAACCAAATAAATGAAATTATAGCAAAAATATATTGGATACGTTACTCCTACAATAAATCAAAGTACACAGCTCAATAACAAACTTTAACAAATATAGTCAAAATCAACAGCCAACAATAAATCAAAGTACTCAAATTTGGCATATTATCTAATGCAATAAATAGTTTTTAATAACGTATTATATTAATAAATTAAAACAAAACTTAATCGTGGTGTCAAAAACAAGTCACATCGTTAAATATTTAAAAATAAACACCTGTAACCCTTGGGTATACGAATTCACTACTCCTGTGGCCGGTTTGGTTATGGAACGGCACCTGCTAATTAACAATGGCTTTCCTCAATCAAATCCCGCATGCGGTTATTTTAACTCAACACCAAAATCCAAAATATCAACAACAAAGGCAAGATAGAATGGTCAAGTTAAGAATTAAATGGTTTATCTTCCTAATCCAATTAAGATGGCCCAAATACAGCCAGATATGAAAGAAAACCGTAGAGGCTCCGCACACTTGCTAATATCACACCGTCCCAAAAATTCTCACCACACCACTCCCAAGACTGCCACCAAACGACTGGACTCCTTCCCAAGCCGGATATCAAGAAAAATGACACGAAATAAACGTCAACCAACATTATTCGCAAGTCCATGCTCCACACCAAGAATCGCATTCGTCCGTGTTGATAGCCAGCCCCATCCACACATAAATGCAAACCAAACAATAATATAACCGACAACACACAACAATCGAGGCCAAAAACCAAAGCAGAATCTAATAACGAAAACCCCCACTCAATCTCCAGCGATTAACAAAATTGCCACAGCCATTAACAATCGAATCCTATCACAACAAGGTATGCAACACTATTTACAACGAATGATATATTTAAGTTACAACAAAATACGGTACGCGACACTATTTACGAGTACCTGAGGAAAACAAAACTATCAGAGACCCAATTATAATGAAACTGTAGAAGGGAAAAAAAAGGCACGTTACATATACTTAAACTTCTTAAAACAATCTTTTTAAAAAACATCACTTTCTAACTTCTTCTTCTGGTGCCCTGTCTGTCTTCAGACGTTGGCTATAATCATGCTTATGATTTCCTGAAATCTTTCCCTATCAGTCGAAAGACCACACCATTGCCTGATATTGCGTAGCCAGGACAGCTTTTTTCGCCCTATCCACCTTTTACCTTCCACTATTCCCTGTATTTTGAGGCGCAGTAGCTGATATTTAGATCCTCTGATTATGTGTCCAAAGTACTCCGTTTTTCTCCTCTTTATAGTGTTTAGCAGTTGCCGTTCCGTGTCCATCATTCCAAGGACACCCTCATTGGTAGTATGCGAGACCCACGATATTTTTAGAATGCGGCGGTAACACCACATTTCAAATATTTCTATTCTATTCACCGTTGTGACCTTTAGTCAACTAAATGAGAAGTGGAACAGCATGCAGGAGATTCGTGCCAGAATAGAACAAGCTCGTGCTTCGTTCCTGAAAATGCGTAAAGTACTTTGCAGCAGAAATTTAAGCTTGCCTCTGCGCGTCCGAGTGCTTCGCTGTTACGTGTTCAGCATACTGTTTTATGGAATGGAAGCTTGGACTTTGACAGATGCGATGTGCAAAAAATTGGAGGCCTTTGAAATTTGGACGTACAGAAGGCTATTAAGAATCTCCTGGGTAGAAAGAGTGCGTAACACCGAGGTACTTTAACGCCTCGACAAGCAGCTGGAAGTTTTGTTTACACTAAAAAAGCGCAAACTGGAGTATTTTGGTCACATCTTAAGAGATGACAAGTATCAACTTTTAAAGCTTATTATAGAAGGGAAGATCGAAGGACGAAGAGGCCCGGGTAGAAGAAAGATATCCTGGCTAAAAAACTTAAGACAATGGTATGGAGTGAGCACTACCACATTGTTCCGCCAAACTGTAGACAAGGTTTAGATAGCGCTGATGATTGCCAACGTCCGTGGAGGACAGGGCACCTAAAGAAGAAGAAGAAGACCTTTAGTGTCTTCGTCACGCAACCATAAAGTGGGACAGACCACACATAACATCTTTTACGAAGATGCATTGACAGATTTCTATTACATAGAACTGGTTTCCATGTTTTAAAGGCCTTGTGTGATATTTCAATCCGTGTTGTTATCTCTTCATCAGAGTCCGTATTCGCATTAAGCCAGCTGCCCAGATATTTAAAATGGTGCACACGTTCTATCTCCTCCTCACCGATCCAAATCTGCCTCTGATGTACATTTATTTTTCCGACTGCCATCCACTTTGTTTTTGTTACATTGATTTTGAGACCTCTCCGACGACTTGCTTCGTTCACTAGATTTACTAATGTTTGGAGGTCTTCCAGATTCTCTGCCAGAATGGCTGTATCGTCAGCGTATCTAATATTGTTGATTGTTTCTCCGCCGAGTCTTACACCTTCTTGTCTGTCATTTAAAGCTTCCTTGAATATTTCTTCTGAGTAAAGGTTAAAAAGGCTCGGCGATAGAACACAGCCTTGTCGTACTCCACGTTCAATTGTAATATTTTGGTTGTATTACAAGTTTTCACAACTGTTCCTAATCCTAACTGGATCATTTGTTGAAATAATAAGTTCAAGTTTACATTATCATAGGATCCTTCTATGTCTAAAAATATTGCTACGGTTGACTATTGATTTGAAAAGGAGATGTTAATATCTGTAATCAAATTTTCTAGATTTTCTATCGTTAAGTGATTACTTCTGAATCCAAACTTTTTTATACTTTTTTAACTTATAAACATTTGCATTCAGGGATACCTTCTGAGCCGTGGTTTAAGAATATGACTATAAATAAACAAATGTTATCCACAATATGCAGATTAAGATTTAACCACGCTTTAATTCCTGCACATCTTTATAAAATTAATCTAAAAACTGATCCACATTGTGAGTTTGGAGAAATGGGAACAAAAGAACATGTCATTCAAGGATGTCAGTTAATAAATTCAAAAGCTGAATCATTATATAATTTAATTTATCAAAATTTAGATATTACTAAACCATATAATTTAGTGCTAAATATTTTGAATTGCTTTAAAAATATATTGTATCATTAAAATTAAAATTATAGATAAGTAGAAAATGTTAAAAAAAAAATTAAACAAAAAGAAATAATTATTTTTTTATTCACTGAATCTTAGCATTGGTATCGGATCACCCTGTAGAATAATCTGTTTGCTGGAAACTTTACGGTCTATGGAAGGTTCCTACGAAAACAAAACGTCGGTAATACTGCTAAAAACGGATGCGAATGATATTTTATGCCAGAACTAATTTATCAAAAAGTTCACATACATACAATCTAGTTATTACTTTTGGGATTCCCCCAATATTGCGGCGGTAAACAAGGAAGGTCATTAAACACTTAACCCTGTATTATTTATTAGAATTTCGTACACTAAGCTAAAAGGCATCGTACACATTTTAAATTTTTAACGTGATTTAACGACGCGTACATTTTTCGATCTACCTATTTGAGAACCAGCCTTCTGTAACATTAATTTGTTACAGGAGCAAGT
Source organism: Agelastica alni (assembly GCA_950111635.1). Classification (NCBI taxonomy): domain Eukaryota; kingdom Metazoa; phylum Arthropoda; class Insecta; order Coleoptera; family Chrysomelidae; genus Agelastica; species Agelastica alni. Next base: position 10,681,779 of record OX467719.1, on the reverse strand, counting down.
GTAACCTATTTTTTTTTTGAGGAAGAGTAGTCTATATTAAAATTATTTTATATTATTTTTTCAAGGCAAATAATCTAAAGGAACGAATTACATTATAAAATTTCATTCAATATTGCAATTTGTGTGAGTGATTTCGTGAAATGGGACGGAAGTGTGTAACATTAAGTCATGGAAGCAGTTATTATTAGTTTACTCAAGAACAGGTATACACAAAACCACAACTTAAAAATAGCATAAATAAGTGGTCTAGAATAGTTTTTTGGATCGTCAAACATTCGCTATATACCCCTCTAAGCTTAATCTGTTGTCAATAAGTCATCAGGAACTTGAAAAATCTCTGGAATATAAGGACAAAGATTTAATTGTAGTTTAGACAATGGTTCGGGCTTCCTTTCTCCAACGAAAAATTAATTGCTTCATTCTTTCGAATTTAATAAAAAATCCTTATACATAATTCAAAAATTCCAGAATAATATTGTCTGTAATCAATCATTTCTAGAACGCCGAAAAAGTCGTTTGAAGTTATGAGTGTATGAAATATTACCTGAGGTTACCAAAGGTTTATTAGAAAAGATGTTCATTATTTTTTTTTATTATGAAATTGCTTTTATATTTCCGTTTTAGTTTATACGCGCGTTTGCATTGAAGTTAATTTAAACGTTTTAATTTTATAAAAAATCTTTGGTGCATAAAAAAGCTTTGCGAGGAAAAAATAATGAATGTCAAATTTTTCTTGTGATAAAGTTAGATCATAAAAAGCATTAGCAAAACCTTTCACTTTTCCTTAAAACTGAAAGTTCTATAGTAAGTCTGTATGCACTAAAATTCTCAAAATTAATAGGGAACTGTCAAAAGAAAAAAAGTGAGGGCCAACGAAGATAATATGAATTTATAGTATCCATTGTTGTAACACACAGACAAAAACAGTTGCGATTTTGTTCGCGTCACTCTATTTATTTGTAAGAATAAATCAGCGAGACGCTCATATATTTTTTTTAATTTCAGTACAAATAAAATTATGTTTTCCTCGAATCCTTATCATTTTTTAATAAGAGACTCAAGCTGAAATAACAGCCATTACCGAGGCAGCTGTCTGGATACTCCTCAACGAACTAAAGTTTAGCGAGATATCTATTTTTTGCGACACCCAGGCTGCTATCAAATCACTGAACTTAGTCTACTTAAGCTAGCAACTAAGTTTAGAATTCACATTGTCTGGGTACCTGGACACAGGGACATACCAGGCAACTGTAAGGCGAACGAGCTAGCAAGAGAGGGCACCAGCTGTATCTGTCTCATCCCAGCAAGGAGTACCGATTGCAAATTGCCGGCTCCTACTGCACAGTAAAGTAGTTCAAAAAACCAAATCCCTAAAGAAATTTATGAATCCTGGCGAAACTAATCAGGATAATTGAATATTTTGATCGAATTATTGCCTTTTCGTCGGTCTTTGAAAAGTGTGCAAAGTTTAAATTAAATCTGATCGCTTAAAGTGGGGCAACATCGAGACCAAAGAGTCAGTTACAAACAAACATACAAACATACAGGTGAAACTATTATAAGCGTGTTAAAAATTAAGTCAACTGAAGCTACAATTAAAGCCCAAAACGGAGTCTCTACGATAATTACAGGAATTACCTTTTTGACACCACAGGCAACTTTTTAACTATTTGACACGATTATTTTATTTAAATCATTTTTATACTTTAATCAAATTATTGTTAAAAAAAAAAACAAAAAAAATAATGATGCACAAAATTATTATAATAAAGACGTGAAATGCTCCAGTATAAACTGGACACAGTACACCACTCTGTAGGTATATAATAATTTTCACGGATTGCTTCCTGCTATCCGCAGAACAAACTCAAAGCTCAAATTAATGTTTTTATTTGTCGTTAGCTTTCAGTTTTATCGTGGTAATAAACGGTTTGATGTGTTATCATTTGTTGTACCAGAAAAATATGAAATATGTCGACGTTTCTGTGTATAAAATATCAAAACTATGATAAGCAATTTCACGATGCAACTTCATAATGAAACATTTCGTTGATTAAACAATAAATCTAACTCTCCGCATATTACTAATCAATTTCTGTTACGCCACTGTAAAATGTCATTGAACTAATCCATTGCAATCGCCTCACTTACAATGATGTAATACCTCCATTAATAAAAAAGGTTATTATCCCCCCCCCACCCATTTTTTAATAAAAAATCACTTAATGCTCTTCTCAGTTAAATCCTTAAAAGCATTAAAACTTCAGTGAAATTTCTTTAAAAAAATGAGCGTAATTTTATAACATCCGAAATCTTTCTCCATTTTTTAAATCAGAATTTATACAAACTCATTTTATACAGTGCTTTCATTTTAAAACCAACCGGTCCAAATACCGTAAATAAAAGAAAAACAAAAAATACGTCATGTTATTCTGCTGTTTTTAAGTGGCACCCCTTTAACATTCCCCACTACTTCTTTAAAATGTCAAATAGCATCCCCTACCTCGTGATACATCAAATGAAAACCCAAGAAAAATGCAAATTAGACATATAATATACAATTAATTCTATTGATTTATTTTGCAGATAACATTAAACATAGCGAAATTACAACAGAAACTAAACTGAAGTTAATAACAAACAGTTCCTTAAATATATTATTAAGACTTTTAGTTCTTCCGTGGGTTTAAACATACAGTAACAAAACAATATTTATTCCAATACAATAATTTCTACTTTTATTAATCACTTAGAGATACAACTTTTTATAACTATTTACATTTCTTTATTCATAAACACTTTTAAAACCAATCCTGTTCCTTGTTATGACCGCTGCTCTTTTTTATACTTCCATATCACAATTCCAGATCATTCTACCTGTTTCTTTATGTTCTCGACCGACGCGGTTTCGAGAAGTTGCTCGACCTTGCTAGACCGTTCGGCGGCCGACAAAGGCTGTCGTCGATACGGACCCTAGCCGCGGTCGATTCCTCGGTTGCCGACAGGACCGGATTTGTAACAGTATTTACAGTAACTGTTACCAAGACTTATTCCGAAAGTTTACCATTTTTTTCAGTTTTTGATTCTCCATAAAAAACAGTTTGACCGATTTTGCCGAAAATTTAATCAGTTCTAAGTTGCGTAATTATGCTTCGAATGCAATTGGTCCCACGTCGATATCATTTTATGTTCTCGAGATAATCGAGACGAAAAATAATTCCGAACGCACATATGAACATACGTACATACACACACAGACGTCCACTTAAAAACTATTGTATTCGACTCCGGGGATCTTGAAATGTGGAGAGATATGTCAAAATTCGGGAAAATCAGACCCATTACTATAACTTCCACTGGGAAGTAATTAAGGGGATGGGGAAGTAGAAGGGAGGGGGCTGACAAATGACAGATATCTGTATCGTAAAAATGTGTCCCCCTCGGAACATAAATCGACGTGTTTGAGTATTTCCTTAAATTCTAATGAATACTGTTAAATATTGGGGTTGACTGTTTTTTGTGGCCCACTCCGTATATAGTTGTTATTCAGAGAGTCCTTTAAATTTACAAATAAATATGTTTGAGTGCAAAAACACACTCAATATATTTTTATGGCCGCTTAAGATGTTAAATCCGAAACATCGATTAGTCATTACTTTCCTGACAAACAACAAAGAGCGGGGCGACCTTGAAGTTTTATTATCAGCGTCATTACTTTCTCTCGGCGAGTAAAATATCAAAATGAGATTTTCGTTTGTTGTTTTTTCATTAAGAATTTGGTACAAGTGATGTTTTGTCACAAAAGACTTTCCACCGTTACCACGATAAAACCAAGACGCTTCTAAAAGGGACGAAATTTCAGTGTTGGTGTAACCTAAGAGAATTGGGCCATATGCTGCTGCTGGCAGATAATTAAAATTTAAGTAAAGCATACACACACAGCTTTAGACTTGTTGTCTTGTTTTACACAAAGTTTTTCGTGTTACACTATACAGTGCGTCCATAAAGTAACGCATAAATTCATTATTAGCTAAATAAACAGTAATATAAAAAAGTCCGAAAAAGATCAATTTTTAATTTTAATTTACCATTTTTTAAAAAAATAATCTATCACACAGGGTGAATAGCCTTGAGGGATTACATCAGCACCAGTTTTTGATCTGTAACATCTTTCCTCTCGCTTTCTTGCAATTTGTGGGAGTGATTTCGTGAAATGAGACAGAAGTGTGTAAGAGGTGTGTTTCGCAAAACGGGACGGAAGTGTGTAACAGAAAGTCGCGGAAGCACGCGCTATTTGATTTGACGAATGAGCGCGCGGTAGTAGAGTTGGCCGTCAGATAGCCGTCAACCAATTTTCCGACAGGTCGGTGTCACCCATCAGCTATACACAAGTTACAGCGTTGTGTATAAAGTTTGCTGTTATATGCGCAAACTATATAAATAAATATTTACTGTTAATAATAAGTCTCAATAAAGTGCGGATTATTGATAAAAAACTTAAATAAGTAATAATAAATAATTATTCGAATAAAATATTTCAGTATTTAGCTTTTTTAAATTTTGAGGTTGATTTCTGTCACTGTTTAAGCATGCTTGCCACAAGATTGATGCAGGAAAACATCATCATTATTATAACGTCAAAAAGTGTAACAGATGCTGAAAGGTCGTTAGTGAATTTTCCAGCTAGAAAACAAATACACAGTAAATAACAGAGAAAAGCGCATTTCAAACGGCGGCGGCGGAAAGAAAATAAAAAAATGATGGTCAAAGAAACAAAGTGAAAATAAAGAGATATCGTCTTTTTTTGTAGAAGAAATAGGTTGCCAAAGTTGGATAAAACAATAAAATATTGAAATAAATTATAAGTATCTTATAATGTGAGTATTTATTGTGCATTGAAGTTGACAATTCAGGTATCCACCGTAATATAAAAGTTTTGGCAGCACCTTTGGACAAGAAACTAAAGAAAAAAGCTGACACAAGAAAATTTTAGTGTCAATTCGTTATGGATAAACTTAATTCCTGTAAAAATAGTCTTTATTGGGATATACTATGTTTAATATTGATAGAGACAGAAATGAACTCTAAGTTTCTTTAAGCATTTACATAGTAAGTTGTACCGTTTTTTTGCCTGCCTTACTCTGTAAAAGGTCTAAATACAAATAAAAGCAACTCGATGAACATCCGTCTAAGAGTATTAAAGTGCTACGTTTGGTCTGTTTTGCTTTATGGATGTGAAACCTGGACACTGAAAGTAAAGCATCTAAATAAATTGGAAGCGTTTGAGTTATGGTGCTATCGCCGTATGCTAAAGATTTCGTGGACAGCACACGTAACTAACGAACATGTGTTAGAATCACTACATAAAGAGCGAGAATTGACAAACACCATCAAAATAAGAAAAGTCGAATACTTTGGACAAATGATGAGGGGGCATAAATATCACATGCTCCGATTAATTATCCAGGGTAAAATAGAAGGAAAGCGATGGATTGGCAGAAAACAGCTTTCTTGGCTTCGTAATATTAGGCATTGGACGGGTCGAACAGTCGAAGAATTGTTTCATGTAGCTACCGATCGAGAAGCTTTCCAACAAATTGTCAACTCTATGATAGCCAACGCCTGAACGCTTAATGATAGCCAACGTTTGAAAACAAGCATGGCACACAAAGAAGAAGAAGAAATTGGTAGAAATTAATAGAATTCCATTAGCTATATCTCTTAAAAATCTGCTCGAAATGGGAAACATTTAATAGAGACAAAATATTTTTATTTACAAGTATTTATTTATGTATTGTCTATGTATGTATCTTCTTTATGTATAATGTATACAGAGTGGACCAAAAGTCTGGAAACGAACAATTATCTCGTAAATTGCTAGTCCGAATTGTATAAAATTTGGGATGAAACTATTTTGAGATACGGATACGGATTTGCCGTTTGCCTGATATTATTAGTCACTTTGGTTTTTTAAATACATCACCCTGTATAATCAGTCATTATTAAAATCTCCTCTTCAATACGAGTTTAGCCATATATAACACTTATTCTGTGTAGTCTAGAAGGTCGTAAATAAATAAAACGGAAGTGTGGCAACGCCTAATCGTCTCAATAATTTTTTTAATACAAACTATTTTCAACTCCATTTAAACGTAACGATTGAAAGATAACATTTTTAACGTAATGATTACTTAGTCTAGTGTTCAAAATGTGCTCCATTTGTAAGTTGACAGTACCTAATCGATGGTAGAAAGCGTCTACCACATTTCTCCATGATTGTTTAGACCTTGACTAGACCTTTAAGAGTACATAAAATCATAAGTGTTACATATGGCTAAACTCATATTTAGGAAGAGATTCCAATAATGACTGGTTTAAAAATGTTAATCTGCTGTTTCCAAGTTGCACCACTTTAACATCCCCCACCCCTTCTTTAAAATGTCAAATAGCAAGCCCTACTTTGTGATACATCAAATAAAAACACAAGAAAAATATAAATCAGCCATATAAAGAACAATTTATTCTATTGATTTAGTTTGCAGATAACATAAAACATAGCGAAATTACAACATAAACTTAAGTAAAGTTAATTACAAACAGCTCCTTAAATGTATTTACAGTAACTGTTTAAAGTGTGCTCCGTTATTTTGTAGGCAATAATATAACCTATTTTCAAATTCTTCGCGAAATCTTTGCAAAGTTTCGCTAGTAATTCGTCTACATTCTTCAGTTAATCTAAGCTTTAGTTCTTTAATGTCTTCGGGAGGAGTTTTGTAAAATAATTTTTTTAAATAGCCCCATAGAAAAAAAAAGTTAAGTGGTGCCAATCCAATGTCCTCCATTGTCTTACAGCCAGTGCGTAATGTGGTGAAGCTCCGTTCTGTTAAAGGTATATATTCTGTTCATTTAGCACCATATTTCCCTGTTCATTAACTTTTCTTTCTAGTAAGTGAGTAAAAGTGGATCAATTTCAATTTCTGTGCCTAGGTATTCGAACGACATGAGTTGTTCTATTGTTTTATTTTACAGGCAGGTTTACATCACATTGGTTCTTTGGAAATGACAGGGACTTTGGTTTTTCTGGTCGATACCTGCATGTTGAAGGATTTTGCTTTTACAAAGAATGAGTATAAGAGCCGTTGTAAGTCAACCTCATTCTCTGCTATAATTAGAGCGTCATCGGCATAACAAACGATTTTTATTTCACCTATTGTGGGTCTATAAAGCACATATATTCAGGCTTTCCGTATTCTATATCCTTTTTCACTACTTGCCTGACTATGAAGATAGCTACAAAGTCAAAACAATATAATCGAATAGAGAAGAAGAGCAAAACTAGAAGACAGAGAACTGTTCGAGACAATCAAAAAGAGGAAAATCGCATATTTTGGGCATATAATGAAAGGGGACAGATATGAGTTTCCAAGGCTAATACTAGAAGTGAAAATTGAAGGAAAAAGAGATATTGATCGTAAGAAGTTATCTTGGTTGCGCAACATCCGACATTGGACGGAAATTAAAGACATTGGATCACCTAGAGACTCTGCAAATAACAGATATATATAGAATATGGAGGACGCCTACGTAGTAACCACTGCATGGAACTTTAAGAAGAAAAAGAGATTTACCAGACATTTTTTTTTTATTATATTTTTTTTTAAGAAAATAGTCGCTAAAAGGGTAGACCTATCGTGTGGGCCGCGGACGGCCCGCACTGCGACTATTAGAAGGGGAAGGGATTATAGAAAGAAAATGATTGTGGACACGCTTTTTAAAAAGTTGCAGGTCATAGTTCTCTGGAAAAACTAATTTTGGAAGCTTATTCCATTCCGTAGCAGCCCTGTAAAAGAAGGATTCTTGATGAAGATTGGTCCTTGTAGTGTCAAGCTTGAGAGTAAATGTGTGAGACTGATCAGCGTGCCGAGTTCTTCGGCCGAATGGGGCCAATGGTGGTACGAGAGTTTTTATTTCTCTGGAGCATCTGCCATGGAAATATCTGTAGAGCAATGACTGGTCTGCAACTCTTCTTCTATTTTCTAGAGGGTGAAGGGTTTTTATGAGAGTTGAGCTATTTATCAAGCGAATGGCTCTTTTCTGAATGGAATCTAGAAGACGAAGAGAATGCCTTGGTGCTGAACCCCAAATGTGCGAGCAATACTCCAGTAGAGGTCGGATTTGAGCCTTGTACGTCGTCAACAGTTGATCAGTAGTAAAAAACTTTCTGGCTTTCCACAGAAAACCTAGCCTCTGGCTTGCCGACTTTGCGATGTTAGCAACATGGTCATGCCAAGACATATTATTGGACACCGTGACTCCCAAAATCGAGATGGAGGGACTTGGTTCAAGGGTATTTCCGGACATTGTGATGGGATGATTTGATGATTTTAAATGAGGTATGACTTCATACCTATAACGCCATTTGAAAAAATGTAAGAGGTATCTCCAGTAAGGAGGGGGTGAATCTGACGTTTATGACATTGGCGCCCTTCAAGTTAAAAGTTGTCGTGTTTCGGCATTTTATTCTAATATGTCGCATTTCTCAAATATTAATGGTGGATCTTTTACAAATGAACACAGTGTATATGCATAACTTACTATTAAAATACTCGATAAACTTTAAAAACGTACAAAAGAAAAAAAAAATAATTTTTTCGATGATTATTAAATTGACAGGATTATTTGATATTTTTTAATCCCAATTGTTTCATTAAAGAGAAAGAGGTTCTTAAAGGATAAAATCAGGTGATGAAGATTTATTAAAATCGAAACTAATTTCCTGTCAGCAACCTACAAATTAATATTATTAAAATAATGAAACCAAAATACAGACTAATGAAAAAAAAAGTATACTTTTTCATAAACACTCGACTGAAAATAATTGTTGAGTTCGGAGGGGTTGTGGTTCCGACCCTCAACCAATAAATTACCGTTTGTTACGACCACTCACGTTTATAAAGGATTATTATCCCTTACTTGATGTAAACGACACTGATTGATAAATAAAATCTTATGTTAGGACGAAAGATTGCTTTTTTTATGTTAAAACGGTTTAGCTCGACATTTTGTTTGATAAAAGCATCCTAGTAAATGCTTCTTTTTATTTAAAATGTCTCCTACATTTGTTAAGGCAAAAAATAAGAACTACATCTGTATGCAGACTCGAGTCGTGCAGTTTTAGATACCTTAAAATGGTTAAATTTAAATTAAACAATAAACTTGGCAAACATTTGGATCTCACTTCTTTTGACGTTGAAGACAACAACCAAGGCGTATATTATAATATTGAACTTGGCTCTTATTTCACATGTTTTTGATGGGATATCATTACTTTTTGTACAGAAATTATTATTAGGTACTTATTCATAATAAAATTATGACCAAATAGTTTTTGTTAACCTACTGTATTTTCCTACGTTTACGGGGTATAATTGTGTTATTTTCTATATTTTCTTGTACCTTTGAAATGTTCAAGCGAGTTGCCCATTCAGTATCCAGAATTTTTTCAAGCATTTTCTGTTTATACTTAATTTGGCCAAGTCGAGGCGGTATAACGTGCGCAGGCGGTTGTACTCTACATTTGAGCTCTCTTGTGCCTTGATTTGACTTGGATCTAAATTGATAAGATGTACTCAGTTTAAGGCTTTAACTCTGGAGAGTCCAACGTAAACCTACCCTTTACTACATATCGCACCGTCGCTCCACGACCGCCGCACCATGTACCGTGGTCCGAAATACCTATTTTATTTATTTATAAGTAATGATCTTACTCTATTGATGTGCGCTTAATATTAAAATAATAATATATACTAAATCCCAGTTAATAACGTAATAAATACGAAAGTTCGACTATACTCTTATAAGCAGTTATCAAGTACTAAAACTGATATGTTTGGATTAAAAAAAAATTAAGGGTGGTATTCCACTCGTTATATATTCACGTAAAGATCTTTAAATCAACATAAAGACCTGCCGTCATCAATTTTGAATGCTGATTCTTACACCTAAACGCATCAATGCCTGAGGTCACTATCCGCCATCGCACTATCAGGAAAATCCTACGAAATCTTGACTCTAATAAGGCAGTAGGACCAGATGGAATTCCGACAATTGTCCTGAAGACCTGTGCTCAAGAGCTCACCCCAGTTCTCTGTAGACTCTCCAAGTTATCATACAGCAAAGGAGTATTTCCGTCCATGTGGAAAAACGCTAAAGTCCAACCGATTCCGAAAAAAGAAAAGAAGACTATTCCTGCAAATGATCGCCCTATTGCATTGCTCTCACTCATATCCAAAGTTATGGAAAAAGCGATTAACACAGAACTTATCAAATATCTGGAGAAATTTGAGATAATCCATGACAGACAATATGGAATTCGACAACTTCGCTCTACTGGAGATTTGCTGGCTTATGCCACTCAGCTCTGGACAAACACTATTGAAAAGTTTGGTGAATCCCGTGCAATAGCCTTGGATATATCTAAAGCCTTTGACCGCGTTTGGCACCAGGCATTGTTAAGTAAATTATTTGCCTACGGTCTCCCAACCAAACTGCGCCAATGGCTCTTGAGCTTCATGCAAGATCGCTCCTTACATGTGGCAGTTGACGGTATTTCTTCTGATGCGTTTAAAACTAATGCCGGGGTCCCCCAGGGTTCCATCCTGTCCCCCACCTTATTTTTTTTACACATCAACGACCACTTGAAAACCACTACGAACCCCATTTACAGTTTCGCAGACGATAGCACACTTGTCTCAACTTTCACATCCTATCGATCACTTTCGGTGAATGATACAAATAGACTCAGGCAGGAACAGGTTGATTCCATCAATAGAGATCTTAAAGCAATCGTCGAGTGGGGAACCAACAATCTTGTTCAGTTCAACGCCCAAAAAACACAAAGTGCCACGTTTTCCAAGAAAGTGAATTCCTCAAATCATCCCATCACAATGTCCGGAAATACCCTTAAACCAAGTCCCTCCATCTCGATTTTGGGAGTCACGGTGTCCAATAATATGTCTTGGCATGACCATGTTGCTAACATCGCAAAGTCGGCAAGCCAGAGGCTAGATTTTCTGTGGAAAGCTAGAAAGTTTTTTACTCCTGATCAACTGTTGACGACGTACAAGGCTCAAATCCGACCTCTACTGGAGTATTGCTCGCACATTTGGGGTTCAGCACCAAGGTATTCTCTTCGTCTTCTAGATTCCATTCAGAAAAGAGTCATTCGCTTGATAAACAAATCAACTCTCACAGATACCCTTCACCCTCTAGAACATAGAAGAAGAGTTGCAGACCAGTCATTGCTCTACAGATATTTCCATGGCAGATGCTCCAGAGAAATAAAAACTCTTGTACCACCATTGGCCACATTCGGCCGAAGAACTCGGCACGCTGATCAGTCTCACCCATTTACTCTCAAGATTGACACTACTAGGACCAATCTTCATCAAGAATCCTTCTTTTACAGGGCTGCTACGGAATAAGCTTCCAAAATCAGTTTTTCCAGAGAACTATGACCTACAACTTTTTAAAAAGCTTGTCCACAATCATTTCCTTTCTATAATTCCTTCCCCTTCTAATAGTCGCAGTGCGGGCTGTCCGCGGCCCACACGATAGGTCTACCCTTTTTGCGACTATTTTCATAAAAAAAAAAAAAAACATTACAGGTACTATAAGTAAGTGTTCCTAATAGAATCAATAAATTAAAAAATTATTATACAATGATAAAAATTTACTAATTTCTGATTTATTCTTTTGTATTTACCCAACTACCTATCTGGATGCCAAATTTGAACTTGCTAGGTCATTTGGAACTGGGTTAGAGTTTTGATCCATAGGTCAGTTAGTGATAAAAATGACGATTTTTGAACGTTAATAACTAAATAACTGTTTAAGGTGTGTTTATGAAATTTGGAGCACATATGTATTTCGCAAGTCTCAATATATGAGCCAAATTTGACATGTTTAGGTAAAATAGTTTTTAAGTTATGAGGGGGTAAAAATTGGCTTTAAATGGTTCGTGTAATATTACACACGGTACTGCTCGCCATTCTGTTAGCTTAAATACTTTTGCAAGAAATCTCGCTCATATTTAAAGATACATTCCTTCTTCTTCTTAATTAGGCTTAGAACCTGTTTATCTTCATCCGCCAGCCTTATATATTGTCGCTCCACAGCTATTGCGGGCGACCCATACTCCTGTGTCCTATAGGTGATTTGTCTCTATCGATTTTTACGACTCTGATTCCCCATGCGGTCAATGTGCGCGCTCCACCCCTTTTTCCTCTTTTGGGTCCATTCGTTGATGTTCTCTACCTCACACCTGGTTCTTATGTCTTCGCTCTTCTTTTTGTCCCAGAAAGTTCTGCCATAAATTCGTCTCAGTATTCTCATCTCCGTTGTTTCTATAAGTCTCTTTGTTTTTTGAGTTTCTGGCCCAGTTTCCGCAGTGTATGTCATTATACATTCCTAACGGTGTTAATATGATCGATATTCCATTTTAAGTACAACTATTTTGTTATTGCTGTTATTTTGTTTAATAATTTTATAAAATGTTTATACTTTTGTTTATTAAAGAGTGTTAAAGCGAACCTGAAATTAGACGACGCATTCAAATGGGACGAACAGCGATGACCAATCTAAAAATAATATGGGAAGACAGACAAATATCGCGAAACACAAAGATAAAACTTGTACAAACACTAATATTCGCAATAGGTGAAATAGCTCTTGGCACGAAACAAAAAACCAGGAAAGGTTATTGCTGATAGTCTTTCCTGGAAAAATCACTTGAGGTCCATTGCCAAAAGTGCATCCCAAAAACTTGGTTTTTTGTTTCGTGCCAAGAGCTATTTCACCTCCAGTCAGATGCTTATGATCTATAAAGCACAGATCCGACCTGTACTGGAATACTGTTCCCATATTTGGAGTGCGGCACCTAAACATATCCTGAAGCTATTGGATTCTGTCCAAAAAAGGGCAATTCGTCTCGTCGGTGATGCCTCGCTTACAAACTCGCTCACTTATCTGGAACACCGTAGAAAAGTTGGCGATTTGTCTCTATTTTATAGATATTTTCATGGGCGATGCTCTTCTGAAATATCAACAATCGTTCCTCCTTTGGCAGTCTCTTCGAGATTAACCCGTCAAGTTCAGTCTTCACACCCCTTCGTGGTCACTTTGGAGACCTGCAGAACATCACTTTCCAAAGACTCATTCATCCAACGAATTGCGAGGCTTTGGAACTCATTGCCTAGGGAGGTGTTCCCCGAGGCTTACAACCTCCAGAAATTTAAGAAGAACACCAACTCCTACCTTCTTTCCCTTGGTTCCCACGATGTTCTCTGAACATTACAGGATATCCCTTTTCGTGGGAACCAGAACATATAAAAAAAAATAAATATCTTCATGTATGGTGTAGAAAGCTGGACGATCAAAGAAGCAGACAGGAAAAAAACTAACTCTTTTGAGCTCTGGTGCTGGAGAAGACTACTGTGCATCCCTTGGACAGCACGGACGACAAATGTACCAGTTATTCAAGAAATAGGCATAAAAGATCATCTGTCTACAATATGCCAATACTATGGGCATATAAACAGGAGACAAGGAAAAATTGATATTACAAGGAAAAATAGAAGGCCAGAGGACAAGTGGTCGCCTTCCCACCAGATGGGTAGACCAGGTAAAGAAAATTACGGGAAGACCCTTACAAAACAACCATCAGAGACACAGAAGATAGAACAATTTGGAAGCAGATCATCAAGAACACTAATTGAAAATCATGGAATAACGACCTCTCAGCTTGGAGAGTACGACTGACAGATAGATAGTTTTAAATTGATTATTATATTATCGTATGTTTATTTAATTCAAGACCGTACTCGGCACTGATTCGAGCAAGCCTGTCTATGCCTTTCATGACCAGAAGCTGATGAAAAACCCAATTTTTTTAGCTTGACGTAGTGTGGCATTCAAAAATTGTGAATAATAATCTGTAAGTACCTCCACAGGGAGTAACAAAACTTATTCAAATCGATATTTTTCATTAACAGGGTCCAATTTATGTTCGTTAAGTGGGTAATAACCAGCCGTAACATCAATTATTAGTTTTGATCGTCATTATATAAAACCGGTTAAAAGTAATGACAGTAAATAAATCTAAACGAAAGTAAAGTCGCATTTAAAAAAAAATACGAGCAATATGCGACACTGATGAAAGTAGCTTCCGATCTAACCAATCCCATTTTAACTCATGATTGACTCTGGCGTTTTGCACCCGATGAAAATTTGAATATTCCCGTTCGCTCTGAATGCGAGCTAGCTGTTAATTTTTAAATAAACCGTTTTCGAATTCGCGTTTTCACAAGTGCATCCCGACAAAACATCAAAACACACTCGTTTTGCTCGACAATTATGAAAACATGCGGCGGTGGAACAAAACACGTCATCTAAATTTTTTACATACATACATTTAGTCACGCCTCTTTCCCGTAGGGGCAGGCAGAGACCACTTCCTTCCAACTCCGCTAAGGTTCTTACACACATCTTTTGTTTCCTCTACTTTCATCAGTGCTCTCATACATGCTCGTCGGTTGTTGGTACTCTTGACAGCTGGCCTTTCTTCAAAACAACGTTGATCTGATCGAGATATGTTCGCAGAAGTCTACCTCTACCGACTTCCGTCCATTCACTTCTTCTTCTTCTTATAGTGCATCTCCTATCGGAGGTTTGCAATCATCACAGCTATCCTGACCTTATTGACTGCAGCTCGAAAGAGTTCAACATTGCTACAATTAAACCATTTCCTTAGATTTTTAAGCCGAGACACACGGCGTCTTCCAATATTTCTCCTTCCACCAATCTTTCCCTGAACTATCAGCTGGAAAAGTGCTTATTTGGGTCCTCTCAGTATATGACCTAGGTATTGAAGCTTTCTCTTTTTTATGGTGTTAATGACTTCACATTTCTTATTCATCCGATTTAGGACTTCCACATTAGAGATCTTTTCTGTCCAGGGGATACGCCACATTCTACGGTAGCACCACATCTCGAAGTCTTGTAGTTTGTCTGTGTGATTTTTCTTGAGAGTACATGCCTCCACTCCATACAAAAGCGCGGAAAACACGTAACAACGCAGCATCCTCATCCCAAGTCCAATCGTGATATCTCGACTGGTAAACAACTTTTTCATTTTCGTAAATGATGACCTGGCTATCTCTATTCTCGTTCTTATTTCTCTTGTTTGGTCACCCGATTGTTCTATCCGGGCTCCCAGGTATTTGTATGACTGCACATTCTCTATTAAGATGTCTGCTACTGACACGTTTACATGGTTGTGATTTTGGGGGAACTTTGTAACTACCATTAACTTGGTTTTCTTAAGATTTATCTTGAGACCGTATTCGTTACATCGATCATTTAATTTTTCTAGAAGATGTTGTATGTCTCTTTGATTGCTCGTTAACAAGACGGTGTCATCAGCATCAGTCCATTCACACTCGCCTTATAAATTTGTTTCGTCATCTAAGCATTCCTTTATCTATCTTTGTAACCACATCTTCTTTTACACCACAGCGTTCTCTTATCTTACTATTCTTTATTTTATCCAACCGAGTCACACACTATACTTCTCAGACTACTCATCTCCGCAGCATTATTCCTATTTTCATGCTTCTTTTGCCAAACCCAACATTCACTACCATACATAAGTGTAGGAACCAACACACCTCTATGCAAAGCCAGACGTGCCTTTTTTGACACTTTCTGGCTGTTCATAAAGCTATCCAGTGCCCCATTCATTTATTTTCCTGCCAAAAACCTTCCATTAATCTCTATTTTGGTAAAAAGTTATCTTCCTTTTTAAGGGCCTATATCCACTTACCACTTACTTTCTCATTTTTTGTATTATTGTTAACGCGGTATTTGTCATTTCGTTATGCTTAACCTTGTCATTTTAGCAAATAGATGGCGTACTACCGAACATGTTTATGTAGATCGCTGATATCACCTAGTGACTTTTATCCACCTAAATATATTTAGGACCTCAAGAGTACCAAAAAACAAAGTGTGTATACAAGTGATGTGTTTCATAGACTACCAACGTGCTAGTTAGTGGTTTAAGAGCTCTACCAATTAAGCTATTTAAAACACGTACCAGAATAGTTTTAAAATGTCATACAAAGCACCCCACGCTTTTAGAACAGTGACATTAATTTTCTGGTCAGCAATTTTATTCTTAGGTTAAGAATTATTTTTTACTTTTTATATTGATTAACTCTAAAAGCGTGTTTATTAGTTTTTTTAAACTATAATGTATATCTGTATTCACCACACGTAACCTTTCTTCTTCTTTAAGTGCCGTCTTTATTCCAGACGAAACTAAAAAGTAAAAAATAATTCTTAACATAAGAATAAAATTACTGACGTAAAATTAATGTAACTGTTCTAAAAGCGTGCTATGTATGATATTTTAAAACTAACTCTGCGTTTTGGAATGAAACTAATGAAAAATTTGTGAGTTATTTTCGGTAAACGAAAAAATAATTCGGAGTGGGAACCGAACCCAGATCTATTGGTTACGCTCTAAGAGCTCTACCAATTAAGCTATTTGAGACACGTACCGGAATAGTTTAAAAATGTCATACAAAGCACCCTACGCTTTTAGAACAGTGACATTAAATTTCTCGTCAGTAGTTTTATTCTTATGTTAAGAATTATTTTTTAGTTTGATTAAATCTAAAAGCGCGTTTTTTAGTTTTTTTAAACTATAATTTATTTTTCTACATAGTCTCCTACACTTCTCACAGCGTTCCTCCTCTTTAACCCGTCCAAATAGTACTCGGCGTCTTTGTCTGTATTTTATATTGTATGCATGGAATAATTATTTTCTGGTCATTTTCTTCTCTATGGTACTTATAACGGCACCTTCTTTGATAATTTTCAATATTTTTCAGGGTCAGAGTTGGAGATTTTACTTTTTGTCGAAAAGAACGCATAAACTTTTTCATCTGAAGTATCATTGTATCGATTCTCCGGGAGATATCAGTCACACAAGTGGGGATTAAAAAAAATTGGAACGCCGTAGCTGTCTCTTCGTGAAGAAGACACTTACATCCAACTTTATAAAGTGCCTGGGAAAAACTCCGAAAGCGAGTAAAATATCCTTTTAGATCATTTAAAATTGCTCGAACGATTTTCTGTATATTGTTGCTCATAGAACTTTATTAATTAATAACTCGAGTTTAACACGGAGAATTAATTTAAAGTTTGTTAATCATTTCAGCAAATGGGTTTGAGTTTCATTGGGCAGTGGCTGTTCCAGTATTTTTCTATAGTCTTGCCTCTAAAGAATTGTCTTCAACAAGGACCTTATTTTTTTTGGAATGAATTTCCTTATTGCACGTTGCGAAAACCGGGGCAAACCAGCAAAAAATGTGCGTAATGCATTAGTCTCTATCTCTCTTACTCTACACTAACTGCCTGCAGAGAGAGAAAGAGAAAGCGTAATCCGACTGAACCAATCATAAATCGTCATTTGAATTCGAAAAATTGGCGGGGATAATTTATATTAAGTGACTCGTTTGCATAATCTAATTCAAAAAAAATAAAAATCAGTGGTCTGGGTGCGACCCGAGAGGTCCAGGCGAAAAACTTCCTTCCCAGTGGAAAGAATGACAAATATTCCCAACATGCAATAATCATATTATCAGTTCCCGCAGTCAAAAAAAATCATATTATTCAAAATATCTGTATTAAAAATAGTTTAATTTATAAATTTAAAAATTCAGGTAGTTTACCATTTTTTAATAATAGTTATCATATTTTAAATTTTTGTAAATATATTTTTTTTAATGGAAATGTGTTGAAATGGCAATACTTTTATCTGTTTTACTTGCAGTTTTACAAAATGAAATTTTATTTAAGCTTTAGTTTGTTAAATGGAAGTATTGATTCATATTTTAGTAATTTCACCTTCTTTTATTTAATGACCAAAATCTCTCAAACTTATACGTTTCAAGTATAATTATCAGCCCATTATCGGCTCACAAAAACCGAAACACATTAACCAGTGACGGCTTTAAAATCCAAATAATTTAACTAAACTGCCAGGACCGGATTTGACAACCCAATTACCCACTAAAAAGAAAAGTTCCCATTACAGTCCGTTGTCCAGTTCTCACAGAGCCATTTACCTAGATATTTAAACTTGTTAACTCTTTTAATGGGTAGGTTATCAACAGTTCTTTTAGCATCTTGTCTTGCCAGGGCATCTCTAGTAACAATTATTAACTTACTTTTTTTCCCTACCTTATTGATAAGTTGTTGTAGGTTTTCCAAGTTTTTTGCATTTAATATTGTATCGTTTGCATATATGTTGTTGTTTATCCAGACTAAATTTAGGTACCAGGTTCCATATCAGCAAGTGCTTCTTGAAATATTTGCTCGGGATATAGACTAAACAGGAGTGCTGTTAAGATACACCCATGCCTTACTCCTCTACGTATTGGTATTGTGTTAGTTACTTAGTTTTCAATTCTTACTTGAGTAGTTTGGTTCTACGCATTGATGTATATTTTTTAAAGTATTTGAATAAGCATGGGATGTTTTACTTTGTCGAAGGCGTTCTCATAATCGATAAAGCATAGCTATACGTATATCCTTTGATCTTACTTTTTTTTGCCTTGGATACTGGTCTATCTCCAGCAACACCGCAGGTTTGCATTCAGTCCAGCTAACTAACCATCCCACCAATTTCTCCTTCCTTTAATACACAACCACCACAACGTACCAAACTCTAATCTAGAAAACACATGTGCCCCTTTTTGCCCCACTGGTTAAGTAATATTAGAAATAAATTACGAAGTTTATTTCATATATTTTTAGAACATGCAAATGTTACCAGTTATCTGTGACAGAATCTTCAATTCCTCTCGAAATGTCAATAAACACTTCAAATTCGTTTCATGAAGACGCAGGTATGTAAAGTGTCAGACATTCGCGTATTTTATTGATTCTACCTGGCTTTCCGCGTTTGCTGAATTTTTATTCTTTATAACGTCTGAATGTATATTAGTGTTTCTACTAAATACAGATTTTAAATATATATTTATTCAACGATTACCGTCAAATTGGTCATGCTGTTTGGCCAAAATGTCCATCTTCAAAATCTCACACCAGAGGATTTATTTATTCTAACACGTGTTTTTATCTTATACAATAATTAATCGTCAAACTTAAAAATATGTTGTAAATGTCTCTTATCTTTTATTGCGTAAGGAAATATCAATGCAGAATGCAGTATGCAAATAATATAGAATCCCCAGAAATTTAAAGTACGAGGAAAAACAAGAAATAATAAAAACATTCGGATGTTTAATTACTATTGTTTCCACAATACTGATTCATTTAACAGTTCTTTCACACAGGTTCTGCTTAAGCTGCTTAGAAGTGTGGCCTGTTCTGCTATATGGCATGGAAGCGTGGACTCTTAAGGCTTCATCAATTAACAAGCTCGAAGCTTTTGAAATGTGGACCCTCCGTCGAATGCTTAAAATATCATAAGTTGAGAGAGTCAGAAACGAAGAAGTCATTAGAAGAGCAAAACTGGAAGACAGAGAACTGTTCGAGACAATCAAAAAGAGAAAAATCGCATATTTTGGACACATAATGAGAGGCGACAGATAACACATGTCACCAAAGTCGGCCTGTTTGAACATATATTCTAGGAGGGTTGTAAATAATTTTGGTGGTAAGTCTTGGGAATTATCTTGCAGCCTAACATAAGCTTTTGCTCTTTGGTACACATGTTTGATGACCTCGATGTATCTATAATTGATACGGCACTCAAAAACACCTTGTAGCATTTTATGCTGGTTTACTGTTTACCTTTTCGTAGTCGACGTAGTTTAATACCCGTGGTTCATTCTAACCTAGTGACAGCAGCAAAGACTTAAAACTTCTTAAATTCTGTAATCCTTTCACATTTTTTGATAGCTTGTTGAATTCATCCAGGCCTCTTGAGAATATAGAATCCATACATATCTCATTGTTCAACACAATAAATCTGTTAAAATATTTTCCTACGTACTGGCATTCATTTCAATGTTCCATGCATTTCTTGGATTGCGGTGAATCGATTATATTTCAGAATTATTCTCATACTGCGGTTTTGTAATTTCTGTAGCTGCGATATTTTGTTTTGATTAAATAGATTCATTAAACTAACATAGTATTTAAAATGAGGTTTGATAACAGGTAACAAGTTTACAGTCCTTGACAAAAATATAGTTTTTTGCTTATTTTGTTTACAACATATTTAGAGATAGTGCACCATCAACCATGAATCCGTCAATTTCAATATGAATTTCACTTGATCCAATTTATTTTTAGTTAATGTAATCATAGCTTTAGATTTATTAGCGTTCAGTTTCAATTTGTTTGTTTTAAAATAAGTATAAATTAACTTTTCAGTGGGAAGTTATAGTAAAAGGTACGATTTTGCGAATCTCGAATGTTGACATATCTCTACATTTCAAGGTCCCCAGAGTCGAATACAATAGTTTTTAAGAGGACGTCTGTGTGTGTACGAATGTTCGTATGTTCATATGTTCTTATGTGCGTTCGGAATTATTTTTCGTCCCGATTATCTCGAGAACAAAAAATGATATCGACGTGGGACCAATTGCATTCGACGCATAATTACGCAACATAGAACTGATTATATTTTCAGCAAAATCGGTCGTAAGAAGTTGTTAACGAAACTTAAAGAGCAGTAAAAGTTCTGTCTAACAACGTTATAAAATACAGGATGGTCGATTTAAGAAAGTTGAGAAATCTTTAAATATATGTTTTGAATCACCCTGTACAATAATAATTTTAATAACAAATGACCAAGTTTAGTAAAAATACACATTACTAAAAAAATATAATGCAAAAAAAATGTTTAAATTTACATTAATTATAATGATACGGGGTGTCAAATCGGACATTTTTTCGTAATAAAAATGATCATATCTCGTAAAACACTCAGTGTAAGGAAGCAAAATCCTATATTGAAAGAATCCTCAAGAGTAGCTTTATCGAAATACGTAATAATATAAATGGTGTTCTATTTAAAAGTCAACTTTCGGTATAACCAAAAGTATTTGGAGGCTATAAATATTTTAGATCAATTCGGCATATCCTCAAATTTTCAGATTTTAATTATATCAAGTTTCTCTAAAACGTCTAATTGGAACTCCCAAAGAATTACCCTGTATAATTCAATGTTCGTCGAGGCATATTGTCAGGAAAGTAGTTGTTTTCTGTTATATAGTTGACCCCACGTATGCCTATAAGCAGCGAAATTAGCTGGTTTTTAAAAATCAATTTTATGTATTTTCAAGAATATAATTATTTTATGAAAAATCCGAAATAATTCGTTTGAATGGATCTGCTATGAAACAGTCTTTTTGTTGGCAAATATTTTTTCGAAAAAGGGACGTTATTGTTCGCAAAAAGCACAACATATTCTTCGATTTCTATGGGTCCCATAGTTACGCTAATTCGTTCGACTTTCAGAAAAATACAGGAAAACTTCCTCCTCGTCGACCTCTTTAGGGTACGCCACGATACATATAAAGTATACAAAAGCGGAAAAATAAAATGTAAATCTCAGTATTAGAGGTACAATTTTTACTTTCGATGAAGGTTCGGTTAGGTATAATATTCATGGATTAAAGTTTAAATTTATTTATAGCAAACTACAACGCAAACCTGGAACATATTATTTTTATCATTTGTAGTAGATTCTCGAAGAGCAGGAACGCAATTCCGGGGGTTCAAGAGGTCGTGACACCCCTAAATCTGGTATTAATGGAAATTGTTAGCGGCAGCATAAACCTAATCATTTTAAATTTACATAGCACAAAAGAAGAAAGAATAAATATTATTATATGAAATATTTCGGCTATTTATTTTATTTAAGTTGGGTCATAAAAAGTGTGATAAACAAGCGCAGTGTCACAAAATGCTGAATAAAAAAATAGAGCAGTATGTCAATTTAAAACCATACAAAAGCCGGTTCAATGCCAATAAACGTTCACACAGGTGTAAGAAAATATTTGCATATCTTTTTTTTTTTTTTTTTAAAGAAAATAGTCGCAAAAAGGGTAGACCTATCGTGTGGGCCGCGGACGGACCGCACTGCGACTATTAGAAGGGGAAGGGATTATAGAAAGAAAATGATTGTGGACACGCTTTTTAAAAAGTTGCAGGTCATAGTTCTCTGGAAAAACTAATTTTGGAAGCTTATTCCATTCCGTAGCAGCCCTGTAAAAGAAGGATTCTTGATGAAGATTGGTCCTTGTAGTGTCAAGCTTGAGAGTAAATGTGTGAGACTGATCAGCGTGCCGAGTTCTTCGGCCGAATGGGGCCAATGGTGGTACGAGAGTTTTTATTTCTCTGGAGCATCTGCCATGGAAATATCTGTAGAGCAATGACTGGTCTGCAACTCTTCTTCTATTTTCTAGAGGGTGAAGGGTTTTTATGAGAGTTGAGCTATTTATCAAGCGAATGGCTCTTTTCTGAATGGAATCTAGAAGACGAAGAGAATGCCTTGGTGCTGAACCCCAAATGTGCGAGCAATACTCCAGTAGAGGTCGGATTTGAGCCTTGTACGTCGTCAACAGTTGATCAGGAGTAAAAAACTTTCTGGCTTTCCACAGAAAACCTAGCCTCTGGCTTGCCGACTTTGCGATGATTGCAACATGGTCATGCCAAGACATATTATTATCCTACTCATGTGGTGCAAGAGATTTTTAAAAGGTCCACAATCAACGATGAACGTCTCTAATCTTAAAAAAAGGCAGAAGTAACAGAAGTTAAAACTTAAAACTATAATATAACATTGGTTTTTTTGGATTTTCAAATTAATTGTAGCATTTAAATTTTATAATTTGTAAATTCAATTCATCGAATAATAAATAACCTAATAAAAGCAGGTTGTCAGCTCGAGGTCATTTTTTGACAGACAGGTAGAGATTGTAGATTGTAGATTTTAGGGGGGATCGTAGAGGCTTTGCAACCTTTCAAGCACCTCGACCTATCAGAATGTTGTGCATAACCCTTAATCTATTCGAGGCCCGGGATTTTGAGACTTCAAGCAAAGTTTACCAGTTTCCTGGAGGCTAAGTTTCTGACATCGAAGGGCTTTAGGAAGGCACCTTCCAGAAAAGCTCTAGGCATTCGTAAAACAAATGTTCTGCAATTTCAGTGAACTTCTCGCAGTATCGGCAACTATCACTCTCTGTTTTGTCCAGTAAGGAGCCCCGGACGTTGTCCGATATCTAGTTGCCATTTTCTTTGATCTTTCCATTGATCCTCCTGTAGGTTTCTTAAACTCATGGCTTTCTTTATCCCCTCGCTCCATGTTATTTTGGGTATTCTTTTTTTCTATTTGTGATGGGGTATCCATTCCATTGCTTGTTTTGGTAATCTATAGTCTGCCACACGCTGCACATGTCTATACCAAGAGAGTTGTCTTTGTTCTTCTTCTTCTTCAGGTGCCTATCTGTTCCAGACGTTGGCTACCATATTGGCTAATCTAACTTTATTTACAGCTGCTCGGAATAGTTCGGTGGTTGTCATGGAGAACCAAGTTCTTAAATGTTTTAGCCATGAGATTCTTCTCCTTCCGGCGCTTCTCTTTCCTTTCACTTTCCCTTGTAATATGCACTGCAAGAGATTATATCTGTTTTTATTTCGCATGATGTGACCTAGATATTGTATTTTTCTTGTTTTAATTATATTCATGATTTCTTTTTCTTTTGACATTCTTCTAAGGATTTCAATGTTAGTTACATGATCTGTCCATGATACCCTTAGCATCCTCCTATAGAGCCACATCTCGAATGCTTCAATCTTTTTCGTCATTGCTTCTGTCAGTGTCCATGACTCCACTCTGTATAGTAACACGGAAAACACATAGCAGCGTAACATTCTTAGTCTTGTTCGATATCCTTAATGATCGTATTCTCCTGTTCCATTCTTTGTCGGATGTCTTCGTTACTCTCTCGGTCATTCTTCATGTTTCTGAACCTTAGAGTAGGCCTCTTTTTAATTTTTTTGTTGTATATGTTGTATTTTCTCTATCTGGTTATTTGTTTACTCCAGAGAGTTCCATTTAGACATCCAATTGCCTTCTTCGCCTGTATTAATCTTGCTCTTATTTCTTTCTCATCTTTTACTGTTTTATCGAATGTTATTCCTAAGTATTTGTAATCTTCACATGCTTGTTTAGTTGTAAGTTCTGGTTTTCCGTTCCAACGCTGAGGTATCTAGTTTTTTGTATGTTCATAATGAGGCCCCATTCCTCATAAGTTTCTTTTAGTTTGCGGGTCATGTATTCGAGGTCTTCTTCGTCTCCTGTCAAAACTACCTGGTCATCTGCAAATTGTAAGCTGTATATTGTTTAATTTTTTAGAGGTACTTTTATTCCTGAACATTTTCTCTTTCATTTTGTGAGTGCATCTTTAATGTATATCTTAAACAATGTTGGAGATATACAACACCCTTGTCGGAGGCCTTTTGGTGTATTAAAGGGTTCTGAAAGTTTCTTACGATTTTAATCCTAAAGACAGAATTAGCGTAGAGATTTTTCACTGTTGTAATTATTGGATTTATATTAGTATTGTGTAATGTTTCCCAGAGTAGGCACGTGGGTATATTGTCGTATGCTTTTGTAAGATCGATAAATAGCATGTGTGTTTCTAGGTGCACTGCTAATCTATTTTCTATTATTTGTTTTAAGGTAAACACGTTATCACTGCAAGATCTTCCATTTCTAAAACCACTTTGTCCTTCCTCTTTTACATATTCTACCTCTATTAAATCTCTAAGTATTCGTCCATATAGTCTACTTATCGAGCTTATTACCGAGATTCCCCTGTAGTTGCTGCAGTCGCTTCTATTGCCCTTCTTGTGGATCGATGAGATATAGGTGACCTTCCATTCCTTGGGAACTTTTTAGCCATTAGGGTTGTTATTAAATAGTCGTGTGAGTATTCTGACAATTTTCCCTTTTAATTTTTCTCTATTCACAGCCAGTCGTGCCTTTTTTAAACTGGCTGCTTACAAAGTTATGCCAACACTTTCACTCGATATCACATTCATACTTTCCGTCTCTCGTAAACTTTGAACTTAATTAAACAAACTTTATTGCAACATGTGTTATATCTTTTAGCCAACGATCAAAGCTTTTTGCAGATATAATATCTTTTTACAGCAATCTGTCAACAACATTAAACATTTTTATAGCTACGTCACTTGTCAAACTTCCTTTGTGTCTCTTTACAACTGCTTCATCAGTGATTATGAAAATCAACGTCAGCGATCTATTTTTTTCTGGAAATAATAACAATATTTTGTTACCAAAACCCACCAGTAAATTAGAGAATTTTTTCTCGACGCTAAGTCATTAATTTCGTGCATGGATATTGATAAAATTCCAATAACATTCCACATTCATTTTTCCCCCACGTAACGATTTCACCTTGTTATCTTTTTCAGATGATTTGCAATAAAAAAAAATTGAAAAACCCTTGAAATTAATTACTATTGAAAGGCAACTCGCGTAGCTAAACTCAACGGAGTGGAATTAGAAAGTAAAGACACGGCGATCGACTGAGAACTCTACTTGACGATTACAAAAAGAAACGCTCCTAAATTTAAGAGGGCTATAATGCATCGTCGCCGAGTATTGGCTGCAACAGGAATATCGAAAAAGGTCGCAGTGTTCGCACTGGGGCTCAAGACATATAATATATTTATTCTCCAAATACATCTAACGAAAGGCATTGCTCCAGAGGTCTCATTTTAGATTGAAAGGAACAAGGAGTTAAAAAAATCGTAAATAATTTTTCTATAATACGGAACAATTTTTATTCTTCTTCTTCTTCTTCTACTACTTGTTAAAGATCTAGATGATCTGTTGATTCCGGACTTGGCTCTGTAATATTTCCTGAGATGTGGACTGCCAGCTGTCTCTCCATCTCTTTGGTAGTCTTCCGGGTGGACGGGTCCCTGCTGGTTTTCTCTCTAGTACAATGCGTGTTAGTCTATCGTCGGTCATTCTCTTCACGTGGTAATACCAATCTCTTCCCTCTGTCTTTCCTATCTCACCACGTCCTGTACGTCGCATTGTGCTCTAATGTCAGTGTTTCTTACGTGATCTCTTCTTGTTTTCCCGGCTATTGTTCTCAGTACTGATATTTCGGCGACTCGTAGCATCCTTTTGGTCTTATTGGTATCCTCTCTCGCTTCTATACCATATGTCATTATTGGCCTGAACAATTTTTAAGAAAAGTATTCTTTAAATTAGATTTTCAAAGGCAAAAAGCACCTGATAATAGAGGTATGCTAATGGAAATTTATGATATATGATTAAAACGTAAAAACTTTTTTAATAAAATAAAACAGAAATAAAACAAGGACCTAACGCAAGCCTTTGATAGGGTTAGATTTTGCAATGTCCTAAAATTATTAAAGGAAAGGAATTTGAATCCCAAAACAATTGATATCATTAAAAAAATTAACAACGCAAATAGCACCTTTATAAAAATAAACAATAAGCTTTCCAGCAAGATACCAGTCTCAACGGGAATCAGGCAAGGGGATAGTCTTAATGGATAAGATCATCATGGAAGTAAAATCCGCGGGGAAAGGATATAAATTGGACAAGAAAGGATTTAAAATAATTCGCTATGCTAACGACGCGGTGATAATATCGGAAGATGAGGAAAATCTGCAGGAACTACTTTATAGATTAGAAAGAGTTGCAAAGGAATTAAACATGGTGATCTCTGACTAGAAAACGAAGTTTTTGACAATATCAAGAGAACCGAGAAGGTTAGTTAGATAGTTATTCGTGTCCGGATCACACTCTATGTCCTTCCAAAAGTTTGTGGCTATAATGGCCCTGTCATTGGCTAAAATTAGATCGTTTCCTGTGCAGCTCTGTCTCATGTCGGTGCAGGTCAGCAGGTGTGGAGGATTCTGGATTTCTTCGCAGGAACACTGGGGGTTTTTGTCCTCTGATAGAATTCCTTATTTTTGCAGGTTATCTCTGCACCTCGAGACTCCTGTGCGAAGTCTGTTGAGCGTTATCCAGATTGGGTATGGGAGGAAATATGTCGGTACCAGCTCCTCTTTTTGTTGAATGATTTGGTCTTGGACCTCAGCGCGCCATTTCTGGAGCCTTCTAGCTTCCTGAGAGAATTGCAAAGGTGCTGTACTGGCCAAAAAGCTGTGGCGGGATCGGAGTCTGGGTCTAGCTGGTTGGAGGCCATAGAGCGGGTGCCTTGGGTCGGTCTCTGATGTGAGGCGGTGCTATCCCAGTGAGAGAGTATACCTGATGAAGTACCGAGAAGGTGTAAGTTAGCGATCTACAATAAAAGTGTAAAAAAGATCATGTCTTTCAAATACCCCGGATATCTCCGGGACATAATATAGAGAAACAAACATATGAGTATTGAAGGCAAAACGCAAATTTTCAAGACGTGTGTAAGACCTATTATGACCTACAAAACAGAAACACGAGCAGAAACAGCCGCTACTAAACAACTGCCAAGAACAACCGAAATAAAGACGCTAAGATCAATTACGGGCAAAACGCTTAGAGACAGAGAGTGAGAAGCAGCGATATCAGAGCCCAATGTGACAATGTGAATAAGAAAACGAGCATGGAGAGACCACGTCGACAGAATGGCTGATTATCGACTTTCCAAAATTGCAAAAGAAGAGAAGCCAACCGACCGTAGACCTCTAGGAAGACCCCCCAAACGGTGGTTCGAAAGCTGGACATCGGAGTCACAACTTAGGCTACAGTTTTGAAAAAAAAAGACATTGTCTTAAAATAAAAAGAAGAAGAAAAGAAGAAAACAGAAGCGTAAAAAGGGAAGAGATATCATTTATACTGGTAAAACATGTTTGCGCAGAATTCATTCGTATTGACGGATAGAAGCAAACTTAACTCCACCGGTTTCTTACAATATTCTGATTATGTTGTCCAATAATTTTTAAATTGGTATAAAGAACTGGAATTTGTACATACTTACATACATACATTATATAATAGCACTAGACTTAGTACATACATAAATACATATAATCACGCCTTTTTCCCGTAGGAGTAGGCAAAAACCACTTACTTCCATTCGCTGTGATTCTTCGTCTTTAGCTTTTTTTACTTTGATCAGCGCTTTCATACATGCTCATCGGTTGCTGGTACTCTTGACCTGGTCTTTCTTCAAAACAATTTTGATCTAATCGCGATACGTTCGTCTAGATCAACCTCTACCGACTTCTGCCCATTCACACCCGCCTTATAAATATGTTTCGTCAATCTTTTTTTATCTACGTGCCTCTACGTGTCCGAACCATCTAAGCAAATCCATAAAGAAGCCACACATCCCTGTCCAACGATGTTAAACCAGTCTGTGTAGTCTGTGACGGTAAATCTTTCACGTCTATCTTGGTTTTCCTGTTGTCACCTCGTTGGTCCTCATCAAACATTTCTTTCACGTATTCCTTTTATCTTTGAAGTTGTGCTCCTGTGTCTGTTATTGGCTTTCCGATCCTATCTTCTATGATTTCATGATGTTGCTGTTTTCGTGTTCATTTCCTTTTTAATCTTCCAAAGTCAATTCTTATAAGACATTAATATGTTCGCAAAGATTATAACCGAAAGTCATTACAACGACTTTATATCACTTTCAAAAGGGCAGGAGTTCATAATTGGAGCGGAAACGGTCGATCCTGCAAAATTACGGTAAGTAGTACCTGCGTTGTAACCAACAATCATCATCTTAGTAAGTCCCATTTTATTTAAAGCCGTTTGAAATATCTTGCCTATTTGATAACGCCAGCTATAATAAATCTACAGTCCACAAAAAATTCTTGGTTTTACAACCCTGAAGAATTACATAACTACCCATTTCAAGCCACGGTGCTTACAATTAATTTTTACCCTCTTATCCGTGTCAAACATTAATAATAATCTCGAAAATGTTTTATATTTCCATTTTACTTTTTTTACATGCCCCATTTAAAAATCGAAGATCTTTGTATGCAACGTCACGCTTCACGCCACCCGTCACGTTTGACAACACCTGTCACTTTCCTCGTAAAGACGGATTTGTTGTTGCGTCAGTCGCTTTCGGAAAGTTTACGTCAAGACTCTCGTATATCAACGAGCTTCCTTGTTTAGGTTATCCTTTGGAATCTTCCAACTTTCGAGGGTTTTAACTGGATTAATATTAAATTGGATAAGTTGATTATGGCGAGCTCTACTTTCTTGTTATCTCCTAACTTGTTTACTTGTCCAATAAAGGTTGTACCGTTAACTTTTAATTAGATTAATTTCCCCCTTTTTAATGATAGATCAATTACCTTCTAACTGTCTTGGCAAAATCGACCAGTTTTTTAATGGAAAATTTATTACACAAACATTGCCAGTAATATACGACGAAAAGAACTTACTTTATACACTTATTAACCAATTTATTATTTCAATATCCCAGTTATAGTACAGGCATTGTAAAAGTAAATAACCGAAAAATTGAAGTAATTTTTTTTGATAAATTGTTAGTAAAGGTCCCATGCATCATAAAAGAAATGAAAAGAAGTGGTATCTGCATAGCCCTACGGGAAAATTGCGTGACTATAAATGTATGTATGAATCATAAAACGAACCACGCCTTGGGTCAAAAAAACCTTTTTTCGCCAATAACTCTCTAACCGTTGAAAATATCAGAAAAAATGTATAACAACAAAGAAAGTCTATTTCCCAAAAAAAAGTTTTCTTGTAAATATATAAATCTGATTTTTTAATGCATGATAACTATACATATAGGCATACGTGGATCGACTATATATTAGAAAACAACTACTTTCCTGACAATATGCCTCGACGAACATTAAATTATATCTGATAGATTAACAACTACTTGTTTTCTGATAAATCACCCGAAATGGGATTATGCACGATTATCTATCAGATATAATTCAATAATCGTCGAGGCATACTGTCAGAAAAGTAGTTGGTTTCTAATATACAGGGTGACCAACCGAAAAAGAAACAGAGCCATTTGCAAGAACCTCGTCAACATTTTAGAAAAACGATCAGACCCGTCGATTTTTCCGGTATTTTTGACTCCACTACTTCCAACCCCAAGCGAGGGTAAGAATTACCCCAAATGACGAGTACCAGTGGAAAATTGTCAAGACTTAATTTTAATAAATTTAGATTCCCAATCTAGACACGCGGTTGCGTGTCAAGCCAAGTTCAAGCTAACAGAATGACGAGCGGTACCGTGTGTAATATTACACGAACCATTTGGAGCCACGTTTGGCCCCCTCATAACTCAAAAACTATTTCACATAAACATGTTAAATTTGACTTATATATTGAGACTTGCGAGATACATATGCGTTCAAATTTCAAAAAACACACCTCAAACAGTTATTTAGATATTAACGTTCAAAAATCGTCATTTTTATCACTGACTGACCTATAGATCAAAACTCTAACCCAGTTCCAGATGACCTAGAAAGTTCAAATTTGGCATCCAGATAGGTAATTGGGTAAATACAAAGGAGTAAATAAAAAACTAGTCAGTTTTTATCATTTTATTATAATTTTTCAATTAATTAATTCTATTAGGAACACTTACTTATAGTGCCTGTAATGTAAGAATCAGCAATCAAAATTGATGACAACCGGTCCTTATGTAGATTTTATGGTCTTTACGTGAATATATAACAAGTGGAATACCACCCTTAATTTTTTTTAATCATATCAGTTTTAGTACTTATAGCTAAGAGTATAGTCGAACTTTCGTATTTATTACGTTATTAACTGGGAATTAGTATTAATTAAACGTAGGAAAATACAGTAGGATAACAAAAACCATTTGGTATTAATTTTATTATGAAAGTAAATACTAATAATTTCTGTGCAAAAAGTAATAATATCTCATCAAACACATAAATGTGAAATGAGAGCCAAGTTCAATATTATGTGATATATGCTTGGTTGTTGCCTTCAACGACAACATAAGTGAGATCTAAATGGGTTCCAAGTTCAATGGTCAGTCCTGAAATTTATGTATAACAACATAAAATAATAAATAATATTTGAGAATATATATAAAGATAACATAGCTATGGTAAGATCTAGAGGAAAAGTCTCACAACCTATCAAGTATGAAACTGGCATTAGACAAGGGTATTCGCTGAGCCCATTAATATTTAATCTGATAATGGATGAAATCATAAAGTTAAAAAAAGAAGTGATATAGAATGGGAGGAAAGTAAATACAGATGCTACGCCGACGACGCCATAATAATAGCCGAAAATGAAGATGACCTACAAAGATTAATTAAAGAATTCGAAGATACGGCGCTCATATACAACATGATGATCTCGACAGAGAAAACTAAATCGATAGTGATATCAGCGGAACCGAGACGATGTAAACTGGTCGTAAATGAAAAAATAATAGAACAAGTGATGGAAACGGAATACTTGGGAATTAAACTGTCAAGCTACAGAAAAGTAGAGGAAGAAGTACAAAAACAAGTGAACATGGTGAACAGAGCAGCAGAATGTCTCAACAATGCAATTTGGAGAAACAAATACCTCACAAAGGAAACGAAAACTAGGATATATAAATCAACAATAAGACCGATAATGACGTATACAGCGGAAACAAGAGCAGATACGGCAAAAACACAAAGATTACTGGAAACAGCAGAAATGAAAGTCTTACGAAAAATAGCAAACAAAAATCTAAGAGACAGAGTAAGAAGTGAGTAAATACGAGCGAGATGTGGTATAGAGGAAATAAACAGGTGGACCAAAAGAAGTAAAATAGAATGGAATCAACACATAGAAAGATTGACAGAAAATAGAACAGTACGAATAGCAAGAGACAACTCGCCAAATGGAAGAAGATCGATGGGACGACCGAGGAAAAGATGGTCAGACAACATCAATTGAGGCTAAAAACCGAAGTAAAACAGGCATGAGCCTATTAATGAAGTAGGAAGAAGAAGAACATAAAATATTTTATAACAACTTAAAATATCATTTCTTCTAATAACTTGGATAATATATTGAAGCCCAAGGTCTGACTTGTCTAGTTCGAATGAACGAATTATTATTAAGTACCTACTAAAACAGTCATGGAAGAGCCCTAAGTTCGTTGGCTAGTTTCTAACGGCAAGCCAAGCCAAATTTTCCAAACAATAAAATAAGAACTTACAGCTTTAGAACTTGTAAAGCCTGTAATATAATTCGTATATTCGAACTAGCTAAGTCAGACCTTAGTCTTCAATACATTATTTATTAGTTATTAGATGAAATGATATTTTAAATTGTTAAAAAATATTTTATGTTGTTATAAATAAATTTCAGCACTGACTATTGAACTTGGCACCATTTAGGTCTTACTTCTTTTGTCGTTAAAGTCAACAACCAAGGCATATATCACATAAATTTGAACTTGGCTCTCATTTCACATTTATGTTTTTGATGGGATAACAGTACTACATGATACGCTAGCAAATATTCAGTCGAATTTGTGTAAATAGTGTGAGTAGATTTTGGAAATATATTTGATTGCTTTAGGTAGGTAAGTCTAAAATAGTTTCCTATTTTCAGGAAACTATTTGCAAGTACGTGACTTTATCGCCAATTTAGAAATTACACATTAAATATCGAGAGATTTGAGTGGTTGGAAATAGTTGGAATGTACCGGATAAGTCAATTTAGATGTTTGTTTAGATTACGGTATACAAATAAATAATTTAAATATATTTAAATAAATATATTTTTAACACTTTAAAATAAATAATGAAAGACATCGATATAAACAAGGTATCTCAAAATATGTTGTACACAAAGTAGTGGTAATAAACATGTATTGTTTTTATAGAGAAAAATATTGAAATAAAGATGCCACTGTTTTAAGACGAGCCAATTGAGGAAAGTCCTTAGTCATCATTATGGTGGTTGCGCGTCGAGAGCTTTAAGGGTATGGAAGATATAGGGGATGAAATTGTGTGTCGAAAATGTGCGACTCCAATATAAAAGTTCCAGTTGTTTCTGGAAATTTCCAAAATTTTGTGGAAAGTTCTGTAATGTCCAGAAACATCCCAGAATTATATATACTGTATTCATAGAATATTCATTTTATTAGCAAAGCCATTACGGTAAAGATGAACACATTTTAAAAAAAACATATTAGATCTCTTGCATATGCCGTAGTCTCTTTTATGATAAGTCAGACGTGCACACTGTCACTAACATTTTCATACTGGTTACTAAATTAGAAACGTCGCAAACACATGTCGCCGAAAAGGGGACAAATCAAATTAGAATGCTGTAGTTAATTACTTCATAGTTAGAGGGAAATTTGAAGCGACGATTTCAAACGTCCTCCAAGAAGCCCTCAACACAGTATACATATGATGCGAGAGAAAACAGATGTCTGTCAACCCCCGGAAAACTGTAATTATATCTTTTACGAAAAGGAAAAAGCTAGAAAAAGGAGAAAGCATTCTATTTGCGGCGGAAGTAAAATACCTGGGTGTAGTACTGGATAAAAGACTTACCTGGAACGCCCACCTGGAAAAAACAATAAACAAACCCAGGTTTTCTCTCTGGAATCTCAGAAGAGTATGCGGCAAATCTTAGGGAATGAACCCAAAACAGATTTACTGGATTTATTAAACAATGATAATATCTATGGTCACGTATGGTTCAGTAGTCTGATGGACCAAAGGTTTACAACAGACAGCTAGAGCAAAGCTTGCTGGCCTTGTTATGTCCAGCACACCAACGGCAGCGATGGAACACCTCCTAAATCTTCCTCCCCTAGATATTCTCTTAGAAAGGAAGGCCAGATTGGTCTCCTACAGATTCCTGTTTCTGGAAAGGCAAATTAATGGATAGCAACTCGGAGACCACTCCGGGATACTGAGTGAAACAAAAAACCACCAAATTCTCGGGATGGTTCCTGTCATGCTAGCCACAAAAATACACGTACAAAAATCGTTCAACGTCCTCTTTCCGAAGAGAGACGAATGGGTGAGAGGAGAAATCCTCTTCCCAGAGACTGAATACGTAATGTACACGTACGTAATGTACACATGGCTCAAAAATCCCAGATGGAGTTGGGGCCGGTGTTTTTAGCAGGAAACCAAAGATTAAAATATCTACCAGTCTTGGCAGGTATGCTACAATCTTTCAGGCTGAAGTCTTTGCTGTCGAGTTGTGTGCAAGAGAGCTGACTAACAGACCTCTGGCAAACAAAAACATAAGTATAATATTAGACAGTCAGGCTGCTTTAAAAGCACTGAGCTCCAACAAGATAAATTTTAAGCTTGCATGGAATTGCATGAAATCCCCTGCGAACAACAGAGTGACCCTGCTGTGGGTACCTGGGTAGTAGGGGGTAAAATGAAACAAAAAAGCCGACAACTTTTCAAAACAGGGGGCCGAATATGCATTCACTGGACCTGAACCGGTTTTTGGAGTTACTACAACTGCCGCCAAAACAATTATTTCGGACTGGGCGGAGAGGAAAATACTCACGTACTGGTCCGATATACAAGGGTTAACTCACTCGAAGGCGTTTCTACCTAAACCCTAAAAAAACACAACTAAGCAGATCCTAGAATGGAGCAGGAATGACCTGCGAATTCTAACTGCTTACAGGACAATGTCGAAAGGATAGGTCTGAATCAACAAACGGACTGTCGGTTTTGCTGCGTTGAAGACGGAACTGCTGAACATATATCATGTTCATACCCCGGCCTGGGAAGAATAAGGTTTAATGTATTTGGTTTTACCTACCTAGAAAATACTGATTTTAAGAAAATCTCACTCCACACAACCATAAACTTCGTGAGAAGGGCTGGATTGTGCGGTGAACTGTAGCCTCTAGGGGTGATCCAAAATAGACCTACTACAGGTCGCAGCGGAGTGGCCACTTTCGCCCCACTCACATGATACCTAACCTAACCTACTTCATTATTTATCGCGAATATTTATTATATTTTGAACTGGTCGACTGACTTGAGTCCAGATCACTCAATTGCATTGCATGCCCATGTTTCCTATTTCTATATCTGTATATTCTCTTTTGATGATATTTAACTAGTTACAGTGTTTTAAAGTCAAACAAAAGGTGTTTTTGTTGATTTTTTCATTCGATACTGGAAAAAGTTTTATACAAAATTTAAAAAAATGTGTGATTGGTAAGTAGCTATGTTAAACAGTGCTTTCAAACGTGGAGTTGGTGTAATTAGAGGCTACCCTTCAGAAATAACACTCTCCAGAATAATTTATAGATGCTTTTCGCTTAAACTCTTCCTCTCTTTCTCTCTCTCTCTCTCCCTCTTTCTCTATAAGTCCTGCCAGTCATCCTGTAATCTTGTTGGAATTTCTGCTTTGTTTCAGTAAATTATCATTTGATGAACCTTTAGGCTTATCCTCGCTCTGCAAAGAGCCCTCACGATAATCATCAACTTGGATAACTCGAGGTGTGTCGACCGATAAAAAATTTGAACTGTAAATCCGGTGATTTTACCAATTCCACAAATATAAATAGCCATTTTGTGAGTTTAAAGTCCGTCGAAGAAAAATAAAGGGATTTAGTCATTTTATTTTTTTCAATTTAAAATATTTTATCACGAAATTTGTCCCTTTTTCATCCTTGACCTATTGATTGGGACCCGCCGAGGTATCGGCAATATTTTACGGATCTCCTGCTCTAATCTATGAGCTTTCAAAAGTTTTAAAATTACTTTTTAAGATGAAATTGAAAGTATACGACGACTTTTGAAAAACTTTCTTGAGAAATGTCAATAATTGTGATAGTTTTGAAAAAATTCCATAATATATGGCTCCTATATTTTTAAGTGTTGGTATACAGTGCGCACCAAATAAAATGGGCATGCAGGAAAATATATTTATATATATTTACTTATAGTTTTCAAGGGTAAGAAGCTATAAACTAAAACCAAGAAAATGTTGATAGATAAAATGTTATAGAAAACCTATTTTAAACTCTTTGAGTCAATAACTTTCATGGGCCTTGTCGTTCTTAAACGTCAAGTCAGTGAGTGAGTGGTATTTGTCTTATACAGTGTGTATCATCCAAGCTCAATTCGAAGACATCAGTGAAAGTTGCAATGAAAGTAAAATTACTACGACAGAAATTGTGGAAGCGTTAAACAGTATGAAATTGAGTAAAGCTGCTGGGTATGACAGGATAACAGTTGAAATGCTGAAGGCTGGACAAAACGTGGTAGCTAGTCTACTGGACCGCCTTTTTAACCTTTGTTGGAGAAGTGGTAGTGTACCAGACGACTGGTGCAAGGCCGTTATCGTGCCGCTTTACAAGGGAAAAGGTTCGCAGCAGGACTGTAAGAACTACCGAGGTAATGGTTTACTCAGCATAGTCGGCAAACTGTATGCAAAGATATTGATAAAATGAGTAACGAATGAAACTGAGAAGATAATATGGGATGTGCAAGCAGGATTTAGAAGAGGAAGGAGATGTATGGATCAGGTCTTTTCCTTACGAGGTATAGTCGAAAAATTCTTGACTAGAAGTCAGAAGGTCTATTGCGCTTTTATAGACTTGGAAAAGGCCTATGACAGAGTGGTGAGGAGTGAATTGTGGTCTACATTGTCTATGTATGGGGTAAGTGGTAGTTTAATACGAGCACTGAAATCACTTTACGAGGATTCCACTGCTTGTGTCAAGATAAACGGAGCTTGCACGGACTGGTTTAACATCGAAAAAGGTATGAGACAGGGATGTGTGGCTTCGCCATGGCTGTTTGACTTATATATAGATAATTGTTTAAAAGATCTGAAAGAGAGTGCGTATGGATTAAAAATGAATGATTTGATCGTCAAATGCCTTCTTTACGCCGATGAACAAGTCATATTAGTATTATCTGAAGAGGAGTTGCAGGCGATGGTTAATGTTATGCATGATTCCCTAAAAATCAAAGGGATGAAAATAAATGAGAGCAAAACGAAAGAAAAGAAAGCATGACAAACTGTGGAGTTTTGATTGAGGAAGAAAGAGTGGAACAAGTTAATGAATTTGTGTACTTGGGTTCAAAATTTACTAGAGATAGAAAGTATGACAGTGACATTGAGCGAAGGGTGTTGACAGGAAAACAAATGAATGGGGCACTGCATAGCTGTATAAATAGCCAGAAAATGTCAAAAAAGGTACGTCTGGCGGTGCATAGAGGTGTGTTGGTTCCTACACTTACGTATGGTAGTGAATGTTGGGTTTGGCAGAAGAAGCATGAAAATAGGATTAATGCTGCGGAGATGAGTAGTCTGAGAAGTATAGCCGGAGTGACTCGGTTGGATAAAGTTAGGAATAGTGAGATAAGAAAACGCTGTGGTGTAAAAGAAGATGTGGTCACAAAGATAGATAAAGGAATGCTGAAGGAAGATTGACGAAACAAATTTATAAGGCGAGTGTGAATGGACAAATCGGTAGAGGTCGACCTCGGAGAACATATCTTGATCAGATCAACATTGTTTTGAAGAAAGGCCAGGTCAAGAGTACCAAAAACTGAGAGCACTGATGAAAGTAGAGGAAGCAAAAGATGTGTGTAAGAACCGTAGCAAGTGGAAGGAAGTGGTCTTTGCCTACCCCTATGGGAAAAAGGCGTGACTTTGTGTATGTATGTATGTATCATCCAAATGGAATAAATTTAATAATGAATAAACAATTCTACAGGTGATTGGTCATAAAGATAACATACGGACACAAATAAAAGTTACATGCTTATTTCATGAAAAATTATATTTACCGTCTATATCCCAAGAGACAATTAGTAAAATAAAAAGCAGTTTCGCGAGCTTTGACATGTAAGGTAGATAAAAAAAGCCACTGTATTTTTTAGTTTTTATATTTAAACATAAATTCCGAAAAAAAAATTTCTGGCAATATTTTATTCCTATTAATAAAAAATTAAAAATTTGTTGGCAGTGGCTACTGCTACGCTAGTCGTGTGAGCAAAATAATCATGGTCTAGTATCCTAAATTGGCATTTTTTTTATTTTATTATAATCCCATTGTTGTTTCGGTTAAAGAATTGCTGCAAAAAATATTCAATAAAAACGATTGCAAGAACAACTTTGCAAACCGGTCGGATAGACGTGACTCGAAAAATCAAGGCGACTTGAAAATCTTAACCGACTTCCGAGATAAAAACAATTGCGAACCGTTTATTTTCTGTTTTATTTCTGCGTGAATTTATTTTTAATGGAAAAATATAAAACATCGGAAATTTGTGACTGCCACTAACTATCTTGTTTTATTTGTAAACTGCTGTCATTTTCCTGTTGATGTTGGAAAGGTTAACTGCGCGCATAATTTCACAAAAACTGGAATACATACCGAGAGGGATAGAGAGAGAGAGATAGAGAGAGGGAGATTAAAATACCAGCGAAAATCGAATGTATCTGTTTATTTTTGCAATCCCGTCATTGGATACTAATAGAATTCGGTGTTGTTTATACTTAATTGATGATAAACGCGTCTGACTGTGTTATGGAGGTTAACGAAAAAATTTAAAGATGTCAATAGGTCAAGTTTTTACTTAATTAATAATATTGACATTGAAATGAACTGTTAAAAACACTCGTGTTGGAGTCCATATTTTATGGCATATATGCACGTAAAATACAAAGGTAATTCTCAATAATCTGCTTACTGTCGTATTTTAACGGTTTAAGTCCGTTTAGTCATAATCAAAGCATAAACGTCACTTCGAGTTTTGTTTACACATCCCATTTTGTCCCTTGAAAATATTGTTACGAAACGTCACTGTTATGTTCAACTAATGTGACTGTCATTGTCAATAAATAAACATATTTTTTAAATTATTCGCTATTTTATTTGTGTTTAAAACAAAAAAAAGTTGTGGCTGTCAGAACTTAAATATGTCGTATCAATTATTAGTTGGGGTCGAGATAACTTTATGCGATTTTTTATATTTGTTAGATTACAAATGAGCAACTTATCTGTAATTTTGTTTAGTTTAAAGGCTTAACTAGTTGTTTATTCTGTGGTAAATTACCATTTTTTTACGTTACTGACATATAGCATATTTTACGAATAAACGGTGGTTTCGGATTATCGTTAGAAACTCGATAACCAGTATTCAACTGTACATTTAAGAAATACGAAAGTAAATTTACCTAATATTTATAAACAAATTTCGTAGATGACGAATTTTATTTTATAAAGGACTTCATGTTTGGAAATTGAGAGTCAATATTTTTATTTGTTAGCACGTTTAATTTTGCAATCAAATCTGTTCTTAATGACTTTATTTTTTATACTTAATAAGAGAAGGAGATAAGTAATCAAAACCAATTTCACTAATTAACTAAGCTATTAAGCTTTAATTTGGCTTGTTGATTTTTTTTCGTTAGATTTCTAGAAAAGTAATTAGCAATCCTGTTATCATTGTATCGAGTACCGACATTAAATTCGTATAGAACCGGTTTTTAAAAAACTGTAAACAAGAATGGTCTTCATTTGTTTATCTGGACGAAACTTGGATGTTTGCTAAAGGTGGAACAAAAAGAATTTGGCAGGACGACAACATAAAGACTATAAAACACACCGACGATGAAGAAAAAAGACACATTATTGTGCATGTAGGTGGAAAGCATGATTTCGTTGATAGGGCGGATTTTTATTGTTGTCAAATTCAAAATCAGACGATTATCATAACAATATGGATACAGAAGTGTTTGTGAAATGGTTAAAAAAAAAACTTTTACCGCATCGTTTTATGAACCATCTGTCATTGTATTTTAAATTTTAAATAAGCAACCAACAAACTACTGGACGGTACAGAAAATAAAAGAATGGTTAACGAACGAAAATATTTCATTATTTAAGCCGGAATTACTATCGATAACTAAAAGTCACGAAAGAAAAAATATTTACAAAGTATACTCAGTTATGGACGTCGTGTGCTAAGACTTCCGCCTCATAATTGCCAATTTAATCCCATTAAGTATATTAATAGAATATGCTAAACTTATTACGATAATCACATTGGATCTAATGCTTACAGTGATAAGGCTGTTTTGGAAACCTGGCAACGAGCACTTAATACTGCCACTCCTGAAATTTGGGAAAAATGTGTCACAAAATTTAATAGAGGAATGGTGGGTTCGTGAAAACTGCATCGAAGCAGTTAATCCTGTCATCATTTACAATCCGAATGAGGATAGCGACGACAGTGATTTCGATTATGATGACTATAAATCTGATGCTTGATAATACCGTAAGTACTACATGATTAAACATATTTATTAAATTTGTACCGATAATTCATTTTTGTTGCATTCCCTTTTAACATAATTAAATATGTGCCTATTTCTAACCAAAAAACTAATCGAGAGCTACATCAGAGATTTCTGTTCACAATAGAGCAAAATATAAAAATAAAACCTCTTGACAAAAGTATAATAATAAACAAACAATTGTCGGGTTTAAATCTTAAGAGAATTTCAACACAGTGCGCCCGTTATACCTCGGTGATTAATCAGATACTGTCGTATATTGGTGAAATGAGCTATAATAATTGATATGTCACAGTAACAGTGTACTGAAAAATCCTTTAAATACAAAAAACCAGCTTAGTTTGAAGGTACAAATTAA
Organism: Agelastica alni; assembly: GCA_950111635.1. Classification (NCBI taxonomy): domain Eukaryota; kingdom Metazoa; phylum Arthropoda; class Insecta; order Coleoptera; family Chrysomelidae; genus Agelastica; species Agelastica alni. Next base: position 10,641,019 of record OX467719.1, on the reverse strand, counting down.
TTTTCATTGAAATTCAGGTATTCTCCGGCTAAAAGTTCTATTTAAAAGAAACCAGCGGCTACAAATAGAAAAATCAAATTTATGCGGTGATCCTACAATAACAACATAAATTTTAATGGCCCTAATAGATTCTGTTTTCAACCAGTGGCGTACTGTTAATCTTCTATGCATACAGATATGGAAAAATTTTGGTGGAATATAAAAATTTAAACGAAAAATCTTAAAATGCACAACCAGCACAAAATACTATTAAAAACGGCTGATATTAGTATCGAATTCATAGTCCGATTTTAATAAAAATGTTTTTCAGGCTCACAAATCCACTTGGTAACATCCCAACTATCTTTTAAGCAGAATTACACGCCATAGAGATATGTGGCCAAGAATGACTCGAAAGGGACACCCAAAGGACAGAAATCTATATTCTATCAGATAGCCAAGCAGCAACAAAAGCTCTGAAGTCATACACTTGTAAGTCTAAGCTGACCTGGGACTGTAAACAATCCCTGAGACAACTGGCAGCAAACAACCAGGTCACTTTGATGTGGGTTCCGGGTCACAGGGGAGTTAGAAGCAACGAGGAGGCAAAGAAGGGGCAAGTACACAATTTTCCGGCCCAGAACCCTTCTGTGGACAAGGCCCACTTGAAAGAAGAATTTCGACGCTGGGAAACAGATGAAATGAAATCTCACTTGAATAAAGTGCCAGGACAAAGACACGCTTTCCAAAAAAAATTGAAACTGGTGACGGGACTTATCACTGGATACTGCCCTCTGAGGTTGCCGCTACTGCTAGAATTTCGCTGAAACTGCAGAACATTGCTTTGCGAATGCCCAGCGCTTTTCTGCAAGAGGCTTAAGTTCCTGGAAGGGGCTTTCTTATCGCCCTTCGATGGGAACTTAGCTCCCAGAAAACTAATAAACTTTGTACGAAGTCTCGGAATCCCGGACCTCGAGTGGATTAAGAGTTATGCACAAAAGATCTAATAGGTCAAGGTACTTGAGACCCTGCATAACCTTCACGATCCCCTCTACAATCTACAATTTCTAATGAAAACACTAATTTGTATTCATTGCTTCAATTTAAGAGATAGGATAGCCCCTAGGAAAGGGTGGTAGGGGGTTGAAATATAAAAACTATCATAGTTTTATAGTGTTTGGGATCGCTGAGTTTGATAGTGACATTTCTAATTATGTTAGCACCCATACAAAAGGAGTGGAAGGGAGATGAAACATAAAAACTATTAAAAACACCGATATTATTGTCGAATTTATAGTTTTCGGGGTCGCTAAGTTTGATAGTCTATGGTTATACCATAGATTACACGTCTTTAACTTCAACCTACCTCTTAAACTAAAAAACAAGGTTTACATGGAATGCATTCACCCGGTAACAATCTAAGGAAGTGAAACATGGGTTCTTACAAAGAAAATCCTAAATAACTTAAATATACACCAAAGAGCAATAGAACAAAAAATGCTAGGAATGACACTTAAAGATCATAAGACCAATGAGTGTATAAGAAATAGAACCAGGGTGGAAGATATAGCAAGGCGAATAGGTGGTCTTAAGTGGAATTGGGCCGGACATGTTGCCCGAAATACAACCAATTGGAGCGGAAAATCAACAAAATGGAGACCTTGGGGGGAGAAAAGAAGCACCGGCAGACCACAGCAAAGATGGTATAATGACATCAAAAGAACAGCCGGAACAGCCTGTTCCGGCCAAGTGGCCGGAACAGGAAAAAACTGGAAAAATATGTCTGCTGAGTCCGATAATAAGTTATAAAAGAGAAGAAACAATAAGAACATTCCACCGACAATGATTAAATGTTTCAGGTATGTACACACATATGTATGTACCTCTATTATTTTTGTAAATTTTTGGCCTGATGGGGTTGCAACTTACTCTGATCGAGATGTTCAAGTGAGCGTTATTGTAGAACATTTTTTTTTCTTATGAAAATGGTCGCAAAAATGGTAGACCTATCGTGTAGGCCGCGGACGGCCCGCACTGCGACTATTAGAAGGGAAAGGGATTATAGAAAAGAAATGATTGTGGACACGCTTTTTAAAAAGTTGCAGGTCATAGTTCTCTGGAAAAACTGATTTTGGAAGCTTATTCCATTCCGTAGCAGCCCTGTAAAAGAAAGATTCTTGATGAAGATTGGTCCTTGTAGTGTCAAGCTTGAGAGTAAATGTGTGAGACTGATCAGCGTGCCGAGTTCTTCGGCCGAATGTGGCCAATGGGGGTACAAGAGTTTTTATTTTTCTGGAGCATCTGCCATGGAAATATCTGTAGAGAAATGACTGGTCTGCATCTCTTCTTCTATGTTCTAGAGGGTGAAGGGTATCTGTGAGAGTTGAGCTGTTTATCAAGAGAATGGCTCTTCTCTGAATGGAATCTAGAAGACGAGTAGAATGCCTTGGTACTGAACCCCGAATGTGCGAGCAATACTCCAGTAGAGGTCGGATTTGAGCCTTGTACGTCGTCAACAGTTGATCAGGAGTAAAAAACTTTCTAGCTTTCCACAAAAAACCTAGCCTATGACTTGCCGACTTTGCGATGTTAGCAACATGGTCATGCCAATACATATTATTGGACACCGTGACTCCAAAAATCGAGATGGAGGGACTTGGTTCAAGGGTATTTCCGGACATTGTGATGGGATGATTTGAGGAATTGACTTTCTTGGAAAACGTGGCACTTTGTGTCTTTTGGGCGTTGAACTGAACAAGATTGTTGGTTCCCCACTCGAAGATTGCTTTAAGATCTCTATTGATGGAATCAACCTGTTCCTGCCTGAGTCTATTTGTATCATTCACCGAAAGTGATCGATAGGATGTGAAAGTTGAGACAAGTGTGCTATCGTCTGCGAAACTGTAAATGGGGTTCGTGGTGGTTTTCAAGAGGTCGTTGATGTGTAAAAGAAATAAGGTGGGGGACCCCGGCATTGGTTTTAAACGCATCAGAAGAAATACCGTCAACTGCCACATGTACGGAGCGATCTTGCATGAAGCTCAAGAGCCATTAGCGCAGTTTGGTTGGGAAACCGTAGGCAGATAATTTACTTAACAATGCCTGGTGCCAAACGCGGTCAAAGGCTTTAGATATATCCAAGGCTATTGCACGGGATTCACCAAACTTTTCAATAGTGTTTGTCCAGAGCGGAGTGGCATAAGCCAGCAAATCTCCAGTAGAGCGAAGTTGTCGAAATCCATATTGTCTGTCATGAATTATCTCAAAGTTCTCCAGATATTTGATGAGTTCTGTGTTAATCGCTTTTTCCATAACTTTGGATATGGCTGTGTTTGTTAAACTTAATAAAGTTTATGTGTGACAGTTCGTTTTTCTTTATTACCAGTCTATGTTCTTTTGATAAAATTAAAGTACAGAAGTAAAAACGACTGTTCGAAATCAAACAAGATTTTTCAAACTAGTAATCTTTTAGGAATACCTCGAAGAGAGTACGCCACTGAAACTACTGCTTTATTCAAAGTATGAGTATGTTTAAATTATCTACGCGTTGTGTTTTGTTGTGGTGTAAGCAATAAAAATAATTTAACATTAGTGATGTAGAACCTCTTTAGAAAATTCTCTAATTTGCGAAATGCTCCTTGAAGATAAAGGTTCCATGCTTTAGAATGTACGTCTCACTTTTTCTTTGAGATGATAGTTAACCAAGGAAAATACGTACAAGAATTAAATACGACACCGAGGCACTCTTTTGTCGTAAAAAGAATTTTCTGTCTTAAAATATAAAAAAAAACGGATTGTTATTGGGGAGGCCACAAAACCAAGAGACGACGAAGCAGTAAAGGTTTTTATTAGCTTTTTTTGATAGTATAATCACGAATTGTGCGCTTCTGGTGACTAATTTAGGAACCACTCCTTTGGTAAACAACACCAAAATAATAATTGTATTCAAAAATAATTAAAACTTTGTTTTGGAAATAAAAGTGCATCCACAAAAAAAACTATTTTGGTAGATGAAATTAGTTAATAGCTTTAGATACAATTTCGGTTTTCGTCACAGGATTAGGTGCGTATGTTTATCGATTTTCTACGAGTAATCTAGCTTGAATTTCTTGTCTAATTTCCGGCTTCCTGTAGAATCTGTCTACCTCTTCAAAATGATATAGGTAAATACTCCCCTCCATCTAAATCCATTGTTAATCTAATACCTCTTCTGAAGTCTCCGTCCGTGCAAATCCTACCGACTGCGCCAAAAAGGATCGTTATTCTCGGTTTTTATTTTAAACGCCGCTCGAGGAAATTATTATTATTGTCTGGAAAATTAATTGTCTGCTTGTTGGATAATAGTTATTGGTTGTAAAATGTAAAGAAAAATAAAATATTTTCCATTAAAAAGTAATATTTATGAGGAGGATTTTTCATATAACTTAAAAACAACGAAATTTGAACAATATGGAGATAACGTAAAGAATATTACTGTTTGTAATCGAAACTTTCTCGATAATGAGTCGAATAGTAATCATTAGTAAAGGGTTAATGACTGGGATAATGCCGTTAATTGCGATCCAAATTGGGACCAAACCGAACACCATAATACGACTTAAGTTCGATGATTGCAGAAGTGTATTAAACACAGGATATCCACCTGTTTCACAGACTATTAAAATAACCTTTGATCGAATAAAACAAAATTGATCAACCTACTTCACAAACAAGGATAAAAGTGACAATAATTTAATTAAAAACAGCATTTAAAGAATAGGAGAAGCAGTTTATGGCTGGCAATGTTGGAGATGGGCATACCAAGAAAATTGGTGAAGCTATCACAAATGTGCGTAACAAACTTATATGCAAGTAAGGGTAGGAAATAGATGGCAGATGCTCCAGAGAAATAAAAACTCTTGTACCACCATTGGCCACATTCGGCCGAAGAACTCGGCACGCTGATCAGTCTCACACATTTACTCTCAAGCTTGACACTACAAGGACCAATCTTCATCAAGAATCCTTCTTTTACAGGGCTACTACGGAATGGAATAAGCTTCCAAGCTTTCCAGAGAACTATGACCTGCAAATTTTCAAAAAGCGTGTCCACACGGTAATCACGGATGACAATCGAGTAGAAAAAGATGTCAACAATATTGAAATCTAAGCTGTTAAAGACTTTGTACAGGTCAATAATTCGACCGGTAGTTACTTATGGCAGCGAAACCTGGACCCTCAATCAACAGGAAATAAATAAGCTTTTTGTGTTTGAAAGAAAAGTCCTCAGAATGATAATTGGAGCGAATAGAGATGAAAAGACGCGACAATGCTGAATTGGCGACAATGTATGGCAGTGAAAACATAGTCAGCCAACCAAATAAGATGGGTAGGTCATGTAGTAAGATCAGAAGACAACAGGTTGATAAAAACAGTATTCCTTGAGAGACCAGATGGCAGAAGATCAATAGGTAGACCCAGAAAAAAATTGAAAGGATGCTGTCGTAGCAGATCTATCTCGGATGGGAGTCCAGCAGTGGTAAATGGAAGCACAAAATGGCAGGAGACGGAGGGCAATAGTGGATGCGGCTAAGACTCACCCAGAGTTGTAGAGCCAGGAAATAAAAAGAAGAAATTAACTACTAGTATTTCCATCACAATACTCTTAAGATCAGTACAATAAACAGATTGAAGGCATTTGAAATGTGGCTACATAGGAGAATGTTCCGTATACCATGGTTGAACATGTAACAAACACAGAAGTACTTAGGAGAGTTAAAAGCGACAGACAATTATTAACAGCCATTAATTGCATAACTTGTACATGTCTTAAGAGGAGACAAATATCACTTGCTACAAACCATAATTAGGAGTAAAATAGAGAGCCGCCACGGACCTAGAAGAAGACAACATTCGTGGTTAAATAATATCCGTGACTGGACAGGTATACATTCAGCAAGTGAGCTGATAAATGTAGCAGAAGATAGAGACACTCTATCTATTGTGTTCGCCAACGTCAGGGGGGCCACAAATGGCACATGATTGAAGAAGAAGACTAATAGTAGAGGAAAACGTTGAAAGTAGAAAAGGGGAAAAAGTTCATGGCCTGAGAAATGTGAGAGATTGTACCAGTTTAAGTTTGCAGTCTTCATTAAGAGTAGCACAAGTCAGAGAGCGATTTGGCTAAGCTGTAGCCAATCTTTCATAAAAGACATCTTAAGATTGGTTCGGACGTTTAATATTTTAAAAAAATTAATAAAAAAGTTTTTATTTGGTTTTACAATGAAATTAAACCTTAAAAGAACAGCCTCTTGCATTTTAACGAAAACCGAAACGTAAATAATAGCACTATTGAGTAATCGTTTATAAAACGTTATAAAACATCCCTCGTAATCTATTTGTACTCGGAGATTCTGGAAAGCATTCTTTGATCATGTTATCCAAATACCACAATCCATTATCCTTATTGCTAATACCACAGTAACCTAATAACAGTCCTTAGTTTTGTTATATCGAGTCTCTGTTACCCATTTGTACCATTATATCCCTAGCCGACGATTGATACATTTTATTTGCATTCCAGTCAACCGTTTGTCATGTTGAAATTACATTCTTGTGGGACATACATCGCAATGCTTTGATTCGCCCGAAAGTGTAGTAAAAAAAATAATGAAGGTATCCAAAATTGTTAAAGTATGGCTTTAATAAACTCTCACTTAAAATAAAAACAAAATACATAGTATTTTCTTCTACAAATTATAATAGACATAATTACGACATTTTAAATTGTGATAACTCTTATAAACATATAAAATAATGTAACAGTATCAACTATTTAGGTGTTACCATTGATAATCTTTGATGGGATCGGCATACCATTGAACTAGTGTTAAAAAAATCCATAGGCTTATATTTAAAATGTACCATATCCGTAGAATTCTAAATTATGAACAATTGCTGATTGTGAGTATGTAGAGCACTCGCATAGTCGCTTATAAAATATGGCATACTAGTATGGGGTGGAATATATGATAACAAACATACATAAAGTCACGCCTTTTTCCGATAGGGGTAGGCAGAGACCACTTTCTTCCATAGGCTACGGTTCTTACACACATCTTTTGCTTCCTCTACTTTCATCGGTGCTCTCATACATGCTCGTCGGTTATTGTTGGTACTCTTGATTTGGCCTTTCCTCAAAACAATGTTGATCTGATCAAGATATGTTCTCCGAGATCGACCTCTACCGACTTCCGTCCATTCACACTCGCTTTATAAATTTGTTTCGTCAATCTTTCTTCATCCATCCTTTCAACGTGTCCAAACCATCTAAGCATTCCTTTAGCTATCTTTGTAACCACATCTTTTTTTACACCACAGCGTTCTCTTATCTCACTATTCTTTACCTTATCCAACCGAGTCACTCCGGCTATACTTCTCAGACTACTCATCTCCGTAGCATTAATCCTATTTTGATGCTTCATCTGCCAAACCCAACATTCACTACCATACATAAGTGTAGGAACCAACACACCTCTATGCACAGCCAGACGTGCCTTTTTTGACACTTTCTGGCTATTCATAAAGCTATGCAGTGCCCCATTCATTTGTCTTCCTGCCAACACCCTTCGCTTTATGTCACTGTCATACTTTTCATCTCTCGTAAACTTTGAACCCAAGTACACAAATTATGATAATATGATAACACCTTACATCAAATAAACGTAGTTTAAAATTACCTACTTAAAGTTATGTTTAATACAAATAACTACTTTCCAACCAGTTTTTTGCTTAATGAAAACATTTTAAATGTCTATTTTCTTACAATTTCAACATTCTACTAGAAAAATGATCATCATTTCCAACAAATATTTCATTCTTATAACACTCGAGCAAAGAATAATATACAAGTATCAATTGCACTGTTCCAAAAAAAATCCTTCCAAGTAAGCCACCAACTCAATATGAACATTTCATTTAAAAATACCAAATGTATCACAATCGCGAAAGTTCCGCTCAGATTGTAAGCTAATGGTGGAGAACAATCCCATAAAACAGGTGATGCAATTCAGATATCCGGGCATAGACATATCAAGCACCCACGACCCAGTTAAAGACCCGAGGAGCCAGATTAACAAAGCATCCGCACTATCAGGATGCCTATGAGATATAGTCTGGTCAAACCCGTACAGACCGATCATTACGTACGGTACAGAAGTCCGCGAAGACAAAAACAAGACGAAACACATGCTAAGGGTGGCCGAAATGAAAACACTGAGAACAATAGTGGGGAAAACAAGAAGAGACAGAGTAAGAAACATATATCAGAGAACAATGCCAAAAGTAAGATATTGTGAGATGGGGAAGACAACGTAAGATGCAGTGGTAAAACCATGTAAGACGGATGGACGAAAACAGAATTAACAGATCGACAGATCTCCAAGAAGTAAAAGAAGAAGCCTTTTTAATGTTTTTAAATTTTTGGATACGCGTTATGTCAATTACCATCCAACGTTTTGGACTGATATGGCTTCATGTTATTTTTCAAAAAGAAAACTTGAAGCTGGTGTAACGCAAATAATACAAATTTGATTCCCAAATTAGGCAATTTCCCTTATCTATTACCAATCTGAGACAATGAAAGAATTTTACTCAACATTGTGCAGATAAAGGATCAGAAACTGTAAATAGAGACCCATTATTTTCTAAAAAATCTCGAAATATCTAGTCTGTTTTTGTATTGAAAATGATGGGGCATGTCAGAGGAAAATTGAAAGCCATAAACTAACAATGAAAATAGAATTTCAAAAGAAAATAACTGTAAAGATAAACGACAAAATTCTATCGATTTTACACAAAACTTTCAGTATACCTACATTGGTATTCAAAACAAAAGAACAAACCAATCATTTATCTATATAAACATACAAAGGAGTAAAAAAAAAGTTAAAAAACACTGAAAAAAAAACAGAATTTCTAAAGGAAACAAATAAAAAATTGTAAATGTAAAAATTAATAGGCAAATTTACTAAAAAATACAACTAAAATCAACGAAAAAGAATCATATCATTTATATTCTTGAAGAACACAAAAAAATAAAGAGAAATAAATAGCGAAAAAAGATGTCAAAACAAATGTAAAAAATAATAAGAAAAACACAAATTTGTAAAAAAATCTTTCAAAATCACTGAGAAAAATGTTATCATTTATAATCTTTGAAGGATCAAATTGAATAGAGAGAAAAAAACACAAAGAAATAGCAATGCAATAAAAATATAAACATGAATAAAAAAATGACATCTCTATAAAAAAAATTAGATCATTTATATCATTGAAGGATTTAAAAGAAAAGGTACAAAAAGAAATATAAGGGTACAAAAGACTGTAAAAGTTTATAAATAAAAATATTATCTCATGAAAAATTCTTGGCTAAAAGTCAAAAGGTCTACTGCGCTTTTGTAGTCTTGGAAAAGGCCTATGACCGAGTGGTGAGGAGTGAATTGTAGTCGACATTGTCTATGTATGGGGTGAGCGGTAGTTTAATATGAGCACTGAAATCACTTTACGATTATTCCACTGCTTGTGTAAGGATAAACGAAGCTTATACGTACTGGTTTAACATCGAAAAAGGTGTTAGACAAGGATGTGTGGCTTCGCCTTGGCTGCTTAACTTATATATAGAGATTAATAGATTTAAAAGGGAATGTGTATAGATTAAAAATAAATGATTTGATCGTTAGATGCCTCCTTTAGGCCGATGATCAGAGGAGTTGCAGGCAATGGTTAATATTATGCATAATGCCCTGAAAATCAAAGGAATGAAAGTAAATAATGCAAGCAAGACAAAAGTAATGGTTTTTGAAAGAGAAGAAAGCATGACAAACTGCAAGGTGCTAATTAAAGGAGGAAGGGTGGAACAAGTGAATGGGTTTGTATAGTCGAGTTCAAAGTTTACGAGGGACGAAAAGTATGTCATTGAGCGAAGGGTGTTGGCAGGGTAATAAATAAATGGTGCTCTGTATAACTTTATGAGCAGCGAGAACGTGTCAAAAAAGGCACGTCTGACTGTGCATAGAGGAGTGCTGGTCCATACACTTAGCATGAAAATAATATTAATGCTGTGGGAATGAGTAGTCTGAAAAGTGAAGCAAGAGTGACTTGATTAGATAAAGTGAAAAATAGTGAGATAAGGGAACTGTGGTGTGAAAGAAAATGTGGCTGCAAAGATTAATAACGTAGACACGTAGACACGTAGTCACGTAGAGAAAATGGATAAAAGAAGATTGACCAAACAGATTTATAAGGTGGGTGTGAATGGGCAAGTCGGTAGAGATCGACTTTGGCGAACATATTTCGATCAGATCGACATTGTTTTAAAAAAAGGCCAGGTCAAGAGTACCAACAATAACCGACGAGCATGTATGAGAGCACTGATGAAAGTAGAAGAAGCGAAAGATGTGTGTAAGAACCGTAGCGGAAGTGGAAGGAAGTTGTCTCTGCCTACCCCTACAGGAAAAAGGCGTGACTTTATGTATGTAGGTATGTATTAACTCATGAAAAAATCAAAATCTACGGGAAAGAATCGTATTCATTTTAATCCTCATAGGATTCAAAGGAGTAGAGAAGGAAAAGTAAAAAAGAAATGTTGTGAAGATAAAAATTACAAAATTAATGAGCAGCAGTGAAAATGTATGAAAGAAAATCAAAATCAACGAAAAATATTGTACTGGTATTTTTTATAATATTTAAAGAATTCAAATGAATATAAAAAAAGGTACAAATAGGAACACCAGGACAAAGGACATTTTAAAATTAGTAAATAAAATCAAAAATTTACGAAAAAAAATCAAAATTATCAGGAAAAATTGTATCGTTTACAATCCTTTAAGAATCCTAATAAATAGAAAGGAAAAATTTTACAAAGGAAGATCGGAGCAAAAAAAAATGTAAAAATCAATAAGTAATACCTACTAAAAATTTATAAAAAAATCAAAAAAACAGAAAGGAATTGTTTCACTTATAATTCTTGAAAGATCCAAAAAAATAGAAAGGAAAGGATATTTATACAAAGACCGTTGCAATAAAGTCAAAATTAATAAATAACAGCAACAAATTTATAAAGAAAAAATCAAAGTTAACAGGAAAAATTGTATTATTCATAACCATTCAAGAATCCAAAGAATTTTTCCTTTATTTTTCCAAGTAATTTACAATTTATTCATATATTAAAGATTAAATAAATATTTTAACAAGTTTTCAAAAGTCATGTGGAAAGTAACCCAGTGGTTATTTCCTATTAAATTATAGTTACATTAAAATTAATATTATTATGTAGGCATAAATAAATATAGATGGCTAAGACATATGGAGTAAAACGATTGAGTCTGTCTCTTGTAATACGTTGTGAAGCTAAATGAGGAAAATATCGAGCTTATCTTACAGTCCAATACGCCAGACTTTGACAAAAGCTAAGCTCACATACAGAAACACAGCAAAACAATACTTTTTGTCTTCTGGCATTGCATTATTTTGTTGGTAACATGTTGTACTTATTTAATTGTGGTATGTTCTTCTTGGAATCCAAATTGATGTTGATCTTCTAGAATTTTTTTTTACTATTGTTTAGACCTGCTGGGGACGAAGATTTTTCATCTTTCTTATGACTGATTTTTTTCTCCTCTGCCAGTAGGTGGCCACCCGCTGACAGGGCGTGGAGCTGGGATAGTGAGGGGGATAAGGTTTTTGGTCGTTTTAACCTTATCTCTGAAACCATATCGATATTGAATGTATTCAATTGAAATTTCAGCTTCCCGTAAATCCTTTTTAACCTAACATGCCCATTTTGAATAGGATGATGTACTTTAAATTGATGAATGAATGCGACGGGTAGGTCTTTGGGGGTCCATACGTTCGAGGTGACCAAAGAACATCATTCTCCGCTTCCTCATGGTGGTAACAATATCTTCAGAGCGTTCATATAACTCGTGATTGTGGTTGATCTTTACCAAAGGAATGGAAAGAAAAATATTCACAAAGGAAGACCAGAGCAAAAAAAACTGTAAAAGTTGATAAGTAAAAATAAAAGTATAAAATAATCAAAAAGATCAGAAAAAAATTCTCGAAGAATCTAAAGGAATAAACAGGAAGAGGTACAAAAAAAGAAGACAAGTGCAAAAAAAATAATAAAAATTAAGTGATAAGCAATAACATGAATTTGTAAAAGAATCAAAATCAACGGAAAAAATTGTATCATACAATTATAGAAAATACTGAATTATGTACGCGATAAATCTTTAATTTCCACGTATTACAAAACGGGAACACGTAGTCGTAATATATTGACCTATTTTCAACGGTGAAATCCCTTAGCCACCTGTATGAATCGAGGCTGGGATAGATTTCCATCTAGTTTCGATTTTTTCCGTAATTGCTAGTGCTTACATACACGCCGTTTAATATACCAACTTGGTCAGTAAAAAAATGCGTTTTATTTCGCCACGAACCGCGGCTGCTAGTAAAAGTTGAAACTGATGAATAATGAGCCAGGTGCACAAGGTCGTGTTACACACCGAGTATTGATGTATCTTTCGGGCAAATAAAAAACGCAGAACAACCTCCGAGAATGTTTTTGCTGGCTGGGAACCACACTGTTTAATCTGAGCAAAAACGAAACGTCCAATTACAATCGATCTAGGGGATATTGCATTACATTAAAGAAATAAACGATTTACTTACGAGATTTTGAATGGTCGTTGATAAAGAATTAAATGATGTACTTACGAGGAGATTTTGAATGGTCGTTGATAAAGAATTAAATGATGTACTTACCTATCATAACGAAATGGTATAAAATGAAATCGGTATTCTTCGAAAACAAGTAACAGCACCCCGTTTCATTCATATCAACTGAAAATTCATAGAGCAATAACGTTCTACGCGGATATTCAGCATTTCATGTTCGAAATGAATACGACACTGATCTCACAAAAAATTACACGCCGAACTATTTTTATCTAAATGTGTTTACAACAGATATTTAGTGAAAAATGTTTACGTTTTCGGTAACGGACTTATCATTATTATTATTGCAGGTTTCTTTTTATTTTTCTTTCTTCCTTTTTTTTTTTTTATTTTATTTTTCAAAGATGTTTCCGTTTCAACATTTTCGAATGCGACTGGCGCGATTGTTGCTGGTGAAGCTGTTGAATGTTTTCGACACAACGTGGGGGAACAACATGTTGAGCTTCCGACTCGTCTGGACGTATTGGTGAATCGGGCGGCAGAACGCTTGCGTCAGTCGAATATAGGCCCTACCGAGGGCGAAGGAAACGGGACTCGTACTCGGCCCTATCGATTGTTAGAGGCTCTATCCCAATCAACATGTTCATATCACATCTACCTATTCGCACACAGAAATTACATTATACTTAACCATAAATAAACACACTGTTATATGTTTTCTAAAAGAAAAAGGCGAGCATGACGCAAAATCTTCTCAGATTGTGCAGCAAATCAAACAAACTGTTTAGCATCTGGTCGCTGGAGTAGCAGAATAAGCTTTAATCTCAACTACGTCTAAGAAAAGAAACTTACCCTTGAAAACACTGCTACCTACTTGTGCATACTTTCATCTAGGGGAGAACCCTAGACAGACTGAACCTTATCGACAGCTTAAGATAATGTTGATATGTTTTTTAAGAAAAAAAGGCGAGTTTGAGGCTCTTCTTCTTCACGTGCGTCTCCTCTAAGAAAAGAAACTTACCCTTGAAAACACTGCTACCTACTTGTGCATACTTTTATTTAGGGGAGAACCCTAGACAGACTGAACCTTATCGACAGCTTAAGATAATTTTGATATGTTTTTTAAGAATAAAAGGCGAGTTTGAGGCTTTTCTTCTTTACGTGCTGTCTCCTCTAAGAAAAGAAACTTACCCTTGAAAACACTGCTACCTACTTGTGCATACTTTCATTTAGGGGAGAACCCAAGACAGACTGAACCATATTGACAGCTAAAGATAATGTTGATATGTTTTTTAGGAATAAAAGGCAAGTTTGAGGCTCTTCTTCACGTGCCGTCGCTTCTTAGAAGGTTGGCTATCATCATGGCGATTTTTGCTTTGGATGCGGCTGCTCGGAAAAATTCTATTGAAGTACAGTGATACCACTCTCTAAAGTTCTTTAGCCATGAAGTGCTTCTTCTTCCCACACCTCGTTTACCCTGAATTTTTTCTTGTATTATTAGCTGTAACATGCGGTATCTTTCTCCACGCATAACATGACCCAGACAAACAAATTCTCCTGTTTTTATTGTGTTCACTATTTCTGCCTCTTTACCCACTCGCCTCAATATCTTTGCGTTTGTTACCCGTTCTGTCCAAGAAACCCTGAGTATCCGTCTGTAGACTCACATTTCGAAAGCTTGGAGTCTATTTAAGTAATCTTTGTACGTTATCCACGACTCCATTCTATAGCGAAGTATTGAAAAAACATAACATTTGGCTAGTCTGATCTTAAGTTTGACACTCAGGTCTCTAGTGCAGAATACTTTCCTCATGTTTGTAAACGCAGCTCTAGCCTGAACTATTCTGCATCTTATTTCTCGCGAGTGTCCACGAGTCTCGTTCAACATAGTACCCAGGTATTTGTACTCTCTCACTCTCTCAACCTCCTCATTGCGGATATAAAGACTTCCTGGACATGTGCTTGGCTAATGATCATGTGTCTTCTTGATATTAAGTGTAAGACCGGCTTTCTCACTGTTGTTGCCGATTTTATTTATCATTATTTGTAGGTCCGCGCTACTCTGGGCTATAACCAGGGTATCGTCGGCAAAACAAATATTGTTTATGAGTTCGCCGTTTACCCTTATTCCCGCTGTTTCTTCAGATATAGCCTCTTGCATGATTTTCTCCGAGTAGAGATTAAAGAGTAAAGGAGAGAAAACACATTCCTGTCTTACTCCTCTTTCAATCTTTATTTAGTTTGACATCTCCTCGCTCTCTCTAAAAACAGCTCTTTGATTGTAATATAGATTGCTAATTATTCGCATGTCGCTGAAGTCTATATGCACTTATTATTTTCATGAGTATGTCGTGTCTTACACAATCGGATGCTTTATTGTAATCCAAAAAACAGACGAATAGATCTTGGTTCGCATCTCTGTATTAGAACATTTAGGGCAAATAACGCTTCTCGTGTCCCCATTGCATTTCTGAATCCAAATTGACTTTCACTGATGTCTTATTCGAGCTTGCTATATACACGTTTATAAATTATTTTTAAAAAAATCTTTAAAATGTGACACATGAGACTTATGGTTCTATGATCGCTGCATTCTTTTGCATTTGGCTTTTTCGGGATGGCTACAAATGTTGACATAAGCCATTCTTTTGGGATTATGCCTGTTTGAGGCTCACAAACAGCTAAATATAAACCAAATCTCCTCATATTGTGAAGCCAATCGAAAAAGCTTTCAGCACATGGTCGCTAAAGTAGCAGAATAAGATTTGATCCGAACTACGTCTGGCTCACCGTCTAAGAGAAGAAACTGACATTTAAAAATACTGTTACCTACTTAAGCATGCTCTCAACTGAGGGAGGACTATAGACAGACTAAAGTTCGTCGAGAACATTAGTGACAATACTGAAAAAAAATACCGGTATATCAGACGATGGAAGAAGTTGGAGCTGGTTTATATAGAGAGGCACTTAAGGGTCCAAAAGTGACGATAAGAACTGGAAGAACACAAAAAAATAACACCAATCAGCAAATAGCTGGTTTGCATTAAAGTAAGTCGTAGAAATCACGTAGTGACCTACCTCGACTAAATATATAGACCCTCTTGACAAAACCACAGATCGGTTATTAATTAGTTAAACATAAATTGTAATAGAATTGTTAACATGTTGTAATGATCAGATATAGATCAGTTATGATCTTTTATACAGACAGTCACGAATCATTACACATAAAGATGTAACTTTAACAACGTTGTAGCGGAATATACTTGCTCCACTTCCTTACATCCCATACTATAGCAGATAGGAATGGTTTCAGCAATATTTCCAACTCTTTTTCCGTGTGTGTTTCCAAAATATAAGAAGGGTGAAAAAATTGTTGAACCGATGTTTTTACTTGTGTATTAATCCTAGATATGACGAAATAATATATAAAAGCAGGGATAGTTGGTCGGCTGTTTCAAATTGGATATATAAACCGAGAAGTTTTCTAAAACTTGCTAATTGTGCATAATAAATGAGGCTAGATTACCTTTGTCGAGTTACACAAAACCTTTACTACTGTTGGCCGAAAGTAAGCTTCATGGTGAAATACGAGGTCTGACACAAATTTATTGAGTGATAACCCGACAAGATATCGACCTTACACGGAGGTGGTTTGTGATCTTAGAACAAAGCAGTTAAGAAAAAAATTTGGGCACCTGTGGAATAGCTCGAGAAACAGCTCGGGTTTTAATGAAAGGCATCCTTAGAAATATAGGCCACCAGACCATTACACAGTTAGTACGGAAATTTGGAGAAACTGGTAATAAAAAAAATGATAATCCCAGAGTTCTCGACAAATCTGCACTGGGTCATTTTGCTATAGATCCTACCTATTCCATTCCAAAAGTATCAAAACTTACAAGTATTTTTTACGGTTCCATACACAAAGTATTAAAAATTCCATATGTTTTTTCCTTATAAAATACAAATTCATCATCAGCTTAGTAAAGACGATTATGACCGTAGAATTGAATTTTGTGAAACAACGACCCAAAAAATACAAGAAGACGTAAATTTGATTAAAAATATTTGTTTCGGCGATGAATTAACGTTTTATTTAAATGGCTTTGTTATCAAAAACAATTTTAGGTACTGAGATAATGAAAATCGACAGAATAATACTCAATTTTCAGCGAAGATTAATGTATGGGCCACTTTTTATTGACCAAAACCTAACGGGAGTATTGTACCTACAATTATTATTAGAAAATGAAATTAATGCACTTATAACTCAGTCACTATATAGACAAGTTGATGAACAGGGAAATATGGTGCTAGACGAACAGAATATATACCTTCAACAGGACGGAGCTACACCGCATTACGTACCAGCTGTATAAGACAATGGCTAGACGAACGATTTCCAAGACATTGGATTGGCAAAAGGGGTTTTATAGAATGGCCGGCAAGATCTTCAAATTTAACACCACCTTGTAGCTGGGATGATGAATTCCAGCTTTCATACCAACGTATGGCGTGGACGTTTAGGTGGTCTGCCGGATCTTGGGAGACCATCCCTTGCAATCTTCGGCAATCTGTTGTCGTCCATCCGTTTAACATGATCTCTCCATTCGCGACGTCTGTTTCGGGACCATCTAACTATGGTCTTGGACATCGCAAAGTTCTCGGATGTTTTCGTTTCTTTTGTGGTCCCTTAGTGCGTAGCCTGCTATGGATCTTAGAGACCTCATCTCTGCTGTACGGATAATCCTTTTATGTTGTGGAGTTTTCAGATCTTGTTTCTACAGCGTAGGTCATAACAGGTCTCACACAGGTCTTATATATGCGGACTTTGCTTTCAATGGACATGTGATTGTTTCGCCGTATTATATCTCTAAGGAATCCTGATATTAAAGCTGCTTTGGTTGTTTGAGCTTTTACTTCTTCTTGGAGGTCTCTGCTGCTTGTGATGTTGACGCCGAGATATTTGAAACTTATAACCTGTTCTACTGGTTTATTGTATATAGCCAATTTACATCTTCTGGGCTCTTTTGAGATGGTTAGCACTTTTGATTTTGCTACCGATATCTCCATGTTGTATTTGACAGCTGTCTTTTCGAACTGATAAAGCATTCTCTGTAGGTTGTCTTCATCTTCTGAGACCAGCACGGCATCGTCCGCGTAGCAAATTACTTGTAGCTTTTTGTCTTCTAGTGAGTATCCCTTTACAACCTTTTTTGCTTCCGTTATAAGTTCGTCCATAATCAAGTTAAAGTGGATGGCGCTTAGGCTATCGCTTTGTCTTATTTGCATGGGTAGTCTGCGTGTCTTTATGCCTTCTACTTGTATTTGGATCCAGTTGTTAGTGTTTAACTCCGCAACAATGCTTGAAATATCCGGGTGCACGTTTTTTTTTTTGAGAAGTTTCACAACATCAGTGAGTCTTACGCGGTCAAATGCTTTCCTAAGATCTATAAAATACATATATGCTGTTTTGTTGTATTCTATAGCCTTTTCAGCAATTTGCCTGATAGCAAATATGGCATCTATGGTTGACCTGTTTTTTCTGAAGCCTTATTGCTCTTTGCATATGCCATGAGAGGATATATCTTCTGCCAGTATTTTAGTAAATAGTTTTAGTACTGAACTCAATAACGTAATTTCTCGATAGTTTGCTGGGTCTTTTTTGCTTCCCTTCTTGAATATTGGAACGGTTATGCTTTCTTTCCATAAAAATATATTATTTCAACAACAATTATTATGTAAAAATAATACCTCTTTAGTTAATCAGGAACGGTCTTCTTTACGGGAAACAACGAAAAATCAGCTGAAAAACTGAAATCAAATCATACTTTTAGTCTTTAGTCAATATTGAGAGAATGACCAAAAACATTATTTCTCCTCAAAATCTGAATCCCATTCAAATGTACTAGGGAAAATAAATTCCCTGTAGAATCCTACAAGGAATTTATCGGAGACCCAACTTGATTTTACACAATTCGATTTAAAATCACTTTATCACCATTGCCATACCTCGTATAGATAGGTCGTCGCACCTTTAAAACGGTCATAAACAAATTCTTAAGCTACACTTACCTCTTTTGGACGAAATTAGATTAAAATATCTGAGGGTTAAAATATTAACCAAATTTGAATTCCATACAGTTAGTGTTATAAATAACTTGTAATAAAGTCGGGGATATAAATTGTCGAGATGATCGAACTGAAACTGGAACATTTATCATGTTACATTCCATTACTGTTTTCTGAAGTAGATGTGTATGTTATAAATCAGGGATTCAAAAAAATTATTCATTTAATTTGTCGTCCAGCTATAAAGATTTTTTTTTAACTTTTTTATTTCACGGTTTTTGATTGTTATCGTCGTGTATTAGTGCTGCGGAGATGAGTAATCTGGAAAGTATAGCCGAAGTGACTCGGTTGGATAAAGTAAGGAATAGTGAGTTAAGAGAACGCTGTGGTGTAAAAGAAGATGTGGTAACAAAAATAGATAAAGGAATGGTTTGGACACGTAGAAAGGATGGATGAAGGACGATTATTTTAAAAGGGCACTGCGATATTCCGGTAATAATCGCTTTATTTTGTACTGAGTAATACCGATAAATTTAGCAAAACATATCGGCCACCTCTTTTTATATGCTACGGTTAGCACAGCTTATTTTTGAATATACACGTCGCCAACACGCATTCATCAAATCATCGGCCGACTATCTAGTTTGCAGGTGTTCACCCTTTAGACGTTTCAAAACATTAGCGCGCGCTGGTTCTCAATAATTTCCCAGGGGACTTTTATTGTTTATATTTTATTATTTTTTGTGATATTTGTGAAATTGCTTTTTGAAGACCGTTTGAGGTAAATGATGAATCTAACGAACTGCTTAATATTGACGATTAATAATGAAATTCATGATAATAATATAATTTAAAGCAATGATAATATCCAAATTAATGATGAAATACATCTTAATACATACAAACATACATATAGTCACG
Source organism: Agelastica alni (assembly GCA_950111635.1). Taxonomy (NCBI): domain Eukaryota; kingdom Metazoa; phylum Arthropoda; class Insecta; order Coleoptera; family Chrysomelidae; genus Agelastica; species Agelastica alni. The sequence goes on along the minus strand of OX467719.1, from coordinate 10,621,324 downwards.
CCTTTTTCTCGTAAAAGTAGGCAGAGACCACTTTCTTTCACTTTAGAGATCTAGATGATCTGTTGATTCCGGACTTGCCTCTGTAATATTTCCTGAGATGTGGACTGCCAGCTGTCTCTCCATCTTTTTGGTGGTCTTCCGGGTGGACGGGTCCCTGCTGGTTTTCCCTCTAGTACAATGCGTGGTAGTCTATCGTCGGTCATTCTCTTTACGTGGTTATACCATTCTCTTCTCCTCTGCCTTCTCCATCTCACCACATCCTGTACGTCGCATTGTGCTCTAATGTCAGTGTTTCTACCGTGATCTCTTCTTGTTTTCCCGACTATTGTTCTCAGTACTGACATTTCGGCGACTCGTAGCATCCTTTTAGTCTTACTTGGTATCCTTTCTCGCTTCTATAGCATATGTCATTATTGGCCTGACGCATGTCTTATATATTTTGATTTTACTCTCCTTCCGCATATAAGGATTATCCCATACAGTTTTCTTTAGACATCCTGATATTATGGCTGATTTGTTACTTTGGTTTCTCAGGTCCTTTACCGGGTCGTGAGCGCTGGACATATCTATGCCCAGGTATCTAAATTGCATGACCTGCTCTATGGGTTTATTACCTATTACCAGCTTGCATCTCTTTGGTTTTTAAAAATATATCTGATTTAAAAATAAAATTGATACGGTTGATACTGGTTGGTTTCATTTGAAGATTTTATGGCTTTAAATAAGATGTTTTTTATATATTTTTAAACTGACTTTGGAAGAACTATACATTAATGTAAGGTTCATACAGGTAAATCAGTGACTGTTAAATGTTACCCCCAACAAAGTTGACAAACTCCGTTGGATATTATTTGTATGCGAATATAAATCTAAACCTTTAAAAACATGCATTTAAATATGCATTTAAAAATCGTTTACCTATTAGATTTAAATAAAACATTTTTTAAGGGTAATATTGGTCTATTTACAATAAATTTACGGATTTTTACTATTACACTTCGCTATGACGTGATGTAATAAATTGTCAAACATAAATTTACGCCTATTATCACCTAAAATATTTTCAAATTCCAAAAAGCATCGTTCCGCGTCACGTAATACAATAAGAGCGAATGATAAATCCACTATGTCAGTAAGATTCATATTACTGGAAGCAACAGCAGTTTCTTAATTTTGTAAAGTCTTGGAAATATTTTTAAAAAACAGATATCCAGTATTATTATCTAAAACAGACGACATTTTTTTTGCAAAACTACATTTTTTTAATTTACTTAACCTATTGTTACGAAATTTACTTCTTTCTTGGTTTCGGTGATTTTAAACTCTCGAACAATTTTTATTCCAATACTTTTACGCAATAAATTTTACTTTTTCAAATCACATAGATATTCAACTAATTACAACTTTTACAACTATTTAAATTTCATAACTCATAATCACTTTTATAACTGTCTTTTTCACGACCGCTGTTCTTTTTATATTTTTAAATCATAATTCCAGACTATTCCACCTGTTTCTCGAGAGTCCTGAATAATCCTTCTACCATTTTTGAATACGCTAGACGAGGTGTTCGAGAGTTTGCTAGACAGAATTGGAAGCCGACAAAGCGCTCATTAATATGCACCCTTGTTGTGGTCGATCCTCGGACGCCGACACTAAACAGGGCCGGATGGTAACACTATCAAAAAAAAAAAAAAAAAAAAAAAAAAAAAAAAAAAAAAAAAAAAAAAAAAAAACAATAATTTGTGTGCAAGTCACTTGGTTTTCAATTTCAAAATAGCCTCGGAAATACAAGTAAAATTTAATTTAATTAAGATTAAATCATTCTGTCAAAGCATTTTGAGCATCCTCTATGTTTTTCGCTTATTCAGGATCGAAATCGTCAATAATACGGGCAATAAGCTCAAAATGTTGAGCGTAATAGGTTGCAGCTTTAATCCAGGTGCCCCATCTGGGAACAATCGGGGACGGCGGAAGGGACGGTGGAATCTCACCACCGGCAATTTCTTTGAACTTGGCAACGCGAGAAGGTGCTTTTAAAAACACTTTCTTGGTCTATGATATTAACAAATTTTCATTTGTATAAACGAAACGCACTAATTCGGCCACTTGATGTAAACCATGCGCCACACAAGTAACGTGAGTCATTGCTTTACATATGTTCGGTTCTTCTTTTTTTGGTGCTAACTGGTTTGTCAACCCTGCGGAACTTCTGTGTTGCTGTTACACTCACTTCACAGTATTTACAAAACAGCACACTGCTAACAGTTGTAAAATCGTCTTTGACAAATTGGTTTAAAACTGCAATTCTGATTATAAATGAATTTGATTGTGAATAAAACGTTGTATTGTATTAGATACATTTTATTCAAAAAAATTAAACGATTAAACATTTTTGCGTGAATAAAATGCTTTCTTAAACACTTTTACAATAAATAACTATTACATAATAAATATATTTTAACTCAACTCGCACAATAACCTGATATAGCATATTTTACGAATATACGGTGGTTTCGTTAGAAACTCGATAACCAGTATACAACTGTACATTTAAGAAGTACGAAAGTAAATTCCGCTAATATTTTTAAACAAATTTCGTAGGTAACGAATTTTATCTTATAAGGGACTTCTTGTTTGGAAATTAAGGGTCAATGGGGTTTAAATTTAAAAATGAGGACAACCGAAACGCTTTGTATAAAAAAGCTAGAGTCTTACACAAAAGAATTAAATTTTGGAGAAATTATACTCACTATAAACAAGAATGCTCTTCATTTGTTTATCTGGACGAAACTTAGATTTTTGCTAAAAATGGAACAAAAAGAATTTGGCAGGACGACAACATAAAGTCTATTTATTTATTTATTTATTTATCGTATGGCATACATCACATAAAATATTGTATAAGTTAACAGGACAACATATAGCACAATGTACAAACAGTGTAAAAATGTAAAGTATAAAAACACGAAAATATAGCATAATTACAGTTGAATGTCTAAGTTGTTAATATAATCAATTGATTCTGGTGTCGCTGTCAGGAACTCATTTGGCTGACCTCCATATGCCCTCAGGTTGCAATCTTCCGTGATGTGGCGGATCGTCTGCCTTTCAGCGCCGCAGTCACACTGTGGGGAGGGTATTATGTTCCACTTGTAGAAGGCATCGGCACACCTGCCGTGGTTGGTCCTAATCCGGTTAAGTGCTACCCATGTCTTGCGTGGTAGTTCAAAGCCGGCTGGGGGAGTTGTTATGCACGGCATGTTGAGAAATTCCGGTTGGGCTGCTTCGGTCCATTTCTGCCTCCACTCATTTATTGGGTTGAAGTCAACGGCCTCCAAGTTTAGAGCCGTTTTGATAGGGGGTTTTCTTGAACGCAACCTATTCCTGTCTATGTCCTCGATGTCTCTGTTTATTGGTAGGTGTGGGTTTTGAATAACCTTGTTGTACTCTCTGACAAGTGCAGTGGATCTCCGTATCGATGGAGGAGGGATATGGCTTAGAACTGGTAGCCAATAACTCGGTGTAGATTTAATTGTGCCCGAGATTAAACGCATCGTGTGATTCAATTGAACGTCGACCATTTTGACATGAGGGCTGTTTAGCCAGACCGGAGCACAATATTCCGCCGTAGAGTAGACCAGCCCTAACGCGGAACATCGAAGCGTCGTTGCGGAGGATCCCCATGAAGTGCCACAGAGTTTTTGTATGATGTTATTCCTTGTTTTGAGTTTTGAGGCAGTCTTAGTTAGGTGTTGTTTGAAGGATAAAGTTCTATCGAGAGTAACTCCCAGGTATTTAGGATACCGGTTGTGGTGCAGCAGCCTGTTACCAAAGCTCACATTGAGTTCTCTATTGGCCATGCGGTTGTTTAGGTGAAAACAAGCAACCTCCGTCTTGCTTGCACTAGGTTGGAGTCTCCAATTGTGAAAGTATATATATAAAGTATATATATAAAGTCTATAAAACACACCGACGGTAAAGGAAAAAGACACATTATTGTGCATGCAGGTGGGTAGCATGGTTTTGTTGATTGGGCGGATCTTTATTTTTGTCAAAATCAAAATGTGCCGATTATCACACAATATGGATACAGAGATGTTTGTGAAATGGTTAAAAGAGAAACTATTATCATCGTTACATGAACCATCTGTCATTGTATTAGATAATGCTCCGTATCATTCGGAAATTTTAAATAAGCAACAACAAACTCCTGGACGGTACAGAAAATAAAAGAATGGCTAATCAACGAAAATATTTCATTCCCACAGTATTGCTTCAAGCCGGAATTATTATCGATAGCTAAAAGGCATGAAAGAGAAAAATTTTACAAAGTGGATTAAAGTATACTCAGTTATGGACATCGTGTGCTAAGACTTCCGCCTTATCATTGCCAGTTTAATCCCATTGAGTATATTTGGGAAATATGCAAAACTTATTACGACAATCACATTGGATCTAATGGTTACAGTGATAACGAGCACTTAATACTGCCACTCTTGAAATTTGGAAAAAATGTGCTACAAAATGTGAAAATTTAATAGAGGAATGGTGGGTTCGTGAAAACTGCATCGAAGCAGTTAATCCTGTTATCATTTACAATCCGAATGAGGATAGCGACGATTATGATGACTATAAATCTGATGCTTGATAATACTGTAAGTACTACATGATTAAACATATTTATTAAATTTGTACCGATAATTGATTTTTGTTGCATTCCCATTTAACATAATTAAATAAGTGCCTATTTCTAACCAAAAAACTTATCGAGAGCTACATAAACGATTTCTGTTCACAATAAAGCAAAAAATAAAATAAAAACTCTTAACAAAAGCATAATCGGGGGTAAATCTTAGGGGAATTAAAACTAGAATTTGTGAAATTATTATACAATATATTTGGTAACAATATATTGTTTTATTTTCTCACTATGACGAAAAGAGCAAAAAGAGTGATCTCAGAAGTATCCACTTATATTTTTTGTTATTTAACCGTTACAAAATATTTAGGTTACGCCACCTGATTCGGTTTCAAGTGGAAGTTGCTCTAGTGTCGCAGAAAAGTAGGGATGTTTAAAACGTACCTTTCATTCCTAATTCTACTCTATCCAGTAAACGCAGTTAACAGTCATTTTAATCCTTAACATTTGATGGACAACTTTGTTTATCGGTGGAAATATCATTTGCGCGATATCTAAAGCTAGAACAAAAATATTTTATGCATACAGTACGCTCATCACTTTACATAAATTGACGATTTACCCCCCAACGACTTGTTTTTCATTGGTTTTATGAAAAAAATTGCATTAAAAATTAATGAAGCGGGACATAGAATGCAAATGTATGTCATGAAAATATTGTTTTTTATTCTGTGCTTTCTTAGCGTCGGCCAAATCAATATTTACACAAAAAGCCTAAGAAAACCACAAACTGGGTTGAAAATATCGGTTAAGCTGAATGGGAATATTTTAGAGGTCATCAAATTTAAACGAATCGTCGTTGGTTTACTAATGCAATAAAAATACTTATTATTTAATATCAACGTCTCTATAGTTTCTAAAAAAACACTGATATTGTTATTGTTCCGGTGGATTCCCGAGTTATTAATAGAATTAACCAATTTTACTTTATTTATTGCCCGATACATTATTTTACGATTTTTACACCTCATAACCTTGACTAGGTTCTGTAAATTCATTCCACCAAAAATATAATTACATCATTCGTTTATGTCGTATAAAATGTGTTGCCTAATTCGCACTTTTTAAGTAGTTGAAATATCCTTTGATAACTATTAGGTTTATCATTTCTTTTTCTTTATTTTAACATCTTAGAGTCATCGACAGTAATGATTACGATTGACCAGTCATATTATTCCATATTCAATTTTTACGAATAATTACGTTGACGTGAAGAAAGTGTTGCCTATATCACGTTCATCCAGTGTTTAAAACTAGTTTTAACCACCGGCAGTACTAATCTTGAATTTTATGAAAAAAAAAATGTTGTTTACATTCATAACATCCATATTGTGATAAGTGTTGCCTAGATCACAGATTTTAATGGTAATATACATAATTTGAAATTAAAACGTCAGTTTATTGGTATTACCTTCAATTATTCTTATTCATTGTTTTTTATTTTGTTTTCGAATATTAAAGTTAGTTTAAGCCACCAGCTGGCAATACTAATTTTGATTTTCTAGTAAAACACATTTTGTCTAGATTAAGCTTTTTAATTACCATTCATTTTGTAATAAGTGTTGCCTAGACAGCACTGGTTATGCTAATTTACATTGTTCACAATTTTATTTAATTCGAAATCATTATTTATTTAAAAAAACAAACGATAATAGTAAAAATAATACGCTCTATACTGTCCAGGTTATGCGTTACGTTACCACGTGCGTTTGTGGATACGCGTGATGGTCGGAGTCGGCTCGTGTCTAGTCGCGTGCTTGAATTCAGCAGCTCCAGAGCGCCGCGATATTGTGTAGGCTTGTTACCATTTTTTGTTTTGGTTACTTACCCGTTAGTAGTCGTTAGGCTGCCGAATGCAGTGTGCGTGCAATTAAACATGGATGAGTGCCATTGCGTAATCGAAGTCATTTTCCTTGTATAGTTTTAAAGCAAAAAAGGAGATTGTAAATGGAAGACCAACACCTACTTTAAATAATTTAAAAAAGGAATAAAAAAAAGTAGTTCGATATTTTAAATTTAGTTGGTATAGTGAAAACTCTTAGTCATCGTCATAAGACGATGAGGTATATCAAGTACCTCAGTCCAGCAATTTTTACTTTAAATAGTTTAATACAGTTTAAATAAAATACCTAAAATAAGCAAAATCTTATATTTGGGAGGTTCAGAATAAACTTTTTTTTAATAAGATTTTTCACATCTGGTTTTGGTGACAGTTTGGAAAAAGTCACGCGTCGCCACTGGACATAAGAAGATTGATATCCATCCATAACATAATTTTTTCTTTGGTACCTACATCACTTTTATCCAAGAGTACTTTGCTTTTATTATGTCATAAAAGCCGAACCTTGAGAAATCTTTTTTTCCATACTTGAGATAGATCATAATTAATTACTAATATATTACCAAGTCGGTAAAGGTCGGCCTCGGCGAACATATCTCGATCAGATCAACATTGTTTTGAAGAAAAGCTAGGACAAGAGTGCCAACAATCAACGAGCATGTATGAGAGCACTGGTGAAAGTAGAGGAAGCAAAAGATGTGTGTAAGAGCAGTAGCAAGTGGAAGGAAGTGGTCTCTGCCTTCCCCTACGGGAAAAAGGCGTGACTATATGTATGTATGTATTACCAAATTCCGGAATTTTTTACTCTCCATTTTAAGGAAAAAATCATCGATTGTTATTTTGATTTCAACCTAGCAGAACCAAAACTCCTCAGTATTCGTGTATAGAAATTTTATTCGGTTCATGGTTTATTACTAATTTACTTGGACTGGATACTTGGAGTTTTGGTTCTGCTAGGTTGAGATCAAAATGACGGAATCTATGATTTCTTGTCGAGAGTAAAAATTAAATTCTGACCCCTAAAGACAATTTTTCTCTATTTTAATTTTAGTTCTAAAAAGCCACCTAATAAAGTGACCGTTAAGTAACGTTAAAGTGGAATTAGCCCGTTAGGAACTATAGAATAGTTTTTGTTGCAGATACAATCAAATGTTGAAAAATCAAATCTGCCGAGGCATGCCTTGCGCACCCCTAAGAAGCACCAGCCAGCTGGTTCTGCATTTGGACAATGACTGTTGCATGTTGGAAGGGTGCCCAGAATCGGAAACTCTTTCTTTTTGGTTACCCACTAATCTCTAGTGATTGGTAAACTTCTAGCCAGAGTTAGCCGAGAGTAACGAAATTTTTAATACACCGTCGGAGTTTAAATTGTGAATTGTGAATAATTGTTGAGAATTTGTTGAAATTAATTTACACTTAAAAATCTGCGGTGGGATTTAGGCAGTCACCATCAATATTGTTTTGCCAAACCCATTTAGTAGCTTATTTTTTTTTAAATTTTTGTAACTTATTTTCATTAGACAGAAATAAAATAATTCTTAATAAACACACTTAAATTCATAATCTCTGTGGTTTCTTTTTTTATGGATACAAAAAAAAATTATGGGAAAAAAATAAATTTATTCATCATGGTTATAAACAAAAAGGATTTAATTACACCACGGATAATCATCTCTATTGTATGCAGTCAAAGGAAGATCGTACATAAAAGGAAACAAATTTTCATTCTTCTGGTCGACAGTATCGTTAATTTCAAAATACTCTTCATCGAAGAACGTTGGTAAAAATAATACTCCTGCCTCGTAAGATCTTACATAGACGCCCATGTCTTTACCGAAGGGGCCTCCCCAAGCGGACTTCGATAGGTTAGCACTGGTGAGCAAGTAGTAGGCTAACTTGTTCAGGCAAGGTGACAATCGACAGTAAGTTTTAATGTGAGGCATCGCTCTCGTCCTTCCGTAAGCGCTGGATTTCCATTGGCTAAAGAGATTTTTTATGGCGATTAGTTATCACATTACTATTTTTCTGGAGGTATAAAAATATAAACAATACAAAAACTAATAAAATTCACTCTGCGGTGAGTTACCAAAGTAATCGTTAAGCGATATTGAAGAAATTTAGAAACTTACTGCATATATTCCTGTAACCATTTCTGTTTTTCGTTGGTGGCTTTCGAATATGGTAGACAACCGCCACTCTCGTGACCAAAATACCCAGTCATCACATTGTCAACGCTCGGATATACGACGCTTATGCTGGCGCTGGAATTCATCGGTTTCGGACTCGATTTGTGGCTGGCCAAGCATCTACGTCATGAAATATATGCATAGAATCGAATGAACTACCCAAGTATGACGTACGCAATCCGCAGTTTTTAAACAGATTTTCAAAAAAAATAATGTGCATTAAAAATCCCATAAATAGGTGGTAATGGTTTTTGAAAAAGAAGATGACAAACTGTAAGGTACTGATTGAACGAGAAAGAATAAAACAGGTGAATGAGTTTGTATACTTGAGTTCAAAGTTTACAAGAGACGAAAAGTATGACTGTGATATTGAGCGAAAGGCGTTGGCAGATAAACTGCATAACTTTATGAGCAGCCAGAACGTGTCAAAAAAGGCACGTCTGGCTGTGCAAATAGGTGTGTTGGTTCCTACACTTATGTATGGTAGTGAATGTTGGGTTTGGCAGAAGAAGCATGAAAATAGGAGACGAGTAGTCTGAGTAGTATAGCCGGAATGACTGATGTGAGGAATAGTGAGATAAGGGAACGCTGTGATCTGAAAGAGGATCTGGTAACAAAGATAGATTAAGGAATGCTTAGAAGGTTTGGACACGTAGATAGAATGGATGAAAAAAGACTGACGAAACAGATTTAAAAGGCGAGTGTGAATGTGCAAGCCGGTAGAGGTCGACCTAGGCGAACGTATCTCGATCAGATCAAAAGATCAAGTCAAGAGTGCCAGCAACCGACGAGCTTGTGTGAAAGCGCTGATGAAAGTAGAAAAAGTAAAAGACATGTGTAAGAGCCGTAGCAAGTGGCGAGAAGTGGTCTCTACCTACTCTTGTATGTATGGTCATCTTTACTGTGGCGTCCAGTTAAGTACTTGCTTAGGAATTTGATTGGTAGGCATTTTTTGCACATGGCCGTACCATCCAAGTTATTTTATTCTAATATTCTCTACTATATCGTGGCGTTGTCGCTAGATTTTCTCTATTTTTCCTAATTACCTGCCCTAATAGTACAAATTCTATTCCTAACTGAAAAATATCAAGAAAAAAACGATGTGGCTAGAAAAGACGTTCTGCGCATGTACAAGTGGTAGGTGATTGTTCGCTATGTAGGGTATTTCAACTCAAACTCGGATGTACCTATTGGCGTTTTAACATTTATTATATTTCTGTGGCTTAGTATTACGTGCTAGAACAGCCAATCATAGCGATGTTATAACTAACTATCAGCGTTACCATGGCCACTGGGTAAATCGTCTCTACTCACAGTTTTTGGGACCCGCGTTGTAGAAATCGGAGGTCTATACTTTCCCTTTTCCTACATGGGAGAAATGGTTACTCAACTTCGATATAGTGTACTGGAAGTAATCACAATTTGGCTGGTTTTTTTAAGGTTTTTATTTATCACAAAATATAGATATTTCTATCTTCAAAAACACAATGCACTTGTACCGACTAGTGAATTACTGCAAGCAATAAAATTAACTTAAAGCCGTGGAAAAGGAAATGAATGACTACAACTTATTGCAAGTAACAAGCGAGGTTTAATTGCCTCGCAAAAAGAAACTGTATGACAGCCGCTCGCTGCGACTGCCGGAACAATAATACTATTGAACGACCGTCGTTATCGACGGTCGAAGAAATACTACTAATGCGTTGAATCGAGCCAGTGCGTTCAGAGAGAAAACTTGCTACTGCGCCGACTAGAGACTGCACATTGCAAACAAAAGGGGAAAATCCAGCTGGGGCGCCAGCCGGAGACTTTGCGAATTCTGCCTGGGGCAAAACGGTTTTAAGACATTGGCGTCGTAAAGGATTAAAATTAGAATAAATAAAATTTAAAACGCGTTTTACACGGAGATTGGGCCTTCCACCTTCTAGTCTTCTTTTACGCCATATTATTCTTAATATTATTTCACAAATTAACGATATTTCTGTACTTCATTTAATTTTAATTATACTTAACTATTTTGTTGTAGTAAATTTACTGCAGTTTTAAGGCAAACATTTTTAAGAATATTGTCGAAAACGTGCAAGACAAATTAAATAAACATTTAGATAAATGTAAAACAAATCTTGGTAGATAATTATGCGCACCTTAAAATCGATCCTCTAAGCCAATCTGCAGGATTTTTTCCCATGGAACCGATACTGGAAGCCTGCGCGATCACGCCCCAAGCGAGAGGTCCTTCGCTTTGGGGAGTCGTCTTTGCTGGTAGAACACAATGTCGGGACAACAGATCCGATACAGCGTGTAAATGACTTCCGTTACTATCAGGATAATACTTACCCGGCGCTGAATAGACGAAACATACCCTAAAATATTCACACAAAATACATTTCTCGCCGTGGTAGTGCATTATTGCTTGAAGTAGAAAATATTTTATATAATTGCATCACTCACCTAACTGCGCTGAAATCAGCCTTTTGTATATATTTTATAAAAGGTGTTAATATAGGCTCTTTGTAATGGTTTAAATAGTTCAATAAATGGAATTTAAATCGAGTGAGAGAATCTCCGTCTTTTGCTGTACACGAATCTGGAAGTTTACGACAAGCTGGACTTACCCATAACCTACAAAAAAAATCATTCACTAATTATCCAATTAATGGGTGTCGTGCAGCACGTGGCCACTTTTTGACATCGGTAGAAAAGGTGATGTGCACGTGACGTCATTGCTTGAGATTGGTGGTACAACAAATGACATCTTTTATAAATTTATGTGTGTTTTGATTAACGATTTGGGTTTTTTGAGCTTTATTTGAGTTAAGAGTGAGCTTTTTGACAAATATTTAGGTTTAAGGAACAACGTCGAGTCACCGCCCAATCTCTGTATCATCAGTTTTGTCAAAAATATTTGAGTATGCCATACTGAAGCAGATGTTAAATTTTTTTGAAATTCATAAAGTAATTACTGATCATCAACATGGTTTCCGATCAACATTTTCAACCTCAACAGCCTTGGAATCATTCTATAATGAAGTTCTGAATTTGGTCAACCAGGACGAAAGCCCGATTGGGCATTTGACTGTGTTCAACATGGTATCTTGTAAGACAAGCTTTATAAATATGGTATGAGGAGAAAAGCGTACCCACATAACAGGTTACAATCTGTCAAAATTGTCGATAAAGGAAATACATATATGTCTGATCTTATGATAAATGCACAAGGAGTTCCACAGTGATCCATATTTGGACCTTTGTTGTTTTTCTTATATATAAATGAATTACCTTCCGTTATACCAGTCATTTACCACTCTTTACGCAGATGATTCAACATTTCTGTTTTGTGATAAAGACTTGAAACATTTTAAAGGCCAAAATTATGAATGCTTTATTGAAATTTTCTGTATGGTCTAGTGATCAAATCCTTGTTAATTTATACAACTAAAACGAATTTCATTTCATTTCACCCAAAAATCATCGCCAAAAATCCTTTTCTCCTAACTTTGATATATTAGTTAACAATACAAACATAAAAAAAACAGAAAATGTTAAATTTCTGCGAGTATTATTTGATTCAGATTTGTCATTTAAAACTCACTGTTGAAACCTATCGAAAATGTTGAATTCTAAATGTTTCCAAATAAGACATTTAAGAAAAACACTTAATGTAAATCACATTCATTTACTTTATTTTGGTGAAATACAGCCTGAGATTAGTTATGGAATTTGTATTTGGGAGAGTTCTCATGCTAAAAATATTTTTTTGTCACAAAAAACAATTCTGAGGTGTAGGTACTTCAAACATCTCATTTGTGGACTCCTGTCGACCTGTTTTTATCAATCTGAGGATTTCAACTGTGTATGGCCTCTATATATTGGATTTAATCACATCAGTTCATAGCAATAATAACGATTATTTACGGAATAGTGATATTCATGCTCATGACACAAGATACAAATCAGATTTCCTATACCATACCAGCGTATAGAAATCTGCAAGAAATCACTTATGATAATGGGAATTAAACTTTATAATAGTCTCCCACAATGCTTTAAAGTTATTGCCTTAGTGCATAAATTTAAAAAGAAAACTAAAACCTATCTCATTGACATGTGTTCATATTTGGTTGAAGAGTATTTTGAAAATACACACGTTGAATTAATATGTCTCAACTCCAACATTATACTTTTTAATTGTAATTTTAATTTGTTCATATTTGAACTGTCTTATGTCATTATTTGATAATATAATAAGGAACTTTATTAAACTGAAATAAATTCAATCCAACAGGCTATTGACCGAAGTATTTCTGCCTATTGTTAGAAATCATTCATATGTACGACATTATAGACAGTTATACTTCGATAGAGGTGAAAAAAAAGATTAATGTTCCTGTTGAATTTTCTCAAGGGTGGTAGTGCGAGGGTATCGTCTTCCTCAATTGTAAAGCAACAGCCAAGAAGAAGATACAATGGATTTTCGGGTATATTGGCCGTCGTAGGTCTGAGTTTCTACTCGACGTTTCGCCATTTCTAGTGGATGGCATCTTCTGGAGATATAATTATTGTCTGTTTTTTAAGACTGACAGTCTATGACATTTGTATGTCGCGATCGCACGTTGTATACGTTTTGGTGGGCGGGGCATATTTGATGGCTGTCCAGAAATTGGTCATGTTCCGGAGATTCATTCTTCTTATTTTTGTAAGGAAGCAGCCTTGTATTTTTAAGTACAGGTACCCATGTTCTATTAATTTTAAGTGTTTCCTCAGATTTATTAAAGTTCTGCTGGTGAAACGTCGAGTAAAAACTCAGACCTACAACGGCCAATATACCCGAAAAACCATTCACCAACAAATGATGGCCGCGAAAGCCTTTCACAATATGTAAGAAGATACAAGTTGCTGAAACATCAGCACTTAGGACAATCACAAGAATTCGTCACCCTAATAATCCCCTACACAATCCTCCAAATAACCTCCTATATGAGCTAACAGATGTAATGCCTATTGTAGATCGCCTGGATTATCTCTCATAGATTCTGTTCAAACTCTTATTTTTTAATAACAGTTCTGTTAAGTTTATAGAACAGTTCTTTTTTAATGATTACAACATGAGAATCTTGGGATTCTCATTCTAGAAATAGCTTGTAATATGCAACGGCAGTAAAATTTAAAATCAAAAGAACACTGAAAATGAATACGTACTTGTCTAGAATTCAGAAATTCCAAAAATCGTTAACCAAACACACATAACCTTATGAAAGATATGTTATTTGTTGTACAACATGCACATTACTAATCTCACCCTTTCGTTCTATATCAAGAAATTGCCACGTGATGCACATGTCACCCATTATGCAATTAATTCTTATTTAGAGAATTAACTTGTGACTTTTAACTACAAACTCATTAAAAGATAATAAAAAATAAGATATGAAATAAAATCAAACCCTTGATTATAATGATTCCAATCCTCATAATACAAATTAGCCGTCGAAACTACCACGCGGACAGACTCATCTTCATAAACGTAAATACCGATTTTTCTGAAAGATAAACTTTTTGTAGTAGCTGTGTAAATGTAACAGAAAACACGTGAAAACTTACGAATGGTGACAACCGAAAGGATCTTTCATTTTGATCAGTTTACTGGTGACATTCGGACAAAACATTTTTATAAATTTTTCCATGTCTGGCCAATCGTCGCCATACAGAATGGTAAGAGGTTTTGAACTAAAACATGAATTATAATGTAATGTATTTTGGGTAAATTAAATCTCACCTTAGATTCTTTTCTTTATATTGTTTTAATAGCCAGTCAATGTCTATCATAAAATTTATTTGTAATGAACATTTTAAAACACCCAGACTAGGACATAGCAAATCTAAAATAAATATAAATAATTAACATTTAGGATTTCATAGGGTTACTTCAAAATCTTAAATGTTTTTTTTTTACTTAATGGTCGTACTGTACAATGTTTAATTCTTAATATCATACTAAATGTACTAATTATTTTTGTTTAATACATTTTCTACTACTTTTACTAACATAACTCTTACCTGTAAAAGTAATTGCATTGGGCTGTTTTTTGGTCTGTGGTGCTTTAATAATTGTAGTAAAAAATATATTGTAAGGTGAAGTCCTTTCCAATTTTTCTAGCATTGTTTCAGAATTTGATTCCATATTCATTTTTGCCTGTGGAGTTTGATTTGCCTTTAAAATCGTTTTTCCTTTTAATGTTGTTTGATTTTGTTGGTATTCTTTAGGAACAGATTGATTTTCATTATTAGATGAGGAACTAGTTGAAGGAAAGTTTGAATGCTTAGGAGGTGTCTTGTTATCTACCTTTATTTTCAATAAAGATTTTAAAATGTCTAACTGTTCTATGTAAACATTTTTTGGCTGTGGAAAATCGCTTGGTATCTCTACAGAACTACCCATTTCCAATAAAGTAAATACTAAAACAAATTTTTAATAATGCGAAAAATAAAAAAATAATCTTGTTTTTTATAAACTATGACGTTAAATGTACCTGAAAATAATAAGAGTAATTAGAGTACCAACTTACAATGTGGATGATCAAATTCTTTAAAGTGATGAGGATTTTTCCTAAAGCATTTTATAGAATGAGGACATGTTTCTCGTTTTTTTCTTTTTGTGTTATCATCAACTAAAAATAATACAATTTTAAACATATACAAATATTGTAAGGAACAATCCCATCTATTAAAATATTTAAGAAACATAAAATTGTACGCAAGTAATTAAACATTTGCAACTTACTTGAGTTTTCCATTTTTCTTTTTAAGAATCCATCCATTGTTTAAAAAATTTGTATTTTGGTATGACACGTCAAGAGCTGGTGTTGATTCTGTTAACGTGTTAACCCCAGCTGTTAACTACAGGCATTGTTAAGGACAATCTATTTTTTAAGCAATGCAACAGGTAACAGCTGTCGCAAAGTAAATTTTTTTGAGGTTAAAAGTAAAACCAAAAAAACAGCATTCACTCAACTACTGTCTCAAGTTCAAAATTTAACCATTTGCATTTAAGAAGCATTGAAAAATTACCACTTCTTTTAAGCAGTATAATTTTTTACGGAAACATATTTGTTTTTAAAAACAAAATGTCTATTAAATGTCATAATATTCACTACAGCTTGACTTTTGAGCTCGCTAACAAATGCAAAGTGGTCCCTAGAAGATCCGGCAACCTTGTAATTCTACTGTTCTGCTGACTGGAATTCCGTAGCGCCATCTCATAATCATGAAACACAACGAGAAAATGTGCTGGACATTACCGCCATCTGTGTGCAATGGTCTGAACCACTAATTTCAAGATCCCTTCTCGCTTTTTGCGAGTACCTGCCACCATTCTTTGTCTTTATAGGGACAAATCACTGAGTGGGCGACATCTATTATTGATCTTATTAACTTCTCGAGGTGTGAACAACAAACTAGTCTCCATTTGTTTATGTGGGTGAAAAGTTTATATATTTATGTATAAGTTTATATATATATATATATATATATACTATATATATTATTTTGAGCAATTTAAGCGTCAAAAGTGTTAAATTTGAACGATATTTTGTGAAAAGTTGGTGTTAATAAACCCCGAAAATGCAAAGGATTGAAAAAGGTAATATGAAGATAAAATCGCGAATAATATGTTCTGTTCCACAATGCTACAAATATGGCAATTCGATTATATCTTTGCATAATTTCTTTCAAATCCTAAGGCAGCTCAGAAAATCTTAAGGTTAGGAAAACCTTTATCAAAGTCTATGTTTGTTTGCAGCAAGCGTTTTGTGAAAGATGATTTTTTCAGTGGTAAGTTTGATATCCTCCTAAACCTATGCACAAAAGATCTGATAGGTCGAAGTGCTTCAGAGGCAGCATAGCCTTTACGACCCCTCCTACAATCTACAAATCCTCCTAAACCTACTTTACAGGAACATTCACAAACCCATGTCTCATCTAGCTTAATAATGATTTTATGAGGGGATTGTAGAATTGTAGAGAATCTCATGCATAAACTTTTGTAATTTTTTTATTGAAACCGTCAGTTCCACATAAAATGATGTGGCTAGCCTTAAAAACCTCTTCTCCTTCCTTAATTGGTCGAACACGTTCACCCACATAATACAATATGCCCGAAATTGATATTTCGAATTTCATAGGCATTGCAACAAGAATTCCAGGGACAACAGAACTGAAAAACTTCGATAACAAACCAAAATTATACCTGGACACACCTGGTCTTTATTGGCATTTAACAAGAATCCAGCGACAAAAAAAATAAAACGTCGAAAACAAACCTTAAATCCCGCTTCAAACCAATAGTTTAACCCAAAAAATCAACTCAAATCTCTGAGATAACTAAAATTCCATTTAATAAAAACTGTTTTTACAAGTGATCAAATGGCAGAATATTTGTTGCTCACACCTCGATCCGAAATTTTGTCATTGACAGCGTCATCTCACGTTACGTGATTTTTCACTATACACTTCTTCATTCTATATGTGGTGAAGTGTTTGCATTTCCAACGCTCGCTTGTAACTTGTCAAATGATTTGTAATGACACTGTCTGAAAAACCGTTTCTTCTGGTTTAAATAAGTTTTACAGTTTTAACGGTTGCGTTAATGGTAAATATTTAAAAGAAAATGTTTGCTGCCACAAAATTTACTCCTACTCCTAGAAAATTAAGACGAGAAAAGACGACAGTATCAAGTTCCAGTTCTGATGTAGAAAAAGATCCGGTTCACGTCTACTGTAGAATACGTCCTCTTCAAGAATCTGATCCCAAAACATGTATAACTTTATTGTCTCCTCAAGAAATTCGCATTTCTACCGAATCTAAAGGATTAAGAAGAGATACATCTTATTGGTTTAAGCATATATTTACAGCATATTCTTCTCAGAAAGAAGTATTTGATCATGTGGCGTACCCGCTCTTAGAAGATCTCTTAAAAGGGAAAAATGGTTTATTATTTACATATGGAGTTACTGGATCTGGAAAAACGTATACTCTGACAGGTACGTTTATTTTTCGTATGTATTAGCTTAGTAAAAATGTGTAATAGAAAGGTGTGTAAAACCAATATTTTAGCAGTCCAGTGAGTAAGTTTGCGATCAAAAATAAAATTATTACTATCTAGTTTAATTTAAACATTTAAAGATATATAAACTTATTTAAAGTTAAATAATTATATCCTAGTAAAGTAAAAACTTGTAAGGTGACCAATCATTTTTTAAAAGTATTAGAAGTAACGGATTTTTCAGGAGAATAGCTGAAAATCTTAGTCACTGAAGTAGTCTTCTTGTATATAATACCATTATATATCTGCATTTCAACTACTGTTTTTTATAATTGATATCTTGTACAAATGCTAACATTCAAAGACTACAGTTGCTACAAAATAAAGCTATGCGAACTATATTATTCTGTACACATTAGCCTATTAATTTAATGCTAAAAACACTTGGATGGCTTTCAATAAAGCAAAGCGTGGAGATGTCTAATGTATTATTTATTTATAAAACAAAAAAACATTTATTGCCCAAGTATCTGCAGGAATATCTTATTCCACGGTCTGAAAAGCACTCACATAATGTTAAATGATGCGACACTTTTGACATAGAATTTGCCAGAACATCTCAGATGCAGAAATGTCTCTTTAGTGATGGCTTAAGAATTTTTTACACATTACCCACGGAAATGAAAAATGCAAAGTCTGTACAAAAATGTATACATAAAGTTAAAAAATTGTACTTGGATAGAATTTAAAACCTGTAAAGATTCTGTTGTGTACATGTACATTTAGGAAACTATTTTTATAGTTTTAGTGTTATCTCTTGCATCACTATATATTTAAAAAGTTTAAAATTACTGTTAATTTTAGGAAGTAGCTTTAAAGCTAAGAATAATAAACATTTCATTTCATTGATTTTATTTGAAAATAAAGTACTTCAATGTATTTTTAATCCATTACAGGTGATCAAAATAATCCGGGCATAATGCCTAGGTGTATTGACACAATTTTTAACTCTATCAATGAATGTCAAACACCAAAATATATAATAAAGTCAGACAAAATGAATGGTTTTGAGATTCAAGCTGAGGAAGATGCAATGCAAGATAGAATCTCTGAAAACAGATTAACTTCAAAGACTACAAGAAGTGCAAGAAGAGCTAATGGAGATAAATTAATTTTTACAAATGATGGCACCCAAATTCCTGTATTAAATGAGACCAATGTTTATGCTGTATTTATTTCCTACATTGAAATCTACAACAATAATGTGTATGACTTATTGGATGAATCAAGTAGTGGAAAAACGTTGCAAAACAAAATATTAAGAGAAGACTCAAATCGGAACATGTATGTTAATGGAGGTGTGGAAGTTGAAGTTAAATCTGCTCAAGAAGCTTTTGAAGTATTTCTTAATGGTCAAAAAAGAAAGAAAATGGCCTATACCAACCTTAATTCTGAATCTAGCCGGAGTCATTCTGTTTTTAACATTAGAATTGCACAATTAGAAAAGCTACGCACAAATAATGAAGGAAGAGTAGTCATTCCAGAAAAAAATTTCTTGACCATATCTCAGCTAAGCCTAGTTGATTTGGCAGGGTCGGAAAGGAGTAGCAGGACCCAAAACACTGGAGCAAGGTAGGATACAATATTTTAATTAATTATTATAATATTATTAAGGTAAAGTTACTCTATTTTATGTTGGATGTATAGAAAAAAAATTACAAAAAAGATGACTATATCAATTGTTTTTTTATAGTTTTAAAATACATAAAAAAATAATTAAATTGAAAAAAATTCGATACTTAATATAAACGATTTTGATAAATTTTTGAATTTGTATTTATATTTAAAAATTATCAATGTAATTGATTTATCAAATTAAAATTAAAGTATAGGTAATATTCAAAAAATTTATTTACGTTTTTTTTACACTAAAATTGAAACAATGCAGAGAAGATTAGCGGCTCTTCCGCAATAATGACACATGTTTACATTAAAATATATTGTATTCTTTTATTGGGTGTTTTTTTGGAATGAAAAAAGTGTGGAGTGCTTCGCGATTCTGCATGTTATCCTTGCGCAAGGGCCTGCTAATTTTATTTTTTTTAGTTATTAATTTGACTTTGATTTTGTATTAAAAATAGTATAATTTATAAATTGCAAAATTCAGGTAGTTTACCATTTTCAGCTTTTTGATTCTCCATAAAAAACAGCTCGGCCGATTTTGCTGAAAATCTAATCAGTTCTTAGTTGCGTAATTATGCCTCAAATGCAATTGGTCCACATTAATATCATTTTTAGTTTTCGAGATAATCGAGACGAAAATAATTCCGAACGCACATACGAACAAACACACAGACGACCACTTAAAAACTATTGTATTCGACTCTGGGGACCTTGAAATGTGAAGATATGTCATAATTTGGGATTCGCAAAATCGGATCCATTACTATAACTTCCCGCTGGGAAGTTAATTATATAATAATGTTAATTTTTCGATATTTTTTATACGGTGGTGTTGGTTCCCACTATCAATAAACTGCCACTATTAAATTTTAAAGTAGCTTTAAGAACCATTTTAGACCCCAGTAGTTTTAGGTAAAAGGTTTTACAATAAGTGTAAATTTTCCCTTATTTTTAAGGTTAAAAGAAGCAAGTTGCATAAACAACTCACTAATGAATCTCAGAACATGTTTAGAGGTTCTTAGAGAAAACCAACGTCAAAAAGGAAGTAAAGTGGTTCCTTATCGTGATAGCAGACTAACTTATTTGTTTAAAAATTACTTCGAAGGGGATGGTAGCGTTCAAATGATTGTCTGTGTTAATCCTTCAATGGGAGATTTGGAAGAAAATATTCATGTCATGAAGTTTGCCGAGATGACACAAGATGTAAAAATTCTTAAATCAGAACCAAAACCAACTCCAATTTCCATTAAGAAGGTAAAGTCCTGTTTCCATACCACATTATTAATGTTTTAAATTATATAAACTTATTTTTGACTCAGTATATTTGAAGTATGAAATAATTATGCACAGTGTATTGAGTTTTACTTTACTTTTTGGCTGTAGGGGATAACAAAGAGAGAGGCAACACCTGCGAAAATGAAAAAAGTCTGCTTATTTTCGGTCGTACCGGAAATACCAACTTTCAAATTCGATTTCAACGACGTTGACGGATGCGGTACGCTTATAAACAACGTTATAAGAAACTTGAAACATTCCAAATCAAAGAGCAGAGAACTCGATGGTGAAATCAGCAAGATTAGCAAGGAATTAAGAAAAAAACTAGTCGACTTGGATAGCAAAAAACTATTAAATAAAGCGGAAAATCGTAATTTGAATCAACAGTTACAGAGGCAACAAGTGAAGAATAACAATTTAGAAACCAAAGTGAACAGATTGGAGACGGAGATTTGCAGTTTGGTGGACAAAAATAAGGAATTGCAAGGCGTCGTTCGCTCGCTGCATAGCACCATCAACGAGAAAGTAAGTAATTAACGAATATGATCAATTATTTTTGCCAATTGTCATGAATTACACGAGGCATATTCATAAAGCTAGGGCCGTTTGGTAATTAAAAGAGAGTAAACTCGCCAGAAAAGGTACTTATTGACATATCTACATAACTTTTCCACATAATCGCCACTCAGCTCTAAGCACCTTTGAATGGATGTCATGTTGAATAAGTTCAACCGACCTTTGGTATAAACAATATTGTTATTAAATTTACTCTTGGGTTCGATTATTTTAAACATTCAGTACAATAACTAAACAATTTTATTCTAATATTTTTACACAATAAATTTTACCTGTCAAATCACTTAGATATTCACAACTCTACAATATTTTTATAACACTTTATAATTACTTAAAAACTTACCTTAAAAACTTTCGCGTTCTCTGTCTTTTTATATACCTACAATTTATTACTCGAAAGAGCAGAGAATTATCTTGCGTTATTCCCGAATTTGTTTGATCATTCTAGACGCCTTGTACGATACCGCATCGGCCAGAACATGGACATATTATCGTAACAATATTAATTATTGCTTGTTTGTTATTTCGTTACCTTTAAACAGCGAATAGTTGGCGTTACCACCGAACACTTAGTGTTAATGTAGATCGCTGAACTCACGTAGCGACTTACACCAACCTAAATATATACACAAGTCGGTGTATCTACTATCTCTTCGTATAATTAAATATAGTTTAGTCAGTAAATAGGCACGAAGGACCTAGAGACAGCAGATTGCGTTACTATCCAAGAGTGATCCCGGCATTACACCAGTTTCTTTAAATACTTCTGGTTAAGCTTCATAAAACTGGCGGCACAAAATGGGCGAACATTTGAAAAAAAAAGGTTGCTTAATTTGTTGCTAATTATTTTCCAAAGAAACGATTGTGTTGCTCAATGCTAGCTTCACGTTAAGCAGGCGAAGACAACAAATATCAAACGATCTGAAAAATTGGAATGGACCAAAATTTGTTGCTGGAAAACCATACAAAAATAATTATTTTTTTTTAAATTTACACCGAACATGCTAATTTAAATCGCGATTTCTACCTTATAAATAAGCTATTTAATTTTATTGCTCATCGCAGCAAAGATTGTTAAGGTCCCTAGAGTCAGCAACAAAATATAAAACTGGAAATCGGATGAGTTTTCGACCTGTATACTCAAAAACCGCCCATGCCAGCTTAAATAAGTATTTTTATCATTTAAATAACGCCAACTTAAGGACCTTAATTTAAATACCTTAAATAGTTTATTTATTAGGTAGAAATCGCGATTTAAGTTAGCATGTTTGGTGAAAATTTTGTAGTTTTTCAGCAACAAATTTTGGCCCACTCCGATTTTTCAGATCGTTTGATATTTGTTGTCTTCTTCGCCTGCTTAACGTGAAGCTAGCATTGTTGGCCATTTTTCGGGATCGATTCGAGCAACAAAATCGTTGCTTTGGCAACTAATTAGCAACAAATTGAGCAACTTTTTTTCAATTTCCGCCCATTTTGTACCGCCAGTTTTATGGAGCTTTCTGGTTATATCGGAAGTTGACTATAACTTGCTTATTTTAAATGAAACACCCTGAATATTACTACGTATTTTGATAAAGTTTTACGAGATATGACCATTTTTATCACGAAAAAGTGTCCGATTTGAAACCCTGTATCATTATAATTAACATAAATTTAAACATTTTTTTTGCATTATTTTTTTGTAGTATTATTTTTACTAAACTTGGTCATTTTGTTAATAAAATGATTATTATGGACGGGGTGATTCAAAACGCATATTTAAAGATTTCTCAACTTTCTTAAATCGATCACCCTGTATTTTATAACGTTGTTAGACACAACTTTTATTTCTCTTTAAGTATCGTTAACACCTTCCTATACCTAAATCAAACCGTTATTGAGATATTCAGCTTCATTTGCACACATAAATCGAATCACAGCGTGAACACAACTGGCGGAAGAAACGATTGTCGTGGACATTGCTGTCATTCACCAACAGGCAAACGCCTACTTAATAAAAAAACCACTGTAGTAGCTTCGTAAATAGCCGATAGATGACGCTGCATGCGTGAAACTGTGTTTAGTCCTACTAACATTTTAAATTAAGACTATGAATATGTATCATACAACAATAAAATGTAATATTATTTCATATCAGCATCTTATTGGTTCTAATTTGTCAACGTAAATTAATTTTTAATTAGAAGCTGCAAATTTTCTGTATGGCATTTAAAAGAATATTTATTGTTTTAAACTTAAAATTCTGCAACCAAATGTATCCCGTTAATTTTAATTATTTTTAAGGATTTAAAATTAAATCAGAACATACTGGAAAAGGAACGCACGAAGCAAAAGATCGCATTGGCCAGTGAAAAGATGAGCCAGGAACTTGACTCGAAGTTAAAAAAACAACGAGAACACCTCAACGCAGCTATGTTGGCCAAAGAGATTCAATTGAAAAAAGTGCGAGAAGCCCTCGAAGCTGAAGTGATCGTGAACCCTTCAGAGATGGATGTCGAAAACGTACCCCCGCCACAACCATCGCACACCCCCAAAACCCCCTCATTAGAGTACTCGCATAGAAACGTATTAAGTTACACGCCGAGGCCCAGGAGACGATCGAAATCTGCTGACGAGGTATCTATTTTGTTTATATATTTTTTAATTAATTACTTTATTAACGGGTATTCCCAATTTAAATTATTTCAAAATGTGAAAAATCTAATGCTTAAACCTAACTAAAGTAATAGCCAAATCTGACTTATTAGAGATCTTTATTTAATGCAACTTAGATGGTTTTATGGGAAGAGCTGAATCAATATTACCAAACTAATTAGCTAGCCTCGGCATTCTTGTAATAGGTGAAAAAAGAAATAATTGGTTAAAATGAAAGGGCAAACAAAAAGTCTCTACTTACTCTAGTCTGTCTACTTACATTCAATCTGATGAGAGGTAACATCTCTTGGCAATTTATTTTATTACATAATAGCTTGTTTAGAAAGCAAAGATCAGAAATAATTCTTCTCTCCACCAATGTCGGTAGGTTAATTAAATTGCGAACCTCGTCATAAGAATATTCTCCCCATCTCGAACCAAATTTGAAGGCACAAATTCTTAAAAGTTCATTCTGCACTGATTCGAATATGTACACCATAGTATAGACTCCAAATCAGTGATGCATACTCCAAATGTGATGTAACCAAAGAACAGTAAACTGTCTAAGAGTATTACTATTAAAGTCTTTACATGATCTATTTACGAATCCTAACATTTTAAACGACTATGAGATCTATACGTTTTTTGAAAATTTAGTTCACAATCAAATAAGACTTCCAAGATCTTTAATAACGTCTGTCCTTTTAATAATTTCATTAGCCAAATAGTAATTATTAGGAACTGGTTGAGGGAGAAAGAGTGGAACAAGTAAATGAATTTGTGTACTTGGGTTCAAAGTTTACGAGAGATGGAAAGTTTATCTTTTACTAGTTTTCGTAGTTCAGCTGTAAACCATGGTATTTATTTGAAGACAGAAAAATGCAAACTTTCATTAAAACTTGCGGTTTATTCCAGGTGTGGTTGGAGCACAATTCGATCAAACCAGTACCGCTAGGAACGGTCCTACAGCCGTCTATGAAGAAACGTAAATCCGTCTCGAAATTAACGAAAGCCTCGGACATAACCAACCCTAAGCAATCCAAATATTGTTTACTAGCCCAAGAACATGATGTCGATGGAGAAATCGAAACTAAAGTGTACAAAGCCGACATAGTGTCCACCACCGGTGGCGGTGCTCAAGTTATTTTTAACGACGTCGAAAGGTTGACGCAAGAAAATCCCATCGGAAACGGAAAATGATTGAATTTGTCACTGTATGTGGTGTATTTGTTGTATATTAATTTTATATATTTATATATGTACCTATTCTTATGATTAATAAAGTATTGTGGTGTAGAGATATATTATTAATGCATGGGTAGTGAATGTTAGGTTTGGCAGAAGAAGCATGAAAATAGGATTAATGCTGCGGAGGTGAGTAGTCTGAGAAGTATAGCCGGAGTGACTCGGTTGGATGAAGTAAAAAATAGTGAGATAAGAGAACGCTGTTGTGTAAAAGAGGATGTGGTTACAAAGATAGATAAAGGAATGCTTAGATGGTTTGGACACGTAGAAAGGATGGATGAAGGAAGATTGACGAAACAAATTTATAAGGCGAGTGTGAATGGACGGTAAAGGAGCGTGACTATATGTATGTATATATGAGATGTCCAATGTTACACTTCCTATTCGACTATTGTAAGGTTCGCTTGTTTTTTTTATATTTCTCGTTTTTAATTGTTTTTGGAAGAAAAAGAAGTGATAGCAGCATTAAAGCCGAAATACGTTGCTCGTTTTAAGTAAAAGTATCAAATAAAATAGTACGGTTGGATTTACTTTCTAGTGATTTCGTAAAAAATCACTTGGCGCCTAACGTGATATAATTTTTTAATTTCAGTTAGTATGGTTAAATAAAAAAAAAGGCTGGATAGGTCCGTGAACTGTACTCTCCACCCCGAGTAAGAATTATTAGTTTTTGAACAAATTTTACGCTCAAAATCAAAGCGAATTTCGTCGCAAAAAAAAATTTCGTTAAAAACACTACAAAAAAAATTAAAAACATTTGAATTAACGCTTACAGCTGCGCGAACGAACACTTGCAAGCAATAGGTATCACGCAGGCGCAATCTTTGTGGCGTGGGCGGGAGACGAGTACATCGATTTACGCATGCGCGTATTCAGAATCTTCCCTCTACATTCAAGTTTAAAAGTAATAAAAAATGTGTAATTGATGAATATTGTACTTAAGGTAGTGTAATACTTGCTAAAAAGTTTAATTAGAATAATATCAAGTTTAATTTATCACGGAATGTGTCACAGTTTGACTCAGACGCCTTTTTGGAGGGGGCTTAAGCCCCTTAGCCCCACTTCCTGGATCCGCTACTGCGAATACCTCCTATTTGTTTATCGACAATTCACTGCGACCAATTTAGCTACACCCCTTTTGGTAGTAATTCGTTTTTTTTATTTAATATCATCCTTGAAAAAATTTTTACAAAAAGGAAGGTAAAAATTAAAAAAAATTTAAGTTTATTTTCCTCGTTATCTATCCCGAACACAAAATATTTGCAATCGACATTCATACAACACAATCATCGTTAAATAATGGGGACGAAATAACACATGTCTCATTTTTTCTTTTTTTTCTTTTCCACGCTACCGGCCGAACTGTCATTCTTTCTCTTCTGGGAAGATTTTGAACTCATTTGCGACGGAGTACCTGAAAACAATTATTAATTTATTTAGATAATAAGCAAAACGTTTAAATAAATCCACAGTTATCTTAACAAAAAGTATGTATTTATCGTGATTTTTCTTCTCACCTAAACTAGATGATTTAGAAACTTTCTTTTTCTTATCATTCTTTTCTCTTTCTTCCAACTCGGCGTTCTCCCTTTCTATTAAAGTAATGAGAGTGTTGCATCTCCTCTGCAATTCCATCGCCGTTCTGGATTTCAAGAACCAATCGAATCTGAACTGCGGGGAAGCCCTGACGGCGGCTCTTAGTTCCTCGTAAACATTCTCTCTATCGAAACCCAACTTGTGGAGCATGCAAACTAAAAACCTGTCTTCTTCTTCCATGTAATTCTTGCCTTTGTTTGTGCCGTACGAAATTCTCAATTGGTGGAACGGAGCGCGGTATCTGAAATTTTTCACAAATGTTTGTTGACGTGAAATGTCTTTAAAATCACACCCAAACATATGGGCACCAGGTCAGAAAATGGACCGTAACGAAATATACAGTCTTAGCTTAATAATTACAACACTATTAATCGTAGAAACATAAATCCAGTGTCATTATTTAGCTTATATAGTCAGCTCGCTGTTGTGAGCTTGAACTTTCTGTTCAGTGTAACTCACGACTCACACGTGATAGCGCGGTGAGTCTTTCGTCACAAAGTTGATTTAGAACAATCAATTTAAATAAAAATAAATTATAGTTTAAAAAAAAACTAAAAAACACGCTTTTAGAGTTAATCAAACTAAAAAGTAAAAAATAATTCATAACATAAGAATAAAATTACTGACGAGAAAATTAATGTCACTGTTCTAAAAGCGTGGGGTGCTTTGCAAGACATTTTTAAACTAACTCTGCGATTCGGAATGAAAGCACACCACGCTTTTAGAACAGTGACATTAATTTTCTCGTCAGTAATTTTATTCTGATGCTAAGAATAAGAAAACAAATGAATGGTAAATTAAATCTGATCGCTTAACGTAGGGCAAATTGGAGGCCAAAGAGTCAGTTACAAACAAAATACATACAAGCAAACATAGAAACACACAGGTGAAACTAATATAAGCGTGTTAAAAAGAACCTTATTTATTTTAATCTTTAACAATAGAAGCGACTCGCTGACACAGACCTTTCACGTTAAACCGACGGCCGTGTGCCCTGACATGGACCCACACGTTTTTTATTTTAAACTGATAAAAAAATACTCACCTGGCCATTTTAGCGTCTAAGGCCTTCTTGATGCTGGCTCGTCGCTGTATCTTCGCTTCTCCCCTTTCGATTTGAGCCATAATCCTATCGATGTCCTGTAACTCATGACACCGTTCCCAAAACACCGCCGAATACTCCATCACTTCTTCGGGAGTTTTACCTTCGACGTCTTTAGCGATATTCTCAATATCGTCCCTTCCGTATTTTTCGTTAGCCTTGATAAACTGATTAAAGTCCCTCTTGCTCCAATTCGTGAAACCTTGCGTTAACAGAGTCTCTTTTTCTAGTTGCTCTTCTTCGGTAAGCGGTTCAGATTCATCGATCTTCCTCTGCTCTTCTTTCTGTTGCTTCGAAGCGTCCGGTCCCAATTCGACATTCTTCGGCACCTTGTAACCCAACGATTTTCTGTAGAAGTAGATTTCCTGGTCGAGCAGTTCGAACAATCTCGGTGGAAAGAATTGAAAATCTTGCACGATCGGTTGTTTCGGCGGTCTCGGCGCTTTCGGGGCTTTCGGCTCGGAGACTCGTAGCGCTTCTCTGAAGTACGCATCGACGGCGTAATTGGCTTTGCGTTCTCGCTTGGGCGGTTCGATCCAGTTGCTCAGTCCGATGCTTTTTTGTTTTTCGCGGTAGTCTTCGCCTTCGAATTGATACACCGACTCGGTGGGAGTGTCCACCGTGAAATTTCGAAGGGACGATTCGCCCAGAGCGTCCATCTTTTGTGCCAGTTGAGCTGTCTATACAACGAAAAAATATATTTTAATAGAGGAATCTACACATATGAAAAAATTGAAGTGTGTGAAGTTTTTTTTTTTAATTTTTGGTCTGTCCGCCTGTCTGTTTGTCTGGTCACATCTCTGAAATTAGTGAACCGATATTAATGCGGTTTTCACGGGTAGATAGAGCTTGGTCAGCAGCAGAATATAAGTCTTATATAAATAAATTTTTTCTTCTTTAAAGATTTTTCTAGCCTGAGAAGTTATAAGGAAAATAATAATTGCTATTGTGTCGAAGTCCTATAGAAGTTACAACACCAACGAACAACAACGTTCACAAGAAAAAAAAAACATAATATAAATTCGATTAAATTTTATTTAGTAAAAAATCAATAAGTAGCGCTGTTTATTTTTAAAAAGCGCTATAGAATTTTTTACAATTCACCTGGCTGGCATCATTTAAGAACTGAATTTCTCAAGAACTAACTGGATGACACGGTTCATTTGTAAAACGCATATGGTGGTCTATAAAGAAATTCTTTGATGTTAAATCGGATGTCAAGAAAAAAGTTATCCGCATTTAAAGATAATAAGAAAAAATTAAATTCCACGCAGATGAACAATGTGTTCCAAAAAGAACCCGATGTATAATGAAGGAAAGGAAAAGGCACCCAATCAAAAAAAAAAATTGCTGCGTCTTAGATAATATTGTAAAGAATATGTGCGATATGGAGGGTTGAAAATAAATTAATCAAAATCTAACCTTCATTTCTCCCTTCTGTAAAATGGTGTCAACGTCTTCCTCCGTGATTTCCGAATCCCTGGACGCGAAAACGTGATTTGCACCGTGTCTGATCATGCTCAACATTTCGTCTTTGTTCAACGTTTGTCCCTTCGAGTCGGCCAATCTGCCTTGTTGGATTACCAATTTGTCTAATCGTAATTTTACTTCCGCCCTCTCGACGATCTTCTCTTCAACCGTGTTCTCTGTTATGAATCTGTAATTTTTCTTACCTAAAAACATGCCCCGAACGAAAAATAAACGCAACACTTACCTAAACACTCTTACTTGTTTCTTCTGACCAATCCTGTGAGCTCTGTCCATAGCTTGCAAGTCCATCTGGGGATTCCAGTCGGAATCGTAAATGATAACGACATCTGCCGTCGCTAAATTTATGCCCAAACCACCGGCTCTCGTGGACAACATGAAGATAAACTTAGAGCTACCTTCTTCATTGTATTCATTGATTTGCCTCTGCCTGTCTTCGTGGGGTGTTTGACCGTCCAAACGGCAGTACTGAAACTGGCGCCAGTGGCAGTAATCTTCAAGTATATCCAACATACGGGTCATTTGAGAAAATATTAGCACTCTCGAGTCCTGGGAACAAAACAAAATTAGTATTTTACATGAATAATTAGAAAAAAAGAAGGAAATTAAGAAGGTACCTGTTCCTTGAGTTTTGGCAAGAGTTTGTCCAGTAGTACCATTTTGCCACAGTTGTAAACCAAATGCTGGTCAGTCGTGTAAGGCGGTCCCGGTTCGGCACCATCGAAAAGATAAGGATGGTTGGTACACTTCCTCAACTGCATCAAGATATTTTGCAATCGCATCTTCTCCACCTTTCCGGCGCCGTTAACTATATCGATATCCTTCATCAACACCTTAGTGTACCATTCTCTTTGCATTTTACTTAATCCAACGTATACTTTAACTTCCTTTTTCGGTTTTAACTTTTTTTCCACCTCGGCCTTTAACCTTCTGAGAAGAAACGGTTTTAGTACAGCGTGGAGTCTCTCCACCAGTTGGTTGTCTCCAAGGCATTGATTGGTGTTGAACCAGGCATCGAAGTCGTCAGAGGAGTTGAAAACATCGGGCAGAAGGAAATTCAAGAGAGCCCATAGCTCGTGCAGATTGTTCTGCAGAGGAGTACCTTCACACAAAATTATTGTAAGCTCATATTTTGCATTGAATTTTTCAATACAAATAAAATATTTAAAGAGAAAAATGAGCAATCTGCTGTACATGAATGGGAAATTTAAAACATTTCATTTCACCTCGTTAGGTTTGTTCTAGCCTGGAGCTTTTGTATGGTATTCGAATGCTGTTTTCGGTAATTGTCTAGAAGCAGCACTATTCCGAAAAAAATCTATTTTTTTAATACATATCTTTTTGTATTTTAAACTTAAAAAAAAAAACAGCCTCTGATATGTGTCAAATACACCAAGTGATTTTTAAGATGACTGTGATATTTTATAATACCTTTAAATACGGAAATTGTTTATGAAAGAAAGAAAAAAGTTGACAAATTAAGTAAGGCTAGGTGTATATGTTTGATTGTTCTCAGTTGACATCATTTACTATGGTGTTGCAGAATCAATCGTAAATCATTTTAACATTTGATATTCATTTGATTTTGTTCACCAGGTAGGGTTGGTGTTAGGTTAGGTTAACTTTTGAATATATCATTCATCAATTAACAGTCGAAACGATTTCATATACTATTTGTTGTAAATATTTAATATTTCTCAATTGGCTGCATTGACTATGGTGTTGAAGAATCAATTACACTTGACCTTACTTATTTTATCAACTCTATTTTTTTTACTTCATAAAATATTTCCGCATTTAAAGCATTATAAACTATTAAAATTATCTTAAAAATTATTTTAGTAAATTATATCACCTTTTTTTCATGCGGATCAGTCAAAATTTTTTGGAATTGGACACATTTAACAGTGACTTGTTTATGTTATATTTAAACAATTTATTTATAAATAAATAATAGTTTAAAAAAAAACTAAGACAACACCCTTTATCAGAAAACCGAACCAAAAAATAAAAAATAATTTTACAATCAAAAGTGTGGGGTGCTTTTTATGACGTTTACGTTTTTCTTTTTTGAGACATTACTGTTAACAATATCTGTTGTTATCAAATATATTAATTGATAAAGCACACCCCACGCTTTTGATTGTAATATAATTTTTTAGTTTGATTTTCTTATAAAGTGTGGGGTCTTAGTTTTTTTTAAACCATTAATAATTATACATTTTTTATTTTGGGGTTTTTTTTAATACCCTGATGATCCTAGCCAGGATCTTTGAAAAAAATTTATGAAATTATTGTATTGTGGGTAAAAATCGTGTCCAAAGATTCCGTTACATAGATAGATACAAGTCAAACTAATATAAAGCGTGTAAAAAAACGGCTTTCTGCCATAAAAAAGGTTATTTTGAAATATAATTACTTTTTATCAAAAAATTGCCACTTATAGACATTTACCAACCTATGTTCACGATTAATCCACAATAAAAGTTTCTATCCATGACAATTTTTTCAATTTTTTTTTTAAATTTAAATCCTCGCTGTATGATACGTAGCGGGCTATACATACCTATTAACATTCACGAACTTTGTGTACTCCCGAAAAAAACGTATAAGAAATTAAGACAGAACAAAGAGAAACCTTCACACAAAATTAATGTAAGCTCATATTTTTGCATTGAATTTTTTTACAAATAAAATATTTAAAGAGAAAAATAAAAGTTTCTATCCACAAGTTTTTTAATTTTCTTTTAAAATTTAAATCCACGCTGAATGCTACGCCAACATAACGCGCTATACAGTCCTATTAACATTCACGAACTTAGTGTACGAATAGAAACTCCCAAAAGAATGTACAGCTATTTCCCAAAAAAAAAAAACTCATTTTTGCATTGAATTTTTTATACAAATAAAATATTTATAGATACATTCATGAGCTTTGTGTGGGAATAGCCACTCCAGGAAAATGTAGTCATTTGAAAAAAAAATGTACAACCACTCCCAAAATATATATAAGAAATTAAAACTGAATAGAAATCTACTAGAGAAGAAAAGAGAAAGAAGAGAAATCTACTACTTACCAGTCAGTAATAGCCGATTTGTGGTCTTGAATTCTCGAAGAATTTCAGAAAGTTTAGATTTTTCATTTTTGATACGATGAGCTTCATCAATCACCATATACCTCCAGTTAAATTTTTTAAATACTGACTTTTCCTTTATGCACATTTCATAGGAAGTTACACAAACATCCCATTCACCAGGCATCAAGACATCTCTAATAAATGTACTCTAAAATTATAAATTAACATTTGCAAACAATGTTTTAAAGAAATAAAATCGGTTAAGTAATATTAAAACTCACTCTAGCTTCTTGATCTCCAATAAGGCAAACAGCTTTCAAGCTTGGAGACCACTTCTTAAATTCATCCATCCAATTTGATAGAGTGGATTTAGGAACTATAACAATATGTGGTCCTGGTGTGCTTTTGTAGTGTTTCATAAACCCCAAAAGAGAAATTGTCTGAAGAGTTTTACCTAAACCCATCTCATCAGCTAAAATACCATTAATACCATTTTCATACAAAGAAATCATCCAATTTAACCCCCGCACTTGGTAATCTCTCATTTCTCCATTTTTGATGTAATATGGAGAGGCATCAAAGCGTGTTGTAGGCTTTGTCTTGACATTAGTTTCTGCCAATAACTCTTCATCCTCTTCTTGTTCAGTTTTTCTATGCCTCAAGCTGAAAGTATGCAAATTAGTCTCACAAGTTAGTATAAATGTATTAAAATCTTACTCAGATGTATCTGGTTTTTCTTTTTTAGGCCGTCCAGTTTTTGGTTTGGTAGGTGTTTTTGATTGATTCATAAAGTGGGAAAAAATTTCAGTTTGTTTTAATAAAAAATCGAATCTTTTTCCTCTATCAGAAGCCACTTTGACTTCAAATTCTTCCCCTTTTGAAGTAGTATCAGAAGAAGATTCATTTTGTCCCAGTTCCTTAAAAAATTGGTAGTTTTTTAATACTATCTGTACTATCACATTAATTATGTTTTTGTAAATAATATTAAATTCCAATAGCTTTTAGAGAAAAACCTGAGAGCTCAAAATCATAACAACAAAATTATCTAATAAACGAATGCACTAAAAGACAATTGATTTTTGTTTATATTAAAAAATGTTTAAAAATTCTGTAACATAATTGACTTGGATTAAATTATATTTATTTTACATAGTTCTGTATTTCCTGCTTAGATAAACATAAATATTGCATTTTTATGATGTAAACATTAATATTGTTGAAAATTTACCATTATTCTGGTTTGACCCATGGCGGGAAATTATTTAACAGTTAGCGATTAAACACAAAACCGTCAAAGGTTCAATGACTGAAACGTATTTTTTTAATTAAGTTGTCCTAATAATACCACATTACCAACGTTGTTAATAATTTTGACTTATAAATATTGTATTTACAATGCATACTTGATAAAACTACTTACTGAATTTTCTACTTCCATTGGTTCAGGGGCACCTGCATTTGTCTCAGTAGAGTCTTCAGTTTTTGACATTTTGTGTATTTTTATTTGTTAACCTTACTCGCTTATTGACTATTTATTGTTTATTTAATAAATTAACAACCAAGCAAAAATAATAACCTACCCCTCTTAGTGTCTATTCAGAAAGTGCCGCTTACAAATAGATGTTGACAACTTTGGCAGTAGTAGATTCTTCTTATATGTAATTGGCTTTTAACTAGTCGGTAAACATCCATGTTTTTAAACATTTTTTAACCATTCAAATGGGAATAAATTTCTTATAATTAATAAGAAATACTAAAAATATTAATTGGAATGTTTTTAAAATATATAATCATTGTATACAAACTTTATATGATGAAAAAATTCAAAATTTATAATTTTTTAAACTGGCTTTTAGCGACATCTATGAGCAAAAAGTTGTCGAAGTAAAAATTTTTTTTATGAAAGGTGGTGGTAATTTGGCAGTTTGTTGATAGATGTCGCACGAAAGATTTATTATTTGAATGAATTAAATTTTATTTTCTTATAAAAGTATTATTAAGGTAATAAATAATAGCATAAAATTGTTGCATTGAAAGTTTTAAGATTATTATGTACGGCTACTCCCAAAAAAAAACGTATAAGAAATTAACACAGAATAAAAAAAAACCTTCACACAAAATTAAACATCCATGTTTTTAAACATTTTTTAACCATTTAAATTTGAATAATTTTCTTATAATTAATAAGAAATACTAAAAATATTAATTGGAATGTTTTTAAAATATATAATCATTGTATACAAACTTTATATGATGAAAAAATTCAAAATTTATAATTTTTTAAACTGGCTTTTAGCGACATCTATGAGCAAAAAGTTGTCGAAGTAAAAATTTTTTTTATGAAAGGTGGTGGTAGTTTGGCAGTTTGTTGATAGATGTCGCACGAAAGATTTATTATTTGATTGAATTAAATTTTATTTTCTTATAAAAGTATTAATAAGGTAATAAATAATACCATAAAGTTGTTGCATTGAAAGTTTTAAGATTATTCAATAAATTTTGGCTGCCATGATTTTATAGTATCGGTAAAATGTTTTAGTTAGTTTATTTGATTTTAATACAAATAAAATTAAAAGATCTATGTTAGTTATTAATAAATAGAAAATGTGTTACACTTGGAAAAAAAAGCACCGATGTGCAGTTCATGATTTACCGTTTCGAAATGATGAAAGAAAATAATCAGAAAAAAAATCGAGGTGTTAGAGCTGCAGCAGAAGAGAGTGTGCTCTGTAAATAAAAATGTCTTAAACAAGGAAAATTTCCGATGCTGCGTAGGTGTACATTTTCCCGCATGCGCGCAGAAAACAACAAGAAATCAACGATAGCATCCTTCTGGAGCAGAGGACCATTTTCGTCCGTAGTTTTCTCAATTTCTTTATACAAGTGAGTGCGAAAATTCGTTCGGAATCGGTGCACAAAGAAAAAACTATGGATTTTTCATCTTAATTGCCGTTCTTCTAAAGTTTTTCGGAGATTTTCGTACTGTTAAAGAATATATTCGCGGGCGTAGCTGGATACAATCTGGGATTCATATCTAGGATTGACATTCGAGTAGGACCCACCCTAAAGGTATTTTTTCCAGCCGCTAGTTTCTTTTTTTAGAAATAACGGTCTTTAGATCGTTCTTTTAACATTTTAATTGGAAAATATTGCACAAAAACTATTTT
Organism: Agelastica alni; assembly: GCA_950111635.1. Lineage (NCBI taxonomy): Eukaryota > Metazoa > Arthropoda > Insecta > Coleoptera > Chrysomelidae > Agelastica > Agelastica alni. The sequence continues at coordinate 10,585,713 of OX467719.1, read as the reverse complement.
TCGTACAATTTTTAATTTCTTTTTATTGTAATCTTTATTAGTTTATTTCATTACCTACAATAATGAATGCCTTTAAAAATATTTATTGAGTTAAAAAATATTGGTAATGAAATCAGCAACTAATAAATATATTGTACCAAGAGAAAAAAAAAGTGAATACCCTTTATCTTTATTAAGTAGCTTTGCAATTAAAAAAAATTATTTTGAAGAAAATTTAACAAAGACAATACCTAAGCAAGTAGACTTTTTGTGTCAATACGAATTCCAAAACCTGCAGGCTCTTCGCGAAGAATCATCCCTTATGTTGGATGGTCCTAGGTGCCTATAGCTGTACAGTGTTAAGGGTTGCGAAATCCGCTAGATTTAATGTGTAAATAAGACAGTGGTGTGAAAATGAGTGATCATAATAATCCCCGTAGGGGTGGGCAGAGACTACTTCCTTTCACTTGCTACGGTTCTTACACACATCTTTTGCTTCCTCTTCTTTCATCAGTGCTCTCATACATGCTCGTCGATTGTTGGTACTTTTGACATGGCCTTTCTTCAAAACAATGTTGATCTGATCGAGATAAATGTTCGCCGAGGTCGACCTCTACCGATTTCCGTCCATTCACACTCGCCTTATAAATTTGTTTCGTCAATCTTCCTTTATCCATCCTTTCTACGTGTCCAAACCATCTAAGCATTCCTTTATCTATCTTTGTAACAGCATCTTATTTTACACCACAGCGTTCCCTTATCTTACTATTCTTCACTTTATCCAACCGAGTCACTCCGGCTATACTTCTCAAACTACTTATCTCTGCAGCATTAATTCTATTTTCATGCTTCTTCTGCCAAACCCAACATTCATTACCATACATAAGTGTAGGAACCAACACTTTTTGGCTGTTCATAAAGCTATGTAGTGTCCCATTCATTTGTTTTTCTGCCAACATCTTTCGCTCAATGACACTGTCATACTTTCCATCTCTTGTGAACTCAAGTATACAAACTCATTTACTTGTTCGATTTTTTCTCAGAACTTCACAGTTTGTCATACTTTCTTCCCTTTCAAAAACCATTACTTTCGTTCTGCTTACATTTATTTTCATCTCTTTGATTTTCAGTGCATCATGCATAACATTAACCACCGCCTGCAACACCTCTTCAGATGACGCTAATATGACTTGATCATCGGCGTATAGAAGGCATTTGACGATCAAATCATTTATTTTCAATCCATACGCATTCTCTTTTATACAATCGTCTATGTATAAGTTAAACAGCCATACCGAAACCTCACATTCCTATCTCACACCTTTTTCGATGTTAAATCAGTCCGTGTAAGCTCCGTTTATCCTGACACAAGCAGTGGAATCCTCATAAAGTGATTTCAGTGCTCGTATTAAACTACCGCTCACCCCATACATTTACAATGTCGACCACAATTCACTCCTCCCCACTATGTCATACAAAAGTTGCATTTTCTTTATATCAAATGTACAATTATTAAGTGTGCATTGCACGAATGACATGTTCCTTGAACTATTGTCGCCATAAGTACAACAGCCTACTAGTTTAACATTTCAAATTTCACTTCGATAATTTACTGATTTTAATATATTGTAATATTTTTTCAATATTAAATCGTTTCTCCCGTCACAGAAAAAATTAGTGTAATATATACGAGAAAAATATTAAATTTTAGCTCTCGTTTTTTTCCCTTGCATAATAAATAACTATTATTTGTCACCGTTATACGATAAGTCATTGCAAAAAGATTGTTCATCAGCATCAGATCGCTGATAAAGGATAATGAGTTCTCGTCTAGATGGATTCCAGCAGCTCAAAAGATGGCGCTCCAAATATGAGAAGGGTTAGTAAATCTAGGTTAAAAATAATCCATTTTAATAGTTTATATCAAGGTATATTTAAATTTTTGCAAAGTACTTACTTTTAACAAAGAATTTTAAAGTAAATAATAATTAAGTAATTTCATAGACGAGCAGTATGGTTAATAAACGTCAATGAATAGGGTATAATGATTCCTTAAGGATTAAAAAACTTTTTTTATGCCGTGTGCCCCAAAAAATTTTATACGAAGACAATAAATAGTACATTGTTTTACGAGTGACGAAAGTAACTTTTTTTCAAGCTAGAGAACATGTAATGTTTACGAGTTTGCATTTAGCTCTGCTAATTCCTTCTATGTTAATTTGACAGACTCGGATGCTAGGTCTGAGTTTTCAAGACCTGTAGTCCCTAAAAGGACCGGGTGTTATTCTATCTGTTTGCGCCATAGTGATGTATTTTGACCAAGAGATCTAAGTAGCTTGGATTGTTTGGATTGTAGTACGATTAACGTGAAAGAAAATTTTGTATGCATAGAAAAGGAAGCTAATAAAATCGGGCTTCGTGTTAATGAAAATAAAACAAAATACATGCACGTCACAAGAAACTTAACAATCGGCGAATTTAACTTCGAGCATGTACAAAACTTCCAATACCTTGGAGTAATATTAACAGCGGACAACAACATGCATGAAGAAATCAAACATCGCATTACCCAAGGAAATAAATGCTACTTCGCCTTACGATCACCTCTCTAGAACCTTAAAAATCATCTTATATAAGCCAATCGTCAGACCTATTGTAACATATGCATGTAAAATATGAACCATGACCGTAAATGATACTCTAATTTTAAGACGTTTTGAGCGAAAGATACTCCGAAAAATATACGGTCCCTACCGCTACCCAGAAACAGGCCATCACAGAATAAAAACTAACGCTGAACTAGCCCAGTTGTACAATAGCCCGGACATCATACAAGAAATAAAAGCAAATAGACTAAGATGGGCTTAAATCTGTATGGGAGGAGGCATGGAGGCAAGTAGTACAGGCAGCAAAAACCCACCCTGGGTTGTAAGGCTACGGAAGAAGAAGAAGAGGAAGAATTGGTGCGAACCTTTGCATCAATGAGAACCAACGATGCCGAAACTTCTCGTTTCTTTTTGTTCTCTAGAAACAACAAATGTACGAAGCAGCCATTAGAAATGTGCGCAAGACAATTGCTTCTTTTAGCTACCTTATTCTGCCGAATACACGGGTCACTATTTTCGAAGATCTTCGGCTTCATTGTTGGCTGATTCCGGAGTAGATCTTCACACTTTTAAACGTCATGGTGGATGGAAAAGTGACACAGCTGCTGAAGGATATAAAGAAAATTCACGCGAAAATAAAAAAGAATTTCGGTGTCCATTCTTGGACAAGAAACCGAAAAGTTACAAATAAACAACCAGGACAATGGAACAATTTCGGCATTAATTTAACAAATTACAATAATGTAGTAATTAATTTTTATCGTAAAATTTTGTTGTTTTCAATAAATTTTTCATATTTTTGCCTAGTATATCTAAATATTTTTTTATTATAATACTCAGTACTCCAATAAAATCATTATAGTACTAATCAATAAAGTATGTCAATTTGACACTTAAAATGTAATCCATAATAAATAAAGCACGAAAACCTGATCAACATTCTTAGAGATATAGGACTGGAACAACGAGACTTTAGAATAATAGCCAACCTTTAGTGGAGCCAAAGTGCTCACATAAGAATCGATAACAGCGCGTCCGACGAGATCAAAATCCTGAGAGGCGTTCGCCAAGGATGCATTTTATCACCACTGTTATTCAATTTGTATTCCGACAGGATATTTCAAGAGGCGTTGGATGAATGTGACGAGGGGATATTTATCAATGGGATTAATATCAACAATCTGAGGTATACGGATGACACGGTTCTTGTTGCCGACTCCTTTGAAGGACTGCAGGAACTGGTAAGTCGCGTGACGACTGCAAGTTTAGAGGCAGGACTTAGCCTGAACGTGAGAAAGACAAAGTGGCTAGCAGTTAGCAAATCAAACAACGTGGACGGACACCTGGCAATTAACGGTCAACGAATTGAGCGAGTAGAAACTTTTAAATATCTTGGGTGCCAACTAAATGAGAAGTGGGACGGCATGCAGGAGATTTGTGACAGAATATAACAAACTCGTGCTTCGTTCCCGAAGATGCGTAAGGTACTTTGCAGCAGAAATTTAAGCTTGCCTCTGCGCGTCCGAATGCTTCGCTGGTACGTATTCAGCATACTGTTTTATGGAATGGAAGCTTGGAATTTGACAGATGCGATGTGCAAAAAATTGGAGGCCTTTGAAATGTGGACGTACTATTAAGAATCTCCTGGGTAGAAAGAGTGCGTAACACCGAGGTACTTCAACGCCTCGACAAGCAGCTGGAAGTTCTGTTTACACTAAAAAAGCGCAAACTGGAGTATTTTGGTCACATCTTAAGGAATGACAAGTATCGACTTTTAAAGCTTATTATAGAAGGGAAGATCGAAGGACGAAGAGGTCTGGGTAGAAGAAAGATATCCTGGCTAAAAAACTTAAGACAATGGTATGGAGTGAGCACTATGACATTGTTCCGCCGAGCTGTAGACAAGGTTCAGATAGCGCTGATGATTGCCAACGTCCGAGGAGTAAAGGGCACCTAAAGAAGAAGAATAATAATGTCATTATGACACGTCGGAATATAATAATTATTGCACTATTAATTTCGTTTTTTATTACTAACGTTTTAACTAAAGTTTTTCGATTTTTTTTTTAAACTAAATGTAAATATAATTTTTAAGTTTTTATTAACATTTCAAAATAATATTTTGGTCTGTATTTAAATTTAAACACACAACTCTCCATTATAAAAAATTGCTTCTTATTTTTCCTGTAAACCATTAAAGATTTGTTGTTCTTTTATGGATTTCCAGGTGATACAGAAATTTTTATCAGTAATAATTTTTTTGTAATATGCAATATACACTCTATCTCCATTTGTATAAAACTACTCGGGACACACGGTATATACGTTGTTCCAAACAACCATTATAATATTTTAAACCCATCTTTGACGGTGGCTTTCTTATTACAGATAGTTACAGCAGTAGACTACTTACCAATGCCGGGATATAAGAGAAGATATTGAGTAAGGGGTGATTGATCCTCTTTTTCAATCATTCTAAATACATTATGTCTGTAACGTATGGTATACCTTACATTGCCATTTTGCTGATCACATTGGTTGTTGAATACGGTAAGTTTTAGTAATAAAAGATTTTATTTGCTTTTTTGTGGTTTTTTTCTCTTAAGAAAGAATTTTAAGGGTACTCCCAGAAATACCTGACTAAACAAAAAAAACACAAACAATTTGGAAAAAAAGTACCGTTATTTCTCTACATAGTCTCCTTTTAGCTAGATACACATTTACATTTGAGATGTGGACGCTGCGACTGATCCTGAAAATGCCCTGGACTGCAAGAATGACTAATGATAAGGTTTTAAGAAGAGCGGGGACAGAACGTGAGTTCATCATGACTGTTAAGACTTATACTAGTGGATCGTTCCGGATTAGTCCCGACGATCCTAGCACCTGTACCTTGCTTGGTTTTTGATCCATCTGTGTACCACACTATGTTCCCAGGTTGAGTTAGCAGTCTTTCCTTAGTCCATCAATCTGCCAAAAGGCTTGGTTTATTTAAGTATGTTACTAGACCGTTTGGCTTAGTTTCCGCATCAGCCTCAATGAGTCGATTAATGGATTTAGTTATTAGTCCATCTTTGGAACCTAGGATTAATGCTGCGGAGATGAGTAGTCTGAGAAGTATAGTCGGAGTGACTTGGTTGGATAAAGTAAAGAATAGTAAGATAAATGAACGCTGTGGTGTTAAAGATGTGGTTACAAAGATAGACAAAGGAATGGTTAGGTGGTTTGGACACATATAAAGAATGGATGAAGGAAGATTTATAAGGCGAGTGTGAATGGACGGAAGTCGGTAGAGGTCGACCTCGGCGAACATCGATCTCGATCAGATCAACATTGTTTTGAAGAAAGGCCAGGAAATTACAGGTGTGAGATGTATTTTACCAGCAGCACCCCAAGCAAGAATGCCAAACTGAAGTCTTGATTCAATCAAAGCATAATGGACTGTTTTTAATTGGGTGGGTGTTTTTTTAAGTATTTGAATTTATATATTAAGCTTCTAAATACTCTGGTTAAATTTGCAACATGAAGATTCCATCGTACATGGAAATCGATTTAATTCAAGAATATTTTGAAGAATTAGGACAATTTGTTTTGGAACTTCGAAAAAATGTTAACTGAAGACAGAGAAGAATTTAAGAACACAGAATATATGAATGATAGAATTAATACGCAAGGATCCCCTATTAGAATTAATACAAAAGAAGTGAAGGAAGTATGTAAATCCTTAAAAAATAACAAAGCCCCGGGTCCAGGAAATATTGTAGGAGAATTATTTAAATACGGAACAGATAAATTATATAAAATGCTGCAAGATCTATTTCAAAGGTGTATTAATCAGTCCGAAGTCCCAGAAGAATGGAAAATATCACATATGTCAACAATACACAAAAAGGGGGACAAAAGCAAATGCGACAATTATCGAGGAATTGCCGTAACAAACACAATCAGTAGAATATATGGCAAGATCTTAAAAAACAGAATCGAAAGGGAATACACGGAAATGGAAGCAGAAGAGCAAGCCGGATTTAGAGCGGGAAGATCAACGATTGACCATCTGTTCTCACTAACACAAATTATAGAAAAAAAACTAGCATTCAATCAAGAGATCCATATACTGTACGTTGACCTAAAGAAAGCATACGACAGCGTACCTTAATTAAACTTTGGGAAACTCTGGAAACTTCCAACATTAATATTGAACTGATAAAAGGAGTAAAGTCATTATACAATAAAACCAAATCAAGAATTAAAGTTGGACAAAACCTAACAACAGGGTTTAATATCACAAAAGGGCTGAAACAAGGGTGTTGCTTGTCACCAACATTATTTAAAATATATTTGGAACGGGCACTAGCGAATTGGAAACGGAAATGCCAAAACATGGGCATACCTTTAGATGAGGACACAACATTATACACACTCTCATTCGCAGACGATCAAATTATAGTCGGCCAAGACATAGACGACACAGAGTATATGACACGAAAACTTATAGAAGAATATAAAATTTGGGGACTAGAGGTTAATGTAGAAAAAACGGAATATATGTTTATTGGGGGAGTGCAACAGGACTTACAATTATCAAATGGACAAAAAATCAAACACACGTCAGCTTACAATTACTTAGGAATGAGAATATCAAAGGATGGGACACTCGAAGAAGCAATATTGGACAGAAATATGAAAGGAAGAAGAGCAATATCAATGTTAAACGGAGTACTGTGGGATAGAACAATAAGCAACAACAACAAAAAAAGAATTTACGACACGATAGTGAAGAGCATAATAATGTACGGTTGCGAAGTATGGCCTTTGAAAGAAAAGATCGAAAGAAAAATTAGAGCCACAGAAATGGATTACTGGAGACGAGCAGCGGGGAAATCAAGACTAGAAAGAGTTACAAATGAGAGGATAAAACAAATAATGGGAGTACAGCACGACATCACAGACGAAATAAGAACTAAACAGTTGATATGGTACGGGCATGTTCAAAGAATGCCACCAGACAGAATCCCAAAGAAAATATTACAGTGGAACCCCAGAGGAAGAAGAAGAAGAGGAAGACCACGAAAGAGCTGGAGAGAAGGCATACAAAAAGAGATGGAAGAGAGAGATCTGAGAGAGGACATGTGGACGAATAGAGAGGAATGGAGATTAGGAATCGCAAGACGCCGACGCACGTTTTAACGCGATATATATATATATATATATATATATATATGTTTTGGAACTATTTAATTTAGTAAAGAAGCGAGAGAGGATACCAACAAGAGCAAAAGGATGCTACGAGTCGCCAAAATGTCAGTACTGAGAACAATAGCCGGGAAAATAAGAAGAGATCACGTAAGAAACACTGACATTAGAGCACAATGCGACGTACAAGATGTGGTGAAATGGGGAAGGCAGAGGAGAAGAGAATGGTATAACCACGTGAAGAGAATGACCGTCGATATACTACCACGCATTGTACAAGAGGGAAAACCAGCAGGGACATGTCCACCCGAAAGACCACCAAAGAGATGGAGAGACAGCTGGCAGTCCACATCTCAGGAAATATTACAGAGGCAAGTCCGAAATCAACAGATCATCTAGATCTCTAACAAGTAGACAAAGAAGAAAAGAAGACTATTTAACTGATTAGTTATTTTTAAAGTTTTATATTTAGGTAAAGTGTTGACGTAACAAGAAAATGGTACAAAAAAAGTTTCGAAAGTTTATGGTAGAAATTTTTTTATCCAACCTCTGTATTAGACAATGATCTTCGCTCTTTATTTCTTGACAGCTTTATTATTATTAAAAATCGTCAAATCTCAACGCGAATTAAAAAAAAAAACTCGATAAAATAACTTTTTTCTGAACAATAGCAACTTTTGCCGTGCTGTGTGACTCCTGGATGGACGATTTGTGAATAATGACTATGAACGCGGCGAGGAAATATCTTTTCCAGTCGCCGTTAACATGGCAACAGTGCCGGGATACGTGGGATGCGTATTCCTATTGATTTTCCAGAGCTGAAAATTGGCTCAATATCCTCTCACCTCGCGCGTTCCTTGAATGAACCCATTCATGGATTCTGACCGAATTAGTCAAACCTAATCGTAAACAACTCGGCAACTAAATGTACAGGTAGAGTAATAAATATATAAATATTATATTTATTTGCGGTCGTATATATTTTTGGTTCACATTCATTCTTTTTTTTTACAGTAAGCGTTTTTATTTTTTTCACTTACTGTTCAAAATAGAAAAAAAAACTACAACATAAAATAAAGAAAAACAACAACAATTAATGAGTTTAAAAAAAAAATTTAAGGGCGACAACTCTAGACGTATCTAGATAGAACGGTGGCGGCTGATGCAGGCTAAATCGCTCCATATGTAATGAAAACATATGCCGAATGGATAGAAAAACCACTATTTGCTCAACAACCCCTTTGGATGCAAATTGGACAAAAAGGCAGTTTCCAATAATACTAGGAATGCGTTTTTTAGTAATGACTCTATAAAGTGGGTACCTACAGCGAGAATGCAGTTGGCAAAATAAATTAAGGGTATACTTCTTGCAAAACTAAAGATTTGCAATAGGGAATATGCATTTTTTTTTATACAATTGTTTACATCGCACATAATAATAAAAATTCAGCGCCAAACAACTAATTTAAAGTAAAATAAAAAAATTTAAGATAGCCAATCAACACGGGAACTTTAATCGCCCAGTATTTTGGCGCGCTTGAGGAGACGTCATAGTCTATGACAACAATCAAATAATCCGACACAGTGGTAGTTTTGACTTGTATAAAGCAGTAACATCAAAGATAAAAAAAGCAATGTGATGATAATCAGTTGTTATATTTAGTAAATAAGTAGTTTTAATGTAAGTAAATCTTGTGCATACAGTTTGATGGTTAAAGCTTTAATGACTACTCACGACAGCTTACACTTGACACTAGGGTAGGGTCTGTTCACATTTTAACAATTTCATAACACTAACTTTTGTAGAGGACATGTACTGAATTTAGACGCGCATCGCTTTTAATTGATTAGTTCAAGTCATTGACATATACGGAACTCGGCTATGTGAATTGTCAAAAGCTGTCAATCATAGTTATACATTAATAAAAACTTTTTTGTTTTTGCTAGTACTTTTATTTCAGTCAAACTTCCTAAATAGATTAATTCAATAGGTTATGGGCCCAGTTCACCACGATTGTGAACAAAAATAAACAGAGAGACTAAAGGTTAAGATGGCAGATCTTAAAAAAAAACTTTCATGCGTTGATAGCTGTTTCTTGTGCGTGATTTCATCTTTACAATGTCCGGAAATACCTTTGAATCAAGTCCCTCCAACTCGATTTTGGGAGTCCAATAATATGACTTCGCAAAGTCAGCAAGCCAGAGGCTAGGTTTTCTGTGGAAAGCTAAAAAGTTTTTTACTCCTGATCAACTGTTGACGACGTACAAGGCTCAAATCCGACCTCTACTGGAGTATTGCTCGCACATTTGGTGTTCAGCACCAAGGCATTCACTTCGCCTTCTAGATTCCATTCAGAAAAGGGCCATTCGGTTGATAAACAGCTCAACTTTCACAGATACCCATCACCCACTAGAACATAGAAAAATAGTTGCAGACCAGACATTACTCTACAGATATTTTCATGGCAGATTTTTTTTTTTTTTTTTTATGTTCTGGTTCCCACGAAAAGGGATATCCTGTAATGTTCAGAGAACATCGTGGGAACCAAGGAAAAGAAGGTAGGAGTTGGTGTTCTTCTTAAATTTCTGGAGGTTGTATGCCTCGGGGAACACCTCCCTAGGCAATGAGTTCCAAAGCCTCGCAATTCGTTGGATGAATGAGTCTTTGGAAAGTGATGTTCTGCAGGTCTCCAAAGTTACCACGAAGGGGTGTGAAGACTGAACTTGACGGGTTAATCTCGAAGAGACTGCCAAAGGAGGAACGATTATTGATATTTCAGAAGAGCATCGCCCATGAAAATATCTATAAAATAGAGACAAATCGCCAACTTTTCTACGGTGTTCCAGACAAGTGAGCGAGTTTGTAAGCGAGGCATCACCGACGAGACGAATTGCCCTTTTTTGGACAGAATCCAGTAGCTTCAGGATATGTTTAGGTGCTGCACTCCAAATATGGGAACAGTACTCCAGTACAGGTCGGATCTGTGCCTTATAGATCATAAGCAGCTGACTGAAGGTAAAATAGCTCTTGGCACGAAACAAAAAACCAAGTTTTTGGGATGCACTTTTGGCAATGGACCTCACGTGATTTTCTCAGGAAAGGTTATTGCTGATAGTAATACCAAGCATCGATATGGATGACTTCAGTGGTATGGTTACTCCTGACAAAGTTATGTTAGGCATAGTGAGATCGGCTTTTCTAGAGAAAAGACATGCTTGTGTTTTGTTTGCATTGAATTCTACCAAGTTATTGGATCCCCATTCGAGAATTGTTGCTAAGTCCATATTTATATTGTTAACATTTCTTCCTCGTTCATTTCTGGTTTCACGGGCTGATATAGGGGCCCTGGAAGAGAATGCGGTATGGAGGGTACTATCATCGGCAAAGCTGTGTACGGGACATGAAGTTGCTTTCAATAGGTCGTTGATGTGAAGTAAAAATAGTGTTGGTGCTAGAATGGATCCTTGCGGAACACCAGCATTTATGAGTAGAGTGTCAGATGAAACTCCATCGACCACTACATGGAGAGACCTGTTTGAGAGAAAACTAGCAAGCAGAGAACACAGCTGAGGGGGCAAGCCATAAGATGGAAGCTTGGCGAGGAGTCCCTGGTGCCAAACTCGATCGAACGCCTTGGAGATATCTAATGCCACAGCTAAAGTTTCTCCATACTTTTCAATAGATAGCTGCCATATATGTGAGACGTATGCGAGCAGGTCACCAGTTGATCTCTGATGGCGGAAGCCATATTGCCTATCATTGATAATTCCTGAGTCTTCCAGATATTTCATGAGCTCGATGTTGATGGCTTTTTCCATGACCTTTGAAATAATAGATAGCAGTGCGATAGGTCTGTAGTTGCTAGGTAGGGTCTTTTTGCCTTTTTTAGGGACTGGCTGTACTCTTGCAATTTTCCAATTGGACGGAAATACTCCCAAATTGTAAGAGTGGTTGAACAACTTGCAAAGAACAGGTGTTAGTTCGGGGGCACATTTCTTGAGAACAATCGGCGGGATTCCGTCAGATCCACAGGCTTTGTTGGTGTTGAGACCCAGCAAAATCTTTCTGATAGTACGTTGGCGAAAGGTGATCTCGGGCATGTGACTGTCAATAGGTGTAATGTTCGAGGGTTGTTTTCCCGAAGAATCCAGAGTGGAATTTCCAGCAAATAGGTGCGCAAAGATATTGGCTTTTTCCTGGGCAGTCGTTGCTAGTGTTCCATCTTCATTGGTTAGGGGAGGAAAAGAGCTGGAAGTGAAGTTTCTTCCCACAGCTTTGGCGAAAGACCAAAATGAACGGGATCCGTTAGGACATTCAACAAGTTTTGATCTTATTTTGGCATTATGAGCATCTTTTGAACATTCTATTGTCTCTTTGCATATGCCTCTAGCCTCAACATATGCTGCTCTGGTCTCAGGTCCCGGATTTTTTTGCCATCGATGGTATGCTGCCTGTTTGGAAGCCACAGCTCTAGAGCAGTTTCTGTTAAACCAGGTCTTATCGGATGATGTTCTTCTTTCGGTATTCGGTATGTAAGTTTGCATCCCCAACATGATGATTTCAGAAATTGTCTCAGCACATCGTGTTGGATCTACTGAGGAGAAACAAACTCTCTTCCATGGAAACGCTGAGAAAAACATACGAAGACCCTCCCAGTCGGCCGAATTGTAATGCCACATGAGACAGGGTGGTATTGTGCTGCTCGATGGTAAATGGAAAGAGCATGTTGTGGAGATGAGGGTGTGATCAGAGTTTCCAAGTGGGGCACAAACTTCTATACGAGTCAGGATTGGTGGCGAGGAAAAGATCTAGTGTATTGGCAGCCTGGTTGTTGACATCAGGGATGCGGGTTGGTAGCTCGACCAGTTGTTCTAGACCATGAGTGATGGCGAAGGCCTCAGCTTGACGACCTGCATCATCAGTTTTATTAGAGAATTTGAGCCAGGCAGCGTTATGTACATTAAAGTCCCCCATGATAATGGTTTCAGCTGTTGGATGGTTCTCCTGAATGTAGTCCAAATTGAGTGATAAAAACTCAAAGAGGTTGTTATATGAAGGTTCATTAGGTGATAGGTAAAGGCAGCAGAGGAACTTAGTCACTTTGGTATCAGATAGCTTAAACCACATCACATCAAAGTCTTTCGGTTCCAAACTCTCTTCACGCTGGCATGAAAGGTTAGCCTTAGCGTAAAGGCAGACTCCACCTTTGAACCTGAGTCGAGAATGGAGTTCGTAACCAGGACAAAGCATATGGACCTTGTTGGTGGACGAGTTTACTTGTGTTTCTGTTAGAGCCAGAATATCCGGTTTTTTTGTCTGTAGGTGATGGTGGACGTCATTGATGTTCTTGTTGAGTCCACGGATGTTGCAAAAATTAATCTTTAATGTTGAGTCCCCTCGAGTACCTCTCGCCCGGAAATCCGAATGGAGAGGTATTTTGCTTCCGAAGTGTTTTACTCTAGGAGACTTCATCATTATTACTATTAGGATGCACCTGAAGATAATAAAGGAGGAATTGTGGAAAAGGAAAGAGGGAGACCGGAAAGTATCGACCGAACACTGAAACATGGAATGATCCATTTCACAGCACACAAAGTCGATATGGTGGTATTTCACCGGGCGATGAGACCATCTTCCACCTACGGTTATCCTTTTAGTCGCCTCTTACGACAGGCAGGATTTACCCTGGGGCTATTCTGAAGCCGACCCCATACAGCCCTGAAATGCTTCAGAGAAATAAAAACTCTTGTACCACCACTGGCCACATTTGGCCGAATAAATCTCCATCAAGAATCATTTTTTTACAGGGCTGCTACAGAATGAAACAAGCTTCCAAAATCAGTTTTTCCAGAGAACTATGACTTGCAACTTTTCAAAAAGCAATTCCACAATCATCTCCTTGCTATAATCCCTCCACCTTCTAATAGTCGCAGTGCGGGCCTTCCACGGCCCACACGATAGGTCTACCCTTTTTGCGACTATTTTTTTAAAAAAAAAAGATGATGCTTGGTAATAACGTAAAAATCTATTATAAAATTTGATTACTAATGCAATAATGGTTTTATTTATTTTTTCAGTAACATGTAGCCTAATCAACAACTTATCACTAAGTGTGCCAATTCCCACCTATACAGCCCACAGGGGGGCGGCGAGGCAGATGTTCGGATCCGGTTCGTTGAGACCTCCCGGAACGAAGTCTGTTATCTACGCCACAGGTCAACGACAGCATGGCGTCCGTACCACACTGTCCCCCCAAGTTTACAGCCCCCCTCAATTCGTACCCTACGTAGTGCCATTACCGGTGTTCCCCATACACATGAGGGCGGACGAGTACGAGCCGATGATAAGAGGTAATTTTTTGGACTTTAAACTTACTTCAAACTTATTCGCTGCACAATTTATATCGCGCGATTCTTCCAGGTTATCCCGGTTATCCTCACATTCAAATCCCATCCCGCAGTGACCGTCCATCGAACCGTGGAGGTGGAGGAAGATATGGTGGCAGATTTGAATACCCGAACGGGCGACCCGTCCACGGTTTATCCAATGCTCAATACCCCTTCGATTTTGGATTTATAAGAGGCAGAGGAATGTCCCATGATTACGATCAATTACCCAACGAAGACACTTACCTCATCCACAGAAGCATTGACGATGACGAGGAGTACGTCGAAACGTATCCCACGGTTAGGCCACAAGACGAGATCGAAGGGCACGGCAAGAAGACCGATCATCCCCTTTGCGAGAAAGTTTGCGTGAAAAATCAACTGCTTTGTTCCAAATCTTGCGTCTGCATTAAGGAAGAAATGAGGTAATTTTAAATTTCTTTCTGTTATGTTCTCTTTTTGTTAAATAGTGAATACAAAACAAAATCTAATGCACGTCATAGGTGACGTAGATATTTCAATGCAGTGATACCACTCATCAAAATATTCAGTTAAGCCAACGTAGCGCTAATTTTTTGTAGCATAAATTAAAGACATAAGTCGACAAAGGTGTCATGTCACATTTTTAAACTTTTGAGATATTTTATAAAACTATAGACCTATTATCCAGAGGTGACGCAACATCCCATTAATAAAACTTTGTTTGTTTTATTGCAATGATTACACGAGAGTGGCCATGAGTATCACAAAGAATGCCAATCGATTCTTTTTGTCCCGTTCTCGTGCTGGCAACGCTGTAACATTATTGTGGACTTATGGCCACGCTTGTAATCAGTGGCGTGCTGTTTGTTCAAAATGAGAATATATCTATTGGGTAATATTTATTTTTTATGAGAATATATTTATGAATAGGTGATACTCAATTTTTTATCAAATTGAAGTGTTGTAGCCTACTAAAAGTATTTTTCCAAGTCCCAAAAGTTGGGCGCCAAATTGTGTTACCCTGACTAAATTGTTTTTCTTAAGTTACAAAAGTGGGGTGCCAATTTTGTGTAACTTTAAAAAACTTACTAGTTCCCCAAATGTTGGGCGACAATTTTGTGTTACGTTAAAGTTTTATTTCTTTCTCGATTGGATTAAATTTAAGGTGACGAGAATATAGTAAACAATGAGATGTTCCAACTTATTTGTTAAAATAAACACTGGGGCTTAAATAATCCGGTTTTTTACACACTTGGCAATGACGAATTATTTCATTCACTAAATTTCACTGAATTTTACCAATAATTTGCTGAAAATCAATACTTCAAAATCTTGTTGCAACACCTTCGGCAACAGCGCTACTAATAATAGCCGATTTCGTAGTACGCACGGATCTCTCTACACGTAGAACCATTCAGACAAGCCGTGCGGCGTTGTCGCTTATTGAGCAACACATTTCTATGATCTAACGGAAAGAAATAGTTCAATGGTTCAACATTCCATAAAATGGGTTGTATTATTCAGGTTGTCATAATTTATAAAATATTAATAAGAGATATTATGGTCACAATATTGTTGCAAATATAATCAACAAATACTATGGACGATTAAATGATAATAACAAATCTCTTGCCATAACTGGAGAGAAACATCACAATACAACACATTCCAGTCGGCCGTATCAAGACGATACAATCGACCAGAAAATGGGGATGTATAATCGTGTTTAAAAGTTAATAGTTCCGTCTTCTATATTCGTCTATGGTTAATTAATATATTTTGACAAGTAGTAATAATCGAATAACATTATTAAATAAGATAAAATTATAGATATTATTTGTGATGATTTTTTTTACATAGTAAACAATGACGCCTAACCTCTCAATCAGTTTACTTTTTGTGGACGTTCATGACATTTGAGCCACCTTCTTAATTGTTCACAATTATGGGCTTTAACTGAATTATAAAAAGGTGAAGCCCCAACGATTCTATCTATTCTATCTAATGATTGATTAAACTGTGGAGATAATGATACGATCCCAGCCATTGTTAAGCAAAACAGTACGAAACTTTTGAATTACCGCCATTTCAACATGGCGGCTGCGCTTGCGCTTGTTACATGCCCTATTGTCAGAAATTAGAATTATCGACACACTGATACTTACATATACTATCAAATATATTCATTTTCGGAGATCTGGCAACGTTGCTCTAAATGTGTTAAGATTTATTTATAATATCCTAGGTTTCTGTATTGTTTACATGGCGTTTTAAATTTTACGAATAATTCATAATACATAAAAAATAGCATAAACATTCACTCACCTGCTGTGATGCGATGTTTATCTAGATTATTGATTGGTCGTTTTTCCCAGAGAATTACTTTTTTTGGGTTGAATATGCTTTAACAAATAAAATATTTTTTAAGATGTGACGGTGTAAACGATTGCGATGCCAACGAGGACGAAATAGGTTGCGATAAAATAAAGCATCGCGTGACGAAATGTGACGAAAGTAAAGATTACATTTTGTGTCCAAGAACGAAACGTTGCATTTCAAAAGACTGGCTCTGCGATGGAGATGATGACTGTGGAGATTATTCGGACGAAACGCATTGTGGTACGTTAAACGATCAAAAAAAAAATTGAATATTTTATTTTATTAAAAATTTATTAGCAGCAGTAACTTTATGTAACGAAAAACGATGTACGTTTAAATGAAAATATTTCAGGATTTATTACCAATTGCACCAGCGATCAATTCCAGTGTGATAACGGTTTGTGCATACCGAAAACGTGGACTTGTGATAATGACAACGATTGTAAGGATTTTTCCGACGAACTAAACTGCACAATTATGGGGTAAGTTTAGAAATGAATAACTTCTTCTTCTTCATGTAGCTTCTCCATTATCGGAGGTTTGCTAACATCATGGCAATCCTGACCTTGGAAATTGCTGCTCTGAATAGATCTGCAGAAGACCATTCTCGCAGATTCCGCAGCCACGATATTCTTCTTCTTCCAATTGATTTTTTGCCCATAATCTTCCCCTGGATTATCAAGTGGAGTATCTCATATTTTGAACCTCGCATTATGTGACCCAGATAGGTGATCTTTTTTTTCTTCACTCCCTTCAACACCTCCAACTCTTTATTCATTCTGGCAAGCACTTCTGCGTTGGTAGTGTGCTCCACCCACGATATTCTGAGCATTCTTCTGTAAGTTCACATCTCAAATTCTTCTATTTTTCTTTCGTACATTCTGTTAAAAGTCCAAGTTTCTACGCCATAATACAGTACCGGGAATACATAGCACTTCAGCATGCGTGTTCTAAGATCTAGGCTCAAGTCGCGGTTACAAAGTATCTTCTTCATTTTGACGAAAGCTGCACGTGCTTTCTCTAAACGGATCTTGATTTCGGAACAATAATCAGCGGTGCAGGTGATGTTTGTACCCAGATTGTTATATCTTGTAACACTCTCTAATTGTTCTCCGTCCCTAATCTTTACGATCATAAGTTCTGCTCCTTTGCAATAACGCACGTATACGATTCTACTTTTTGTGACCAGAATCTTCTTTCCTCTTCAACTACTCACATACAATCACAGTAAATCGGGACGATTCTAAAAAGGCCTTTTCGCCAAGTTATGTATCATCGACAGACTATCATAAAACTGACCGACGTGGGGGAAATAAGATAAAAAGAACAGAGAGAGGCACACACTTCAGTCAGTCAGTCAATTTCCACCAGTCTCTCAACAAACTTCGACAGTCTCTCAACGAACTCCAACAGTCTATCGACGAACTTCAACACTGACGCACACAGTGCTTCTCTTGTTCTTTCATTTCGATAAATACACGTAGTTAACAGTAATTCTAATAGTGCATCATTTCCATAACACTCGTCACACAATATTCCCAAAGAGTCATACGTGAGGTTCATGGAGGTCGTTTTGCTTTCCCATTTTAAAAGCAAAATTTCAAATAAAATGTACGTTTTTAGATGCGAAGAAAACCAATACGAATGTTCGGACACGACGTGCATTTCCTTGAGTTGGAAATGTGACAGACATATAGATTGCACTGATGGATCTGATGAAAGTGACTGTGGTAAGTAGGACTGTTAAACAATAATTATCACAAGTTTCGAGTTATATCGTTTGTATACGTTTTTAGATATAGTTCCTCCTTATTGTAACGATGCTGAGTTTCAATGCGCTACTCACAAATGTGTTAAAATCGAATTTAAATGCGATGGCGATGACGATTGTGATGACTGGAGCGACGAAGATGATTGTCCAAAGATATCTGGATCTTGCGTATCAGGCGAATTTAAGTAATCATTTTTTATTTTAAGTTTATTTTTACAGCTTCATTACAGAATTGAACAATATTTTTTTTTCTTATACGACTGTCTTCTCTTATAAAGATCTTTACCTTTAACCAGAAACCTTGAATCAGTTGATCTATCATATTCTTTTTATAAAAAATAAAAAGGTGGTCAACGTTCTTAGTTTTCTTTAATACCAAACTCTCTTGTACATTTGAATAGTTGTATAAACACAATTTTTAGATGCACCAGCGGAAAATGTATACCTGAAAGATACAAATGCGACAGACAACAAGACTGTGAAGAAAACGAAGATGAAATCAATTGTGATTATAACATCACGAAAACATGTTCCCCCGACGAATTTACATGCGACAACGGAGCTTGCATATTGGTAAGTAGATTATTTTACTCCTGAAACAAGTTTTGACAAAACTATTCGTGTGGATTTCATCCTCAGCTATCTCATCAAGGTGTGTCCTCTGCAGTCATGGAAGGGATTATTTATATCCTGGATGTTATTTTTGTGAATCCTACCTTACGATTCTGGAAGTAACTCATCTTCGTCTCTTGAATAATTTTCAATACGAGAACTAACCTAATAGAATGCTGCAAAGGAAGCGATGTCAGTTTCCTACAGCAGTTGTTTTAAAACTTTTGTTAGGTCTTTTTCTTACTGGCCAATTTTTTTGAGTGTACTGATAATTAAGAAGCACAGCAATTTTGGAAACAGCTAGTTTAATGACTAGTATGACCCACTAGAGTGCAGTTAAAAATATTTCCACTGCTCCAGCTTAGGAGATGAAGACGCCGTAGCGTTTAAACTGTCAGAAAAAACCTAGAAAGTTTGTGAATTCATGAAATTTCTTTGCAATTTACAGTTGATTTAATACTTTGGATGGTTTATTGGATGATCAAGAAGCATAACTGTATGTATATTTGGAAACAGCGAGTTTAATGAAGTATAACTCACTAGAGTACAAGTAATAGTATATTATTCAACGAGCGTGTAATGATGGTTATTACTCATGAGAATGAAGTTTGCGTAATAATTCGAATAAGTAATAGCCATCATTACACGAAAGTAGAATACTATACTTTTTCTATGACTAAGTGTTCACCATTTAATTCAAACGGAAACTCATTTATTGGTTACAATATTTATGGTGAAATTTGTACAGTTGTAAATATTTATAGAGGGAGTAGAGGAAGGGGAATCAATTTCCAGATTTATGTCATTATTTTTTGATGTAGTGGAGGTATCATTTGCGATGTTTTCAGACCTCGGATTTGAAGATGAAGATCAAATTGAGTACACAATTTTTTGTACGTATCCATCTTGTTTTTCAATGAATCGTCAATATACCCTTCTGCAACCGATGATGATTTCCATCCCCGTTCGCGCGACAAGCACCCATTACTGTCCCATTACTGCAGCCATCTAGAAAAAATTGATACATATCTTTGCTGCGAGATGAAAATTATTAGGAGCTGTAGTGATGAACTGGTTGATTTCACTAGCAGTAAATATCTTCGCTTTCTCTGCCAAATATCCATGGATTTCCTTTTCAGAAATGCCCGTAATTTCAAATATTTTTCAATATTCACATCATTTTCACTTCTTCACTTCTTCTTCCTTGAATCTTTCTTTTTTGAATCTAGCTAGCAGTACATTCTCCGAAAACGAATTTACATGTTTTGCTTTTCGCTAATCCATGAATATCTGGTAAAACATTTCATTTTTTAGTTTTTTCGGGTAAAAGGCTGATTGTACTTAAACTGGCAGCTTGTAGAACTTCTGGTGGAAAGCAGTTGAATTCGTTTTCGCTTTATGAATCGATTTTTACAAAGTCAATTCTAAATAAGCCCAGGTAGGTAGGTATATTGCCAAATTATGACATTTATTGGCGAGTCTGATTCAAACATTGCACTGCATGCCACGTATTCCATTTCAATTTTGTACAACTGGTATCAATTGTTTTGTGGTTAATAAATCTACTTTGTCGCTGATTGGCCATAGCCCGTTGTGTAAAGGCAGTACTCAACAAAAATGTTACATAAAAAGGGTCCATTTTTCAACAGTCGTAGAAAACACATCTTTCACAACTCCGGCTTAGGAGATAAAGATGTTATAATGTCCTACTGTTGGAAAATACCACTAAACTCTATGAAGTTTGTAAGTGATTGTTAAGATAGATGAATTTAAATTTTTTTTGGAAATTTACAGTTGTTTTAATAATTTGAATACTTTTTTACTTACAGTCTGATTTTTTAAAATTTGTTGATGGTCAAGAAGCAAAATGGTTCTGTAATGAATAATAACTCTTAAGAGTACTAGTAATAAATATATCAACCTTGTATATGTAGACGATACTTGTAATTTGCAAGCAAGTTAAATAGGTTAGTGTTTTTTAAAACGGAACAGGTTGTGCACAAATGAACGAAATTTTATTGTACAAAAAATAAAAAATGCTCATTCCTGTATCATGTGTTGCTTGCAGTAAAAAGTGATCCCAAAATGTCGGTAAAAATCTTGTCTGGAAAAATAAATTATTCTACTTTGGGAGTAATGCTGTTTTTTTTTTTTAATTTGCTTGCAGCAAACTTGGGTGTGCGACGGTTTACCGGATTGCTCTCAAAGCGAAGACGAATCAAGATGCGAAATAGTGTGTGACGAAGCAAAATTCCCGTGCAGCGGCGTCGATCAGAATGACAACAAAACGGAAACCTGCATTAGCAAAAAGCACAGATGCGACGGCCAGAAAGATTGTCCCAAAGGGGAGGACGAAGAAAAGTGTCCATCGAAAAGGGAGTGCGAAAGGAACACCAAATGCAAACAGCTCTGCATCACCACAACGGACGGCAAGAACGGTTGCTCTTGCTTGAATGGCTATCAACTTGCTGACGATGGACACAAGTAATGCCAACTTTATTTGTATAATATTATTTCGTTAAAATTTACAGGGTGAGTCAACAATTGCCAACAATTTATTATTCTTCTTAGGACGCCGTCTCCCTCCAAAGGTTGGCGACTGGCTATAATCTGAAAATCTCTATAGATGTCCGTCCAAACCATTGACGTAGATGACGAATCTGAGGATCTCATAGCGTTCTCCCCTCATAACGTGTCCAATATATTGGAGCTTTTGTTCTTTGATAGTTGTCAGCAGCTCTTTACCTTAACCCATTCTCCTCAGTACTTCCTCATTGGTTATCCTGTCTACCCAGGATATACGCAGTATACGGCGATACATCTCGAAGGCGTCAATGCGGCTCTTTATTGCTTAACTGAATGTACAGCTCTCGGAGCCAAAGAATAACACTGGGAAAATATAGCAACGCAGCATACGCATGCGGAGCTGCAGATTCGGGTCTCGATTAGTGAAGAGGGTCTCCATGAAGATGAATGTCCTTCTGCCCTGTTCTATCAATGATCTGATTTCCAATTTAGGGTCACTGGTCTCGTTGACGAGGGCTCCAAGATATTTAACAGACGGAACTTGTTCTACAACCTGGTTGTTAATTCGGAGGATCGTCCGTCTTGGTGTCTTGGAGACAACCACCTTGGTATTGGCATTTGTATTCATTATTGTTCGGGTAGCTGCCATACACGCCAAGCAAACGGACTGTGAAGAAGAACACACTTCATGCAATCGTTGACTCACCCCGAATAGAGTGGACCACGTACGTCGCTACAAGGCATGCTCCTTATTTATCCTCCCCTCCTTCTTTTAAACTTTGTTCCACAAAATTTATAATTCTTTAGCACTACATTTAACATTTTAAAGAAAAGTAGTTTTTCTATACACAAATAGTGTTACGATATTTTCTCCTTGGGTTAGGTAATTCTAAACTCTCAGTACAATAACTAAACAATTTTTACACAAAAATTTTACTTTACAAATTACTTGGATATTCACTTTATAATTACTTTAAATACTTGACTTCAAACTAACTAAACTTCAAAACTAAAACTTCTTCGCGACCGCTGCCCTTTTTATATTTTCAAATCATCGTTCTAGAAGAATCGCCACCATTCGAAACTATTGGACCTTTTTCTAGGAAGTGGCCGAATAATCCTTTCACGGTTTCGGAACGATTTGACGCAGTATTTTAGAATTTGCCGGTCTTTTCTTCTGTTCCAATCGCCGCGCCTGCAGTCCCCCAATAGTGATCGACGCGCTGTCGCGACAGACAACAGTTTTGATGTTTCACATCTATCGGGAGTCTCGCGATGGCTCATTTTTTTTATACAGTGCGTTCATTTCAAAACCAGCCAGTCCAAATAACTTTTGATTTTGCTCTTTCTAAGTGGCACCCCTTTAACATCCCCCACCTTTTCTTTAAAATGTCAAGAGTGAGTCAAGAGTACCTTGTGATTTTGCAGACCAACGTCGAATCAAACAATAATAATAGTTACGTTTATTGAGAACATCTTTAAGCTTTCAACCTGTATCTGAATACAATGCTTTCATTTCAAAATCAGCTAGATCAAATAACTTTTGATTTTGCGTAAATGTAAAAAAAAAACAAATAACATGTCGAATTTTAAATCAACGGGAATCAATATTTTAAAATATCTGACACTGACTGACTGACTAGTATTAGAATTTTAGACAATAGTGAAGTGAATACTACATGGAGGTCCACTATTGTAGTTAATGGGTAAGAAGTTTGTAGGTCTTCCAATAAGTTGATATGGGTGGAGGTTCCTACGGGAAGAAGGCCACCTGGACGATCTAGAATGTGTTGAAGAGACAACGTTGTGGCAGATATACAAAAAATGATTATGGAGGATCGAAATACCTGGAAAAAAGTTCTACATTCAGCCAAGAACCACCCAGGGTTGTAGTGCTACTTGATGATGATGATGTTGGGGGATGTTAAATGGGTGTCACTTGGAAACAAGGGAAAACATTTTTAAACCTTTTCCTTGATTTAAAATTCAACGTTTTTGAAAAGATTATACATGGTGTCCCAAAAAAGAGTGGCAGATACTGCACTGTATCATTTTTTTTCAGAGAAAATCAAAAATGGTTTAACTAGTATTTTCTTCATTAAGCGTATAACGATGACTATTATTCACCTGTAAATAGTTGCCATTGTACGCCAGTAGAAGATTATATTTTTTGCACGATTGTTATAGAAGAACTGGTGACAATTATATAAATTTCAAAGTAATATTGGATTTTTGAATTGGTTTTTTTTTTTAAATATTTTCCAGTTGCGACGACATCAATGAATGTTTGTATGCGACAGATCCGGTATGTTCCCAAAATTGTAACAACACCATCGGGAGCTTCAAGTGCAGCTGCATGACTGGGTATGTGCTGAGACCAGATTTGAGAACATGCAAGGCAATGGGAGCGCCCCCGACTCTATTATTTGCCAACAGAATCGATATCAGAGAGGTAAGATATTAAAAACTATTTTATATCTTCTTCTTCTTCCGTTGCTATCCATTAATGGATGTTTGCGATCACTTCTGACCATTTTTCCCTATCTCTGGTGGTGTGAATTAATTCTCCCGTGGTTCCTATTCCTGTCCAATTTTTGATATTTAGGAGGCACGACATCCTCTCTCTGCCTACACCACTTCTTCCCTCTATTTTTCCATCTATTAATAGTTGGAGCAAATGGTATCTTACTAGACTTACAAGATTCTTCGATAGATCCACATTTCAAATGCTTCCAGCCTATTTATTGTGCTAACCTTCAATGTCCAGCCTTCCATACCATACAACAGTACGGACCATACTAACATTTTGCGGATCCTATTCTGAGATTAAGGTCAAAGTCAGAGTTCGTGAAGACGTTTTTGAATTTTAGGAATGAGCTCCTCGCTTTTTCTATCCGGCATTCGATTTCTACGTCTGAAGACCAGTCTTCGCATAACCAAGTCGCCAGATAGTTAAACTTTTTTACTCGTTCTATGTCTTCACTATCGTATGAGAGTTTCGCATTCTGGAACTCATCCAATTTGCGGGTGATTACTAGGAATTTTGTCTTTTTTATGTTGATGTTAATTCCCATAAGTAGGCAGTGCATCACAACTATGTCCAGGAGCCTTTGGAGGTCTTTGGATTACAATTTTAATTTACTTGTGGTCTATTTTACATGAAATTCTTTAAAAAACAAATATAAAAATATCGCATGTTGCCTATTGATGCTCGGAATGGTGAAACATTTCAGGTGTCTCTTAGTAATTCAAAGTATACAGCTATACTTAGAGGATTGCACAACGCAATTTCTTTGGATTACCATTACGAAAAAGGGTACATATTCTGGTCGGATGTCTCCATGGATGTGATCAGGAGGGCTCACATCAACGGTACCGGTTCCACAGGTTCGTAAAAATATTTTACTATTAATATTTTCATTCGATAAAAATATGCTAGCAAAACAGCAAAACTTGAAAATGGCGATACTAGAATTACCTGGGTCATTCCATGTCAAATTGATTTGAATGAATGTTTGTCAAAAGTTTACTTTTGTCATAAAACCAAGTCTTGCCAAAGGAAAAAAATTAAAAAAATCTTTTTCGAAAAAATGATGAATTGGCAGAATTTTGAATTTGAAAAATTGTAAAAATTAAAGTTCAGAATTAAATTTTTAGCTCACATTTTTTTATACAGACAGAGTCACGAATCATGACATGTAACTTTTGCAACGTTGTAGTGGATTATACTTGCACCTAGGCGAGGGGAGGTATCGTGTTTCTTACATCCCACACTATAGCGGATAAGAATGTTTTCAGAAATATTGCTAACTCTTTTTCCGTTCAGTAATTTCCTCTGATTTTGTAATTAATAACAACAGAAATGACATAAAACCACAAGTACAATGCAGTCACCGCAAGTGCCGCCAAAATAATTATTTCGGACTGGGCGGAAAGGAAAATACTCACTGTCTGGAGTATTGTAACTGTCACCGAAGGGGGTTCAATGTAGGCGTTTTATAATAATCAAAAATTGACGTGTTTCGAGATTTTTCATTAATTAATAAATTCTAAACTTGTATGGAACTACATTGAATCCGTTGAGTACCTTGGTGCGAACAACAGGGTGACCCTACTGTGGGTACCTGGGCACCAGGGGGTGGAGGGAAACGAAAAAGCCGACACCCTTGCAAAACAGGGGGCCGAATCTGCGTTCACTAGACCAGAACCGGTTTTTGGAGTCACCACAAGTGCCGCCAAAACAATTATTTCGGACTGGGCGGAGAGGAAAATACTCACGTACTGGTTCGATATACCAGAGTTGACTCACTCGAAGGAGTTTTTACCTAAACCCTCGAGAAACACAACTAAGCAGATATGACCTGCAAATTCTAACGGGACTGCTTATAGGACACTGTCGTCTAAGATACCACCTCGGAAGGATAGGTCTGAATCAACAAACGGACTGTCGGTTTTGCTGCGTGGAAGACGAAACTGCTGAAAATATACTATGTTCATGCCCCGGCCTGGGAAGAATAAGGTTCAACATATTTGGTTACACCAACCTAGAACCTACCGATTTCAAAAAAATCTCACCTTATACAACCATGAACTTCGTGAGAAGGGCTGGATTGTGCAGAGAACTTTAACCACTAGGGGTGAGCCACAATAGACTTACTAAAGGTCGCAGTAGAGGGGAGACCACGCCCCACTCACATGATACCTAACCTAACCTTCGTGCACGAACCACATGTTCTGTCTAATATTCAGTGGGATGTCCTCAAGTAGTTCACGGGTGATATATTTTGAGAAAACTGATTTAAGCAACTCCATTTAATGGCTGAGGCTCAACCGTTGGATTGGTCGAGGAGAGCCGCAACACTGGCCTCTTCGATCTCCAGAATTAAATCGATGTAATTTTTGGTTCCGGGGTTACCTTAAATCATTAGTTTACAACACACCTATACTTGATATCAACGATTTGAAGAATCGTATTGAAATAGCGTATGTTACTATAAGAAATATTTGATGGCAAAATAAAATAAGGGATTTATTTTATAAGAAATGCAATATTTGTTACTAGTTTCAAGTTATTACACTGCGAAAATATAACTACGTTTATTTATGCAAGATTGCAGAATTTATAAATTGCGTAATCTATTCTGGTTTCAATAAGTAAATAATTTTCAGATATAATTAAGTCTGGACTGGAAAGTCCTGGAGGCGTCGCGATGGACTGGATCCACGACCTGATATTCTGGACGGATTCGGGTACGAGAAGAATCGAAGTGGCATCGCTGGACGGTCATCAAAGAGCCATAATAGCAGCGAGCGAGATAGACAAACCCAGAGCGATAGCCGTCCATCCTGGCGAAGCGACCATCTTCTGGACTGATTGGGGACCCAATCCCAAAATAGAACGATCTGAAATGGACGGAACGAACAGAAGGAGCATCATTACCGAATCGGTATTTTGGCCCAATGGATTGACCATCGATTATACGTCCAGTCAGATCTATTGGGCCGATGCCAAACATAACGTTATTGAGACCTCGAACTTCGACGGCAAACATAGAAGGAAGGTTATCAGCAAAGGTTTACCGCATCCATTCGCCATCACCATTTTCGAAGATGCTATATTTTGGACAGATTGGCACACGAAATCCATTTCCACTGCGAACAAACTAACAGGTTGGCTTACTTTATTGTATGTTGTTGCTTGTTTTAACTGTACATTTTCAGGCGCCGGACTTCGTCCGTTGCATTCGCAGCTACATTTCCCCATGGACATTCACAGTTACCACCCCCAAAGGCAGCCGAAATACAAGAACCACTGCGGACAAAATAACGGTGGTTGCGCCCACATGTGTTTACCAACCAGGAGTTCTTACACTTGCGTTTGTCGGATGGGTCAAAAGCTAAAGTCAGACAAAAAATCCTGCCAAAAACCGGATAAATTTCTGCTGTTCGCCAGAAAAAAGGATTTGAGGATCAAATATTTAGACGGTACTTATCAGCATCAGTACGAGATGGTAAGTTCATTGTTTGTTTTTTTTATATTCTTCGTTGTCTGGATACCTTCTTCAACATCGAAAAATATAAACCGCTGGACAAAATTAACGCATCAATATATTAAATCATACAAATTAACATTATTGCGTTTATTTTGTTCAGAAGTTTATAAAATTAACGTTACCAATGTTGATTTTAAAGGTTATTCCTGTGGAAGGAATCAAATCGGCAGTGGCCATAGCGTGGGACTCCAAAAGCGACTTCATCTATTGGACAGACGTGGAGAGAAATTCAATCAACCGCGCGTTTTGGAATGGCACTTTCCAAGAAACCGTCATACATCAAAATATCAGTAAGTAGGGAAAAAAATTTTAAGGAAAAATAAATTCTCCAGAGCAGTGGTTCCCAATATTTTTAGTAATGGGACCCACCATATTTATACAAACCATAAAACCTACTCACATACTTATTGCGATTTTATAATAAATAAATATATTTCAGGGTTGCTGAAAGCTGAACACAACTCTTTACTTATGCAAGGGTGGTCTGAAAAGTTTTTGATCTAACAAAGATACAAGACATTTTTTCTTTAAATTTATTTTTATTTTCCTACGAGTACTAGTTTTCTTATAAGCCTACACACTTTTCCCAAATAATTGTTTACGAAGGTGATCTAGTCCCTTTTAAATTTTAATCTAACCTTGCTGTGAGTGCTGTCATCTTTTCAAACCAGGATGTTTCCAGATTTGTTCGTAGCTTCTTTTTTCGTTACGGGTCTTATTGTATCACCAATTTAATCAAAATATCTGAGAATCATAATCTCATTAGGTTCTTACCCTGATATAACTCACGGTAGTCATGCAAAACTATTAGGTGAGCATATTGACGATGTAATCAACTAAAAAGTGTTGTAATTACTTGTTTTTACTTCTCTTTTTTTTTCTATGAACTTGTATGACATGCTTTTATTGTACCGTAATGTATTAAACATAGTTAAATAGATTAATATCTCTCTCTCTCTCTATTAGCCATTTTCTACTCTTTGAGTATAGGCCTCTTTCATATAATTCCATGTTTTTCTATTCTGGCTTTCTGGTACCAGTTCAGGCCTGCCGTCTTTTTCAGGTCATCATACCATCTCTGTTGGATCTTCCTGCGCTTTTTCTCTCTCCCCATGGTCGCCATCCTGTTATTTTACCACTCCAATATTCGGCATGTCGGACCACGTGGCCTTCCAAGTTCCATTTAAGGGTGGTTATTCTTTGGGTGATATCTTTTACATGGGTCCTCTTCCTGATCCATTTGTTTGTTTTTTTTATCTTTCAGGCTTATTTTCAATAATCTTCTTTCCATGACTCTTTTATGTACTTGCATTTTATGAATTGTTTTCTTGTTCATCACCCAAGTTTCCACGGCGAGAAAACATTCATTGAAGATTTTTTATTTTAGTTTTAGGGGTATATTGTTGTTTAGGACTTGTTTTAACTTTCAATATGCCGCTCATCCTAATCTGATTCATCCCTCTATTTCTATGTCCTGTTTTAATTTTGTTACGCTTACCGATTTTCCGTGGTATATGTATGACTCTACTTTTTCTATTGAATCTCCCTGGATAGTTAGAATGTTATGGTCCATACTTTCGTTGGTAAATACAACCAAAACAAAATACATGACCATGACCAAATAGATTACTACTACTACTAAATCCAAATAAAAAGAGTAATAAAAGTTGTCCAGGAAATTTCCTTGTGAACGTTTTAAAAACATTAAAAAACATGTTTTTGTTTGTTTTTTAAAAGCAAAAATTCATTGAAATCCTTCACGACATCTGCTAGCCACACTAGGGATGTTGAGTTAGATTATTTTATTACATTTTTTGTTGACCAGAAATTAAAAAAAAACTAAATGACTTAATTTTGAAATAATGAACATATTTCTCAGGCAGTTAATAAAAATAGTAGACGTTATACGAGGGTTATTCAAAATTTATAGCAAAAATCATTTGATTTTTTCACGACTTTCGTGAAAGTCAAATTTAAAAAAAAATTATATTTTTATTGCGTATTGTTCCCGATTCAGTTGCCCCCGCTGGAATTTCGTATGATTGGGCTACTGACAAAATATATTGGACCGACTCAAGCACTGACAGAATCGAGGTGTCAAATTCCAATGGAAGCTTGAGATCTCTGTTGATTTGGGAAGATTTGGACAAACCAAGAGATATCATAGTCGATCCGCAAGGCAAGTACTAACATTTTATCTCAAATGTAAACTAAATTTTACATCTTTGATGAGTGATAATCGTAATTTTCATGTACATTGCAGGTGCATACCTATTCTGGTCGGAATGGGGAGAGCGGCCGAAGATTGAACGAGCCAATATGGATGGTACAAACAGATTGATAATAGCAAATAACAATTTGACGTGGCCCAATGGTTTAGCTGTCGATTATCTTACTAGTAAGATTTACTGGACCGACGGAGGCACCAGGAGTATAGAATTCTCCAATTTGGATGGTACCAAAAGAAAAGTTTTACTAGGCAAGTAAAACATTATTATTTCGCGATAAGATGTTCTTTTTTTCTCATCTATTTCAATATTTATATTACTAACAAAGGTTGTTGACGAAACGTTTTTTCTAGGAGGCAACGACGTGCCACATCCTTTCGGTCTGGACGTTTTCGGTGAGCACATCTATTGGACGGATTGGGAAACCCAATGCATAGAACGTGCCAACAAAATCACTGGCGAAAATCGTACGATTTTATCCAATAACTTGAACGATCTAATGGACGTCAAGCTGTTCCATAGAAATAGGAAAAACTTAAAACATTCTTGCAACATCAACAACGGCGGCTGTTCTCATCTGTGTTATTTGAGACCTAAGGGACACTCGTGTGGGTGTCCAACGGGAATCAAACTAGGGGTAAGTTTATTATATAGGAAAAGTGTATATTGCTACATCCAAAACAATGTAGCGACTATAGACTTATAAGTATCATGTCACACATGCTGAAAACATTCCTGCGTATAATTTATGTCCGTATTAGAAGTAAATGCGAAGAAGGCCAAGATCAATCACAGTTCGGCTTCAGAAACGGGTTTGGTACAAGGGAGGCACTGTTCGGAATCAACGTGATGCTACAGAAACGCCTAGACCAACGTAGGGATGTGTTCATATGCTTTCTGGATTATGAAAAAGCGTTCGACCGAATTAACCATGATAAACTTTTGGTAATGTTAAAAGAAAACGGATTAGATAGACAGGATATCCAGCTGATTGGGGACAAAGAGCAAGTGCAAGAGTAGGTAATATAACAACAGACGATATTGCTTTTTAACCTCTATTCCGACCAAATATTTAAAGAAGCTCATGAAAAACTGGGACACTGCGGAATTGGCTTACCCATAGCAACAATTAGATATGCTGATGACACGGTAATACTATCAGACACAATAGAAAATCTGCAAACATTGCTAGACAGAATTAACACAGTTGGATACGGCTTGAACATCAACGCTAATAAAACAAAATTCATTTCATGGTAGTGAGTCGTACGGTACAGAAAAACGTTAATCTAAATCACGATGGTACCCCATTAGAACGTGTCACAAAGTTTAAATATCTCGGAAGCATCATAACGGAAACAATGGACCCTGATACAGAAATAAAGAGCAGAGCAGAAATGGCGCGCGCAGCGTTTAATAAAATGAGACCGCTTCTTTGCAATGATGATTTGAACCTTAAGCTAAGACAACGGATGACTGATTGTTATATATGGTCAATACTGTTGTATGGTACGGTGACGTGGACATTCAAGATCAAAACAATGAACCGACTAGAGGCATTTGAGATGTGGCTGCGCATACCTTGGACAGACCATGTAACAAATGAGGAAGTCCTCAGAAGAGCTAAAAATGACAGGTAATTAATGACCACCATAAAATGCCGCAAAATTGCATACCTTGGTCACATACTAAGAGGAGATAAATATTAACTACTCCAAATTATAATGAAGGGGAAAATAGAGGGGCACAGTGGACCTGGAAGAAGGCAACAGTCATGGTTGAAGAACATTCGTGAATGGACAAATATACGTTCAGTAGGAGAACTCATACACTTAGCAGAAGATCGAAATGCTCTAGCCAGAGTGATAGCCAACGTTCGAGAGACCGGATAGGGCATATAAAAGAAGAAGTATATTGTGGGTTTTCTTAAACGTGCCAGAACAGTTAAACCAGCTGCAGCATCACGTACAGAAAGAATACTCCAAAGATGAGCAGGAGTAACCATAACACCTTTAACCTAAAAGTTAAGGGTGTTATGGAATGCGTGCATTTAGGTGGTAATATTCTTATTCCTGGCATTTCTAGGCTGATGGACAGACGTGTGAGAGCGGTCCTGTAAACTATCTGATATTCGCACACAGAATGGACATCCGACAAATATCACTGGACGTGCCGTACATGGCGGACGTGGTGATGCCATTCCCCAAGCTAAAGCTAGCCACGTCCGTGGACGTGGACAGAAGAACAGGAGAAATTTATTGGACAGACACCGCCGAAGATGTGATCCAAAAAGCTACACCGGACGGCAAACGCATCGAAGTTATTTTAATGCACGAGATCGAGACGCCAGACGGCATCGCCATAGACTCGACAGGTCGGAAGGTACGATTGCAGCTTCCGGTACGTCTTCGATTACTAATTTTGTCGTCGCCTTTTAGATATATTGGACGGACGGGCAAAGAAACAGCATCGAAGTGGCCGAGTTGGATGGAAAACATCGCAAAATTTTGTTCCACAGAAGATTGGATAATCCGCGTGCGATTACCTTGCATTACCACCACGGGCTGATGTTCTGGTCGGATTGGGGTGAACAAGGGAAAATCGAAGTGGCGTATATGGACGGAACTGAACGGTAAGAGCCTCTAAAATATGTATGTTACCAAGATTTCTTGTCTTTTTGTTAGTTTGTTTAGTTCAAATTTTGCAAGACGCTTATTTTTAACATGTTTAAATTAACTTGCTTTATTGTCTGTCTGTTTGTCTGTTCAGTACAAATTTTCTTCTTTTTCTTCTCTCTAGTATATAGGCTGATAGAGCCTGTTTTTTTATCGTCCCCCTGCTCGGGCTCCAATTCCAGGAAGATTGTCACTCCAGCGTTTTCTGGGTCGTCCAATGCTTCGGCTAACTGATGGTGATTTGTCCCTTGTTATTTTTAACATTATTTCCGATGACATTCGACTGATATGGTCGTTTCATTCCATCTTTCTAAGTATTATCCAGTCGTTGATACCATCTATCTTACACATTTTCCTGATATGATCATGCATAACATTAACCATCGCCTGCAACTCCTCTTCAGATGACACTAATGTGACTTGATCACCGGCGAAAAGAAGGCATTTAACGATCAAATCATTCATTTTCAATCTATACGGACTCTCTTTTAAATCTTTTAAACAATCGTCTATGTATAAGTAAAACAGCCATGGCGAAACTACACGTCTCTGTCTCACATCCTTTTCGATGTTAAACCATTTCGTGCAAGCTCCGTTTATTCTGACACAAGCAGTGGAATCCTCGTAAAGTAATTTTAGTGCTCGTATTAAACTACCGTTTGTAAAAGCTTTGTTAAAAAATAAAAATGGTGTCGAATAAATATTATTTTATGTAAATGGTAACTTTTGGAATTTTTTAGGAGAGCATTAATTACCGAAGATTTAAATTGGCCCAATGGTTTGGCAATAGATCGTCCAGAAAATCGACTCTACTGGAACGACGGAAAACTGCACACTATAGAATCCAGCAATCTTAGCGGTCAAGACAGGAGGAAAATCTTGACTGAGGTAATTAATTTTTTTTTAAAATAATAATCTAATGTCGTTCTTGTTTTTGTCGTCTTTAATGCGAACTGTGCGAATACTTCGCACCGATAGCGGTCAGTTACTTAATATAATAAAGTAAAAATAAATAAATGTAAATATTTATTAATTTTAAATATTTTAATTTAAAAAATAGTAACGAAATCAGTCTTATATTAACATTATTATCCTAGATGGTACCCGCGACCTGGTGTGCGTATGATTAGTACTTAGTGCTTATCTTCTCCAAGGAATTCATCCATCTATATTTATATCAAAATTTAATACTTACTGGTGTGCTTATATAAATCGTACTACGCACTCGTTTATACCTTACAAACTTATATACCCGGATATTTCAAGCATTGTTGCGGAGTTAAACACTAACAACTGGACCCAAATACAAGTAGAAGGCAGAAAGACTACCCATGCAAACTGGAATAAGACAAGGCGATAGCCTCCTCTTCAACTTGATTATGGACGAACATATAACGGAAGTAAAAAAGGTTGGAAAGGGATACTCACTAGGGGTCAAAGAACTAAAAGTAATTTGCTACGCGGACGATGCCGTCCTGGTCTCAGAAGATGAAGACAACCTACAGAGAATGCTTTATCAGTTCGAAAAGACACCTGCCAAATACAACATGGAGATATCGGTAGCAAAATCAAAAGTGCTAACCATATCAAAAGAGCCCAGACGATGTAAATTGGCTACATACAATAAAACAGTAGAACAGGTTATGAGTTTCAAATATCTCGGCGTCAACATCACGAGCAGCAAAGACCTCCAAGAAGAAGCAAAGGATCAAACAACCAAAGCAGCTTTAATATCAGGATTCCTTAGAAATATAATATGGCGAAACAAGCACATGTCCATTGAAAGCAAATTCCGCATATATAAGACCTGTGTGAGACCTGTTATGACCTACGCTGTAGAAACAAGAGCCGAAAACTCCACAACATAAAGGATTATCCGTACAGCAGAGATGAGGTCTCTAAGATCCATACCAGGCTACACACTAAGGGACCACAAAAGAAACTAAGACATCCGAGAACTTTGCGATGTCCAAGACATAGTTAGATGCTCCCGAAATAGACGTCGCGAATGGAAAGGTCATGTTGAACGGATGGACGACAACAGATTGCCGAAGATTGCAAGAAATGGTTTCCCAATATCCAGCAGACCACCTGGACGTCCACCCATACGTTGGTATGAAAGTTGGAATTCATCATCCCAGCCACAATTAGAGAACAAGGCAGATGCCTTAAAAAGAGGAAGAAGAAAAAGAAGAAGACACTTATATACTAATGATGCCTTTATCCCATTTATACAGTAAATAACCTAACCTCATATGTGGACAATTTTATTGTCTGTGTATTAAAAACTCCGGAAATCAAGTAATTTTTTATGATTTAAAAATACACGAATGCAGTTTAGCTTTAAGAGAACCATATTCAGATTTGCAAGGTTGCCGATGTCAACTTTTGCATCAAATGGATCATGATGTATAATAATTCGTGACTCTGTAAGGAATTGTTCTTTAAGAGCTATTCGCTTGACAAACAGCTTAACTCTCACATATACCCTTCACCCTCTAGAACATAGAAGAAGAGTTGCAGACCAATCATTGCTCTACAGATATTTCCATGGCAGATGCTCCAGAGAAATAAAAACTCTTGTACCACCATTGGCCACATTCGGCCGAAGAACTCGGCACGCTGATCAGTCTCACACATTTACTCTCAAGCTTGACACTACAAGGACCAATCTTCATAAAGAATCCTTCTTTTACAGGGCTGCTACGGAATGAAATAAGCTTCCAAAATCAGTTTTTCCAGAGAACTATGACCTGCAACTTTTTAAAAAACGTGTCCACAATCATTTCCTTTCTATAATCCCTTCCCCTTCTAATAGTCGCAGTGCGGGCCGTCCGCGGCCCACACGATAGGTCTACCCTTTTTGCGACTATTTTCATAAAAAAAAAAAGTCACCGAAGCAATAAATTTTTATTTACTTCCCAGTGGAAGTTATAGTCATGGGTCCGATTTTGCGAATCCCGAATTTTGACATCTCCACATTTCAAGGTCCCCAGAGTCGAATACAATAGTTTTTAAGTGGACGTCTATGTGTGAATGTACGTATGTTCGTATGTGCGTTCGGAATTATTTTTTGTCTCGATTATCTCGAGAACAAAAAGTGATATCGACGTGGTACCAATTGTATTCTGTTTATGGAGAATAAAAAAACTGAAAAAAATGGTAACTTACCTGAATTTTTCAATTTATAAATTATACTATTTATAATACAGAATTTTAAGATCTTTTGAATAATATGATTATTGCATGTTAGGAATATTTGTATGAAAAATATGATGGTAATATTTCATAAAAAGGGATAGTTTTAGAAAACAGAATTTTAACCTTGTATCAGTATTGAGAGAATAGCATTAAAGACGCTATAACAGTGAAAAATTATTGTTAGCAATAATCAAGCATTGTTTATAACAATTAAATATTGTTACCAACAAATGATTATTGATCATAATAATCAAAAAAAAAATTCAATTGTTATAAACAATTGAAAATAGCTCCCGCTTATGAAATGATGAGAAAAAGTTTGAAAGAATACAGTTGACATAAACATAAATTGTTAATGACAATTATAATTTGTTATAAACAATTTGAAATCGTTTTATATAATAATTTTAATTGTAATAATTATAACAACAAAACTATGGTATTTTTTCATTCTTTCTACTGGGAAGTTAGTCGTGTGGACCTCTCGGGTCGTACCCAGACCAATGATATTTCATTAATGTATTTATCTACTGCTATATTTTGTTTACTACTGCAGTACGTTTTTTGTTAATATCGGTCTCCACTAGCGGTTTCTAGTCGCAGCGACAAAAAAATCGCAGTTATATTATAACAGATTACTAATGGATGTCATTGAAACTACTCGTGTAGATTGTAGATTGTAGGGGGGTCGTGTAATCGCTCTTTTGTTTTAAGCGAAACATTCCATTAAAAGTCAAAGAATATTAAAAGGGCAGTTTTACAAGTTATTTAAAGATTTAAGTGAGCACCCTGAGAAGTTTTTCTAGTTTTTTCGAATGATAAAAAGTAGTAATGATGAATTGTTGAAAATAATTGATGTATCAATGACATATCACTGTTAATATACTTTCATCACTTACCCATATGTCTGTTTGATTCATTAAATAGAGCAACAGCAGCAAAAATAATAGGAGAGCCAGTGACCAATTTTCAGTTGTCATTTCAAAAGTCTTGAAAATTTACTGACTCAATTTAATATTTGCTCGTCAATAGAAGCCACTTCTGGCAGCCCCCAATGGCCGGGGTAAATTACCCTACAATTTTTAATTAATATATATATTTATGGAAAATAGTTTTATTTTCATTAGTCTTCAAATTTAAACTTAATACAGAAAATTTGTACAGAAAACATGTTATTAAATGCCAGAAATAAATTTCATCACTTACTATCTGCCAGAGGGAAAAACGTGGCCAAGCGAGTGCGAGCGAGATAGTTAAATTCATATCTGTGAGTTAAAAAGAGAGCGCATAATGGGCCTCATTGAAGCTGGATTGTAAATTATATGAAATGCAACAATTCCTTGTTAAAGTTTATTACTTAAACTCGTAGAAAATGGTATATTACGGTAAAATTACCTGTCCCTGTGACAAAAGTATTCTCTAAGTCAGCGGTTCTCAAACTTTCGGAAAGCGAAATACTTGACGGAATCCTACAATAAAACAAAAATGTCTTTATGTGCATTCTTTATTAATAAGCATAGTACGAGTACAATGTAACAAATTCTTATTAAAAGGTAAAAAACTGTTTTTTATTCTTCATCAATTGGTTGATACCAGGTTTTATAGAAGAGAGTTGAAGTTTCATATCAGGTTCGGCGTCCAGTCTATTGCGATATTTTGTTTTTGTAGCTGCATAGGTTGAGAATCCTGTTTCGCACAAGTATGTTATTGGGAACGGGGAAGAACATTCAGAGCAATATTGGCAGGCATCGGATATTCATCACGGATTCTACACCAAAAATCGTTGAGAGGCGTCGTTTTGAACAGTGACTTCATACTTGCGTCCGATGCCATTTCTAAAATATATTCATATATCTCGTTTGACATACTTTCGGGCTTTTGCAAGTTGGGAAAAAAGGATTAAGAATCCATGAATTTATTTTCATTTTTTTATTCTGTTCTTCGGGAGTCGTTATCACTAACAAACTCACTGACTGACGTAAAGCTTCCTATTTTTTTCTTACCAACGCAAATAATCCAAAAATCTAATTTTCTTTTAAAGGCAATAATTTTGTTACAGGCCTGGATAATTGTTGTCTGTTTACCTTGTAATGATAAATTTAATTCATTCAGTTTTGAAAGATATCCGTCATGAAAGACAGTTGGAACAACCAAGAGTTATAATACAAACCAGAGACCAGGAAAAGAGGTGTTTTTAATATTTTTCTAAATTCTTGCGGAGCCAAACCCCCCCCCCCCCCGTTGGTTTTGCGGAACCCTAGGGTTCCGCGGAGCACACTTTGAGTATGGCTGCTGTAAGTAACACCGAAGGTCACTATAAAATATAAACAATGATGATGATAGATGAAGAGGAATACAACGACAAAGATGAATAAAAAATGATAATTATTCATATTGTACATAAATACCTTTTTCTGATGTAAAAAATAAATTATTCCCCGAATTTTTAATATTTACACTTGTATATATTTTACTGTCGCGCTCGCCCTCGCTTGGGCACGTTTTTCCCTCTGGCAGATAGTAAGTGATGAAATTTATTATATAAAATAAAACTATTTTCTATAAATATTTATAGCGTTCTGTCAACTCAATCAGGAGGGACGAAAATGTTCTGGTGAATTTTTTATACGATCAGTATATTCTTAGAAATAATCTGCATGAATTTCATGACTGATACTTTAAATAAAATAATTCTTTTTATCTACCCTCTTTAAAATTTTAGGGTAATTTACCCCGGCCATTGGCGGCTGCCAGAAGTGGCTTTGGTCGAGCAGATATAAAACATTGAGTCAGTACATTTTTAAGACCTTTGAAATGACAAATGAAAATTGGTCACCGGCTTTTAAATTGCTGCAATTGTTTAGCAGCAAGTTTATGTATTTGAAACAGTTAATTATATAAATGCAACTGAAAAACCTTGCGGCTACAAACCGCTAGTAGATACAGAGCCTTATGCTGATGCTTACTGTGGATAAATTAATGTTGATTTTACATCAGGTGCCGCACCCGTACGGTCTAGTGGTGGTGGGCAATCACATCTACTGGACCGACTGGCAAACCAGGTCGTTACACAGAGCCGATAAGATGACCGGTAGCGATAAGACCATTATCAGAGACAAATTGGAAGGTCTGATGGACGTGCGATCCGTTCAAAGCGATAATATTGCCGAAAACGCGTGCGGCTTCAACAACGGTGGCTGTTCGCATCTGTGTCTGAGAAATTCCGTCTCTTTTAGCTGCGCATGTCCGACCGGCTTAAGCCCGCTCAGCACCGATCGCAAGCAGTGCGAATTAATACCGGAAACGTTTCTGCTCATCGCCACAAGGTAAGCGAATTGATTTAATAATTAACAAAAACCGAGTTGGACTGCCCGAAACTTAGCACATTTACTCTCGTTGAACAATAAAACCGTATATGAACCGCTTGTATCTTTCGTATGTTTATGTAAGTTAAAGTTTTAGTGCACTTGGTCTTGTTTTTGTTCCAAATGAACCCCATAATAACACTTAAGTTACTCATCTTAGTCTTAGATACTGGCTGAATGGACATGGATCTCCGAGTGCCAAAAAAAATATCAAAAAAGGGTTGTAAGATATATTTTATGAACTAAAATATTTCAGATACGCTTTGAGTCAAGTCAGTTTGGACACCAACGACGCATGGGACGTCACCCTTCCGGTGGACGACATCGAAAACGTGATCGACGTAGATTTTCACTGGGAGAAAAAATTGTACTTTTACACGGACATCGAGAAGCACGTCATAGCCAGCGTTTCGATGTACAATCTATCCGACGTCAGAGTTATAATCGGTAAAAATCTATCGTCGCCAGACGGTCTGGCGGTCGATTGGGTGGCGAACAACATCTATTGGACAAACACCGGCAATAGGATTATAGAAGTGGCCAGATTGGACGGGTCACATCGCAAGACCATCATCAGCACCTATTTACACGATCCCAGATCGATTGCCGTCTTTCCGAAAAAGGGATTCATCTTCTGGACCGATTGGGGTACGCCCAAGATAGAAAGATCACATCTGGACGGTTCCAATAGGAAGAATTTGGTCCTTACGCAAATCAATTTTCCCATAGGACTCGTCATAGATTATCCGAAGAGAAGATTGTATTGGATCGATGCCAAACTGAACGAAGAAAAAATCGAAACGACCGACTTGCACGGAAACAACAGAGT
Organism: Agelastica alni; assembly: GCA_950111635.1. Lineage (NCBI taxonomy): Eukaryota > Metazoa > Arthropoda > Insecta > Coleoptera > Chrysomelidae > Agelastica > Agelastica alni. Next base: position 10,545,927 of record OX467719.1, on the reverse strand, counting down.
CATGCTTAGCGTTCAGTCGACCCATCCATTTTCTTTGACACAGGTAAGACATTTTTATGCACTGTTGAAAATCAGTACTTCCAATTGTTTAATTCCTCTTTGAGAAATTCCTTGATTTTTAAAACTACTTAGTACGGCCCCGACGCCGACAAGAATCAACTAAAAGTCACGCATTCATTACGTGGAAATTAGCTTTCGTATAAACAACCATGCAATTCAAACATCTAAAAAAAAGAAGTGCATTTGTATCCCTCCGAAATCGTCGTCGCGCGCATACGATCACGTGATAGAAGACGGTTAACAAAAGCCACGTCTGACCGCGCTTTTTTTCTCGCCCTTTTTCGCATTTCGAACTTCAAGCAATGCGCTTCGCTCCCGTTTTTGCATATCATCAGCCGAGGTATAACCTCTAGCGTTCAGAGCAATAGAAAAACCACATGGTAAAATGCACATAACTATAATCAAGTAAAATACATCAAACAAAAGCTAGCAACCACTGAAATTATTCTGAAGATACACGAGGCTTTGAACTGTAAGCTCCATGTATTAAAATTAACAATATATTATCGATGACGCGTGTTTGTTTAATTTACTGTGAAAATACCAATTCACGGCGATAAAAGACAGTAAACCCGTTAGCCTACAGTTGTAAAAAGACAGATCGAGCCAGCGATTACTGAGTTATCGAAGGATTCAACATCTACGCAGTAAAACGACGCCGTTCAAGAGCAAGGAAGTCAGCCGGCAATAGAGGTTCCGGCGGTGAAGTTGCGCGCACCTCAGAGCATTTTATAAAGCTTACCACGCCCAATACTTCCTGGAGGTCGGCGCCGGCGCGTATGCACGATATTCCCGAACTAGTAAAGGGTGGGAAAGGCCTGTGACGGAGTGGTAAGGAGTGAATTGTGGTCGACATTGTCTATGTATGGGGTAAACGGTAGTTTAATACGAGCACTGAAATCACTTTACGAGGATTCCACTGCTTGTGTCAGGATAAACGGATCTTGCACGGAATGGTTTAACTTCGAAAAGGGTGTAAGTTAGGGATGTGTGGCTTCGCCATGGCTGGGTTCTTCTTCTTTAAGTACCTATCCGTTTCGGATGTTGGAAATCATATTGGCAATCATGATCTTGTTTGTAGTTGCTCAAAACAATTTTATTAAGGTTTTCCCATACCACGTTCCCAGATTCCGCAGCCATGAGATTCTTCTCCTGTCGGATCCTCTTTTTCCTTTGACTTTTCCTTGCATTATGGATTGTAGTAGGGAGTATCGGTGTTGATTTCTCATGATATGTCCTAGGTATTCAAGCTTTCTGCACTCGAAGTGTACACGATTTCCATTTCTTTCTTCATTCTTTGGAGCACTTCTTTGTTCGTTATGTGATCTATCTACTTTATTCTGAGTATTCTTCTGTACAGCCACATTTCACAAGCTTCAATTTTTTTAAGTGGTGGCTACAGTGAGCGACCAGGACTCTGCTCCATACAGTAATATGGAGAAGACATCATTTTTGTTTCTAGTGATAGGCTATGGCTTTTAAAGACGGCGCTCATTTTGTTGAAAACGGTTCTACCTGGGTACTGAACAATAAACATAAAGTGACATTTTTCTTAACGAAAGACGTTTCATTTCCTAACTTCATTAATAAAGGAATCCATTTTTCAACTAGTTAGGAAAAGCCGTCTTTTGTCACCCGTAGCAGTTGCGAAAAATGTATCTTTATCTTTCAAAATTAGAAAAATACATTTTCCACTTTTTAACCAACCCAATTATGTACGCCCTTGTAAAAGCCCTCAGAAAATGATTTATTACTCCGTACCAATATGAAATATAGTATAGACATAGGTTAGGTTAGGTTTCATGTGAGTGGGGCGTGGTCGCCCCTCCACCGCGACCCTTAGTAGGTCTATTGTGGCTCACCCCTAGAGGCTACAGTTCACCGCACAATCCAGCCCTTCTTACGAAGTTCATGGTTGTATAGGGTGAGATTTTTTTAAAATCGGTAGGTTCTAGGTAAGTGTAACAAAATATGTTGAACCTTATTCTTCCCAGGCCGGGGCATGAATATAGTATATGTTCAGCAGTTTCGTCTTCCATGCAGCAGAACCGACAGTCCGTTTGTTGGTTCAGATCTATCTTTCTGAGGTGGTATCTTAGACGACAGTGTCCCGTAAGCAGTCCTGTTAGAATACGCAGGTCATTTCTGCTCCATTCTAGGATTTGCTTAGTTGTGTTTCTCGAGGGTTGTAACGGTAAAACGCCTTCGAGTGGGTTAACCCTGGTATGTCGGACCAGTACGTGAGTATTTTCCTCTCCGCTCAGTCCGAAATAATTGTTTTGGCGGCACTTGTGGTGACTCCAAAAACCGGTTCTGGTCCAGTGAACGCAGATTCGGCCCCCTGTTTTGCAAGGGCTTTTTCGTTTCATTCCACCCCTTGGTGGCCAGGTACCCACAGTAGGGTCACCCTGTCGTTCGCACCAAGGTACTCTAAGGATTCGATGCAATTCCATACAAGTTTAGAATTTATCTTGTTGGAGCTCAGTGCTTTTAAAGCAGCCTGGGTATCTGGTTTTTGTTTGCTAGAGGTCTGTTGGTCAACTCTCTTGCACACAATTCGATAGCGAATACTTCAGCCTGAAAGATTGTAGCATACCTGCCAAGACTGGTAGATATTTCAATCTTTGGTTTCCTGCTGAAAACACCGGCCCCAACTCCATCTGGGGTTTTTGAGCCGTCTGTGTACATTACGTATTCAGTCTCTGGGAAGAGGATTTGTCTCCTTATCCATTCGTCTCTCTTCGGAAAGAGGACTTTGAACGACTTTTCTACGTGTATATAGTATAGACATAACATTAATAAGAACCGATGACAACAAAATATAAACCAAACTATATAAAAGAGACAATGACAAAAACCTTACATAAAATATTATTACAGCATGATTACTTATTGAACATAAGCTTGAAACGGTAAGAAAGAAGAGAAATAAGCTCTTCTATGACATGTGCCTCCAAGAAGCATGTAGACATTTTGGGAGACTAGAAATAGAGATTTAGAGATTGAAAGTATATACTAGCATAAATTTCACTAACTTCGTTAATGAGTTAAGCCGTTGAGTTCACCGTGTCTCGATGTTAATTTAACTGACATCGGACCGGCGCGTTTCGTCTAGGTTAAGGTCTATTTACACTAGAGCAATTCTTAAATGAAAATTCCGACATAATATATACTAGCAAATTAAACGTTTTCGACATATTTTCAGCACGAGGAATACCTCTATTGGACAGACTGGGTACAAAAGACGGTGAAGCGAGCGGAAAAGAACACCGGCAAAGATTCGGTGATAATTCGCCAGCAGTTGGACGCTGCCATGGGAATCACGATGGTCTCTGGTAAACGACAGCTAGGATGGAACCCGTGCGCTGTCGATAACGGCGGTTGTACGCATCTATGTTTGTTTAGATTGAAAAATTACACCTGCGGATGTCCCGACGTTTACGATCCCACTTGCAAAACTGGTTTGTACATCTCCTGTATTTATTTTATGCAGGATATTTGTTTCTAGCTTTTCTCGAATCAAAGTTGAATTACGAATCTTTATAGCTTTTGTATTAAAAATGTATCATTTGTGCGCAATAATGTTATATTACTAATGGCCGATTTCTTCACTTCCAGTTATCTATGAGATAACTCTATCTGAGGGATAAAGTAATGGTTATGCTTAATTTCGTTTTCTTCACCTCTAGTTAAGCATTAAGTGATAGATATCTAGTACTTAAAGTTATCCATCACTATAATTAGTATTTATCCTGAAGATGGTGTATAAACTGTGGGAAAATCAACATAACCTGCAATAACAGTATTTGGTTAAATAAAATTTACAATATTAGCAATAATATTAGCAAAATTAACGCAACAACATATTCAATCATACAAATTGCTATAATGAATTCATTTTATTAATTTTTAAGGACATTGGTTACTGAATACTTCCGGGTAATTATTATCAGAAGCCTTTTATGCTAAAACGACAAGAAAAAAACACATTTATCTTTGAAAATAAATTTGGTCTTAAATTATCATCATTATTCGATAAAGGCTGAACAAAATGTAACGTTGTTCAGTCGCATTGTTTTAAAATGATTGTCCTTTTTAGAACCCAATTACATCGTTCCCTTAAAATGTCCCCCTGGTAGTAAAGTCAAGTGCGACATTGAAGAAGAGAAGATCGATTATTACGAAGAAATGTATTCCAGACTACCAAATCCGACGTTCGACGATGACGTCAACGACGCCTTCAATTCAGCCAGACGCACGAATATATTCTACATCATGACATTGGTACCGATGCTGTTCATAATATTGATGTGCATCGTCTTGGTCATGTTTCTGCTGGTCAAAAAAGGAAAAAAGAAATACGTGTACGGTACCAGCAGAAGCTTTTCTAATCCGAATTATTATTCCTCGAATAACGATTCCACTTCCGCCACAAACAACGGAAAGTTTATTTGGAAAAGATTAAAATACGACAAAACACAGGTGAATATTTATAAAAGAATTTGTTTCTGCTCGTTTGTACTTGCTCGCTACTGCGCAGTTTATTTACGCCACTTACCTTCGTTTTTGATCTCTCCCTTACGCCACTTTACTTTCTTTAGTCACCACTCCCCCACTTTATTTTGTTTGCATCATTTTATTGTTTTCAACCACTATCTAACACTTATACATTCCGTCTAAGTTCTGTTTGCGCTGTTTTGTTTTCTTTCTGGTTCTGTTGATGCCATTTCACTTTCTTTATTTCTGGTAATATTTTCGCCACTTACCCACGCTTTTGGTCTACCCATCACGCCACTTCTCTCCACGGTCACCCTTTCTACATTTCATTTTCTTTTCACAAATTTATTTCTTGCTTCTACTATTTACCACTTACCTTTTCTCTAGCTCTATTTACTCCAATTTGTTTTTCTTGGTTCTGTTGGCGCTATTTTCATTTATTATTTATTTCTATTGACGCTTCTTCATATTTTTCTCGTTAATTTTCATTTTCTTGAAATATTTATGGTACTATATACTTCGCTTTACTTACTTCTATTTCTATAGACGCCTCTAACCTTTTTTTTGCAACTGTTTTTTTGGTGTTTAGTAATAAACTAGTTTAGTAAGCCCACACTGCAGCTTATAGCTTATTGTGTTCCGCTGCTACCACCCACCTTTATGGTACTTGGCCCTTAGCCATTTAGTCTTTTGGCTAATGTTGATCGAGGTTAAGCTTTTTACTTAAATGTAAAAGGTCTTAAAGGTAAAAGGTCAGGTTTTTAGCCCGTGCCCTCTCAGTCTGAGCAGAATCATCCCCATACTGGCTGCGCCACCTAGTGAGGGTATCACAGTCAAATATGACGTGGGATGCCGTTACCTCCAGCTTCGTTTTTGCTGCCAGGTTAGCCAAGACTTGGCCTTCTTCCTGATAGCAAAATTTTGTTACGCCCATACCGGACTTGGACCCCTGTAGAACTTAGCGTTGCAAGTGTCTCCTGTCTTTTTGTTGCCATTTTGGCACCCACCCAAGTTTAACTCGGTTGTGCTTTACCAGATTTCTCAGGTATATTTGGTAACTTCGGCTTAAAATATTGTGGTATGTCTCCCCAGTCGCATAGTTATGCTATCTTTGATCTCTCTCCCATATATCTCAGCGCTAGAGTTTCCGCTCATCACTGAGCGATTCGTAAACCACGTGAGTTCATTAGACAACTACCTTTTAATTTTCTTCCAAGCATTCTTTACACTATTTTACCTCCGCTATATTCACCACTTATCTTTACCCTATTTCCAATTTGCTCTATTATGTTTCTTCCAGCTCTATTATCGCCACTTCCTTCCCCCATATTTCTCTCAGCGCCATTCTATTTTTTTCCAAGTATTATTCTTTGCAACATTTTATTTCTTTTTGCTACGAGGGCGGTTTGATAAGTCAGTGACTTTTTGAATAAAATAAATTTTTTTCCGCCAATAAACATTTTATTTTTCTACATAATCACCTTTTAGCTCGATATATTTAGTCCAGCGTTTTTCTAATTTTTTTATTCCCTCCAAATAATAGGTTTTTTCAAAGATCTCAAAATGCGCGTTTGTTTCGGTAATGACTTCTTCATTCGACTCAAATCTCTTACCGCCCAGCCATTTCTTTAGGTTTGGAAACAGAAAATAGTCGCAGGGGGCTAAATCTGGAGAATATGCTGGATGTGGTAGCAGTTCGTATCCCAATTCGTGGATTTTGGCCATCGTGACTAGACAAGTGTGCACACGTGCATTGTCTTGATGGAACAGCACTTTCTTCTTCGCCAAATGCGGCCGTTTTTGCTTCAAATCAACGTCGAATCTGTTCAAAAGCTTTGAATAATATTCGCCGGTAATCGTTTTACCTTTCTCGAGGTAATCGATGTGAATGACACCGCGTACATCCCAAAAAACTGTGGCCATGACCTTGTTGGCTGACAGACTCTGTTTCGCCTTCTTTGTTCCACGTTCACCCCGAGCAACCCACTGTTTCGATTGTTCCTTGCTCTCTGGCGTGTTGTGATGGATCCATGTTTCATTTACAGTAACAAAACGGCGCAAAAATTCGTCCGGATTACGGCTGAACATCGCTAAACACTCTTTTGAAGTGGTCACACGATTGCGCTTATGGTCGAGTGTGAGCAATCGCGGCACCCATCTCGCAGAGAGTTTTTTCATGTACAAATATTCGTGTAAAATATGATGTACCCGTTCAGTTGAGATACACCTACAGCATGAGCCAACTCACGCACTTTTATTCTCCGATCATCCAATATCATTTCATGGATTTTATCGACGATTTCCGGCGTGATCACTTCTTTTGGGCGACCTGGACGTTCGGCGTCACTAGTGCTGATACGACCACAACGGAACTCTGTAAACCACTTCTTAACCATTGAAATTGATGGTACCGAGTCCCCGTAGTATTTATTAGTTTCAGTGATGGATTTTTTACGTAAAAAGTAATGCTTAATCAGCACACGAAATTCACTTTTTTCCATTTTCGTAAAAATTCACGAGGTTGTCTGCTTTGAACGGCTATCAAACACCAACTGCACGACGTAGCTTGCTCAAAATTAGAAAGTTGCCCACTGATAGATTATAGTTGACGGCAGCACTGTTGCATTTGGAGTAACTGCGCGGGAAATTCAAAGTCACTGATTTATCAAACTGCCCTCGTATTATTTTGTTTTCTTCCCGTTCTATTGGCGCCACTTCCCTTCTCCTTGTTCGTGCCACTTCATATACTTCTAGTTTCCTTTGTACCTCTTCATTTTGTTGCTAGTAGAATTTGCGCTACTTCTCTGCGCGCTATTTAACTACCATCTATCGTTTTAGGAACGAGTATACGAAGAAACTGTGGGAATCAGTAGTCCAGAGATTGCAAGTCTCATTCCGACGATTTTGACGCCGTGCAGTTCGAATTGTGAAACAGTAACACCCGAAGTGGAAAGATCGCCGTCAATAACACCTTTACACAAAGTCGACGTAAACGAGACAGTTTCTTAAATTAGTCCAATTCTACACTGACCAGCCAAAAAGAAAAAACGTTTTAATTCCACCACAATGAAAAAATTACTATCGTTAATGAAATTGGTTAAGAATTTGTTGGGAAAAATATTTTGTCGCTGCGTTGAATAAGTCACGCTCGAATTGAAAATTTTCCCGAATGGCAGCTACAATAATATTTTTTTTAAAGAGTTCTAAGGAGAAGCAGGGTTTCGACATTTTTAGTCCCTACCACGATACTAAAAAAAAACACGTTTTTAGTTTTTTCGATAATTGCATAAGATGAAGGAGTAGCAGGAAAGAAATTTTCAGTGACGTGGAAATTGGGACGAAAGACTGTCATTAAAACAACAAAATATAGTTGACAATTAAGCCAGAAGGGAAAACCTACTGTAGACAACCGGTGAGACGCACTGTAAATTTTAGAATCGGTAATTTTTTCATTATATTTTGGCAGTGGAACATCAGCTGCAAATCCACTTAAATGTAGATAAAAAAAAGTCAAATTAGAGGACTGACAATAAAAATTGTAATAATAAGGAACTATTTCCGGAAAAGGAGTAATATTATAGTCACGGTAAAAGTCTATTAAACCAAACTATATATATTTATGTTTGGACTGTATCAAAAAATTCGACTAGTTTTTGTTTCAAAATGTATATTAAACTTATTGTTCCAAATGAAGAAAAACAATGCTGTGAATGTTTAAACATTAAATATTAATTATTAAGAGGTCCATCAGCGTGAATTTTAATTTCTTATTTAAATAACAGGGAAAAAATATTTTAAACACGGAAATATTTATAACTCGTTAAAGAAATGGCGAAATGGCATTTTTGCAGGAATTTCATTTCCTTCACGTAAAAGGTTTTAATATTTCATAATAACTCCATTGTTTTAAAATTAATTTAGGATCACATTTAAATAAACAGTAAATTATACAGAGTGGACCAAAAGTCAGGAAACGGACAATTATCTCGTAAATTGCTGGTCCGAATTGTACAAAATTTGGGATAAGCGTATTTTGAGATAAGGGGATTCCAGATTCGACATTTGCAATGTTGTCAGATTTGCCAAACAGAAAAATAATGGAACTTCGATCAAGGATAATTCCAAAGAAAAAGAACAATCGAAAAATTATCATGCCTAATTCTTGATTCAATATGTGACAAAGACGATCTTCGGACATATTCATTAGCCCCTGCTATTTCTCTCACTTTAATTCGACGGTAGTTTAGCACTATTTGGACGTCCTGAACGTTCATCGTCTCCCAAGTTGGCACGGTCACTGTTAAATTCAACTGCGCAAAATTTCACTGTGGTAAATGATGGTGCAGAGTGTGTACACACCGTCCACTCATCTTTGATTGCAACAAAAAGAAACTAAACATGATGATATCCTACAAGAACACCCAATCAATGGTGATAACCAAGAGCCCCATCAGGTGTAAACTAATGGTTAATGAACACATAATAAACCAAGTAATGGATTTCAACTCGGAATACATGTATCGTATAGCAGACATTCCACGGAGGAAGTAAAGACACAAGCCAACAAAGCGGCCAGAATATCAGGATACCTGAGGGATATAATATGGAGAAAGAAATACATGAACGTGGAAAGTAGGATACGAATATATAAGACAGTGCAGACAAACGCAGTCGAAACATGGGCAGAGACATCACATACGAAGAGACTAATGAGAACAACAGAAATGAAGGTACTGAGAACCATAAGGGAAATCTCACTCAGAGATAGAATAAGGAATGAAGGAGCACTGGGAGAAACGGGAGTTCGGGATGTGGTAAGATGGACACGAGCACGACGTCGAGGATGGAGAGACCATGTCGATAGAATGGACATAGGAAATGCGCAATAACACAGAAACTCAATACAAAGAGACCACCAGAAAGGCCGCCGAAAAGATGGCACGACAGCTGGACGTTTACGTCACAGGAGCTAGGATGACAAATCAAACAGAACCGTGTCCTACAGCAAGAAGAAGAAGAAGAAAAATATTTAATGATTTTCTCAAAAACACTCACATTGACTCAAACGATTGTCAAACTACAACTGCGCGTCCAAAATGACTGAAATTTTGGTGAGCACCTGTCAAAAGATGCGCAACCACATTCGCTAAAAAAATAGAAATAGTATATTGTGTTGGCGATTGCATACGAGAGCGAAGTTGAACGCAAGAGAGTATATTTATAATTCCCAACAAAATTGGTCTGGTCGAAATAGTGTACTGACTATTTCGTTGCAAAGTATAAAACTCCAAAGTTTAAAATTTTTCCCCCAAGTTGTTTAAATGAGAAATGAAAAAATTAAGAACTTTAACAGCGTTTTTTGTCATTCGGTACAATATTTTTAATTTACATTATGGTCGATTTTTTTGATACAGTCCGAATATTAAAGTTTTTTTGGTACCTATTGTTTTTAAGATATTTCTACTATACGTACTAATAATAATTGGTACCAAATGGGGTACTTCTTTAGCAAAAATTCGATAACTGGGATAACATAATTTTTTTATATTAAATAGGAATAAATGAAAAAGTTGGTGATTGCGTATCGAATTTCTCTGAAAAGTGCTTCATTGTTCGCACGTCGATGTACACCGCGTTTTTATATCAATCAAGACCATCTTCAGATGTTTATTACACGTCGATAAAAACGTACTAATTGATGAAGGTAAATCTGATGATGGTTTTTAGGATAGCAAAACGCATTGTACCCGAAACTAATAATTTCCTTTGGACAATTTTGAAATATTGGTAAATTGTTGACGTATCTTCTTAAAGGTTAAACATTAGTGTATTCAATAAATGTTACCTACATATCTCGTTAACTAATTTGAAAAAAAAAAATAATTGTTTATGCATATTAAACCAAAATATTGCAACATTATGGAAATATTTTATATGTAATTCCATATCAAATTTCCGTGGACATATAACTAGTTAACGTTTTGAAAATAGTCCAAGTGCCGGAGATTTATTTTGTCGTTTCCTTTCACCAAGTATATTCAAGTATTTTTCCAGAAAAATAACGAAAATATCTTGACATATTGTAAAAAAGGCGTATGTCACAATAGCCAATATTAGTTTCATTCTGACACTTAGAAATGTCAACTGTCAACCTCTGGTTCAAAATTAGCTAAGCGTTTGAAAAATGTAGATCGTAGGGTTATAAAAATAATAAATGCAGTGTGTCGTACAAAAAACAAACAAATAAACGACAAAAATAATAGAGTTCGTGAAATAGTGAATAGTGAAATATTTTTATAGGCGTGATTGTAAAAGGATGACATGTGACAGTTGACAATTGATTTGTGCTTGTCGAGGATCACATCGCGAAATTTAATCACCCTGGCTCACGCTCCGTTAACTGTAATTGTGGTGAGATGAAATGACGAGATTGTTTTTACTGGCATTAAGTCTAAACGATCATTTATCTGCTCATGAATGCGTGTTGTATGATACCTAAGAGATATTTTTTATAAAGAAATAAATTCAAAAATATTTAAGACTGAAAGATATAAAAGTGATTGAAATAGAAAGGAAAACAGGTGCTGATGAAATAGAACAAACTCTAAGATTGATTTTGAATGGTATTTGTTACATTTTAATAGCATCACGATGCAAAATTAATATTTGTTTTTAAATTTCCACATTCCGAGATGACATTTATATACAGAATTGTTTATTTTTATAAAAACTATAGCATAACCTTGATCTGAGATAAAAAAAACGAGAGAGCCTTACACAGTAGTCGCATATGATGTGTAACATTTGACACCTCACCTTAGTAATAAGCAATTTTAAAATTATGTTCCGAAAAAAATGGGTCGGGTATTGTTTGAAATGATTCTTCTTCACGAAAATTGTATTTTATTTGATTGACACTGGGATTGACAGAAGTCAACTTTAAAATTTAAAAAAGCTAAATACTGATTATTTTATTTGAATAATTATTTATTATTACTCACTTGAATTTTTATCAATGATCTACATTTTATTGAAACTTATTATCAACAGTAAATATTTATTTATATAGTTTACGCATATAACAGCAAACTTTATACACAACACTCTCGGAAAATTGGTTGACGTCTATCTGACGGCCAACTCTAACTACGCGCTCATTTGTCAAATCAATTCTCGGAAAATTGGTTGACGTGTATCTGACGGCCAACTCTAACCGCGCGCTCATTCGTCAAATCAAATAGCGCGTGCTTCCGCGACTTCCTGTTATTGTTACAAAGCTCACCGTTCTCGGGACTACTGCCCAAGCACTTTGCTTCTCTAGCGCAGAATGCGCATGTCTTGCATGGTCAAGATCGGCGCATGCAAGGAAAGTGGATATAAGTCTCAACGAAACGTGCAGACTGGTAACAGGCTGTATGAAGCCTACGCCTGTGGAAAAGCTCTATAGAGCAGCGGGTTTTAGCAGCCCTGAATCACGTAGGAAAGCACACGAATTTCGTGAAAGGTTTAAGAAAACCTTTGACGATCGCCATCCCCTATATATATTCGGGTTGTTCATCGGATCTTACAGACACCGATTCCTAGACAACGATTTGGATGAGCCGCCCACCAGCTATTCTTTGTCAGAAGTAGCGCCAAATAGTACTGCATGTAATTGGAAAACGTGGAGAAGACGTTACACATGCAAAAAAGCGAGAGCAAAGATGTTACACATTAAAAATACCAATAACAAGAAGTCGCAGAAGCACGCGCTATTTGATTTGTAGACAAAACTGGGATTGGTTGGCTAGTTTCTAGCCATCATTGCTCACTTCTGATGGGGATACTATAATTATTAATGACCTTGTGATAGGTGCGTCATCATTACTCAGCTAATTGTCGAATATTAAAAGTACTGTTCCATATGACGTTTAAAAATTAATAAAGGACTGGTGACATTACAAGTTATATCTACCTTAAACTCTATCACAATTAAATTATTAATGATTGTGTATGAAGGACAAAATTGATAAAGACGAGAACCCAACTGTCTGGATTCTAGTCATCATTAAAGAAAATGGAAGAGCCTACGTCACCTTTTGAAGATGATTTGTGATGTCGAATCGATGAGACACCAACTAACAATAAGTTAACTTAGCGCGAAAATGTACCTTTACACCAAAATTATTTATTTTCAAAAGTCTTAATTCCCACCTGAATATCTGATGGCTCTATGCGTTGCTTATATATCAGGTGGGAGTACTCATAGTCCAAGCCATAGGGAAAAGTGCGTGCATAAATTAATATAAAAAAAAATATATGAGCGTACAGGAAATTAAAATTCAGGGTGAGTTTCTATTTCATGCGACTCGATCCTGATTACCGAACATAACCTACAAAATTGGCAAAGTTGCGAAAAGCGGTTTTTTGTTAATAACTAAAAAACATGTAAAATATTAGTGCAATTATTTTAAAGTCATTTTTTGACCCTTAAAATTAAGAAATCAATATACTTTTTTAATAATATGAAAGTACAACTCTTACAGAAAAAAAAGGCCCTAAATCGTTACTGTAGCATCATCCCCAGAGCAGAACTAGCTAAATTAAGAGAGCATATTTTTGGAGAAAACTTCATATATCTTGAAAAATAACCAATATTGATCAATTTTTCAAAAAAATACTTTTTTGGCTTGCCATAGGCTACACTTAACAGTAAGTAACAAGTTTGAATACGTTACAGTTAACGAGTTATAGAAAACCCGATTTTTCACGGTTTTTCCAATATAACTCGAAAAGTATCAATGATATCGAAAAATTATAATATGTTCAATAGATAGATCTTTTTAATGCCTACAATTTTCTGATTTAACTTTTTTTAATCGGAGCTGTAGTTTTTTAGTTATTAACAAAAAACCGCTTTTCGCAACTTTGCAGCGACTGAGCAGCAAGGTGACCCACCGTCGAACGAAAACTCCTGAACTTTTTCATCAGCCCCTGTTTACCTGTGTACAGGTACTTATATTGCAATATACTTACCTAGACAAGGTGTTTGGTTTGAGTGTTGAAAAGGACAGTGTATATATGAAAACTGTATCCGCTAAATACTCTGCATTCTTAAGTTTACCCATCTGTTTTGTAGGTTTTAATAATTGTTCCACGGACACATTCCGCTTTGACAATTGACACTGATGACAGCTGCTTTAAATAATTATATTAACTGTCAAAAAATCTGGATCAAATAGTTCTTATCAATGTCAGTTGTCAATAATTAGTCACAGTAAACTAAAGATAGCATAAAATGTTTTACTGTTACATTTTAAGTACAAAACGAATTTGTAATATTTTCTAAAGGTATTCTTAAAATGTTTTTGATTCACCTACAGTCTACACAACCGATGAATCCCTATAAACTTTCGATCATCCCATTTGTTGTAAATGAAAACTATTGAAGTGTTATCAATTTTTATAGGTTTTGATTTTCACGAATGTAATTGTGAAAAATGTAAAGATATATTTTTTTAAAACTGCGTTGATTTGTTTAGAATTTTATCACGTTTTTAGAAAATTTAAAATGTTTTTCGATTGTTTAGCGGATATTAGGATAGCTGTGCAGCAACTGCGGAGTTATTACGTTCAACTTTAAAAAAAGTTGTGTATCAAAGAAAAATTAATATACATTCACATACATGGTAGAAAATGTATTTGTTAAATAATCCTGTTAATGATTGAGTTTAAAAAAGACAAAAATATTGGTTGAAAACGCAGCCCAATGTTCACATGCTCTAATTCGATGCAACTCTGTGTACGACCCACGTAACAAGCGTTTAGGCGAGTTTGAATGAGACATTGTAGTGTTTTTAGAAAATCGAACAATGTGAAGTTGTTTTTTCTTGGACATACGAATTTTTGGTTGCATATAAATCCGCAGCTTATGCAAAAGCTATTTTTAACAGTATAGTCTTCTAGGCTCAAGAAGATTATACTAAAAGCGATTGAAAATTACTTAGTAAATTTTTTAATTGTGATTTATGTTGAAATACTTGAGCTTAAATTTTTTGTACTACTGATCAAAATATTTAAATGACACATTCTTCCTTCATGCAGACAAAAAGAATTGACGAATTCTGGATTTGTGGCGGAATATTTCCGTCGCAAATAGAATTTGGGACATTTCATGAGAAGTGGACAGCGAAAAAAATAGGAGGTTTTGAAATTTATTCATATAGACCTAAAAGTCTTTACTTCTAGATGGTATGAACCTGAACACATATTTTTTTCTTGTATGAGACTTAATTGCCAAGGTATGGGCTTTTTAATAAAATGATTTTTTGACAGCTGTTTTCCGAATTAAACAAATTTGCAATTTAATACTAAACGTGGAGATTTTCCGGTTTTCTCAAATTTTCTCCTTTCCTAATTATCCAATCAAGTTGTTTTTTGGCTCATTCTCTTTGTTTAGGTCGGCTGGTTGACGCAAAAACGCATTGAATCGTTGATATGTTACTTTGATATTGATATGTATTATGTACCAACATATTTAAGCTGATCAAGGGTCTAACCATGATATTTAATTATTGAAAATTTATAAGAAAATGTATAATTTTGAACAAAAATATTAGTAAAAAGCAGTACCTAATAAGGAGAAATTATTAACTTTACTTAACTGATAAAGTTCGTCAATGATGCATATTAGAAGGTGTTTTTGCATTTGCCTTCTTTTTCGTCATCTATTTTAAGGCAAATAAAAATCTCTTTACCAGGCATTATTCCACTAATTTCTTCTCGGAAATAAAAACATTGTTTAATTCGGAAAACAGGTTCCGAAAAACCGTTTCATTAAAAACGTCAATTTTTTTAGTATTTCACATTGCCTTCTTCTTTCGGTGCCATATGCATCCCTGCATCCCTGTCTGACGCCTCGTTGGATGCTACACTCATCGGTCATCACAAACATCCTTGCGCTGGTCACGGCACTTTTGGAAAAGTATGTTTAGGGCAAAAAATGCCTCCCGGGTGCCTAGTGCATTCCTGAAGCCAAACTGAGTCTCATCCAGATCCACCTAGGAAGGTGTTTACTGAGGCATACAACCTCCAGAAATTTAAGAACAACATTAATTCCTACCATTTTTTCCCTTGGTTCTCACGATGTTCTTTGAGCATTAGAGGATATCCCTTTTCGTGGGAACCAGAACATAAAAAAGCCCATTACTTGGCAACCAAGCCTCGTACAAAAAAAATGTGTGTTAACGTTCATACCCCCTAGAAGTACATATAGTTCTAATACGAATGAATTTCAGAACCTCGCTATTTTTTCGCTATACGCTTCACATAAAATGCCCCATTTATCAATGTTTTTGTTAAATATTGGTATATTCAGATAAATTCCCAAAATAATAAAGACAAATTTTGTTTGTAATTCATATTTATAATATATTAGCTCAATGTAAGTCGCTCAAATAAGTATAAAATAGCATTTATATAGCCAAATAATTGTTGAACAAAAATTCTCAGTTAGCATAACACGATGATTGTACACTTAAAGTCACTAAAAGTTATGATAACAGATCTAGCGATCAATAATAAAATATAATTTTTTTTTATCAAATGTTATAATTTGCCATAAAATTTAGAACATTTATTTGGCTAAAAAATCAGAATAATATCAACAGGTTAGTGGCGATATATGATGTATTAATTTTTCTGTAAAGTTTAATTTTCAAAAAAAGTGTAATTCCTATGAATAAGAATATTCTTTAGTATAATCTAATACATGTTTTTCAAATGTTAAGATATATGTTAAAATAATATATGATGCAATCATGTATTTCGTATAATTGTGACTCTTATCAGATGCCTCCGATGAGAAACATGATAAATAAAAATTTAAATGTTACGCGTTTTGTATTATTTGAAATAATCCATTGCTGCACTAAAGGTATTTGCAAATCGAAAATTACTCTAAAAGACTAATCATTAATTTGTTTCTAATAAATAATAACCTAAATTCTTATCAGCTTATCCGAAGCCTCCGATGAGAAACATGATAAATAAAAAATTAAATGTTTAATGTTTGTATTATTTAAAAAAAATCCCTAACAGAATTTTAGGTATTTCTTATAGTGTCAATTGTAGTTTCTTCTTCTTAATTTCGTTTAAGAGTTCTCGATCTTTATGCATTATCTGCAGTACTTTTGGGTTAGTTGTATGCGACTTTAACATCTGCCTGTAACATCACATTTGTCGCGCGGGCGAATGTCGATGAGAAGAAGTGGAAAGCATGACTTGTACCTCGTTCTCGCTGTCCACGTCGATGGTGATGGTAAAGTACTTCGATAGCTAAAGGTCGCTGGTTCGAAATGATTCATCGCCATCGCCCTACCTAATTTTGTTTCGTTTTATCACTAGTAACCATTCCATTTTTTTTTGGTTGATGTCCAAAACGTAGCCCCATAATTAAAAAAAAAATTTTAATTCTGGGGAGGAGCGAGGGCAACTGTCCCTCCTGCCCCTCGCTCGGTACGCCCATGGTACAGCCTACATTAGCTCGGATAATCCAGAGTCAACATACCAAATAAAAATGTTAATTTAAATGCAAAGTAAAGCACGAAATGCCCCGGCCTGGGAAGAATAAGGTTTAACATATTTGGTTACACTAATCTAGAACCTACCGATTTTAAAAAAATCTCACCCTATACAACCATGAACTTCGTAAGAAGGGCTGGATTGTACGGTGAACTGTAGCCTCTAGGGGTGAGCCACAATAGACCTACTAAGGGTCGCGGTGGAGGGGCGACCACGCCCCACTCACATAAAACCTAAAGCACGAAATAGTTTATGCAATATTCAACCCTTAAATAATAATATCGAAACATTACCATTCGACGCGTATAATAAATATTCTAGGAATACCACCAAGGATATTCGAATTGAAAAAATTAATATTAAGCTCGAATGCATCCGATGGATATGAATTTTATTTAATGATATGTGTTTAAATCTGTGTCATTGTTGCATGTAGTGAATTTACAGTAATTATCATTGATATAATTATTCGTATAATAATTTATTATTATTTACATATTATTAAACATGCAGTTGTTCAGATTATGAATGAATTCAATGATGTCTTGAATTACGTCTATAACTACAAAAATACTTACTTTATGCATGAATAAATTTTTTTAATACTTTTAAACAAAATAACGAAATGCTTCATACAGGGTGTTAGTAAATAAGTGCGACAAACTTCAGGGGGTGATCCTGCATGAAAAAATAATGACAGTTTGCTATATAAACGTATGTCCGCAAATACTTAGCTTCAGAGATATGTGGTGTTAAAGTTTTTCCTAAAAACTGACAATTTATTTATTGCTCTGAAACCGGTCAAGATATTCAAATGAAATTTGGTGGGTTTTAAGAGGTAGTTATTGCGCATTTTTGAGATGTAATTAAGAATTTTATATTCATCATTGGCACGCAAGAAAAAAATGGTACGCCACTGAGATATTTCAAATTAAAAATTATATTTGAATTTCTCTGTAAATTTGTGACAAAAAATCTTTCGTGCCTTTTTTTCGTATAGGACGCCGTTTTTATGCAAAAAAATAAAACATAACGCGTATTTTTCATTTCTTTAATACATTATCAAGAACTATCCAACACAATAAAATTAAACCAGAACCCTTATTTCTGAAAACGAAGCATTTGCGGACATATTGTCATTATTTTTTTATGCAAAATCACCCCCTGAAGTTTGTCGCACGTATTTACTAATACCCTGTATACAGTGAGTACCAAAAGTCCGTCACCCCCCTTTAACTTTTAAACGGAAACAGCTCTTATGTGAAATTTGGTGTGTTATTACACAAGTAAAATAAATATTTTTTGATGTAAAAATGACAGTCGAAAGTTTCAAAATGACAGCTGGGCGACAATTTGAAAAATTTTTTCTTATGGGAAGGGGGTCGAGTGACATCTCATTTTAAAGGTACTTTCATTCTTAAATCAACCGCCGAATTTAAAAACATTTAAATAACTCGTATTCGCGTGACGCCCATTTTCGTTACGGTGATACATTCAAGAACTAATTCTGAACGTACTATAAAATGTGACAGTTGATTCTTACTATGGTTTTAGACATTTTGTTGTCAAATTATGAAATTTATGAAAATGGCAATGTCTTATGAAGCTAATCGCAATTACCATGCTGCCGTCCGCATCTTTAATGAACGCTTTCCGCAACGGCCAACTTGTAGAAGATTTTATTGCAATCCAATGTCAAAATTTCCATCAATAGGAACAGTAAAAGCTTCACCAAGGTCCGGGATACGCCATTTCATTACGTAACGCATTTATATTAAAGATGAATTTAGAAGTATAGCCGGAGTGACTCGGTTAGATAAAGTACCCAGGGTCTTTATGTCTGCCTCTATATCGTCTACGTAACGCTTGCGGGGACATCCTGCAGCTCGTTTTCCTATCGGGCATTGTTGCTCGTTAATTGTTCTGATTATGCTGTTTTCTTCCGCTCTTTGGACGTGTCCAATCCACCGTAATCTAGTTACCTTAATAAATTTAACGATGTAGGGCTCTTCAAAGGCGTGATACAGTTCAAAGTTGTACCGTCTGCGGCACAATCCATTTTCCTGCACTGGTCCAAATATTTTTCTTAAAATCTTGCGTTCAAAGCAGTTTAGTAGCGTTTGGTCCTATTAGTGCAGTACCCACGCTTCTGACCCATACGTGAGTACGGGTCTGATTAGAGTCTTGTAAATTGTGCACTTAATTTTCCTGGGTAGGCATGAGATTAGTATTCCCATCAGACCATGATAGCATTTATTGGCCAATAGTACTCTTCTTTTTATTTCGCTGTTGGTATCATTGGTGCTGGTGACCAGCGAGCCTAGACATATAAAACTATCAACTACTTCTAATTTTCTTCCTTCTATTCGTTTTTTTTTTTCGTGAGATAAGGCAGCCGATTTTAAGGCTATGAATGCTTCAGTTGCGGCTACGCGTGTTCTTCCTATTATGTCTAGATCATCCGGGTGTGCGAGCAATTGGACCGACTTGTTAAAGATTGAGCCGGTGATCCTGAGGTTACTATTTCTGATTACTTTTTCTAACGCGATGTTAAATAATATACAAGACAGGGGGGGCTTCAATTCGTTTTGTATTCGGACGTGGTATCCTACTTTGCTCATTGTTAGTCTTGTTAACTGGATCAGTGTTTCCGGTATCTGAAATTCTTTCATCGTCTGGTATAGCTTTTCTCTGTTTATGCTATCGTATGCACAACTGAAGTTAATGAAAATATGATGTGTTTCCTGATTGTGTTCCAGGTATTTTTCGAGGATCTGTCTGATTGTGAAGAACTTCGTTGTGGCGTTTTCTTCTCTGGTTTCGATAGCGTATGTCATGATCGGTCTTACACAGCTCTTGTATATTCTTGCCTTGCTCTCGACAGACATGTACTTGTTTCGCCATATTATATCGCACAGATAGCCCGATGTTAACGAAGCTTTTACTGTTTGTGCTTTCATTTCTTTCTCCAAGTGCTTGTTATATTGACGCACAGGTACTTGAAATTCATAACTTTTTCTACGCTCTTTCCGTATACAGCGACACAAGCACTGGAATCCTAGTAAAGTGATTTCAGTAATTTATTAAAAATATGGGTTATCACAGATAAAAATCACACACATTTAGGATTTATGTTGTACATTTTTAGCTCTATTTTTAACTTGGTAAATGAATATTTTAGCAAAAGAATAAAATTTAAATAATATATTATCAATGGAACCATGCATACGAACCAAAAATGTGTATATCCTGTTTATAAATACCATTTAACAGAAAATTACATGTTTATTTAGCCATTAACAAAATAAAAAATAAAATATCCAAATGGTGGTGGTAATTATTCGTAGGCTGAATATTTAAACATTTAAATTTAAAAGTTTAGTTAGTTAATTGTCGAGATCTGTAACTGACTTTTTTGATAATGCTTAAGATACTTATTTTAGGAATTTTATCGTGCAAAGCTTTCGTAAGTACTAAAGTTTTTTATAATCGGTACTAATATTGAATCAAACTACTCATAAAAAATACAGCAACACATTCCAGAATAAAATCTGGACTATAAGGTGGATGAATTGCCATAAAAAACATTGTTTCTAAAGATAGACAAGAATGTTCTTATTTTATTAATGACACCTAAAAACCAATAAGTTAAAAAATATAAAAAAACCAATAAAGTAGTCGTAGCAGTAAACACTATTAATAAAACTTTAACAATTTAAAATGTATAAGCGTGGTACCTATCACTGGCATAAATTTTTGCATCAAGCTTTAGGTGACTAAATGAGGGCTGTTTGGTCGAGGGATGAGAAAGTTGTTGGATAATTTAAAGTAACCCTTGTAACAGGTCGATAGGGCTGGTTCGTTGGTGTATCAGAATTGTAATTAACGTTATTAATATTTTAGGCTTTTACCGAAGAACAAATTCAATTAATGAATTCCTTACACAGCGAATGTATTTCACAAACCGGCGTCGAAGAAGGTACAAATAATAATTATTAAATAACTTTTATGGTTGTAATTCGATTGTATAATCTATACGTTTTTGGTATTATCATTACCAGTTGCAAAACATAATGAACTTGATAATTTTTCTGGTAAAATTTAATGATGGCATTTTGAAATATTATAGTTATATTTTACAGAGCTAATAGAAAATGCTAGAGCTGGTGATTTTAAGCATGATCCGAAACTGAAATGTTACATGAAATGCATCTTTGATGAAGTAGGTGTGGTAAGTGTTAAATTTTGTTATCAGCTGCATCTAAAAAAATCGTGGACTATTTAATTTATAATATTATTAATAAAACCATTCCCCGCACATGGGGTTTCTCTTTGTTGTATTTTTTAACAAGATTGTTTGGATTTTAGATCGGCGATGATGGGCAGATAGATATAGAGGGTGCAATGGCTATTATGCCCGAAGAAATAAAAGATTTTACTACTCCGGTACTAAAAAGTTGTGGTACACAAGGTATTAACACTTTATAAACAATTTTATCTTAAAATATACGAATACTGTATTTTCCAATTCAGCTACATCACAAACATAACTTTGTTTAAATCTTCTTCATTTAGGTTATTATTCTATCAGATCGAAATTATCTATACCTGGAAAAACTGATTTTGGAAGCTTATTCCATTCCGTAGCAGCCCTGTAAAAAAAGGATTCTTAATGAAGATTGGTCCTAGTAGTGTCAATCTTGAGAGTAAATGGGTGAGACTGATCAGCGTGCCGAGTTCTTCGGCCGAATGTGGCCTATGGTGGTACAAGAGTTTTTATTTCTCTGGAGCATCTGCCATGGAAATATCTGTAGAGCAACTGGTCTGCAACTCTTCTTCTATGTTCTAGAGGGTGAAGGGTATCTGTGAGAGTTGAGCTGTTTATCAAGCAAATGGCTCTTTTCTGAATGGAATCTAGAAGACGAAGAGAATGCCATGGTGCTGAACCCCAAATGTGCGAGCAATACTCCAGTAGAGGTCGGATTTGAGCCTTGTACGTCGTCAACAGTTGATCAGGAGTAAAAAACTTTCTGGCTTTCCACAGAAATCTAGCCTCTGGCTTGCCAACTTTGCGATGTTAGCAACGTGGTCATGCCAAGACATATTATTGGACACCGTGACTCCCAAAATCGAGATGGAGGGACTTGGTTCAAGGGTATTTTCGGACATTGTGATGGGATGATTTGAGGAATTCACTTTCTTGGAAAACGTGGCACTTTGTGTTTTTTGGGCGTTGAACTGAACAAGATTGTTGGTTCCCCACTCGACGATTGCTTTAAGATCTCTATGGATGGAATCAACCTGTTCCTGCCTGAGTCTATTGGTATCATTCACCATTGTATCTTGCTTATGTGGTTTTGTATTATTGTACCCAATCCAGTAGCTTCGTACCTTGTACAAGTTCTGCACTGGCTGGGAGCTATATAGTTCTGGGTCGCCGGATGGCCGCCCAAAAATTGCTTGTCGTTTGCGGTTCAGTGCCCCGAAGCAGCACAGTATGTGTTTTCTGTTTCCGGATCCTTGCCGCACAATCTACAGGTCAGGTCTCCTTTATACAGTCCCATTTTGTTGAGGTGCTTCTTTACTGGTGCGTGAACGGTCAAGATCACCGTAAGTCTCCTGATATGACACCTTCAATTTGTCGTTAATCTTTATTTAACCTTTTTTAATTTCAGCTGGCACTGACATCTGCGACTCCATTTTCAATACGTTGAAATGTTATTATGACACCGACAAAAGGGTAAGGGAGCGATTTTATCACAACCTACACACCATTCATCGTAAAAGCAAGATAAAAAATATTTTTCCTTCATTGAAAATTTTGCAAACTGAGGAATGCAGTAGGGCAAAATAATATTACGTTAATAATTTTATTCTTTCTTCTTTCAGGCGTTTTTTTTACCGTAGAAGAAAGACACTACACTGCTTCGTACTACATTTTTTAAATATATTTTTCATGTGGCATTATTGTTAATGTAAAATAAAAATCTACTTTTGATGATAAACTGTTTTCTATATAAAAAATTGAAAAAATGCTGCTAAAACGGATAAAACCCATAATGGCCGAATATATTATGATTCCATCCCAACAGTTTGTGTAATGAGAAAGCCACTTCACTATAGATCAGGTCTTCGTCTTTAAGTGCCATCTCCGCGGCGGAGGTGGGCAATCATCATCGCTATCGCAGCTTAAGGTAGTTGCTCTAAAAAGTTGTTTGGAGCTGCGACCAAACCATTTTCTCAGATTTTTTAGCCATGAATTTCGTCTTCTTCCTATGCTTCTTTCGCCTTCTATTTTTCTTTGCATTATTGGTCGTAAGCGGTGCAATGCCGTGCCACCCTGAATGAGCTAGGAACTAAGTTTAGAGTTCACATTGTCTGGGTACCTGGACACAGAGACATATCAGGCAACTGTAAGGCGGACGAGCTAGCAAGAGAGGGCGCCAGCTGTAGTAGCTCAAAGTAAAGTAGCAAAGTAGTTCAAAAAGCCAACGTAAGGTGGCAAAATGAATCCACATGAATATCATCGAAACAGGACACTGGGCAGGTGGATTCCATGCACGGCGCATGGGAATCGCAGAGCTACGACACGACTTCTGTAGAAGCTGTCACGATGAGGAAAAGAAAGAAACAATCTTCTCTGCCACTGCCCTGCCCTAGGCAGAAAACAACTTTATATACTAGCGCAACCGAACTTTGATAATTTAACTGATCTCAGTCAGTTAGCATCAAGGACCTTACACTTTTTGTTAAAAGTTCCAACTAGTTGTAACGGTTCACAAAGCGCCAAAAGGCCTAAGTGGGTTCCCTCCGAACCGCCGTTTTAATCTAACCTAATCTAGTCAAAACATTCCAATGACGAATAATAGAACATTAAAAAAAATAAACCTGCTAATACATACGCATTATTTGCATTGGATTAAAACAATAATTAAAACATTCTGTAATTGATGCTTTAAAATACATTATAAATGACAGGTACGCAGGAAATATCCACCTAATTTCAAATAATTTTCCTATGAAAAAGTAACGATGTTAAAAGAATTGTATGTTTGTTTTTTCGGATTACTCTTTTACAAACATGGAGCCATGGTAAGTGCGATTGCATTAATAACAAACACTTTTATTTAAATTGTTTAATCTATGATACAAAGTATTGGCCGGAGGAGATACAGTGTGAATCCGATGGTTTCTGTTAATCGACTGATGTTTTTAGTAGCTAAGCTACGGATACTCTGCTCTGCCAGGTCTGCAACTAGGGTTCGTAGGGTTTTCCATTATCTCTGGCTAGAACGGCCCGTTACAAAGGGGGCATGCGAAATATTTTTACAGGGCCCACCGACCGAAGGATTACTTATCCCTATCACACCAGGAGACAGGACTCGATCATAAATGCGAGTGTGTCTACTTCACAAATGAATTTTAGGATTTTTATTGCACCTTCAATTGCGTCCGCCACAAATTGTATGATTGTTTTTTCGGATAACTCTTTTGCAAACATTGTACGAACTTCTTTGTATATTCTTTACTGTTAGCCAGTGCCGATCATAGGTTATTGGCCTCCCACGTGCAAAGACCTAATGTGCCGCCCCTCCTGCTAATGGATTATAATACCGACAAAATACTTTAACAAAATAATGAACAGGTAAAAAATTTCCTTTAAAATAAAAATAGACATTTCATAATTAAAAATGGAAAACAACAATATTTACTCAGAAAATATAATCTAATAAAAAAAAGTACTAAAGCATATCTTGTAAAACGAAACCTTCTACAAAGACTACCTAATGATTAACTATAAAATAACTTTTTTTAAGAAGCAAATTTGTCAATAATTTCGGTGAAATCAATTTTTCTAAAGATAAATTCCAAACTTGTATGGAATTGCATCGAATCCCTAGAGTACCTTGGTGCGAACAAAAAGGTGACCCTGCTGTGGGTACCTGGGCACCAGGGGGTGGAGGAAAACGAAAAAGCCGACAACTTTGCAAAACAGGGGGCCCAATCTGCGTTCACTGGACCAGAACCGGTTTTCGGAGTCACAAGTGCCGCCAAAACATCATTTCGGACTGGGCGGAGAGGAAAATACTCACGTACTGGTCCTATATACCAAGGTTGACTCACTCAAAGGCGTTCTTACCTAAACCCTTGAGAAACACAACCAAGCAGATCCTAGAATGAAGCAGGTCTGACCTACGAATTCTAACGGGACTGCTTACAGGACACTGTCGTCTAAGATACCACCTCGGAAAGATAGGTCTGAATCAACAAACTGACAAACCTCTAGAGGTGAGACACAATAGACCTTTTAAAGGTCGCAGTGGAGGGGCGACCTACGCCCCACTCACATGATACCTAACCTAGCTTATATATAGTTTTTACCCCTTAAAGTAGCTTTGTTCGTATTCGATTTGCTACATTTTTGCTTGCAGGGACTTACAGAAGAGATGCAGGAGTTGGCAGATATGCTGCACGCAACTTGTGTGGATGAGACCGCAGCCAGTGAAGGTAAGTATTTCTCCCATTACTACCTTCGTATGCAGAAGATATATAGTTTTCTTAACTCCTACTCCAAAAAACTAATTAAATCGAATTAGTTGTTTGAAAATGTTTTTGTTAATTCTTGATTTCGATTTTGGAATTGTTTAGAGGTACACTTTTATTTTTTCAGACGACATTCTTAATGCTAGAAAGGGAGAATTCGCTGATAAAGAAGAATTCAAATGTTATATTAAATGCCTAATGTCGCAGATGGCTTGTGTAAGTATCAAAAATGGTGGGCGGTGTTTAAAAAAGCACTTCAGTTTGTTAGTATTACAGTGATACGAGAGAACTCAACCCTCATTACTTATTTATTCTTCAAAGAAAAGTTACACCTAATTACATGTTTCCGTTTTATTAATACTACAGGGTGATTCTTTGGGAGTTCCATTAGACGTTTTAGAGAAACTTGACATTATTAAAATCTGAATATTTAAGGTGTAAGGATTTCGGTAATGCCGAATTGATCTAAAATATTTAGAGCCTCCACAGCTAATTCTGGTTATGCCAGAAGTTGTCTATAACTTGCTTGTTTTAAATAGAATACCCTGTATATTATTACGCATTTCGATAAAGCTATTCTTGGAAATTCTCCTAATACAGGGTTTTGCTACCTTACACTGAGTGTTTTACGAGATATGAGATATGAGTAAATCGAGATGTTGATTTACAATCTTAATCTGAGGATGAAGATACATTATGAGTATTTACAAAAAAGGGGAGTTCAAGTTATCAAGTGAAATTTCAAATAGTTACACCTAATTACATGTTTCCGTTTCATTAATACTACAGGGTGATTCTTTGGGAGTTCAATTAGACGTTTTAGAGAAACTTGACATTATTAAAATCTGAATATTTAAGGTGTAAGGATTTCGGTAATGCCGAATTGATCTAAAATATTTAAAACCTCCACAACTACTTCTGGTTATGCCAGAAGTTGACTATAACTTGCTTGTTTTAAATAGAATACCCTGTATATTATTACGCATTTCGATAAAGCTATTCTTGGAAATTCTCCTAATACAGGGTTTTGCTACCTTACACTGAGTGTTTTACGAGATATGAGATATGAGTAAATCGAGATGTTGATTTACAATCTTAATCTGAGGATGAAGATACATTATGAGTATTTACAAAAAAGGGGAGTTCAAGTTATCAAGTGAAATTTCAAATAGTTACACCTAATTACATGTTTCCGTTTCATTAATACTACAGGGTGATTCTTTGGGAGTTCAATTAGACGTTTTAGAGAAACTCGACATTATTAAAATCTGAATATTTAAGGTGTAAGGATTTCGGTAATGCGGAATTGATCTAAAATATTTAGAGCCTCCACAACTACTTCTGGTTATGCCAGAAGTTGACTATAACTTGCTTGTTTTAAATAGAATACCCTGTATATTATTAGGCATTTCGATAAAGCTATTCTTGGAAATTCTCCTAATACAGGGTTTTGCTACCTTACACTGAGTGTTTTACGAGCTATGAGATATGAGTAAATCGAGATGTTGATTTACAATCTTAATCTGAGGATGAAGATACATTATGAGTATTTACAAAAAAGGGGAGTTCAAGTTATCAAGTGAAATTTCAAATAGTTACACCTAATTACATGTTTCCGTTTCATTAATACTACAGGGTGATTCTTTGGGAGTTCAATTAGACGTTTTAGAGAAACTCGACATTATTAAAATCTGAATATTTAAGGTGTAAGGATTTCGGTAATGCGGAATTGATCTAAAATATTTAGAGCCTCCACAACTACTTCTGGTTATGCCAGAAGTTGACTATAACTTGCTTGTTTTAAATAGAATACCCTGTATATTATTACGCATTTCGATAAAGCTATTCTTGGAAATTCTCCTAATACAGGGTTTTGCTACCTTACACTGAGTGTTTTACGAGCTATGAGATATGAGTAAATCGAGATGTTGATTTACAATCTTAATCTGAGGATGAAGATACATTATGAGTATTTACAAAAAAGGGGAGTTCAAGTTATCAAGTGAAATTTCAAATAGCTCCTAACAATTTTGATAAATTTTTCCATTTTCCAGTTAGAAAAAATTGATCACACTGACAAAAGTAGAGACCCACGACCCACGAAACTGTGTTGCTAGCACAACCCGAGCGTGGGATGTGCCTGGGCTGGGTTCAATTTGCGGCGGGCCTAAGAGTCCAATCTACAAGTTAAATAAGATTGAGTATTCCTAATTATTTTTAATTTTCAGATAGACGATGATGGTATTATTGATGAAGAAGCCACCGTGGCCGTTTTACCAGAGGAATTTCGCGACAAAGCTGCTCCAATAATTAGAAAATGTGGAACAAAAAGTAAGTAACTATTGGGCGAGCGAGTTGGTGGAGTAGATCTTTTTAATTATTTTAATTTTTAAATTGTAAAAACGCTTTTTGAATTGTATCACTCACCTGCTGCTCCAGCAAAGCGATGTTTGTCTAGATGAAAGAAGAAGTTTTAGCATTTTATATTTGCCGCTGTTCGTGGATCGAAAACAGAAGTTTTGAATTGTATTAAATAAAAGAGAGTCACTATTACATATTGTTTGTTGTTAGGCAGCCAGGGGTCATTTTGAAAATACTTTGCTGCGAATAATCCGAATCCGAGGTAAGAATTGGGCCATCATATTTAAGGTAAGATACTCAAAAACAAAATGGCTACTTCAGAGGCTATGTACAGGATGCATAATTTTTTGGTTTTTACTTTGTAAAGTTACGATCATTTTAAGTATTAAAATAAATCCCGTTGAAGTAGTAAGCATTCACATTAACCCATTAAGGCATACACTTTTTAACACGCTTATATTAGTTTCACGTGTATCTTGCTTGTATGTTTGTAACTGACTGTGCGTGAACTACACATGCGCGCATAACAAATATTAACAGGCAGCTCGGGTTCGATTCCCGACCGATGAATTATTTTTGTGCTTTTACCATTTAATACATAATTTTTTTAGTAAGTAAAACAAATCGAACTAAAAATAAATTATAGTTTAAACAAACTAAAAAGCACGCTTTTACAGTTAATCAAACTAAAAAGTAAAAAATAATTCTTAACACAGGAATCAAATTATTGTCGATTAAATGTCACTGTTCTAAAAGCGTGGGGTGCTTTGTATAACATTTTTAAACTAACTCTGCTTCCGGAATAAAAACACCCCACGCTTTTAGAACAGTGACATTAATTTTCTCGTCAATAATTTTATTCCTATGTTACGAATTATTATTTACTTTTTTGTTTGATTAACTCTAAAAGCGTGTCTTTTAGTTTTTTTAACTATTATTTATCAACCAATTTTTATACAATTTTGAGAGGATAAAAACCTTCGAGTATTTAGAAGCCACCATTGCTCGAGATAACAAACTGACAGAAGAAATTAAAGTCCGAACTCAAAGTGAAAACAAATGTCTCTATGCAGTAAAGTCAGTGATAGCATCGAAAAACATCTCGCGAAGAACAAAAATCACAATCTATAAAACCGTTATAAGATCAACTGTTATGCTAGCGAAACCTGGACATTGACAAAAGACAACGAACGCAAATTAAGAATTTTTGAAAGAAAAGTTCTACGCAAGACTTTTGGACTACTGCGAAGCCCAGTAACCCAACGGTACCGAATAAGAACCAACCAAGAAATATCAGAATTATACAAAGATACAGATATTGTGAAGGAGGTAAAGGCAAGAAGGCTGCAATGGGCAAGTCATGTGCAAAGACAGCCTGACATACGGATGGTAAAATTGGCTTGTGAACGAGCACCAGTAGGACGAAAACCTTTAGGGTGCCCCCGAATGAGGTGGCGAGGGCATTAAGGAAGATCGAACACAATGGAGGCGAATAGTACAGTCGGCCAAGACCCACCATGTGTTATAGAGCCATGGAGTAGTAGTAGCAGTAGTAATCTTCATACATACATCCATATAGTCACGCCTTTTTACCGTAGGGGTAGACAGAGACTAATACTTTCCACTTGCTACGGTTCTTACACACGGCTTTTATAAATCTGTTTCGTCAATCTTCTTTCATCCATGTTAAATCTATCTAAGCATTCATTTATCTATCTTTGTTACTACATCTTTCACACAATACTATTTCTCACTTTTTCCATTAGAGTTATGCCAGCTAAACTTTTTAGACAACTCATATTTGCAGTATTGATATTACTTTCATGCTTTTGCCAAACCCAACATTCACTAACTTACATCAGTGTAGGGACCGATACCCTTCGCTCAATGTGACGGACGCCGAGAGCTACCGTCACCACCCTAAGAACCATGTTAGACGTATTTACGTCAGACTGACGGAAAAAATATATGAATGTGTGATATTATGAAGAACACTTTGATGTAATTTTGTAATGTATTACACAATGTAATGGACAAACTCTCCAGAATTAAAAAAAAAGTTTATTGGAACTTGTTAGGCAGAATTCCATTTTGTGCATCTTTTAATGTTCTTAGGTTATATTTTCTAACTACGCCTCGTAGAATAGTAGATAATGTGGGTAATAATAACAATATATAGGTACATTTACATAATTGCTTTGTTTAGCCTTTACAATTTATAAATTAATATCTAATAAACATGAAATTATATTGATATTGTTCAAAACACTAATAATTAAGTGTTGTTATGGTTTAACTAAGATAATAAAATATCTCAATATTCGTTGCATTTAGGTATAGGGAGAACCGATACCAAACGAATTGGTTTAAAAAAATACAGCGGAAAATGTAATCAAATACAGGGTGTTCTATTTAAAGTAAGAAACTTATATATGATTTAAATTGTGCATGTTGGCGGCTAAGTTTAAAACACCCTGTATGAAATATCAATGAGTTAGACAGATGGAGTTAACGGGCAAGTACTTGTTTTTTTTTGGTTGAAATTTCACGTCACTATTTTCGTTATTAATGGAGATATCGTTATTCAATGTTGTCGAAGGTTTTTTCAAAATTTTGAAAAAAATTAAAATATCTCGAAAATACTTCATTTTTGGTAGAGAACATTATGCACAAATTTAATCTAAAATTTCATGTAGAATTCGAAAATAAAATAAAAAATATTATTTCTATTTCAAATAACAAAGTTGACGTCTACTTCCGGTATAACCGGAAGTGCCACATTCAGGACAACATTATATTTGAACTCAACGGTATCCAAAACCTACAGCTTCGTAATTTCAGATTTTTAACACAAGTGTATCCACTGGGGTGGGTCAAAAAAATCGATTATTTTTTTTTTACAAGTTACACGGAAAAATGGGTTTCTAGACACCTTAAAAAAATTCTCACCAAGCATGAGAGCTCTTAATTTTAATAGGAAGATCCTCCGCATCGCAGTTTTGTATTTTTTTCTCAGTCCAATAGAAAAAAAATTCATACCTCATCATTTATCGATTGAACAGAAAAATGTTCCGAGAGAATTTTTTAGGAAATTTAATGCTCTATAAAAAAGATATCTTATATTTTTATAGAGCAGTTAATTTCCAACAAAAAGTTGTATTGCGCATTTTGTAAAAGTCATTTATTGTCGAGTTATAAAATTCATAAACAAAAATGAAATTTGTCTCAAAATAATCAAAATTAAATCCTTAATATCTTTCAAATGGTGAGGTTTACGGAAAAAATATAAGATACCTTTTTTGTAGAGCATTAAATTTCCTAAAAAATTTTTTCAAAACATTTTTCTGTTTGATCGATAAATGATGAGGTATGAATTTTTTTCTATTGGACTGAGAAAAAAATACAAAACTGCGATGCGGAGGATCTTCCTATTAAAATTAAGAGCTCATGCTTGGTGAGAATTTTGTTAAGGTGTCTAGCAACCCATTTTTAAATTGATTAAAATAAAGTGAAAATAGATGTAAAAGAAAAATAATAATTTGTTTATTTTTAGAGGGAAAAACGCCTTGTGAAAATGCTTGGTTGACTCATCAGTGTTACCAATCAGAAGCACCCGATGTAAGTCTACTTTAAATGTATTAGGGTGGGTTAAAAAAATGTTTTTTTACTAGTGCCCCTTAAAAATCAGTTGTTAGATATCTTTAAAAAAATTTGACCAAATTTGAGTTCTTAATTTCCTGGGAAGGTCCTTCGAATTACAGTTTTCTATTTTTTCCTCAATCCAATAGAAAAAAATTTATATCTCATTAATTAATTGTACACAAAACTGTCACATACAATTTTGTAGGAAAAAAAAATGAAAAATTGTACTTTCCTATGGAAATTAGGAGCTCATATTTGGTGACATTTTTTTAAAGATGTCCAGCAACCTATTTTTCAATGGCACTAGTAAGAAAGAAAATATTTGATTTTTTTGACCCACCCTAATGTATACTGTTAATTCTACAGAGTGATTTTAAATGATACTACTAGAAAAAAATTGGATTGCACTCAATAATAATCATGTAAAAGTCCAAAGTTTTTAAAAAATAGTTAGTAACCGTAGTGAAAAATGAAACCGTAAATAAGGAGATTTTACTGTACTATAAAAAAAACTATAAAATTTCCTTAATATGAAATCATTTCATTGAAAAACCGCCCTGGTCAAATAAAGTTGCTGTTTGCAATATATGAAAAAGATAATTTTGTTATCGATCCGCCTTAAATAATTTAAAAAAACATTTGAGTAGGAAGCACCCACTTGGTAAATTACAACTTTAACAAATGGACCAACAACATTTGTAAATGTAAACAATGTTCAAACCATAAGTTGTGTTGAATCGAAACCGTCATGCAGCAACTATGGAGCACCTTCAAGTTCAACAAATAGGCTAGATATGAAACAAAGTGACATTGATACCTTTTTGAAAAATAAACTCGGTATACATGCCAGAAAAAAATTGATAATTGCCTTTTATTGATCAAGGATCATCCCAACAATCTATCAAATAACATGGAACAATCACAAAGTATACAATAACATATTTTCGTTCCATGTTCCACAGCGACAGTAGCTCCAAACAGCCAATGAACGATCAGCACTGTTGTTAGTATTTTGGAGTGGGTTATTTCGGAAATCGGTAACTCGTTGTAGCTTTATCAAAAAATACTAAACTGTACCTAACCACAATGTACAAAAGTTGACTTGTGTAGTTAATGTAACGACTAATATACAGCGAAAGACCTTCTGGTCTTTGGCTAAAGCCATAAATAAGAATTTCACAACATTTTCTTTACCACCACTTGAGAGGTCCGACGGCACGACAGCCGTATCTTCCAAAGAAAAAGCGGATCTGCTGGCCGAAATGTTCAGCTCTAACTCAACCCTCGATACCAATGGAAAACAACCCCCAACGATACCTAGAATGAGGTCACTATCCGCCATCGCACTATTAGGAAAATCCTACGAAATCTTGACTCTAATAAGGCAGTAGGACCAGATGGAATTCCGACAATTGTCCTAAAGACCTGTGCTCAAGAGCTCACCCCAGTTCTCTGTAGACTCTTCAAGTTATCATACAGCAAAGGAGTATTTCCGTCCATGTGGAAAAACGCCAAAGTCCAACCGATTCCGAAAAAAGGAAAAAAGACTATTCCTGCAAATTATCGCACTATTGCATTGCTCTCATCATATCCAAAGTTATGGAAAAAGCGATTAACACAGAACTTATCAAATATCTAGAGAAATGTAAGATAATCCATGACAGACAATATGGATTTCGACAACTTCGGTCTACTGGAGATTTGCTGGCTTATGTCACTCAGCTCTGGACAAACACTATTGAAAAGTTTGGTGAATCCCGTGCAATAGCCTTGGATATATCTAAAGCCTTTGACCGCGTTTGGCATCAGGCATTGTTAAGTAAATTATCTGCCTACGGTCTCCGAACCAAACTGCGCCAATGGCTCTTGAGCTTCATGCAAGATCGCTCCTTACATGTGGCAGTTGACGGTATTTCTTCTGATGCGTTTAAAACTAATGCCGGGGGGGTTTTACACATCAACGACCTCTTGAAAACCACCACGAACCTCATTTACAGTTTCGCAGACGATAGCACACTTGTCTCAACTTTCACATCCTATCGATCACTTTCGGTGAATGATACAAATAGACTCAGGCAGGAACAGGTTGATTCCATCAATAGAGATCTTAAAGCAATCGTCGAGTGGAGAACCAACAATCTTGTTCAGTTCAACGCCCAAAAAATACAAAGTGCCACGTTTTCCAAGAAAGTGAATTCCTCAAATCATCCCATCACAATGTCCGGAAATACCCTTGAACCAAGTCCCTCCATCTCGATTTTGGGAGTCACGGTGTCCAATAATATGTCTTGGCATGACCACATATACCCTTCACCCTCTAGAACATAGAAGAAGAGTTGCAGACCAGTCATTGCTCTACAGATATTTCCATGGCAGATGCTCCAGAGAAATAAAAACTCTTGTACCACCATTGGCCACATTCGGCCGAAGAACTCGGCACGCTGATCAGTCTCACACATTTACTCTCAAGATTGACACTACTAGGACCAATCTTTATCAAGAATCCTTCTTTTACAGGGCTGCTACGGAATGGAACAAGCTTTCAAAATCAGTTTTTCCAGAGAACTATGACCTACAACTTTTTAAAAAGCGTGTCCACAATCATTTCCTTTCTATAATCCCTTCCCCTTCTAATAGTCGCAGTGCGGGCCCTCCGCGGCCCACACGATAGGTCTACCCTTTTTGCGACTATTTTCATAAAAAAAAAAATTAGATTTTTTGATCGAATATAGTTTGTATTTTTAGAATCACCCTGTAGTAGCAAGATTGTGCAAAACTATCGATAATGTTTTAATTCATGAATTTTAGGACTACCTCCTGATATAATGCACCAGTCTTCGTTTAGGAAATGGTTTTTTTTTGTTTATTTGTTATTATTGCTATATTTTATACCAGTAGATGTTACTGTTTTTATTTTTTGTTATCTTATTTCGCAAAATAATTGCTGTAACTATTACCTTTTAAGAGTTATTAATTTCCACGGCTTCGGGTTCAAAACAAATAATAAATTTTACTGAAAAATAGTTTTTAGTT
Organism: Agelastica alni; assembly: GCA_950111635.1. NCBI lineage: Eukaryota > Metazoa > Arthropoda > Insecta > Coleoptera > Chrysomelidae > Agelastica > Agelastica alni. The sequence goes on along the minus strand of OX467719.1, from coordinate 10,511,229 downwards.
GTAAAATAACACGCACATTGGTCATTTCAACATTTTATTGATAAGTTGTGTCACTACAGGTGCGTTACTGAAATTTCTCAACAAGCTTGGAAGGCGTGTAAATTTAAAAAAACCGTTTCTGACCTCATTTTTTCGTTAATCAAAGTTGCAATATTATTAGTTTTAATCATAAGCCTGCAAGTGGCGTAAGTATGTTTTATTGTTATTATTATTTTTAATACTCAAGGTTTTCTTTAGTACTTAATATCTGAACGCATTTTAAAAAAAAATTAATTCTGCTTTATTTTGAAATTTCAAAATCGTTTCATAATAGCCCAGTACATAAAGGATCCAAAAAGTTGTTCGGCTTACATCAATTTTGGCAGAATATTTTTTTTAGGATCGTTTGGTATACCCCAGTGTTTTTCAACCTTTTTCATGACACGGCCCCTTTAGTATGAAGAAAATATTTCGCGACCCCCCTACCCGTTGCATTTTTTTTATGTATTTTATTATGTGACAAATATTCGATCCAACATATTTATTTATTTTCATAAATAGGGTTCGGATAAATACATAAACCACGGCCGCAGGCTTTTTTTCTGACTTATTTGAGCATTTAAATATCTTGAATAAAAGTCTTCGAGGGCGGGATAAAAACAAACAAAATCCATGGCTTTACAAAAAAATTGACTTGTGGTCATCGTCTCCAAATCAAAACCACTTCGATTCATTTTCTTCGACACTGTCTTATATTGAAGAAGTTGTGAGATAAACATCAAGGAATTTATCTTTCTCTCTCTTGTCCTTTTACTCTGGAGAGAGTATGGCGACATCATGTCTTAATTGCTCGGATCGTAGTTCTCCATCCTTCTCTGTCTTGAGCTGCAAGAGAAGCTTCTTGCAGACCGTGACCAATGATTTCTTTGGTTTAGTCCACCCAGCACGTCGGAGACCCTCCTCTTGGTCGTTTACCATTGATGTTTCCCTCTACCATAAGTTTTTCTAGCCTATTTGTTTTTCTTAAAATGTGTCCAAAATACCGTAGGTATGATTGGTTTATCCTGGTTGATAGCCTCGTGGTGATTTTTAGTTTTTTAAGAATTGACACGTTAGTACGGTGTTCTGTGTATGATATTCGCAGCATTCTTCTGTAGGCCCACATTTCAAAAGCATCTATTATTCTTCGATTGGCCATTTTTAAAGTCCAGGTCTCAGAGGCATATGTGGCAATAGAAAAGATCAAAGAGTTTAATAATTTAAGTTTGTTGCCTTTGAGTCTTTCCATATTCGAGTTAGTTTTACTGTTGAGTTACGTGCTATGGCCAGTCTGAGTTTAATTTCTCCATCACAGCCGCCTTTGTTTGTGATAAGTGATCCTAAATAGTTAAATTTCTCAATCACTTGGCAACCAAGCTCAAAGAAAAAGTAAGAAAAGAAATTGCTTAAAACGATTTAATTCTCAATGTAGCAAAACCGGAGAAATTGGTTAATGAAAAACAAGCGCAACCTTCGCATTTAAAGTTCTTATAAGTTTTTTTTTTATTTATTTGATACAAATGATTATGTCTTTTAGTTAACGTTTTTCTTTAAAAATCTTTTTAAACTTTATTGTAATTTTTGTTACTGCAGTAGCTTTCCCAACCTTTTGCAACTCCCCTATAGAAGTTTCGCGACCCCCCTATAAAGGCTTCGCGAACCCCCAGGGAGTCGCCACCCACACGTTGAAAAACACTGGTATACCCAATCCAAGTTTGTAACTTTGAAAGTGGGGGGTGACAGCCTCGGAAAACTTTTGGTCGCCAAAAAACCTTAACATTTTCAGTCTTTTAGTTTTTCGCTTATGAATTGAAAAGGGTCTATATTTTGTAAATAACCCTACTATAGTAAATAAAAAAGGACAATATTTCGCGTCGATTTACAAAAATTATGCAACATTGGTACTGTAGTTCGATTTTTTACGAGGATCTAAAAAACAGCAAATTTTTCCGACTTTGCCAAAAACTGTGTGTTGCCTATTTTTCATGTGCTGTAACTTTACGTCATTAAATTTTATCAATATCCCCCTTTTCTAAAAGTTAAAGAGCATCAATACGTTAGTTTAAAAAAAGCACCAATTTTTTTAAATTGTACCAATTTTGAAATTTTTGTCGACTCTTACAGCCAAATCGAGGAAAACCTTAAATTCACACTATCGGATTTTTGCACTTTTTAATATCTACGAATCCGGAAATCAATTCTGACTTTATTCTAAAGCTTAGGTATAATATCCAAATGCATATGAAATTTGTTTTAAAAAATTTAAAAATCTTACACCGATAGTTTCTTGTTTTCTACATATATATTTAAATGCTTGAAAACCTTTATCTAAACGCATTAAGTATTGTATACAGGGTGGCCAACCGAAAACGAAACAGAGCCATTTCAGGCACCTCGTTCACATTTTAGAAAAACGCTCAGTCCCGTCGATTTTTAATTAGAGGAGGACACTCTTTTCCGGTATTTTTGACTCCGCTACTTTCAACCCCAAGCGAGGATAAGAATTACCCCAAAATTTTTAAATGGCGTTTGGGGTCGAATAAGATGTTTTTTGAAAGTTCTGACAATTGTCTTTAAAATAGTCTTTACATATCCTCTCAATACTTTAAAAAAAATTACATGTTAAAATTCCAATTATTTTAGTTGCTTACTTACTACTTAATTGATTAAATGTTCAAACTGATAACCGCCCGCTTCCATACAATAATAAAGATTTTGCTCAAAACGTTCACGCACATTCCGAAGAATTTCCGGAGTAATTCGACATCACTCGTCAACGATTCTTTAACGCAATTCTTCCAACGACGCGTTTGTATTTTATAGATTTTACTTTTCAGATGTCCCCACAAAAAGAAATCGAGGGGCGATATATCTGGCGATCGTGGAGGCCATTCAATGCCCAATACAATGCCGTGTAAAACGTTGGTCTAAATACTGACAACCAATGGCCACCGTGTATGTTAAGAATAATACGAAAAATTAGTTAGTTCGCGAATTATTTTTAGTGCAAAAGTTGATATCGATTATTATACATGTCATATGAATAAGAATTCAAAATTCCCAAGTGAGAAGGTCAATCGCCCTATGGGGTGCCAAATCATACATCATTGATTGGCGTTCTAGTATTTATCATATTTCTGTGGTTGAAACCCCCTTGAGCTATAAATATACTTCCAAGTTTTATTTTTATATTTTATACAATATATTATTTAATTACACGTATTCCAAGTGGTTGGTTTTTTAAATTGAATAATTATGGATTATAGTTAAGAAAACTAGATAAAACTTTCTTTGCACAAATAATCTGGACGAAGTGGGCACCTTTCAGATGAAATTTGGAGATGACATTTATACTTTTAAAATCAACAGGAAGTTTACAATACTGGAAAATATAAGCTAGAAATTGATCAAGATTTTTCTGAAATTGTTTTTGTTATAAAATTTACATCATTTTTAAATGTTTGTTAAGTTTGTTATTGCTAAAAGTATTATTCAAATAGGTAAAGGTGTGTGAATTTATTATTAATAAAATACTAACCAGATACTTAGGTGATAATTAGACTGTGACATTGTAATTTCTGGTTGTAAGATTATTTTTATCCATTAATAATACACTAATATTTAAGATTTATTAAACAATACGAATTTATCAATTGTTTTCTTTTTTGGATTTATCATTAAACTTACGTGTGACATTCTTTTGGATAAATATCATCAAAAGTTTCCAAAAGAAATTACAAAAAACATTTTTTGAAGTTGCAAAGTGTGTATCAATAAATAAAAAAAAATAACTTTGTTAAATTATTTGTTAGAGGCAATCGAAATTCTTTTTCATGCGGCATCGCGTGTTAAACAAAATTAAACACTTTGAGTCAATCAATGATGAAAGTAGAGGAAGTAAAAGATGTGTGTAAGAACCGTAGCAAGTGGAAGGAAGTGGTCTCTGCCTACCCCTATGGGAAAAAGGCGTGACTTTATGTTATATATGTATGTAGAGTCAATTTCTTTAACCCATTAACGCCCAGTGATACCGCTAGGTATCGCTAACTTAGAGGTTTCCAAGACGTCCAACATATTCCTTTAAGTGGTGGGACAACAATCTCATCCGCCACCACAGTGGAAAATATAAACAATTTAGGTGGACAAAATTCTGAAACTTGTCCATATTTAACCTTTGAAGTCCCAGAATACGCGAAAAATAATACAACAAATCTAATTATCGGCTCAGAGTGGCGTAAACCTGCTAATAGATGTATTTTAAATCATTTAGGTAACTTTGTTAAATTGCAGTCGAAAAGAGAGCCAAATCTTTTTCAAGGGAATAACGTCGAATGTTGGTAGAGGTCGACTTTCTTGTAGAAGAAGATGGCTGTTGAGATGTAGATGCCTCTTATTACTCGCCGACTTTTCTTTTTTTTGTTTTCTCACTAGAATATTCGGAACTTTTTTCAGGGCGTCCTGAGCGTTGACAAGTAGGTTGGATAACTGAAATACTAAAATCCAAGTCATCTGAATAAAGGCAACTAGAGTATTTATTAAAAAAATCTTCAAGTTTTCCGTGACATTTGTCCCACCTTTCCGAAATTTTGTCGGAAAGACGGAAATTCTAATTTTCATTATTATTTTCATTATTAACATGAGCAGAAGTAAGAATAAATTTCAGCAAGTGGTCTTGGCGGTTTTTAGTTGGGTAACATAACACACTCTTCAAAAAATTTCCTCCCCATGATTAGGAGTGTTGTCTGAAAAAAATTATGTATCACCCAAAACGCAAAAAATCGCTAAAATTCTTTGCAACATTTAAAAACTAGAAGGATTGATTAAACAAATCACTCAGCTCTGGACAAACACTATTGAAAAGTTTGGTAAATCCCGTGCAATAGCCTTGGATATATCTAAAGCATTTGACCGCGTTTGGCACCAGGCATTGTTAAGTAAATTATCTGCCTACGGTCTCCCAACCAAACTTCGCCAATGGCTCTTGAGCTTCATGCAAGATCGCTCCTTACATGTGGCAGTTGACGGTATTTCTTCTGATGCGTTTAAAACCAATGCTGGGGTCCCCCAGGGTTCCATCCTGTCCCCCACCTTATTTTTTTTACACATCAACGACCTCTTGAAAACCACCACGAACCCCATTTACAGTTTCGCAGACGATAGCACACTTGTCTCAACTTTCACATCATATCGATCACTTACGGTGAATGATACAAATAGACTCAGGCAGGAACAGATTGATTCCATCAATAGAGATCTTAAAACAATCGTCGAGTGGGGAACCAACAATCTTGTTCAGTTCAACGCCCAAAAAACACAAAGTGCCACGTTTTCCAAGAAAGTGAATTCCTCAAATCATCCCATCACAATGTCCGGAAATACCCTTGAACCAAGTCCCTTCATCTCGATTTTGGGAGTCACGGTGTCCAATAATATTTTTTGGCATGACCTTGTTGCTAACACCGCAAAGTTGGCAAGCCAGAGGCTAGGTTTTCTGTGGAAAGCCAGAAAGTTTTTTACTCCTGATCAACTGTTGATGACGTACAAGACTCAAATCCGACCTCTACTGGAGTATTGTTCGCACATTTGGGGTTCAGCACCAAGGCATTCTCTTCGTCTTCTAGATTCCATTCAGAAAAGAGCCATTCGCTTGATAAACAGCTCAACTCTCACAGATACTTTTCACCCTCTAGAACATAGAAGAAGAGTTGCAGACCAGTCATCGCTCTACAGTCGCAGTGCGGGCCGCGGATGGCCCGCACAATAGGTCTACCTTTTTTGCGACTATTTTCATAAAAAAAAAATCCTGCAAACAAATCCTTGGGGTAACTTAAGGGTTATATAGTTTTTCGTTATTGAATAGGGGTATACATTTACAAATTGCTAAATTAACTCTACAGGTAGATTGAAATGTATATTCAATAAAGAGTGTGGAAATACAATGTCTTACCTATCTCAGCAATGTCCATTGTGAAATGAAAGTAAAAAGACTTTTCACTACACACACCTTGAACATAATAAACGGCCATCGAATAAAGATAACCCCACTGCCGGTTATTAGGCACTTGTATAAACAGGAATGATTCACTCATTTACTATTTATTTCTAAACACGGTATGGCGGGAAATATGAGTATTAAGCGTCTAATAATATAAAGGTCAAGTACTTCCATACTTTTGACTTGACTTTTGTCCACCTAAATCAGTGATTTTGCCCACTGTGGCGCCGGATTAGGTTTCCAGTGAATAACAGCTACGATTCAACCATTTTGAAAAATAGTTATCGGTCGTTGAGTTCAAAATCACCTTTTTTTTGGATTTGCGTCTTACGTAAATAAAAAAAGCATGGACATCAATCTCGAGTAAGTGTTTTTCTTAAATACCATGTACAGTGCAACACAAGTAGCTTGGCGGTAGAGAGATCACAAAATCTGCGCACAACGAAAACGAAATTTTCAGTAATCGTAAGTCTCAAGTACAATCGTAGGAAGAAGTTTACGAATGTGAAGTATATTCAGCCGAATATTTGTTATTTTAGAGGCTTGTCGCCCGCCAAGCTACTTCTGTTGCACTATACTATTTCTCAAGTACAAGTATCAATATAGTACCTATCTAAATTGAGTAAAAAATTATATGTGAAGCTCATATTTCAATATTCACTAACTTTGGCTTGCACTGGGTGCTTCTGTTATTATATTTAATTATTTTTTTAGACGTGGATTATCATTATGCAACGGTTTAGATATAGCATACAGAGATGATGATATGGCATATCAAATACGAAGACAAATGCGGCATGCTCAATAAACGCAGGAGTCTTTATAGCAGGCGCATTAAAGCGATATTCGCAAACTGAGAAATGGTAAGTCGTCCTAATTGCATTGCTTAATACAACAGTAACAAGGGTGGAACTAATCAAATGGATAAATGCATTTCTAATTATAGAATTGGTATCTGCAGCAAAAAGTGGTACTGGCCAATTGTTACTTGGCTCCTTGATGCAGCAATAAACAACGCATGGTTTTAATACAGGCAGAACCGCAATAAAACATTAAACTTGGAGTTTGGAAGGAAGTTATCTCAAGAATACATAACACGTTACGGTGCCCAAGCAAAACCGCCAGGCCCTGCAAGAATGTCTGTTGCCGTACTGTGTTACCAGGTGTTCGGTATGGTGGTACGAACCATTATATTAATCAATGCAATAGACGTCGTCGTGACGGAGATGAATGCAAAAGTTTTGAAAGAACAATGTTCTCTAAATGTGACGTAGGTCTTTGTGTATCTTGTTTTGCCAGCTATCACACAAAATAATATTTTTTGATGTTTTTGACAAATAAATATTTTCTTTTGAACAATTTTTTTAATTTGTATTTTATTGCAGTATAGACGCCCAGTGATACCATTTGGTATCGGCATATATTTCGGTTTTTGGAATTCGACATTTAATGAAAATATATTTTGTAGTCGGTTTAGTTAAAAATATAAAAAATTATAAAATATTAGACGAAAAATAGTTTCGGGCGTTAAAGTACAGTCAAATTTTGTTTTTTTTTGTTTTACAAACTTTAAAATTGTTGGTAAGTTTTTTTATTTAGTTTATCGTAGTAGTTAATGTTATTAAATTAGTTTGTTTACTTTTATTAAATGCGAAAATATTTTAGGTGTTAAGTGAGTTTTTTTCCGTAAAACGAAGAATTAATAAAAATATAGTGAATATCTGTAAACAAAAGTAGTCAGGAAAAGCGATTGTTAGTCAAGGTCGAGAAATAATTTATCATTTAAATAACTTTATAAATATCGAAAAAAACAAATATGTTGTTGACACAACATACGTAAAAAAAATTAATGAGCCGTCGCGCGACGCCTGGCAGATGTAAAACATCGAAACTATTCGATATATAAAATTTACATAAATGATGGTTTATTAAAACATTTTTTTTTTACTGAAAATAGTCGCAAAAAGGGTAGACCTATCGTGTGGGCCGCGGACGGGCCGCACTGCGACCATTAGAACGGGAAGGGATTATAGAAAGGAAATGATTGTGGACCCGCTTTTTGAAAAGATGCAGGTCATAGTTCTCTGGAAAAACTGATTTTGAAAGCTTGTTCCATTCCGTAGCAGCCCTGTAAAAGAAGGATTCTTGATGGAGATCGGTCCTTGTAGTGTCAATCTTAAATGGGTGAGACTGATCAGCGTGCCGAGTTCTTCGGCCGAATGTGGCCAATGTTGGTTCAAGAGTTTTTACTTCTCTGGAGCATCTGCCATGGAAATATCTGTATAGTAATGACTGGTCTGCAACTCTTCTTCTATGTTCTGGAGGGTGAAGGGTATCTGTGAGAGTTGAGCTGTTTTTAAATGGAATCTAGAAGACGAAGAAAATGCCTTGGTGCTGTAATTAGCCAATTAGAATAATATTAGTTACTCTGCGGATTCTGAAGCACACTGATGGTATCGAATCTTAGGGATTTTTCAGCTTTACAATGGCATTATAGTTCTTTGAGTTCTGTGTCATGTACACACATAATCAATCACTAAATCTTCTCATGTCCACTGCTGAACATATATCTCACTTAACACTTTCCATTCGCATCGGTCCTGTGATGCTTGCATCCAATTTGTTTGGCAGCGATTTATATCATCAGTCCATCTTATTTCGATATGCTTCGTCTCTTGGTCGCCATTCCAGTATCCGCCTCGTCCATCTGTTATCCGTCATTTTAGTGACGTGGCCTGCCCATTTCCATTTCAGTGTGGCTATTTTCTCAACAGCATCAGCTACTCTTGACCTTAGTCTTATTTCGCGGTTTGGGATCTTGTCTCTCAGAAAGAAACCCCCAACATCACACGTTCCATCGCCCTTTGAACCACTCGGATCGTTCTTCTTGTCAAAGTTAGCGTTTCTGCGCCGTAGGTCAACACCGGTAACACACATTGGTCTTTTTCTTCAGGCATATTGGGAGGTTGGATTTGAAAACATAACTCAATTTGCCGAAAGCTGCTCAAGTCAGCCCTATACGACGTAGAAAATCGGTGGTTTGATTGTCTCTTTCGTAGCAAATCTCGTGGTCCAGATATTTATATGTCCTTACCTGGTCTATGGCTGTTGTTCCTACGTACATTGTCATTGCTTGAGTTTTTGACATGTTTATTTTGAATCCCACTCTTAACGATGAAACATAAAGCTCGTTCAGCAGTTCCGTAGCCTCATCTATCCGATCAGCTATTAGCACAATGTCATCCGCAAACCTCAAAAGACTGAGCTTTTCTTCATTTATATTGATTCCTTTGTCGGTGGGATTAGCTCTTTTACATACGTATTCCAGTAGTGTTGTGAACAGCTTCGGCGATATGGTATCTCCTTGACGTACTCCGCGTTCACATACACACACATAAATGCACACCTTAATTATAAAAATATAATTAACTAACTCTTGACTTGAATCACTTAATAGGCGGTAGGTCACTAAAACTTACAGGGTAGAAGTTTTGCCCGAAGGACAAGACCGAGTTCGAAACGATACATTTCTTCAGGTAGCTGCCGTACAAGGTGATCCTCAAATTAACCGCATTTTGTACTTTTCGCAGGATAATTTTAGAAGGAGAGTTATGGCGATGAATTTTATTATCTCTACTATAATAGTAATTTGGTAACATACATAATTAAATAAAAAAGATTTGCCTATCGGATTCGACCCAAATATTTTCTATTACTTTTTTTTGTACAGTTTAATTCATAATCACGAGTAACGAGCTACGAAACAATTATTTCACAACAAAAATTACACTTTTTTTAAATAACTACTACGAAATATCTGAATTTAGCCGCGGACAATACTATATTTTATTATTTTAAAATCATTGAAGCAAAACTTTGTTTTAATACCGTAACTGAATAAAAACTGCATACTATTGTTACGATTCCCGTAATGCACCGTGGAAATATAAATAAAAACAAAATACGAGGGATGTTTTACAGGCAGTGTTACACACTCACAATCAATACAATACGAGTACACTTATCCAAACATTTAACGCACCACTAATTAATTTGTATTTATTTTATTTTTAAAATTTAATTCAGAGCTTAAGCATTTATTAATTTTTATTAAATTGCTTAAAAAAGAAACATTTTTAAAAAAATACATGCATACATACATATAGTCACGCCTTTTTCCCGTAGGGGTAGACAGAGACCACTTCCTTCCATTTCCGCTACGGTTCTTACACACATCTTTTGCTTTCTCTACTTTCATCAGTGCTCTCATACATGCTCGTCGGTTGTTGGTAATCTTGACCTGGCCTTTCTTTAAAACAATGTTGATCTGATCGAGATATGTTCACCGAGGTCGACCTCTACCGACTTGTCCGTTCACACTCGCCTTATATATGTTTTTCGTCAATCTTCCTTCATTTATTCTTTCTACGTGTCCAAACCATTTAAGCATTCCTTTATCTACCTTTGTAACCACATCTTCTTTTACACCACAGCGTTCTCATATCTCACTATTCTTTACTTTATCCAACCGAGTCACTCCGGCTATACTTCTTAGACTATTTATCTTCGAAGCATTAATCTTATTTTATTGTTTTTTTTGCCAAACCCAACATTCACTACCAAACATAAGTGTAAGAGGAACCAACACTCCTTTATGTACAGCCAGACGTTTTTTGACACTTTCTGGCTGTTCATAAAGCTATGCAGCGCCCCATTTATTTGTTTTCCTGCAAACACCCTCCGCTTAATGTCACTGTTATACTTTCCATCTCTCGTAAACTTTGAACCCAAGTACACAAACTCATTTACTTGTTCCACTCTCTCTCCCTTAATCAGAACCCCATATATAGATAATGTAGACCACAATTCACTCCTCACCACTCTGTCATAGGACTTTTTCAAGTCTATAAAAGCGCAATGGACCTTCTGACTTCTAGCCAAGAATTATTTGTAAAATGGAGCATAAAAAATTGGAAAAAAAATATATTTTTTTTATAAACATATTTCGAAATTTAAATTTTTGAAAGTGTTACGTGTTGCAGACAAAAGTCCGTCTCTGTCGATTCTTGCCTTGAGGCAACAGCGCGCCTATGACATTGAGGTGAAAAAATGCATGATATATAGCCGCGGGCGTAATAGAAGACGTCGGATGATTTTTGAAAGCTCCAACAATTTCGGAAAATGTCCAGAAAGAAATCGGTTTGTGATGAACATTGGTTTTCAGATATATAAATAAAATCACAGATCCAAGTGCTTAGTTTTTAGTTTGAAGTCAAGTATTTAAAGTATATAAAGTGAATATCTAAATGATTTGTTTAGATTCACCCGAAGAGTAAATATCGTAAAAAAAAGAGACAAAAATAAAGTAATAATTTCTATTTAACTTCTTAATTTTAAAATGAAATATTTTCACCTCTGTTTCTAATTACGTCTTGGCATTGACGGTTCATACTTAAAATAATATTTCGAAGGGTGTTTTAATCCAGTCGATTCCAAATGTCAACTAGAAGCCGTCCCATGTCCACCAAGTGATTATACTATATATCGAAATGTTCTTCTTTTTAAAGTGCCATGCAGATTTCCGCGTAGGCATCCATTACTTTTTTACCATATTATTCTATTAATTGCAGCATTTTGCAGTGCCTGGAAGTCCCGTATTCCTGTCCATTGTCGTATGTTTCGTAGCCAGGATAACTTTCTTCTACCTGCTTCTCTGTTTCCCCCTTCTATTATACCCTGAAGAATAAGACGTTGGAAATGATAACGTTCTTCGCATAGTAAGTGTCCAAGGTAGCCAGTTTTTCTTCTTTTGATGTTTCCGAATAGTTCACGGTCTACTAAACTACCTCTTCTCAGTATATCCTTGTTCGTCACATGGTCCACATTTTGAAGGCCTCAAGTTTTTTAATAATTGCTGTTTTCAACGTCCATGCCTCGACTCCGTACAAGAGAATGGACCAGATGTAGCACTTTACCATCCTATATCTGAGACTGAGATTTAAGTAAAAAAAATTTAAGTCTTTAGAACGTTGTTCGAGCTTGCTTAAATTGAGAGACTTATTCAATGCTCTCTCCGTATCGTTTCTACTAATGGCCATACATTTGGTTTTACGGATGTTAATATTCAGACTCAATCTTTGACTTTCTTCATTGACCTTATTTAGTAGAGTTTGTAGATTATAGATCGGAATGTTACGGAGTGAAATTCTACTTATAAATGCAAAACTTTAACAGAGTCATCAAATAAACTTTTATGATTTATACTCGAGCCACCCTGCTTTTATTTGGAAGTCTGCCGCAAACAAAAGGTTTTATTAGCAAGTGGTGTAAGTGTGGGTATTTCCATATCAATTTAACAATAAAATTATCAATTTATCAAAATTTATGCAATTATAAATTTATTATTTTTAAATTATTTTTTTAGTATACGGTGTCTCACATCCCACCTGCGTTATGGTAAAATATTTTTTCCCCTCAATCGTTGCCTTTTGCGTTCATTGATTGGCTTTTGTAGCCAGCCAATCCAGCCAGGCTTTCTTCTTTTCCAAGTTGCATTTTCTATAACTTGCATCCTTTCCTTCTTTTACTTACATCACACTTTAATAGCAACATCCACGATCTCCTTGAAGGAGCTTCACGATTCTTTAACCTCAAATGCTTGATCTAAACTGTCAAATTTACTTACGTACTCCTCTTTTATACCTTCTTTTTCAAATTTTCAACTTTTATACTCTCAAGTACAATACTTGAGGTAGTTTAAAAAGCCAATTTGATGTGGCAAAATGAACCCACACGCACATCATCGAAACAGATTTGGCCTTAACTAGATCTACGTCGAACTAATGATGTTTTAACTCTATCCAGGAAGTCCATTGGAAATGGGATCGCGTGTCCCCTGATCCATATGGGGGGGGTTTGCAAGCGTGTTTTATAAGCGATAAATTACCTTCTATATAAAATGTGTCATTTAATGATGACAGTTTTGTCATTTTGACAGCGATAAAAAATGTTCATTCTTTTTTATCACCGTTAAAATGCCTGTTCCTCATAACCAGACTACATCTAGTACGCTTGATTCACAATTTTGAAATCAGTACACCAAACCAAACAATTTATAACAATTGTCTTTTAACGCTAAGCAATACGCCATCTGACTGAATAAACTCGCATCAATATCACCTGATGAACAAGTGTGATTGCTTTGTACTTATACACCCTGAAGCTCGCATTTGTGCGAAGATTATAGTTGTTTAATAGTGACTAATAATTTGTTAATAGTGAAAATGACCAGCAGAGCAAATTGTTGTGTACCTGGATAGAGCTCAGTGTGTAAATTTGACTTTTCAATATTTCCCAAATGAGGGTCAAAGAGTTGAGCATATTAGAGAATCGGAAATGGTGACTATGGTTGATAGAAAGAAACTGTGGGAGATCAAACTGTAAATAGGAAAAAGAGTTACCAAAAACATGACAGTTTGTTCTAAACATTTTTTGAGAAAGATTTCATAACTCCTGGTAATTGTAATTATTTTGTTTTCTATATTTTATGTGGTTTATAGAATTACCTATCAATCTGTCAGGGGGATATCAAAAACTTTACCTGAAAAACACTGAAGATAGAAGAAAAAAAGAAAAGATATGGAAAACTCATTGAAAGAAGACGGGCAAGTTCTCTTGCGACTATTTTCAGTAAAAAAAAACCGACGAGTCGTAAAACTGGTGTGGAAAGAGAACCCGGTAGAAAAGCGGCAGCTGGGAAGGCCGAGGATGTGGTGGAAAGATTATATTGCAGCGGACTTACGGACCCTAAATGTTCAACGACCAGAAGAACTTATGATGGACCGAAGCAAGTAGAGGCAAATTGTAATGTCAGCGAAGATCTACCCCGGGTTGTAAGCTACAGAGAGAGAGAGAGAAAGAGACTGACGCTCGCTACCCCCGTCCCGACATTTTGGATTTACATTCGGGGGACTGACGCCCAAACCCGCCCCCCCCCTTCCTCCCCCGTCCCTACAACTTGGATTTACATTCGGGTGGCACCACTGAACATATTCCAACAAAAAAATCCTTTCAGCAGAAAATTGCAGAAAAAAAATACCCGGCTCTTGGCCCAATTAAAATACGTTCCCTTTCAAGTTATTTTTAATTCGTAGTTGTTGTTAAAAATCAATATTAATTAAATTAAAATTGCATTATTCACAAAATATCCATATAAATATTTGCATGTTTGGACAACCTTTGTAGAATTACTCCCGTTGTATCGAAAATTTAATTCGACGAACTCGCGAAAAACGTGTCAAAATCCACCGGCGGTTTGGAGCAAATTACGTAGGGACATTCTACAACCTTAAATTTGTGTAAGATAAGTAACAATGCGTTATGAATATATAAAATCGAGTCAGTTTAAGATTGACTCTTTATTGCAACGTTTGCTTCGCAAGTGAAAGCAGTACCGGTGATCAGATCTGTCGGAACTGGTGGACCAATAGTCGCGACAAAAATATTCTGTAAATCAGCAGCAAACGTCGAGCTGTTCGACTGCATTTTACAGTTCCATTAAGTCTTTGAGAAAAAAACTAATAGTATTTTTAAAAGTTTATTAGTCTAGTTTTTTTCGGCATAAATGATCGTTTTGTGATTTGCATTTAATCAGTAGACGGAGGTATAGAGTGAGTGTTTTGTTTTGCAACTGTTTGATACTGGAAAAGTATATATATATATATATTTTTTAGTGGGTAAGTACAATATTTTTAATATTTTGTAGAATTGTGAACACGGCAGAAACCGTACAAAAATTCATACAAAAGCTGCATACATTTTGGATTTACAGTCGAATAATTTTGGTAAATATTTGAAAGGGGGTCCACGTTATTTTTAAAGAATGTACATCGAAAAATTAACATTTTCAAATTATTTTTTTTAAAAGTTGGTCTATTTTAAAGAAGATGAATGGTTTTTTTAGTTTGAAGGTACAAAAAAAACCATTTTTGACATGTTTTTTGCGAACCTCATAATTTGAAAAAAGATTAAATTGCAATCTAAAAAGAGTTTATGAATTTTTAAAAAAATTATTTTTCAAATTAAAATTAAAGTATCTATAATAATATAATAATGATTTATGGTTTTTTGGCCCATGCTAATCTTCTCTACATCTCTACGTTTTAATATAAAAAAAACCACCCCAAAATACTATAAACCGTGATAATAATTGTTAATATACTGCGAAAAATCAATTAAACAAGTAATATTTTTTGATGAACAAAATAGAAATAAAAATGTTTTTTTCGATCTTGATGTTTTTTTGTGTAGTTTTAAAAAAATATGCATATAACATTAAAAACAATTTTGATGTTTTATTAACGAAAATATTGTAGAACCCACTTCCAAATAATAACCATAATTTTTTCTTTCAAAACATCTAAAAATTTATATTTTCAAAATATTTTTTTCAATTAATCAAAGATTTTGAATATTAAAATTAATTAACACTATCTGATAATTTTGAAAAATTTAATAATATATATATATATATATATATATATATATACAGAGTGGACCAAAAGTCTGGTAACGGACAATTATTTCGTAAATTGCCTGTCCGAATTGTACAAAATTTGGGATAAGCCTATTTTGAGATACGGAAATTTCAGATTTGACATTTGCAATGTTGTCAGATTTGCCGTTTCTCCGATATTATTAGTCACTTTGGTTTTTTAAACACATTCCCTATATATTTAGTCATTATTGGAATCTCCTCTTTAATACGAGTTCAGCCATATGTAATACTTATGATTCTATGTAGTCTAGAAGATCTTAAGTAAATAAAACAGAAGTGTGGCAACGGCTAATTGTCTTAATAATTTTTTTAATAAAAACTATTTTCAACTACATTTAAACGTAACAATTGAAAGATAACATTTTTAACATAATGATTACTTAATCAAGTGTTCAAAATGTGCTTATATTTATAAAAATTTAAAAATGTTTGTATGTATGTCCTTTAAAAACTCCCAAATTGCTGTACCGATTGGTATGAAATTTTCAGAATTTAGTTTATAAATACCAGGGGTGGTTTAAATGAAAAAAAAGTTTTGTGTAGGAAGTGGTAATGGTACCTCCCATACAACGCAAATGAAATATTCGCAGCCAAACACCTGTCATTTTAAATTTTTTATTCGAAAATATTGAAGCTGTCAAACATTTATGTATTTGAGCTATTTAAATTTGAGCAAAAACATTTGTGATCGAAAATCTTGGTGAAAATAAAAATCTTTGTGATACAAAAACTACCTCGATTTTGAATGACTACGATTTGGATAACAATTTGTATTGGCTTGGTTTTGATTTTGGACTGTTGGATAACAATTTTGATATTGACTTGATTAGCTTGGTTTCCATTTCGGACTGTTAGATAAGAATTTTGGTATTGACTGGATTGGCTTGGTTTCGATTTTGGACTGCTGTGAAATTTGAAAATTTGGTTCCCAAAAATGATAATGTAAACAACTTTAACCATCAAATTCAATTAAAGCTTCCATGGCTGACTGGATGAAGGAAGATTGACGAAACAAATTTATAAGGCGAATGTAAATGGACAAGTCGGTAGAGGTCGACCTCGGCGAACATCGATCTCGATCAGATCAACATTGTTTTAAAGAAAGGCCAGGTCAAGAGTACCAACAACCGACGAGCATGTATGAGAGCACTGATGAAAGTAGAGGAAGCAAAAGATATGTGTAAGAACCGTAGCGGAAGTGGAAGAAAGTGGTCTCTGCCTACTCCTACGGAAAAAATGTGTGACTACAATTATGTTTGTATCAACAAGGCTCAAGGCCAATCTCTTAGTGTTGCTGGTTTGATATTACAAAGTTCCTGTTTTTCGCACGGTCAATTATATGTTGCCTGCTCCAGAGTTGGAACACCAAAAAATCTTTACGTGTTCACACCTACCGAAAAAACTGTATATATTGTTTATCAGCTGGCATTAAAACATTTGTTGAATAAATAAAATTTCAATATGGACTGGGCATCCCAGAAAAAATAAAATCAAATAATGGGGTGGTACGAGGGCGGTTTAATAAGTCAGTGATTTTTTGAATAAAATAAAATTTTTTCCGCAAATAAACATTTTATTTTTCTACATAATCACCTTTTAGCTCGATACATTTAGTCCAACGTGTTTCTAATTTTTTTATTCCCTCCAAATAATAGGTTTTTTCAAAGCTTTCAAAATACGCGTTTGTTTCGGTAATGACTTCTTCATTCGACTCAAATCTCTTACCGCCCAGCCATTTCTTTAGGTTTGGAAAAAGAAAATAGTCGCAGGGGCTAAATCTGGAGAATATGCTGGATGGGGTAGCAGTTCGTATCCCAATTCGTGGATTTTGGCCATCGTGACTAGACAAGTGTGCACACGTGCATTGTCTTGATGGAACAGCACTTTCTTCTTCGCCAAATGCGGCCGTTTTTGCTTTAAATCAACGTCGAATCTGTTCAAAAGCTTTGAATAATATTCGCCGGTAATCGTTTTACCTTTATCGAGGTAATCGATGTGAATGACACCGTGTACATCCCAAAAAACTGTGGCCATGACCTTGTTGGCTGACAGACTTTGTTTCGCCTTCTTTGGTCCACGTTCACCCCGAGCAACCCACTGTTTCGATTGTTCCTTGCTCTCTGGCGTGTTGTGATGGATCCATGTTTCATTTACAGTAACAAAACGGCGCAAAAATTCGTCCGGATTACGGCTGAACACCGCTAAACACTCTTTTGAAGTGGTCACACGATTGCGCTTATGGTCGAGTGTGAGCAATCGCGGCACCCATCTCGCATAGAGTTTTTTCATGTACAAATATTCGTGTAAAATATGATGTACCCGTACAGTTGAGATACACCTACAGCATGAGCCAACTCACGCACTTTTATTCTCCGATCATCCAATATCATTTCATGGATTTTATCGACGATTTCCGGCGTGATCATCACTTTTTTTGGGCGACCTGGACGTTCGGCGTCACTAGTGCTGGTACGACCACAACGGAACTCTGTAAACCACTTCTTAACCATTGAAATTGATGGTGCCGAGTCCCCGTAGTATTTATCAAGTCTTTCCTTAGTTTCAGTGATGGATTTTTTACGTAAAAAGTAATGCTTAATCAGCACACGAAATTCACTTTTTTTCATTTTCGTAAAAATTCACGAGGTTGTGTCTGCTTTGAACGGCTATCAAACACCAACTGCACGACGTAGCTTGCTCAAAATTAGAAAGTTTTCCGCTGAAAGATTATAGTTGACGGCAGCACTGTTGCATTTGGAGTAACTGCGAGGGAAATTCAAAAGTCACTGACTTTTCAAACTGCCCTCGTAGCAGCGTACACCGGGTTCTGCTAGTTTTAAATAAAACATAATAAAACTTCATTGTGCACAATTTTAAACTCGAGATAAATCCTTTATTTTTTTTAATTTTACTGCCACACAAAATAGGATGATAAATTTTATATAATAATAACAGAATTCAGTTTTAATTCATTACTTTTAGTATTATTAATTAATGCAGTTATCACCGCAATTAATTTCATTGATAAATAACTAAATTTAGTGTAAGCGAAAACGTTTTTACACCGAACACGGTTTAATATCAGAATTATTCATTTGGGAAGTGTAGGAGTGGAAAAACTACAATTACCTGTTCCCTACAAACGTTTATACAGGGTGATTTATTAAGAACGTCTTATCTCTGAATTGTAGATTATAGACCTCAAAATATGATGATTCTGCCCAACATGCCGTATACAAAATATTGTTAGTTCCTTAGATACCGGGTGTTTAAGGTTTAAATATGAATTTTGATTTTCGCAATAATTTTTCGTGTTTGAACAATTTCTATTTGAAAATTGGCATTTTTACTTTTTCTGGCGAGGATTGCCAATTTGGACTTTAATTTAGTGCAAA
The DNA here is from genome assembly GCA_950111635.1 of Agelastica alni. NCBI lineage: Eukaryota > Metazoa > Arthropoda > Insecta > Coleoptera > Chrysomelidae > Agelastica > Agelastica alni. The sequence goes on along the minus strand of OX467719.1, from coordinate 10,492,265 downwards.
ATACATGACTACAACAAGAACAGAATGAAGAGACAAGATAGGACAAAACGTGACAATGAACCACTATAATTTTGAAAGGGTCCATAATTTTAAATATTTGGGAGCTACAATCACCTCAGATAACAATATAACACAAGAAATTAACAAAAGAATTTAGGGAGCCAATCGCTGCTGTTTGTGCATGTGAAACATGGACGATGACAAAACAAAATAAGAACCGACTAAAAATCGCAGAACGAAGAATTGTTAGATAGATATATGGACCAATCAAGGACAACGCCACACAACAATACAGAATGTTTTTTTTTTGGAAAAAGGCTCAAAAAGGGTAGACCTATCGTGTGGACGGCCCGCACTGCGACTATTAGAAGGAAAAGGGATTATAGAAAGGAAATGATTGTGGAGACGCTTTTTAAAAAGTTGCAGGTCATAGTTCTCTGGAAAAACTGATTTTTAAAGCTTATTCCATTCCGTAGCAGCCCTGTAAAAGAAGGATTCTTGATGAAGATTGGTCTTTGTAGTGTCAATCTTGAGAGTAAATGTGTGAGACTTATCAGCGTGCCGATTTCTTCGGCCGAATGTGGCCAATGTTGGTACAAAAGTTTTTATTTCTCTGGAGCATCTGCCATGGAAATATCTGTAGAGCAATGACTGGTCTGCAACTCTTCTTCTATGTTCTAGTGGGTGAAGGGTATCTGTTAGAGTTGAGCTGTTTATCAAGCGAATGGCTCTTTTCTGAATGGAATCTAGAAGACGAAGAGAATGCCTTGGTGCTGAACCCCAAATATGCGAGCAATACTTCAGTAGAGGTCGGATTTGAGCATTGTACGTCGTCAACAGTTGATCAGGAGTAAAAAACTTTCTAGCTTTCCACAGAAAACCTAGCCTCTGGCTTGCCGACTTTTATGATGTTAGCAACATGGTCATGCCAAGACATATTATTGGACACTGTGACTCCCAAAATCGAGATGGAGGGACTTGGTTCAAGTGTATTTCCGGACATTGTGATGGGATGATTTGAGGAATTCACTTTCTTGGAAAACGTGGCACTTTGTGTCTTTTGGGCGTTGAACTGAACAAGATTGTTGGTTCCCCACTCGACGATTGCTTTAAGATCTCTATTGATGGAATCAACCTGTTTCTGCCTGAGTCTATTTGTATCATTCACCAAAAGTGATCGATAGGATGTGAAAGTTGAGACAAGTGTACTATCGTCTGCGAAACTGTAAATGGGGTTCGTGGTGGTTTTCAAGAGGTCGTTGATGTGTAAAAGAAATAAGGTGGGGGACAGGATGGAACCCTGGGGGACCCCGGCATTGGTTTTAAACGCATCAGAGGAAATACCGTCAACTGCCACATGTAAGGAGCGATCTTGCATGAAGCTCAAGAGCCATTGGCGCAGTTTGGTTGGGAGACCGTAGGCAGATAATTTACTTAACAATGCCTGGTGCCAAGAACTAACAGGGAAGTGCAAGAACTATATAACCAACCAGATATAGTAAAAATAATAAAGGCAGAGAGATGGAGTGAGAGAGAGAGAGAGACTAATAGAGTGCGGTAGTTACACTTGGTTGTGTTTAGTCAATCAAAGCAAATTTCTTTTCTGCTGAAATATTAGTAAAATGATAAAAAAATATTAAGAGACTTTTTTTTTGTCTAGTTATTTTCTTTTAAAAAGTTCAATAAATTTGAATTTTATGAAAATTTTTATTCTTTTTGGATAGAATTCAGTTGGGGGTGATGGTTAATGTTATGCCCTAAAAATCAAAGGGATGAAAATAAATGTATGCAAAACGAAAGTAATGGTTTTTGAAAGAGAAGAAAGCATGACAAAGTGTGAAGTTCTGATTAAGGAAGAAAGAGTGGAACAAGTAAATGAATTGGGTTCAAAGTTTACGCGAAATGAAAAGTATGACAGTGACATTGAGCGAAGGGTGTTGACAGAAAAACAAACAGAAAGTGTCAAAAGAAAAATCCATATCTAAACTTTAAACACCCGGTATCTCGGAAACTAGCAATATTTGTATAAAACATGTTGGGCAGAATCATCATATTTTGAAGTCAAGAATCTACAATTTAGAGATCCTTCTTCTTATAGTGCATCTCCTATCGGAGGTTTGCTATCATCACAGCTATCCGGACCTTATTGACTGCAGCTCGGAAGAGTTCAACATTGCTATAATTAAACCAGTCCCTTAGATTTTTAAGCCGAGACACACGGCGTCTTCCAATATTCCTCCTTCCACCAATCTTTCCCCGAACTATCACCTGGAGAAGTGCGTATTTGGGTCATCTCAGTATATGACCTAGATATTGAAGTTTTCTCTTTTTTATGGTGTTAATGACTTTACATTCTTTATTCATCCGATTTAGGACTTCCATATTAGAGATCTTTTCTGTCCAGGGAATACGCCACATTCTACGGTAGCACCACATCTCGAAGGCTTGTAGTTTGTCTGTGTAATTCTTCTTGAGAGTCCATGCCTCCACTCCGTACAAAAGCGCGGAAAACACGCAACAACGCAGCATCCCCATCCTAAGTCCAATCTTGATATCTCGACTGGTGAAAAACTTTTTCATTTTCGTAAATGTAGACCTGGCTATCTCTATTCTCGTTCTTATTTCTCTTGTTTGGTCACCCGATTTTTCTATCCAGGCTCCCAGGTATTTGTATGACTGCACATTCTCTATTAAGATGTCTGCTACTGACACGTTTACATGGCTGTGATTTTGGGGGAATTACCATTTAGAGATTGGACATCCTTAATTAATCACCCTGTATGGGTACCTATTTTGAATACTTCTAAATAACTACAGCTACAAACACACAACTTAGCCATTATCAATGCAAAAATTGTTGAATAAAGATTCGCCGTACAAACTTAACTGCCTAACAATGCCAATTTAAAATTCCAATTTAATGTTTATTCAACAAATAGGTAAGATTATACCCAATTTGTAAACGATTTCTTAACAGCCGAATGTATTAAAGTTTAGTAGTTGCGTCATTTATTATTTTACACTAGATTGAATGCTTTATTTATTTTATCGTAAGAAATTCTGTAACAAATCGTATACTGCAGAGAAAACCTTTACATCACCGAAAACGTGGTAATTTAAATAAATCATGAAATGAAAATAAAATTCAAAGAAATAGTCTTCCCCCCGATTTTACTGCAAAAATATAGACGTTTATACTTAAAAAGAAAATACGCGTAAAAGATTATTTTAAAAATCCAACATTGGAACAACTCAAATAGAACGACCAGCATCATTTTCATCTGAGCTACATCCTCCAAATTTCTTACCAATACTTTGCATCGGTACACAAATTTTTTAATTTTATGCAATAAATATTAATTCATTTCTTCGTCGTTATCTTAAAACAATCGGCACAAAGGTTCAATTAATAAATAGTCTTATCAATCGGAACAAAGATCATCGAGGAAGCATTTACATAGACATAATATTTTGATTGTATTAATAATATTACAGAAAATAAATAAGGCAAAAACTAGAACGTTTTTTAAAAATATTTTTTTTGTTATTGACGTGGTAAATTTCAGAAGTGTATATGTCACACTTAAAACCCGTTTTCTCTACTTAAAACTAAAATTTACTGCTATATAAATTTGAATTAAAGATAAAAATGGGTCCAACTTTGAACCTTAGTTTAAACTAGTATGTGAGACACTTCTTCGGATGAATGACTCAATTAAAGGCAATTGGAGATGGATCATAAACAAAAAATTCAAGAAGTCAGCAGCTGACTTTTTTCATTTTAATTAGAAGAATTAAAAAAAATATTGTAGTTACCTATTTACAATATTTATTATTAATTTTTGCTCGCACAATTATGTTGATAATGTTAATTAAAAAAGATTACTCTTACACTAATGGAACATTTTAAAGGATTATAAAAGAAATAAAAAAAAGCTTCAATCTAAATAGAAAACAAACAAAACAAATAAAAAAATTTTCTTACGACACTTTTTTGACATACATTCTTTCTTATATACGCAAAGAATAAATCCTTGGTCTGTTCCTATGACTGCTGCCTTGGCAACAGTTCCCAAAGGTAAACTTGTTATTGAGACTTCTTCTAGCTGCAAGACTTTTCTTTGAAAACGTCAAATTCTAACCTAAACAAGCACATTTAATTAGCATAGGTACTTAAATAGTGATCAGGAATTTCATAAAAATCAATGGAGCAATACATGCTACATAAATTCGAGTATTTTAACTGAATCATTTCGAAAAAACTCGTTTTGTCTAAATAAAACTAGTTTTAACTGATGTTAATTTTTAAGTAGCAGTAAATACTAGTTTTAACATAAAAAATTAGTAAAAACTAGTTTTAACTAGAGAAAAGGATACTCTTTTCCGGTATTTTTGACTCCACTACTTTCAACCCCAAGCAAGGGTAATAATTACCCGAGATTTATTAAATGGCATTGGGGATCGAAAGGGGTTCAAAGTGGTTCAAAAGCTCTTACAATTCTATTTGCAATAGTCTTTACATTTTACATTTCTTTTCAATACTTTGAAAAAAATTACATGTTGAAATTCCAATTATTTTATTTGCTTACTTATTACTTAATTGATTAAATATTCAAACTGATGACCTCCCGCTCCCATACAATAATAAAGATTTTGTTTAAAACGTTCGCGCACATTCCGAAGAATTTCCGGAGTAATTCGACGGTACTCGTCAACGATTCTTTGAAGTAATCTTCTAATGACGCTGGTTCTGTTTTATAGATTTTATTTTTCAGATATCCCCACCAAAAAAATCGAGGGGCGATAAATCTGGCGATCGTGGAGGCCATGAAATGCTGCCTCTTTTTTCAATCCAATGCCATGGAAAACGTTGGTCTAAATACTGACGAACAATCGCCGCATAATGCGGAGGAGCACCGTCCTGTTGAAAATAATAAATTATAGTTTAAAAAATTAAAAAACACGCTTTTAGAGTTAATCAAACTAAAAAGTAAAAAATAATTCTTAACATAACAATAAAATTACTGACTAGAATTTTGGGGTAATTCTTACCCTGGCTTGGGGTTGAAAGTAGTGGAGTCAAAAATACCAGAAAAGAGTGTCACCCTTAAATCAAAAATCGACGGGTCTGAGCGTTTTACTAAAATGTTGACGAGGTCTCTGCAAATGGCTCTGTTTCGTTTTCGGTTGGCTACCCTGTATAATAAGTTACTAATAACATCTTTTTTTATAGTGTCGAAAAAAATACCAAAAAAAAAACACTGTAATTGGTTTATAAAATATGGATGATGGTAACAATGATGAACTCAAGAATAAAGTTAGACATCCACAACTAAGCTCGAGCTATTTATCCAATATATTTTTTTGGTAAGTTCTTTGTTGCTGTATTAATATTCCATTGTCTTTTTACAAGCACCTATTTATATTCGTTTTAGTTGGGGTTTGAAAATATTTAAAAAGGGATGGAATAAAGAATTAAACGAAGAAGATCTGTACAAACCGTTCGAAGAACACGAATCTCAATATTTAGGCGATCAACTGGAAATACAATGGAAATTAGAAAAATTGGAACATGCTCATCCTTGTCTTCTTCGTCCCATTTGGAAATTGTTCAAAAAGGAAATTCTCATTCACGCATTTTGGACGTTTATCCTGGAGTTCATCCTCAAGTAAGTGATTTTTATGCTTGCATCCCTTTGAAAATCCTTACTATACTTTTAAGTGCTAAGATCTTAGCTGATTGCTGCTGTATACCTGATGTTTTTTTTTGTTACAGATTGTCCCAACCATTGTTTTTAAAAAAATTAATAGAGTTTTACGAGCCCAATCAAACATCTATGTCTCTATTGGAAGCGTATATATACTCGCTACTCATAGTCCTCACGTCGTTCTTGTACGTGGTAATTACGCACCGGTTTCACTTGTCGCTTCAGCATCTCGGCATGAAAATAAGAATAGCCTGCTGTTCGTTGATCTACAGAAAAAGTTTGAAATTGAGCAAAAAAGCTTTAGTAAAAACCACCATCGGCCAGATGATCAACCTGTTATCAAATGACGTTACCAGGTTTGATAATATCTTCAGGTACTTTCATTTTCTGTGGGTCGGGCCGTTGGAGAGCCTGATTATCATGTATCTCATATACGAAGTGGTCGGTTTCACGGGATTAGCGGGATTTCTGATCCTGCTGCTTTTTATTCCGTTTCAAAGTAAGCTATTTTATAAAAAAATATGGCACCGTATACTTTATTATAGGAAAAGGAAAGACGATAAAAAAAATCGGAAAAGATGTTCCTAAACGGGATTGAGTAAGGTCCATTTGCTATCTTTTTCCGTTATAAAATTTTAAGCAAATTTGTAAAAAAGAGTATTATTAAAAATTCGCAATCGTAAACAAGTAGCCTTTGGAAACAAATAACAAAGTTGCATCTGTCAATAATGAAACATTATTAATTAGTATTAGTTATTTATTTAACATAACAAAACACATAATATGTTACTACTCCTATTTCCTATTTTAGCCGTTTTCTATCCTTTGGATATAGGCTTTTTTCAAATTTGACCATTGGCTTCGGTTTTGCGCTACCAATTTAAGCCTGCGACCTTCTTTATCTCGTCGTACCATCTTTGCTGGGGTCTTCCAACACTTCTTCTCTCTTCCTAAGGTTTCCATCTGGTGATATACCCGCTCCAGTTTTCTGTATGTCTGGCCACGTGTCCTGCCCATTGCCATTTTAGGGAACCAATTCTTTTTATTATGTCAGAGACTTTGGTTTTTTCCCTTATCCATGTATTTGTTTTGTGTTCTCTCAGGGAAATTCCTAAAATTCGTCTTTCCATGGCTCTCTTATGTACTTCCAGTTTATGTTTGATTTTTCTGGTTATTACCCAGGTCTCGCAACCGTACGTGACAACAGGAGTATACACTCGTTATAGACTTTTGATTTTAAATTCATTGGGTTATTCATGCTGAAAATGTACTTTAATTTGCCGTAAGCCGCCCATCCCAGTCTAATTGTCCTATCAATCTCCATTTCTTGATTTTGTTTGCCCGGTGTTATAGCTTGGCCAAGGTATATGTATGTTTCTGTCTTTTTTATTTTGCTGTCATGAATCGGTATTGTTTCGTCTGCATCTGGTGTATTTGTAATAAACTGGGTCTTTGTGTAGTTCATGTGTAATCCTACTTTTGCAGCCTCATCTTGTAGTTCTTCCAACATATCTATCAATTCCTGTTTGTCTTTTGCAAATAGTACAATATCGTCGACAAATCTTAGATTGTGCAAGCGTTCACCATGTATGTTTAATCCTTTGTTTTCCCATTGTAGCTTTTTAAAAATATCCTCGAGCACAAAAGTGAATAGTTTTGGAGATATTACGTCCACTTGCCGAACTCCTCTTTACTACTAATACCATAGAAAGAAACAAAGTATGTTGAATCACTGCAACAAATTTTCAATGCAACCACCTCCTTTCTAAACACTTATCCAATAAAATTTTCAACCTATAGAACTACATAACCGAGGAATTCTGAGGTGTAACCGCTATACAAGTATTAACTTTAGTTCTTGTTCAGTTCAAAGCCCAGAAAACACAAAGTGCCACGTTTTCCAGGAAAGTGAATACCTCAAATTATTCCATCACAATGTCCGAAAAAACGTTCCTTTTTTGACACTTTCTGGCTGTTCATAAAGCTATGCAGTGCCCCATTCATTTGTTTTCCTGCCAACACCCTTCGCTTAATGCCACTGTCATAATTTCCATCTCTCGTAAACTTTGAACCCAAGTACACAAATTCATTTACTTGTTCCACTCTTTTTCCCTTAATAAAAAATTCACAGTTTGTCCTGTTTTCTTCTTTTTCAAAAACCATTACTTTCGTTTTGCTTACATTTATTTTCATCCCTTTGATTTTCAGTGCATCATGCATAATATTAACCATCGCTTGCAACGCCTCTTCAGATGACACTAATTTGACTTGATCATCGGCGTACAGAAGAAATTTGACGATCAAATCATTCATTTTCAATCCATACGCACTCTCTTTTAAATCTTTTAAACAATGGTTTATGTATAAGTTAAACAGTCATGGAGAAGCCATACATCGCTGTCTCACACCCTTTCCGATGTTAAACCATTCCGTGTAAGCTCCGTTTATCCTGATACAAGCAGTGGAATCCTCGTAAAGTGATTTCAGTGCTCGTATTAAACTACCGTTCACCACATACATAGACAATGTCGACCACAATTCACTCTTTACCACTGTGTCATAGGCCTTTTCCAATTCTATGAAAGCGCAATAGACCAATTATCAATGATATTTATCTTCAAAATCTTAAATAACAGTGCACCAAAATATTTTAACAAATTTATTGTTTTAAGATCTCAAATTTATTTTCACCAACAATTTAACCTTTCCAAATGTAACTTATCGAAATCAATGAAATCATTATTTTATAAAAGCTTGAAAGAGTTAACTGTCACTGTAGAGATAACATTTTTTTATTGCAAGATGTCCCATAATAATCTAAAATTTACGTGTATCAGGATTTGTGATACAATAAATCTATATCATTTGGTTATTCCACACTTGTAATGTAAACAGTAGGTAAGTTTCAAATTTTGAAAGCGCCATTTGCGGATTTTTTGTAAACAATTAATAGGGCAATTAATATACAAGGCATACCTGAAATGTGGCCGATTAAACATCGTCTAAAAAATTTCAGTGGTAATGGGAAAACTGACCACAAGATTCAGGCAACAAACAGCATTAAAAACCGATGAAAGAGTTCTGCTAATGAGCGAGATCATATGTGGAATACAAGTTATTAAAATGTATACTTGGGAAAGATCTTTTTCCAGCATGATAGAACAAATCAGAAAGTAAGTGTGTCGAACAATTTATTTGCGGCTGCGTAAATGTATATTGTTTTTCTTTTCAGCTGTGAAATTCGCCAAATTCGTCTGACTTCTTACATACGCGCTCTGCACATGTCGTTTAACAAATTTTTAACCAGAGCTTCGGTGTTTTTTTGTATTTTAACCTACACTTTTACCGGGTACAGACTTACCGCTGCATATGTCTATGTCATTTCCTCCTTCTACAACATCCTGAAATCAGCGATAAGTAATGACTTTCCTCAGGCTATATCCCAAACCGCAGAAGCTTTGGTATCGGTGGCTAGAATAGAGGAATTCCTCCAATTCGACGAGGTTTATCACGATTCCAACTGCGAGCCATACAAGAAAATAACAATGGGCGCTCCCCACATCCACAGCTCTACCAAGAAGAAATCCGTGGGAATCTACTTAGAGAACGTGTTCGCCAAATGGAGCAGCACTCAGGAGGAAAACACCTTGGTCCACATTAATTTCAACGTGGGACCGAAGCAGTTGGTGGCCATAGTTGGTGCCGTCGGATCGGGAAAGACCTCCATTCTGCAAGCCATAATGAAGGAACTTCCCTTAAGTCAGGGAAAGAAGGACGTGGTGGGGAGGATTTCTTACGCCTCGCAGGAGCCTTGGTTGTTTGCCGGCACCATCAAGCAGAATATTCTCTTCGGGGAAAGTTGGAACGCCAAAAAGTACGAAAGAGTCATCAAAGTTTGCGCATTGGAAAGAGACTTGTCGATATTGATTCACGGTGATAAGAGTCTTGTTGGCGATAGAGGGGTCACTCTTAGCGGGGGTCAAAGAGCTAGGATCAATTTAGCACGAGCTGTGTACAAGGAAGCTGATATTTACATATTGGATGATCCGTTATCTGCTGTCGATACCCATGTAGGTACGTATTAATTTAATATATATAGCGAGTATTTGCAGCTTATTGCCGCTTCTCGCATCCCAAACGCCATCTATGCTTATCATGCCAATCGCCTTGTTGCAGTCCTTTCCTTTTGATTTCCATATCTATGCCCTTTATCCATTTTTGTCCTTAGTCTTCCTCTTTTATTTCTTTCTTCTGGTGTCCAGTTTCAAACCTTTAGTGGTATCCTCTCTCGGCTCATTTTTCGTAGATGCCCGTACCATTTTAATTGTTTTTCATTTATTGTATCTATAATGGCGTCATTTGCTGTCATTTTTTTTCTAATCCAAAATTTTTTAACATGATCCCGTAAGGTTAGACCACAGCATTTCCTCCAGTAAGTCATTGCTGCCGAACACAATTTCTGAGACGTATTTTTGTCTTTGACCCAGACTTCTGACCCATACGTCATTAGTGGTTATATATGGTTTTAAAAATGTTTTTTTTTTTTTTAATCGTCAAATTCTTATTCCACAAGATTGGATGTAGCGCTTTAGTCATGTTTCTTCCTCTACCTACTTTTTTTAGTCTTTATCGTCCTTTCCATCTTCGCTTATAGTAACTCCAAGGTATTCATACTGGTTGACGTATTTTATTATTCCACTCTCTAGTTCTATATCTTGTCCTGCTCCACCCATAACCATATATTGTGTCTTTTCTCTGTTTACTTCCAAACCCCATTTACTATATTCTTTCACAAGTTTGTTCACATGTATGTCATATATTTTTGGTCTTCTGCTATGATTACTTGATCGTCTGCAAAAATAATGGTGTATATGGGGCTGTTGTCTACCCATATCCCCATCGGACTACATTTCCGTATCCACTGCTTTAAGGCTGCGTATATGTAAATTTTAAACAGTATGGGGGAGAGGCAGCAACCTTGCTTGACAACGTTTGTTGGCGAGAAAGGTGCAGAGGTTTCGCATCCGAGCTGGACGACCGCTTGTTTGTCTCTGTACAGTGCTTTTACGGCGTTTATATATTTTTTACTAATTTCTGCTTCTTTCATAACTGTCCAGAGTTTTTGAAGGGGGACAGTATCAAACGCCTTTCGCAGATCTATAAAGGTCACGTGCATCTCCCTTCCTTTCGATAGCTTTTTCTCCGCTAGGTGTCTCAATGTAAATATATTATCTACGCATGATCTTCCAGATCGGAAGCTCTTCTGCATCTTTAACTTTCCCTTCTATTCTGGCTTTCAGGACCCTTCCGTACCACCTTCCCACTGATGATGTTATACTTATTATTTTGTAATTTCCACATTTTTCTCTTTTTCCTTTCTTATATATATATAATCATAAACCTTAATATACTCGAAGGTGTTAAGATGTTTTGTTCAAACAAGGTTTGCCCTTAAGTATTTTAGTTGTTTTTATATACAAATTTCGCCCAGCTTTTTTTATTTTGTGCAATTTATTTTTCTTCCTTCCACCTCTTGTTATTTTTTTCTAGGATATCAGCTATTACATCATCCCATTTCCTTCTAGGCCTGCCTCTAGAACTTTTATTTTTTGGTTTGGTTTGCCATATCAACTTGACTTGTCTCGAGTTGTCCATTCTTACCATATGTCCAAACCGCTTCAGTTGCTGACATTCTATACTGTTTATGATCGGCTCGACCTCCAATTCCTTTCTAATAAGCTCATTTCTCACTCTGTTTTTTTTTGTGATGCCCTTTATGCCTCTTAGAAATGTCATTTCTATGGCTTGTATTTTGCTCTTCTGTTGTTCCGTGAGTACCCAGCTTTCACAACCATAGGTTAGGATCGGTTTGAATATGGTTTTGTAGACGATCAGTTTTGTCCTCGTCGACACTTCTTTCTTCCTTACAAGCGTGTTACTTAATGAATAGTTCAACTTGGTTGCGCTTTCTATCCTGCTGTTAATTTCCGCTTCGTTCTTCCCGTCTCTGTTTATCAAGAAACCTAGATTTTTTTTTTATGAAAATAGTCGCAAAAAGGGTAGACCTATCGTGTGGGCCGCGGACGGCCCGAACTGCGACTATTAGAAGGGGAAGGGATTATAGAAAGGAAATGATTGTGGACACGCTTTTTAAAAAGTTGCAGGTCATAGTTCTCTGGAAAAACTGATTTTGGAAGCTTATTCCATTCCGTAGCAGCCCTGTAAAAGAAGGATTCTTGATGAAGATTGGTCTTTGTAGTGTCAATCTTGAGAGTAAATGGGTGAGACTGATCAGCGTGCCGAGTTCTTCGGCCGAATGGGGCCAATGGTGGTACAAGAGTTTTTATTTCTCTGGAGCATCTGCCATGGAAATATCTGTAGAGCAATGACTGGTCTGCAACTCTTCTTCTATGTTCTAGAGGGTGAAGGGTATCTGTGAGAGTTGAGCTGTTTATCAAGCGAATGGCTCTTTTCTGAATGGAATCTAGAAGACGAAGAGAATGCCTTGGTGCTGAACCCCAAATGTGCGAGCAATACTCCAGTAGAGGTCGGATTTGAGCATTGTACGTCGTCAACAGTTGATCAGGAGTAAAAAACTTTCTGGCTTTCCACAGAAAACCTAGCCTCTGGTGTGCCGACTTTGCGATGTTAGCAACATGGTCATGCCAAGACATATTATTGGACACCGTGACTCCCAAAATCGAGATGGAGGGATTTGGTTCAAAGGTATTTCCGGACATTGTGATGGGATGATTTGAGGAATTCACTTTCTTGGAAAACGTGGCACTTTGTGTTTTTTGGGCGTTGAACTGAACAAGATTGTTGGTTCCCCATTCGACGATTGCTTTAAGATCTCTATTGATGGAATCAACCTGTTCCTGCCTGAGTCTATTTGTATCATTCACCGAAAGTGATCGATAGGATGTGAAAGTTGAGACAAGTGTGCTATCGTCTGCGAAACTGTAAATGGGGTTCGTAGTGGTTTTCAAGAGGTCGTTGATGTGTAAAAGAAATAAGGTAGGGGACAGGATGGAACCCTGGGGGACCCCGGCATTAGTTTTAAACGCATCAGAAGAAATACCGTCAACTGCCACATGTAAGGAGCGATCTTGCATGAAGCTCAAGAGCCATTGGCGCAGTTTGGTTGGGAGACCGTAGGCAGATAATTTACTTAACAATGCCTGGTGCCAAACGCGGTCAAAGGCTTTAGATATATCCAAGGCTATTGCACGGGATTCACCAAACTTTTCAATAGTGTTTGTCCAGAGCTGAGTGACGATACTTAAAGTTATCCGTTTGCTCTACTTCTTTATCGCTTAAACTAACAACAGTTTGAACTTCGTTTCTACCTATCACCATTATTTTTGTTTTATTCACATTAATTTTCAGGTTGTATTTCTTCAGTGCTTCATACCATAGATCTAAATGGTTTTGTAGGTCCTTTTGATTCTTGGCACATATCATTAGATCGTCTGCGAAGGCATATTCACTTATATAGGTTGGTTCCAGATTTCTGTAGCCCACCATCCTTTCTTATATATGGAATTTATTTGTAACTTTCTCCATTCTAACGGTATTGTTTCTCCTGTCAAGTATTTGTTAAATATTGTGCAAAATATTTCGATGGCTTTTGTTGTGGCATGTTTAATTAACTCGATAGGCAGATCTTCAGGTCCAGGAGCCTGGTTGTTTTTCATTTTTTTCAGCGCTGTCCTAACTTCTCGCAATGTTATTTGTTCTGTTTCATTGTCGTCTGTTTCCTCGGCATTTAAGCATGTCTGTATTAGTTTAATAATAATACTAATAATTTAGTAAACAAAAAACGCATTCTGATTTAATAGTTTTGTTGTAGGTAAACAAATATTCGAAGATTGCATTTGCAGCTACCTGCGAAGCAAATGCACAGTGCTGGTTACACACCAACTACAATATTTAAAAAACGTTAGTAAAATTTATCTATTGGAAAAAGGTAGAATCGCTGTTAGCGGTACGTACAAAGAAATATCAGAATCTCCAACGGAATTCGCGAAACTGCTTAAAAATCACATCGAAGACGACGAATGCGATGACACAATAGACGAAGAAACATCGGTAATAGAGTATTTAGAAAACTTGTCGAATGAACAACCTTCTAATAAGATGAAGGAAAAAAATGTTAGCCGCACTTCATCTAAAGTGTACACGGAGTATATGAAATACGCAGGAGGTTGGATTTATGGCGTTTATGTCCTCATACTATTCGTTTTAACACAATTTACTGCAAGCGGATCCGATTATTTTGTGAATGAATGGTAAGTTGCTTTTTACTTTGTATACTTCTCCTTCACCAGCTACACTTTAGTCCCTATGGTTTTTGTGGAAAAGTAAATTCCTCGTAGCAGATAGACTCCTCTACCAGAAGAGTGTCAATCTTTAAATCAACGAGCAAATATGCAATAGCACTTCATTGGACCATAATAGCCAAACTTTTACAAAATCTTTTAGGATTATTGCTTTATATCGCTGCCTTTTTTCTCCATAAAACTTTTGGTATGATAGCAATTGAATTATTTCACCTTGAATGGTAATTCCTTTAACTCTTACGCCAGTGAATTAATTACTACAAAAAAGAGACTGAAATTATTCATTTTTATAGTGATTACGGTTTAGTTAGATTGTAGATTGTGGAGGGGAGGGGGGTTGTAAAGGCTATGCTGCCTCTCAAGCACTTCGACCTATCAGATCTTTTGTGCATAACTCTTAATCTATTCGAGGCCGGGGATTCCGAGACTTCGTACAAAGTTTATCAGTTTCCTGGGAGCCAAGTTCCTGACATCGAAGGGCTTTAGTAAGGCCCCTATAAATAAAGAAAAGGGGAGATTTTGGAATTAACCTTGCTTCAATATGCTTGAAACTTTAGATAACATAAGTCTAGAAGTAAGTCTTGATAATAAAGAGTGACTTCGAATTTTTTTTTAAACACAATTGGTCCAAAAATAAACAAAAAGGATACAAACAAGAGAGAAGCAATATTTTTTAACACAAAATTACCGATAACTCTATGGTTTTTAGCGACTGGAGATTTATATAAACGTCATAAAGTCAATAAACCTCATTAGATAAAGTATTGGTCATTTTATTAATGATACATTCTTTGAAATTTTCAAAACAAACAAATATCAAAACAAAGCAATATAGCAGTATGGTTGTCAGCTGTTGAATAATGTATTAGGGTTCAACATATTTAAGGAATCATATCCATTCTTCAATAGATAACGCATATGTAATTTCTGTAGAATCCAATGGTCGTAGAAAAAAATTATTAACTGTTTTATTTACTAAGGTTTTGTCTGTAATATGTTAAAATGTTTACGAGCTTATTTGACTAGTTTTTTTTGTTTCCAAGTTGACAATTTTTTAAGTTTAGGGAAAGTTGTTTTTTTTGTATTTACAAGAAGGATTACACGAGGTACGTTCAAGACGACATTTGAGAAAAATTTTTATTAACAAAAATTCAGCGTGCTCGATTGGCATGGGTTGATGAACATGTAAATTGGAATGCTGAATGGAGGTCCGCATTGTTCGCAGATGAGTCGAGGCATGGGCGGTTTTTTGATAGTCGGCGTGTTCGTGTTCGTGTTTGGACTCTTCCTCTAGTGCCCAGAAATAAAAGAACAGTGCAGGAAGTTCATTCCTTTAGAGGAAGTTCAGTTGCTGCTTGGCGAGTCATTTGGCTAGTGCTTGATGGGAACATTACTGCGCAGATTTTCGTACAAGTTATTTACAATGCTAAACGTTTGTTTAATGCTGCTATTGGACCTACTTTCCTCTTTTTAAACGATAATGCTCGTGCAAGAGTTGACAAAAATGCTTTGGACTTCCATGGTATCCTGCATTTGGCACTGCCCCCTCTATCGCCCGACCTCAATCCCATCGAGCATGATTGGGACCAGCTATAAGCAGACTTAAATTCTTATCAACTACCCCCAAAAACTTAGACAGCTTTTCCTCCAACTTTGGAGACAAATCGATCAAGGATACTTCAACGACCTTATTGAAAGTATGCAGAGGCGTTGTTTGGCTGTAATTAATATTATGAATTATTATGAATTAAATAGTATGAAATTAATATTTAGGATAAAATTGGAGCAGGAGCGTTTTCAAAAAGAAGAAGGTAACCGCTCATTGTTAGAGGGTGTTCAAGATGACGTGATAATGGAGGAAAATTACAATCAAATATGGTTCAATTCTATGCAAAACATAGCAACATCAAATACGAGTTATCTAAGCACAGACAAGTGCATAATTATTTATAGCTGCATTATAGCTTTCGTCATCACCATAACTATCATCAGGTAAATATTAGTACGTAAAGTATTTCTAATATTTAGATTGTCAATTTCAAAAACTTACCCACCCCTTATCAACCCACTACGAACGATTAAACAATACTTATTTATTGTACAATTATTATTACTTTTGGAGTGTAATGCTGGAAAAAATAAAACATTGAAAAATTGATTTCCTAAAATTGTAACACCTCCCCCTTTTCCACATCAAAATTTACCAAATTAAATATCCAGAAGCAAAATTTTTGACAGCGTCAGCTGTTGTTCAAAATTCTGGACTGTCACAATGCTGTCGAACTGTGTTACACAACCCTTTTAATACTGCTAAAGGCTTTTCAATGTATCACAAATACAGGAGTATTTTTTAAATGATTTTACAATAAAACCCCTGTTAGCGACCACCTTCCAAAAAGCGGGTCCACAATCATTTTTTTTCTATAATCCCTTCCCTTTCTAATAGTCTCAGTGCGGGCCGTCCGCGGCCCACACGATAGGTTTACCCTTTTTGCGACTATTTTCAGTAAAAAAAAAAATAAGTACGCGTCTTATTTTGAACTCTTGGTAATTTGAAATTTATCTCAGATCCCTCGAGTTTCAAATTATTAAGAGTCGACTGTACAAAGAAATTAGAATACCTAAATGTTTTAATTTAAAATTTATACCCATGAAATCCAAATTTAATACACATTAGTCTTGTTTTAATAGCTAACCAATCAAAGTTTTACAGATATGGAAAAATATATTTATGGAACATAGAAATTTCTGTGAAAAACAGACACTTGGCGTCGTCCAGTCGACTAGCACAAAACATAATAAATAATCGCGATAAATATTCAAGTAATCAACTACAACACCCCAATTTGCATTTTCCCCACTTCTTCGATATGTTTGCGACGTTACTAATCAGTATGAAGCTGTTAGCGACGGTGTGTACGTCTATCATGAAAGTGACTACGACAATAATCATCATCATGCAGCCCCATTCACGTCCATTGTTAGACATAGGCCTACTCCAAACGTCTCCAGTTCTCTCTGTCACTATCCTCTTCATCCATCAATCGAGTGGGAGGTCTGCCTTTTTCAATTGAAACCATTAATTTAATAAGATAGTTGAATAGCAGATTGTAAAAGTTTTAGGGTGTTTCGACTTAGGATTAATATTGAAGTAACCAATTGTTAGTAAAGCTGTTTTTTTCAGATCTGTTACATTCTTCAGAATGTGCATGAAAGCGTCGATCAAAATCCATAATACAATGTTCGTAAAAATCTGTAACGGCACAATGTTGTTCTTCAATACAAACCCGTCAGGAAGAATTCTAAACAGATTTTCCAAAGATATGGGCTGTATCGACGAAATACTACCGAATGTCTTAGTTGATACCATTCAAGTAAGTACCACCATTTGGTAAGGTTAGAAATAATTTTATGTACAACTCGAGTTTTATATTTTTATTTTAGATTGCTTTAAACGTTTTGGCTGTCAATATCGTGATAGCCACAGTGAACTATTGGATATTGCTGTCAACAGTGGGAATAGGTGCCCTTTTTTATTTTTTTAAAGTTGTTTACGTTTCATCATCCAGGAATTTAAAACGCATGGAAGCGTCCAGTAAGTTTGTAGTTATTTATTTAAAAAAATACATGCTGTAACAAATTTTAAAAAAACAACTTTTACAAAAAGACTGGACATTTGTGTATTATTATCAAGCATCAGATTTATAGTCATTAGAATCGTAATCACTGTCGTCGCTATCCCCATTCGGAATGTAAATGATAATAGGATTAACTGCTTCGATGCGGTTTTCACGAACCCACCATTCCTCCATTAAATTTTCACATTTTTCCCAAATTTCAGGAGTGGCAGTATTAAGTGCTCGTTGCCAGGTTTCCAAAACAGCCTTATCACTGTAACCATTGATTGTCATAAAAAGTTTTGCATATTCCCCAAATATAATCAATGGGATTAAATTGGCAATGATAAGGCGGAAGTCTTAGCACACGATGTCCATAACTGAGTATATTTTGATTTATTTTGTAAAAATTTTCTCATTATTACCTTTTAGCTATCGATAATAATGAAATGAAATATTTTCGTTTTTTAACCATTCTTTTATTTTCTGTACCGTCCAGGAGTTTATTGGTTGCTTATTTAAAATTTCCGAATGGTACGAAGCATTAACTAATACAATGACAGATGGTTCATGTAACGATGGTAATAGTTTCTCTTTTAACCATTTCACAAACATGTCTGTATCCATATCGTCGTGTTAATCGGCCGATTTTGATTTTGACAAAAATAAATGATCCGCCCCATCAACAAAACCATGCTTTTCACCTGCATGCACAAAAATGTGTCTTTTTCCTATACCGTCGGTGTGTTCTAAAGACTTTATGTTATCGTCCTGCAAAATTCTTTTTGTTCCACCTTTAGAAAAAATCCAAGTTTCGTCCAGATAACCAAATGAAGAGCATTCTTTTTCTTTTACTTTTTCTTATATTAAATCTAAAAAGATATGTTATTTTTTTTCACACATTTTGTACACAATGCCGTGAATTTCAAATTGGTAAGCTTCGGGAAAGTCAACAATCTTTGGATGTCGGCGGGGTTTATATTTTTCAACTTTTTGTTTACTATTTCACACTTTTTAAGACTAAGGTTAATTTTGTTTTACCAATACCCATCGCATTACACACATACTTACGTATAGATAAAGCTGGTAGCAACGGACTTCCATTGTTCTTTTTCGCAGTAAAATAAGCGTATACATTCAATACTAATGCATCTACATCTAAAACACGTCGCGGCATTTTCGCGGTCTATTAGGTATACATACACTACTTCTTATTACAATCGGTACTATACGATTTTAATGTCGGTACCCACTACAATGATAACCCAGGATTACTAATTACTTTTCTAGAAATCTAATAAAACATCTAACAAAATGAATCAACAAGCCAAATTAAAGATTAATATATATATATATATATATATATATATATATATATATATATATATATATATATATAAATTTGTTTGGATTACTTACGTACCTCTTTTATTATGTATAATAAATTGAGTCATTAAGAACAGAATTGGTTGAAAAATTAACCATGCTAATAAAAATATTGACCCTTAATTTCCAAACAAGAAGTCCCTTATAAAATAAAATTTGCGTTACCTACGAAAATTGGTTCAAAAATATTAGGACAATTTACGTTCGTACTTCTTAAATGTACAGTTAAATACTGGTTATCGAGTTTCTTACGATAATTCGAAACCACCGTATATTCGTGAAATATGCAATACTTACCTTTGAAATAATGGCTTCCTAAAAAACATGACAGGCAGAGGAAACGACAGTAGTTAAAGGAGTGGCAAAAATTAATAAAGTGAAGTTCAGTGGAGTACCCTGTACAAAATACCAAAAGAAATTGAAGGTGGATAGTGCCTAAAGGGAGGGGGAGCAATTTAAGGGCATATTTTTTCAGTTTTTCATAAATATCTCGAGAAATATTAATTTTAAAGTAAAATTGGTCAAATGGATTTAATAGTATTTACTTACATTGCAGAATATACAACACAAATTTTATTTTATATTATACCTTATGTATAAATGGAATACACAGGAAAATGTGTGAGTAAATGTGTGTAAAGTAAATCATTGACAATTACAAAATAATATATTGATTACCAATATAAAATACATCAAAATTGAAAACTTACAGTTTCAAACCACAGCATAAATAATTGATGTTTTTACTTGAATTTCAATAATTATTCCAGTTTAGCAAAATTAATTTATTTAAAGAAGTCATCATCCTGATAAAAACCCTCATCGAATTCTTCGTCACTCACCAATGGAGCATTGGTGCATGATCCTTGTCATAAGCTGCACAGCATTATTCAGTCAATAATGGTTAACAACATAATAAGTACAGTGAAACTTGGTTAAGTGGGACCTGGATAAGTGAGAAACCTCCATAACTGGAACTTATGCTGAGGTCTCAACACTTTGGCACTGAATTAATTACCTCTGTTAGTGGGACGAAGCAAACCTCTATATCGGGGATTTGTTCTTTCGATTTTATCGTCATAGTTACACATCCATAACTGAGACAGCAAGTGAATTCCTCTGTAACTGAGATAACATCGTTTTGTTTGTTTACTTAATTATTCTAATTATACCCGCAAATTCCGCACTTAACTAATTTTGAGCCTCAATGACTTCCAGTTTTCGTTTTGCTTTACTTTCATACGGAAGTTTATGGCTCAAATCGTTATCAGTACGTGAAAAACTGAAGTTAATATCCGTTTATGAAAGTGGGGAGACACGCGATGAAGTCTGTGTCAAATTTAATGTGCCAAAATTTACTCTTTGTCCCAATAAAAATTAAAACTTACGTATAATATTTACATAATATGTTATTTTATTTAACAATCACACCTCTATAACTGAAATAACTTGTATTCTGACCTCTATTAATGAAACCCTCTGTACATGGGATAAATAGTTATTTATACCTGGATATCTGAGACACTGGGTAGGTGGTATACCCCTATAAGTGAGACAGATTTGCAGGACCTTTAAGTCTCACTTAACCAGGTTTTACTGTATCTACACTAAAGCACACAACAAAGCCTTGTCACACTAATTTCAACGTAAAAACTTTAATCTGACCTCTTCCTTTAGCACGAAGTCCGGTGTTTTCTCACATCCACGCTTCTCTGCAAGGCTTAACGACTGTGAGAGCGTTTCGAGCACAGGAAATTTTGAAAAAAGAATTCGATAAGCATCAGGATCTGCACAGCTCGGCGTATTATTTGTTTTTATGTTGCAACAGAACTTTCGGATTTTGGTTGGACATTCTGTGCGTGCTGTATATCGGCATTGTCACGTTTAGTTTTTTTGTTTTCGGCAACGGTAACTATTTCGTAAGATGGTCGTTTGACGTAAAGTTTGAATGTGCCGAATGTGTTTTTAGCTTATGGTGGTAATATCGGTCTGGCGATAACGCAAGCGATAAGTTTGACGGGAATGTTTCAATGGGGCATGCGTCAATGGAGCGAGCTGGACAACTCAATGACGTCCGTCGAAAGGGTGCTGGAATACATCGAAATCAAACAGGAAGTTAACGGAAACAAAAAAGAACCGCCGAAGAAGTGGCCGGAGCACGGAGTGTTGGAATTCCAATCGGTTTATTTGAGATATGCGACGAATCTACCTTATGTACTTAACAATCTCACGTTCAAAATTCGACCCAAAGAAAAAGTTGGAATCGTCGGAAGAACCGGAGCGGGAAAATCTACGTTGATTTCGGCTTTATTCAGGTGAGAGATTTCGTTGCTTGTTTTATTGGTTACTAGTCCAGTCGTTATAGGTTTTAACTGCGGAAAAATTCACAGTGAGCAGAATTTTTGTATACACCATTATTACGGCATTTAAATAAATGTGTGATAAATCGACATTGATATTGTGCCGGCTTAAAAAGTTATAAAGGTGTGGACAAACACTATTGAGAAGTTTGGTGAATCCCGTACAATGGACTTGGATATATCTAAAGCCTTCGACCGCGTTTGGCACCAGGCCTTGTTAAGCAAATTATCTGCCTACGGTCTCTCAACCGAGTTGCGCCAATTGCTCATGAGCTTCATGCAAGATCGCTCCTTACATGTGGCAGTTGACGGTATTTCTTCTGATGCGTTTAAAACTAATGCCGGGGTCCCCCAGGGTTCCATCCTGTCCCCCACCTTATTTCTTTTACACATCAACGACCTCTTGAAAACCACCACGAACCCCATTTACAGTTTCGCAGACGACAGCACACTTGTCTTAACTTGTCCTATCGATCACTTTCGGTGAATGATACAAATAGATTTAGGCAGGAACAGGTTGACTCCATCAATAGAGATCTTGAAGCAATCGTCGAGTGGGGAACCAACAATCTTGTCCAGTTCAACGCCCAGATAACACAAAGCGCCACGTTTTCCAAGAAAGTAAATTCCTTAAATCATTCCGTCACAATGTCCGGAAATACCCTCAAATCAAGTCCCTCCATCTCGATTTTGGGAGTCAAGGTGTCTAATAATATGTTTTGGCATGACTATGTTGCTAACATCGCAAAGTCAGCAAGCCAGAGGTTAAGTTTTTTGAGGAAAGCTAGAAAGTTTTTTACTCCTGATCAATTGTTCACGGCGTACAATGCTCAAATCCGAACTCTACTGAAGTATTGCTAGCACATTTGGGGTTCAGCACCAAGGCATTTTAGATTCCATTCAGAAAAGGGCCATTCGGTTGATAAACAGCTCAATTCTCACAGATACCCTTCACCCACTAGAACATAAAAGAAGAGTTGCAAACCAGACATTACAGATATTTCCATCGCAGATGCTCCAGAGAAATAAAAACTCTTATTTTCGTTATTTCCACCTACTTCTTCAGCAGCTCAACAGCATATTTTTCGAGTGTATTATCAAATACAAACCTGGCTAGGAAAAAAATTAATTCAGAACAGTAGGGTTGGAAGTTAAAAAATAACATACTGCAGCCAATAACTACTTTATTAAAACCAGCACCCGATGATCTACTAAACACAATCTTTAGGCTTTTTCGGAAACCTACTCGGGTTAACACGATCCTTAACCTGCACGTTCGTTTACCTAACCCGAGTTGCCTACCTGTGTTCGGAAACTATTGATTTGTTGACTCGATCATAGACCCAGGTTCGCTTTTCGTAACCCACCTCGAGAGAAGGGTCGTTAAAGACGCTATAGGCACCGCATGCTCATTACTGAAGGTTAGTATAAAAAAAATGTTCGAAATTATTATATTATAACCTAATTCTTTTGTGGTTGTTATTATTGGCTACTCTCTTATATGTCGTCGGATATTACTCTCCTGACTAATGAAACCACATACCTCACATCTCCCCAAATTTTCCTGGACTTGCATGATTTTCAGTTATAAAAAAATGATAAATAATTAATCGACTGAAAATATAAAAAATTGAGGTCAGGAGGACGTTAACAGTCAGATCAAAAACGAAACCTTAAAGTTCGTAAACTACAGTTCTCGGGTAGGTGATCGGAGTGATCTATCACGTGATCTCATTGGATCGGGTTGGTGACCTAGAGTAAGTTTCCGAAAAGGCCTTTTGCCTACTGGCGAAACCGTGTAAAAAAACCCGCCTTGCATTTTACCTCGACGGTGGTGCGGAAACGAGTGCATAATCATAATGTAGTCTCTTTCTCAGCGCTCTGTTCAAAAAACGGTTAATCTTACAGAAAAATGCAACAGATATTTTTTGTAGATAATTGCACTCTAAACAATTTTTGTCACAACCTCAATTGACCTCCGAGCAATAGGTTTTGACCTTTATAACGATATCAATCTATCTCATATTCATTAAAATTTCGTACTAAAGGTGTATACAAAAATTCAGCTTACTAGGAATTTTTCCGCAGATTGGGGCTTAAAACTTCTAAAATGACTGGACTATACCCTGTGTGACGTCAACTGAAACGGCTTGCGGCTAATCTAGACTAAGAAATTAAATTTCAGCGCCATAATTTAATTTTATCCTCTTACGAGCTTTCCTTCTAAAATTAATCATAAATAGATGAGGGAGCAGTAAAAAATATTTTTTTTTGTGACAGGAAAAACGTTCGACATTTTATCTCTGTTGATGAGTAACAAAATATCACTTTGTAAAATTACTTTTTTCTGTGTCCTGATTATAGTCCGGGAGGTAGCGTCAAATTTTCATGGGTGATTTTACTGAGAATATCCATCTTTTTATACCTTAGTTTTCTCTCTAGAAGTGAAGAAAAAATATGTTAGCTGACGCGACTTTGTGACTTAAGATGGTGGGAGGCTGCGAATCTCGCGAGAAAATAATGATTTTCGGAGAATTTTATTGGAGGTCATACTTTGCAGATAACTAAATTATTGAATTGTTATCGGGAAAAAAAATGTTAAAAGCATAATTTCTGTGATTTAACTTGTTAGCTGCGCGTATGAATATATACTATTAATCTACATTAGATTGGTAAAAATCAGTCGGCTCCTGACTGCAGCGAACACAGTAATGGTCCAACCACGCGCTGCACAAAGGAAGCGCAGCTAACAGGCTTCATCACACCCGAGCATCAGCTAACATGATTTTTTATTATTTTCAAACTGATTACCATTCAGTATATAGTTGTCAGCCTCGGTAAAATGGTCCGATTTTCAAAAATTTTCCTACATATTCATACGCGCAGCTAATAAGTTAAATCACAGAAATTACGCAGCTAACATGTTTTTTCACGATTATAATTCAATCATTCAGCTATCAGCAAATTATGACCTTCAGTAAAATCCTCCGAAAATTGTTATTTTCTCGCGAGATTCGCAGCCTCTCTCACAATCTTAAGTCACGGATCTAGACCAGCTAACAGGGAAATTTTCTCTCAAAAACATAACAAAAGCCTTTACTAGAAAATTCAGCCTCAGTAAAATGGTCCGGTGAAATTTGACGCTACCTACCGGACTATTATTTTATTACGAGGAGAAGGTTTAACTAAACTACGATTGCATGGGATTTTTTTAATCACCGGATTTTGGTTTCACAGATTGACAGACATAGAAGGAAAAATTCTGATAGATGGGATCTGTACCACTGATATACCTTTAAAAACTATTAGATCAAAAATTGCGATAATTCCCCAAGAGCCTGTACTATTTTCCGGTACGCTACGATCAAATTTAGATCCGATGGCCGAGTACCAAGACGAGGATCTCTGGAGGGCCTTGGACGAAGTGGCTCTAAAAGGTACGTTTTAAAGTTTGGGTTTGTTTTTTTCTTAATTTTCTGAGTTTCAGAAGTCGTGTCTGACATGCAATTGGGTCTAGAATCGAAAATCGGCGAAGGAGGTTCCAATCTTAGTTTGGGTCAGCGTCAGTTGGTGTGTTTGGCGCGAGCCATCATCAGGAAAAACAAAATTTTGGTACTGGATGAAGCTACGGCGAACGTGGACCCGAAAACCGATGCTCTCATTCAATCTACAATTAGAAACAAATTCGAAAATTGCACAGTACTAACCATAGCTCACAGGTACGACAACCTTTGTAACTGTTTGATTATTTTCAACTAATTTTAATGGGGCACTGCATAGCTTTATGAATTGCCAAAAAGTGTCAAAAAAGGCACGTCTGGCGGTGCATAAACGTGTGTTGGTTCCCACACTTATGTATGGTAGTGAATGTTGGGTTTGACAGAAGAAGCATGAAAATAGGATTAATGCTGCGGAGATGAGTAGTCTAAGAAGTATAGCCGAAGTGACTCGGTTGGATAAAATAAAGAATAGTGAGATAAGAAAACGCTGTGATGTAAAAGAAGATGTGCTCACAAAGATAGATAAAGGAATGCTTAGATGGTTTGGACACGTAGAAAGGATGGATGAAGGAAGATTGACGAAACAAATTTATAAGGCGAGTGTGAATGGGCAAATCGGTAGAGGTCGACCTCGGAGAACATATCTCGATCAGATCAACATTGTTTTGAAGAAAGGCCAGCTGTCAAGAGTACCAACAACCGAAGAGCATGTATGAGAGCACTGATGAAAGTAGAGGAAGCAAAAGATGTGTGTACGAACCGTAGCAAGTGGAAGGAAGTGGTCTCTGCCTACCCCTATGGGAAAAATTTTATATATGTATGTATTTTTATGTATTTAATGTGCTAAATATGAAAAAAAAAATTGAAAAAATCCCAGACGTTAGGATTTAAAGCAAAATGTCAATTTTTCGCATTTTTTATCTCCGGGTTTTTAACCCTAAAGGTAAAGATAAAAAGGCAACCCATTCAAAATTACTTTTAATTAATTTACACCAATACATTTAAGATATACAATGATAAAAATGAAACTATGAAGATGATATGGGATGTGCAAGCAGGATTTCGAAGAGGAAGGAAATGTGCGGATCAAGTCTTCATAACGGGGTATAGTCGAAAAATTCTTGACTAAAAGTCAGAAGGTCTACTGCGCTTTTATAGACTTGGGAAAGGCCTATAACAGAGTGGTGAGGAGTGAATTGTGTTGATTCCTACACTTATGTATGGTAGTGAATGTTGGGTTTGGCAAAAAATCATGAAAATAGGATTAATGCTGCGGAGATGAGTAGTCTAAGAAGTATAGCCGGAAAGACTCGGTTGGATAAAGTGAAGAATAGTGAGATAAGAGAACGCTGTGGTGTAAAAGAAAATGTTATAACAAAGATAGATAAAGAAATGCTTAGATGACTTAAACACGTAAAAAAAATGGAGGAAGGAAGATTGACAAAACAAATTTATAAGGCGAGTGTGAATGGACGGAAGTCGGTAGAGGTCGATCTCGGCGAACATATCTCGATCAGATCAACATTGTTCTGAAGAAAGGCCAGGTCAAGAGTACCAACAACCGACGAGCATGTATGAGAGCCCTGATGAAAGTAGAGGAAGCAAAAGATGTGTGTAAGAACCGTAGCAAGTGGAAGAAAGTGGTCTCTGTCTACGGGAAAAAGGCGTGAGTATATGTAAGTATGAATAATGCTAAAAAAACATTACTTTCAAAAAAAAAAGAATTAATAAGAACCAAAGAAAAGAAACATAATCAACTAATTGCAAACTGACCACTTGGGCTCCTCGCCTGGTCTCTCTCGCTTTTGACCTCGACAAACTTTTTCATATCACTTCGGTTTAGCTCGTCGGTTTTTACGCTTCAATACCTGTAGGTCACTCTGTACCGTTAAAAGAAACCTATATGAGAACTTGGAATTGGCAGCCGAGTGTACTCGCAGACTGCTACATCAATGTCTTTAGAAAAACTTTGATATTTCCACATAAAGTTCTTCTGCCACCTCTCCATATAAAATTGGGGTTGATGAAGCAACTCGTATAATTCATATGTATTTGATTACCAAGTTTCCAGGCATTTCGGGGGAAAAATTAAGATAAGGTGTGTTTGTTGTATTGGAAGTTTAAAGATGATCAATGATTTGTGAATTTTACGGCGTATTTTTAAAAGAGGTCGTAGGGAAATTTTTTGGAAATAACAGTTTGAAAGTGCATTTCCTCCAATCCCACATTGACCACTTTCCTGAACATTTGGGAGGTTAAAATGCAGACCTGTGTTATCGCTGTGGATTTTTTTAAAATAGTCCGATTCTTCGCAGGTTGCATACCGTCATGGATTCTGATAAGGTATTGGTTATGGATGCTGGTTCGGCCGTGGAATTTAACCATCCTCATATTCTACTGCAGAATCAGGAAGGAATATTTTACAGCTTGGTAAAACAAAGTGGAAAATCTATGGCGGAACATTTAAGTAAAATTGCCGAACGGGTGAGTATCATCAACTAATATTTATATACAATTTGGAGACCAATATATTCAAAATAATGATATCTGGTAATGAAGTACTAGGACTTGCTGTCTTAGAAACACTGATCGTTCTCCGTATTTACCTAATTTAGCTATTTCTTGTTTCCAAAATTTAAGAAAAATTTGGAAAGAATTGATTTTCCGTTCTTAAAAAAAGTTAGACGTGGTTACTAAACAGTTTAACGTCTGAAGACCTTCTCTACTGTTATAAACAATGGGAAAAACGCATGCAAACTCTACTTTGAAATAGTACGCAGTAATAAATCCTACTTATAAATGCAAAACGCTCACAGATTGATCAAACAAACTTTTATGATTTCTAAATATGGAACCGCAACAGCTGTTATGGTGTGGATTATTATATTTTACTCGAGCCACCCAGTTTTTATTTACAAGTATTTTTAAACAAAAGGTTTTATTGGCAAAAAGGTAGTCATTTCTTACCAGCAGTGGTGTAATTATTGGATTTAGTTTGCAGTGATACGATGAATGGTAACATTTCGTTTCAGTGCAATTTTATCAACTATGGATAACAATTTCTTTTTCACCATACTTTCGTCAAAAATTACGCTTTTCTGTGCAAGCCACCGAATGAACTAGAGTCGGTATTTTGTCAACTTTTCTGGAATGATAACTCGCATTGCCCGTCACTATCACAGAATTAGGTGGAATTAGGTCTAACATTTTTTTTTTATGAAAATAGTCGCAAAAAGGGTAGAACTATTGTGCGGGCCGTACGCAACTTTTCAAATGTTGCCCAGGTCTGCTCACTCTTCTGGTAATTTCAGCCTTTTGGTTCTCTTTCCCAAGTTTGATCTTGATAGATAGACGAACTCGTCTACTTTTTCTACTTCTTGGCCTTCGATAGTAAGTAAGTTTGGCCCGTTTAGACTCATAAACTTGATTTTTGCGGTGTTTTTCTCTAGTCCCACCTCCTGCGATGCTTGCTTCAGTTGCTCTATCATTTCTTTTAGTTCTTCGAGTGTTTTATCGATTAGGACGATGCTATTGCTTTAAATATTGCGCTTAGGTGTATGTTATCCAAGGCCTTACAGCAGTCGACAAAAGCAATATGATGTGGGACGTTGTATTCTTTGCATTTTTCTATAAGTGTGTGAATTGTTTGAAGGTGATCGTGGTGCTATATCCCTTCCGGAAACCTGCCTGTTTCTCTGGCTGATATGCGTTAATTTTTGATTTTTTATGATTTTCCATTGAATGTAACAACCCTCAGAAAATAATTTATTACTCCGTACCATTTCGAAATAAAATATATACAGGGAGAGTATATTGAAGGAAAGCATAAAGTCATCGTACTATTTTGAAAATTAAGTCCTGCTACTTTAATGTCAGACCCTAAACAATGACAAATCAAGTTGTGTTAAACGTTTTTGCTACGACTATAGATTTTTTAAGGAGAAAAAATCAATTTTTAAAGTAAATGACTCACGCAGATTTGAATGTAATAGATTTGATAACAAATATTTCTTTTTGCAGCATTATGATAATCATTATTGTGAGGATAACGTATCGGTAGCTGATATTAATTACCTCGCTGAAGATTCATCTTCTTGATATGGACAAACTAGTTTTAAATTAAAAACGTACCTCAATTTTTCGTCGAATAATAGCTCAACTGAGGTGGCAATTTTTACCATACAGGATGAGCCACAGAGAGTTGCTTTTTTAATATTGTGTTAATCTTTTTTTTTCTTTAATTCTTTTTCTTGTTCAGTATTTTCATCTGCGAGTACAAGATTTGAACAAATGTGAACTGCATGAGACAGATGTAAATAGTAATGTTTTTATTAGCTTCGGGAATGACAATAAAAAAACCGCAACCCTCACCTTTCCTGGCGGAACTGCTGTTCTTGTTTTCTCTGTAAATCTGATCTCCCGAATGTGTAATGCTCTTGGTACAATATAATAACTAATTAACGACTTCACTCTTTGGCTACTGTTTTACTATTGTCGTACTCAAAAGTCACATTTTACTATCATTGGGGGTCACACACAAAACATTTTGGATATTTTAAATTGGCGCGGACGAAATACTGCACATGAGAGGAAGTATTCTCATTTTGAAATACTCAAATAAATCTTCTTCTTCTCTAGGTGTCGTCTCCGCTTCGAAGGTTGGCTATCATCATAGCAGCTCTAAATAGTTTATTATTACTGCATCCAAACCAATCCTTAAGGTTTTTCAGCCATGAATTTTTCTTGCCATAGATCTCTTACCTTGGATTTTTCCATGCATAATTATTTGTAGCATTTGATATGTCGTGTCTTTTATTCGCACTGCTGTTTTTTGGCCACACTTAAATAAATACTTAAACTTTATTACGCCCTCTCTCGTCATGCATATTTTGAATTGTGGCTTTTAAAATAATGTTTTTTTTCAAAATCGCATCATCCAAAAATTATTTTTTTGAGAACTCTGTTTATTGAAGACATGTCTTGGATTTTTACAGTTACTTTAGATTATGCAGTACACCTCAGTGATACTGAGATATTTTCCTTTAAAAGTCTCCTGGCAGAAAAGTTTTATTTTATGGCAAAAAGTGACTTTCGGTCGAACATCCTGTATGAAAAAGTTTTGATGCCCAGGGAAAGTAGAAGAAACAGACAATGTTTGAAAGACATCTTTGAAACAACCGAAATCACCACCAAAGACCATTATACATGCAATCGTTTGAGAATAATGATAAAAAAATACTTTTTGGATAACAGACAAAAATTACGTAAAAGGTAAATAAGTTACAATGTGGAATGTGTGTTGGTGATTTCGGATACAATATTAACAGGTAAATTCCGTAATATTCGAATATCAGCTTCGAAATCTGCTCAAAAAAGACGGTTTAATGGTTATGGTCAAACAACTAACAATAAACCTTATTATAACACGCAGCTTTTTATAACACTGTAGCAAAGAATGGAGATTTACTCACAGAAATATTTTTCTGTTAGTTCTATCTATTTAGCCTTCTTTGATCCATCTTTGGACATAGGCCTCCCCAGTCTTTTCCACTCTTCCCTGTTTGTAGCCATGTTCATCCTTCTGCTAGAAGGTCATTCGCCCACCTCATTTGGGATCTTCCTCTACTTCTTTTCATTTTTCTAACATCTCTTACTTTCGTTTTATTTTTTATCCACTCGTTTCTCTTTTTATCTATCAGTTTTACGTTTGTCGCCATGTTCACCCATCTAGTTCCAGAGTGCTTCTTCAGGTCATCCGCCCACTTCATTTGGGGTCTTCCTCTACTTCTTTTATTTTCCCAGAGTCTCCAGTTTAGAATACATTTGTTTCATCGGTGGACGAAATAACAATTCTACAGGTGATTGCTTGTAGAGATAACACACGAACGCAAATAGAAGTTAAGCGCTTATTTTATGAAATATTTCCAAATTTGCCGTCTATATCCCAAGGGACAATAGAAGTGCAGTTTCGCGAGTATGGACACGTAAGACAGATATAAAAAAACAGCTGCCAATGCAATAGGACATTGCGCATGAAATATGTCTAGAATTTTTTAAAAAATCCAAAAATTGAATAAAATACAGGGTGTTGCATTTGAAATAAAAAAAATTGGTATTGGCCGCTGTTACATGACACACCGTGTGTAGAAAGTTTTCGTTGAAAAATTATTACATTTGGCTGGTACACACTGTATAACCTCAGACTACTAGCGTCATCTGGCTTATGGGTACCACGCATAGAATAATATTTTATGCTGGCTCTACACTCTCGCCGAAGTTTACTGAGGCGAATGTTATCATCCACATTAACGTGTTTTCTCGCGAGAAACTCAGTTATGCGTCGGTCTTCAACATGGATGTCGTTGAAGTAGCTGCTGCTTCAGCTCTCTATGCATATGCTTATTACAACTCATTAAATTGCTACTACACAAAAAAAATACTAAATAATAAAATACTAAAGCCCTGGAAAAAAAGGATATGGTGGATGACGTTTTTAACTCAAAACCTAACGTTTGCATATTCTATGGGCTTCATACTTTTGATTGGTATAGAATTTGTCCAATAATAAAACCGGTGAAATGTTAAAAAAAAAAATTTAATTATTAATTTTATTATATCCTGGACTGAAATTTGTTAGGCAACCCATATGCAATATTATTAATATATTAAATTAAATATAAAATACGTTTCATCAAATAAACATCTCGGTGAAGGTCGTTTTATATCGGGATCTTAGACTAGTAGAGGTAGTATTAGTAAAACTTTTTTGTACATATTCTAGAACTTGCTTACTATTTTTTGTTATTTTTTTATTTTATCGCTGCTTAAATTCGATAATGTTAATACATAGTTCCTTTTCAAAAACATGCAATTTCTTTTTCAGAGTCATAAACATCTCCCAAAGTAACAACAAGTACCATGTGTGTTTTTGTTCGAAATGTGATATATTATATATTTATTTTTTTATTACATTATTGTTTATATTTCTTTTAAATATATTTAATGTAATTGTAAGTTTATTTGTAAATAAATTATTTTTTAACGTTTTTGGAGTCTCCTTTGGTTGTACTCGAATAAATATTTTCAGAAGAGATCAAGGAAAAGTAAATATAAGCCAGACGAAAGTACACTGAGTTAGCGACTGCAAACAAGGTCACTCTTACATGTACAAAGAGATAAACAGCAACGAGAAGCCGATGAACTGGCAAGAAATGGGACCTTGGTGGAACCAAGAAGCCAGTTGGTCGGATTGCCAATTGCCGAAGCGAAACATGAATTGAAACTAATCCTTGAGCAAGAACATAACTTAAGACAGAAGGACCCTTAAGTTGAGACTGAATAAATTAACCGACTTGGTATTACATGGATCTCACAACTTTTTACGGTATAAGAAGTGAGTTGCGAAACTTGGTGTTTTTTACATGTTAACTTTTTGATGGCATTCTCTTATTTTTCTCATTTTGATTTGGACACGTTTGTTTCAATCTATTTTATTTTCTCTTCCTTTAGGAATTGTACATAAATCCGTTTTTTTATATTTTTTCTTTAATAAATTTGTTTTGTTTTATAGAAATTTTTCATTATTTTTAGAAATAATAAAAAACAAGCGATATTAAAGCCGGTCAAACAGGATGCTCGTTAGCAAGTATTAAATTAAACGAATACAATACAGAGTGGACAAAAGTCTGGAAACGGACAATTATCTCGTAAATTGCTAGTCCGAATTGTACAAAATTTGGGAGAGCCTATTTTGAGATACGGAGATTCCAGATTTGACATTTTCAATGTCAGAAGTTTTACTTTAAAAAAGAATAAATCTGTCTATTCTTCTACCTAATTGTTTATTCAATATGTGATAACACGTTCTCTGGACATATTCATAGCCTGAGCTATCTCTCTCACTTTAATTCGACGGACGTTATACAGTGTGGAACAGCCAAATGGAATAAATTCGATAACGAATAAATGAGAGCGTCTTGGGAAAAACGCTTGGACACCAGTCGATTTGTATTTTTAGATGCAAATTTTTTTCAAAAAAAAAATAATTATATAGGGTCATGTGATAGTGGCCGATACCAACTTTCTTATTTTAAATACAACCCCCTGTATATTATTTAATTTTTGGATTCTTCAGAAAATTCTAGACATAATTCATTTACAATGTTCCATACCTATCTTCAACTGTTTCAACTGTTTTCAGATGTATTACAAAAATAAACATTAAAAAAGAAAATTATTTTATTTCACAAATTCGCTACATTCCACTCAATACATTGCCGCTATTGGTCTAATGAGAATCCTCACTGGATGAGAGAGGAACATACGCAATATCCTGAAAAAGTTAATGTTTGGGCAGGAATTGTTGGAAATCATATCGTAGGTCCCTTTTTCATTGATGGCAACTTGAATGGAGATAAATATTTAGAACTGCTCCAAAATAATGTCGTGCCAACTTTGACAAACTTATATCCTGATCCAGCAAACCCACAAGTTCCTGCCAATATACTATGGTTTCAGCAAGATGAAGCACCGCCCCATTACCAAATCAATGTCCGGCAGTACCTGAACCAAAATTTTTCAAATCGGTGAATAGGGAGGCGCGGATCGATAGAATGGCCAGCACGATCTCCTGATCTGACGCCATTAGACTACTTTTTGTGGGGATATGTCAAAAGTATTGTATACAAAACTAAACCACTCAATTTACATTATTTAAAAAGACGAATCACGTTTGCGATTAGATCAGTCACGCCTGAGATGTTGAGTAACGTAAGAAAACGTTTCTCACCAGATTAGCATGTTGCCAAGACGTTCGCGGCGAACATTTTGAACTTCTCTTACATTGAAATTATTGTTTTTTTTGTTTTTTTTTTACATTATTTGTGAAATAAAATAATTTTCTTTTTTTAATGTTAATTTTTATAATACATCTGAAAACACTTAATATTTCCGAAACAGTTGAAGATAGGTATGGAATATTGTACACGAATTATGTCTAGAATTTTTTGAAGAATCCAAAAAATAAATAATATACAGGGGGTTTTATTTAAAATAAGAAAGTTGGTATCAGCCACTGTCACATGACACACCCTATATAATAATTTTTTTTTAAAAAAAATGCGCATCTAAAAATACAAATCGACATGTCCAAGCGTTTTTCCCAACACGCTCTCATTTATTCGTTATCGAATTTATTCCATTTGGCTGTTCCACACTGTATCTAAAAGTACTAAACCATTTTTTTTATAAAAAAATGTTATTACCAAATTATGCTATTTATAATCGGCATTGCAAATCGTTTATATTTACATTGATAAGGTCAGTAAATTAAACTGTGTGAACAAATCAACATGTTTTTAGGGCTACAAAATATTACCAACATAATTATCGGTAGTTTAACAATATTAATAATTAATTAATAAAATAATATAATGCGTTAGCGTGATTATTTTTTAACAAAAAAAAATTGGTTTTTTCCGTGTTAACATTGTTAAATTGCTTTTAGAAATTTCATTAATATCAGCTTTCCAACGTTGATGATTAATTAATTTTTTATTTGATTTCATTCACGTGATATATATGTACTTTTTATTGAATCGTATTTTTAAAGTCCAGGAGCCATTGGATGTTTCACTTGAAAACATTCATTAAAAATCTTAGTACCACCGAGCAAATTGTTGATTAAATAGGTACTGTAAGTAATGCAATCACAATTCCTATCGAATGTTTTTTATTTTACGACTAGGCTGTATACTAAAACCTTGTTCACAGAAAAAGATTTAGCCAAGAAAAATGATCAAGTACCTGCAGCTGAAAAATATGATACGTCATGAGTGACATTTTAAATTGTTTTTCTGACGACTAATTCCGAAACTTTATTGACAGACCCCGCATTAACCTTTCAAAATGTTTATATAAAAAATATATCTTTTTTTGGATTTCTGGTTTCCAAGCAACGACTTGTAACTAAACGATGTTGAAGCGAATATTTTGCCTTGATGAAATGTCAAATGACAGCTTGTGACATATTTCCTATTGAGAAAACAAAGCAGTGAAAAAGCGATGAGAATTTTTGTTTTACATTGTTATTTGAAAACAGACGAGATATATCTGTCATATAAACGGATTGACCAGCTACTCGGGTTTGGGGATAAGCGATACAAACCAGGGAGCCCTTTCTTCTTTTTCTTCTCTTTACCTTCTGACGCTCAGCGAGGACAGATCGAACCCTGACCTTTTCTTTTTCCGACTCAACGTTCAAGAGAACATTGACAGCTCGCTCTTAAAAACAACCTCTCGTGCCACGTGACCGAAACAAAACTCATATAATAATTAGTGAAAGGTGCAACCCCGAGTTAGCAAAAATGAAGCAATCAACACTTTACGCTGCTACGCATCAAGAAAAATGGTATTCACGTTTATACATACGTTATTTTTCGTACCGTTGTTTATTTTCCCAACAAAATGTTCTACTACTATGGCGCTACAGCCCATATCGAGCCTTAGCCACCTTAATCCTTCTTCCCCATCCGTCCCGATCCACCGCTGCATGTTTCCAATTTCTTATACCCAATATTTCTTCAGCATCCTTTCGTACCCCATCTTCCCAGCGCAGCTTCGGCTTTCCTACCGGCCTCTTTCCTTCAAGTTTTCCTGTGAGCACCTTTTTTATGGACCCTATCATCCGGCATTCTTTGGGCATGTCCTGCCTATCTCAGTCGCATCAGCTTTATATGCATGGAAACTCTGGGTTCCTCATACAATTGGTATATCTCATGATTCATGCGTGCCCTCCAGATATCCCCTTCGTTTACTGGACCAAGAATCCTTCTTAAGATTTTTCGTTCAAATCGGTTTAGAAGCTCCGCGTTTTTAGCTGAGAGTGTCCACGTTTCAGCTCCGTATGTCAGAACTGTGCGGATCATTGTTTTAAAGACTCTAATTTTGGTCTTCTTGTGTAAATCTCTCGATTTTAAGATGGGTACCACCATCAAAATAATCAAACTTACGGTTGCCTCTGTAGTTTTAATCTACTTACGAAATATTTTACATTCAGTGATATCTTTTAAAATTTGTTAATACTGTATGTTCGAAAGATTATTGGAGAGGAAACGCTGGGACAAGAGTCTAGTTAACTGGACCTCTGTAAGCTAAGGCTGCTATAAAGTAAGAATTTTTCTATTTTACCATTGTATCAAATCCAGCTTGAACAAAGAAAAAATAGATACAATCCGAAATAGCACCACAATCTCAGAGATGACAAAGGAAATGATGATCAACCTGGTGAACTTACCTGGTACACAGATGGATTAAAAACCAGCGAAGGAACTGGCTCAGACGTATATTCTTTAAATCCCAAATATGAGCAATCAAACTCATTGGGAAACATGCCTCGGTATTCCAAGCTAAAGTACATGCCATAAACGCTTGTGCTGTCGAAAATCTGAGACGAGGATATAAAAAAAAACGATCCTCATTAGATCAGATAGTCAAGCGACACTTAAAGCTTTGACATCACAGAGAATAGACTCAAAAATTGTCCGTCACTCTGTCGTGGGTGCCAGGACATAAAGGTATTTCTGGTAACGAAGAAGCAGACAAACTAGCTAGGCGGGGCACTGAAACACCATTTATTGAGCCAGAACCAATAATAGGAATACCCAAGGCCAGTGTTAAAGCAGCGATCAATGGCTGGGTCCACTCTCAGCATGAGCTCAAGTGGGCACAGCAAGAGGGAGCTAAGCACAGCAAGTTAATGCTGAAAGAACCCTCACCTAAGCAGGCAGGGAAGCTGCTCTCGCTAAGTAGGGAAAACTGTAACAGTTGTAGGGCTTTGTACTGGACACTGGTTTTTGTAAGCACTACTTGGGGTGTATACAAGACCAAAGGAGTGATCCACCTGGTGCAATAGCAGTACATGAGCATCTACTCCTAACTGGAGAATTGAAGAAATGTGACTATGGGACTAAGGAGCAGGAAAGCTACAAAAAGCAGACAATGCTGCAATGTCTAGGGAAAAAAAATTAGACCTCTTCCACAACTCCTATTTATTCATTCATTCAGCATCACAAACGTAAAAATTACGAACGTCAGCTACACCCTTAACTATTTATTGATTTTTTCGAAAAAAAAAACAACATTCCCAGGAAAATTACAATCCAGATAAATAATGATTTCCAAGCGTTTAATGTCAACTGCAAAGTATTCATTTAATAAATAAAAACCACAAAAACATCACGAATGTTCCTCGTTAGTTAAAATTTGCTTGGTATTATGTTTAAACGAGAGATAAAGCAGTTTTGTTTTAACACCGCTTTACACGGATATAGATTCATAATACTTCCGAAAAGAATACTTCTAGAACGGTGAGTATCACAGGAAGTTAATTTAGAACGTATCCTGTTCTTTTGTGGTAAGCGATAAAGTCTTTGCCTGATCTTGCTTGGATATTTATCACTAAATTCGACCATCAACGTATTTTTCAATCCGTTATAAATGTTATAGCAGCAAAATTAGTTTGTGCCAAAGGTAAAAATAGGTAAATGAAGGACACATTTGCAACGTCCCCCACTTTATCACAACACCAGCGTCACTTCGAGAGCCGATTTAAAATAAACTGGTTACTAATGGCGCACCTTTAATATTTTGTAACGGTTACTGAATATTTTTGATGTGTAACATCTTTCCTCTCGCTCACTTGCAATTTGTGGAAGTGATTTCTGCGTGGTTAGAGTTGGCCGTCAGATATAAGTCAATTAATTTTCCGAGAGTTGACTTGACGAATAAGCGCGTGGTTAGAGTTGGCCGTCAGATAGACGTCAAACAATTTCCGAGACTTGATTTTGAAGTTTGGTGTTATATGCGTAAACTATATAAATAAATTTTTACTGTTGATAATAAGTCTCAATAAAGTGCAGATCATTGATAAAAAATTCAAGTAAGTTATAATAAATAATTGTAATAAATAAATATTTCAGTATTAAGCTTTTTAAATTTTGAAGTTGGTTTCTGTCACTGTCAGTGTCAATATAATAAAATACAATTTTCATTAATGTTTGTTTTGAAAAACCGATTATGTTTCCATTGTTGTTTAATGAAAAGATTCCATTGATGTATATATTGAATAAAGTTGGTCCCAGCACAGAACCTTGAGGTAAGCCGATCTCCATTTCGCTACTCAACACGTCATTAATTCTAACTCTACCTATTTACCTATCCAACAATGGCGAAGGTCGTTTTTGTTATTGTCTCATGTTATTTCATAAAATTTGTTGTTATCAGCAAAGTAAATCGATAAAATAAATTGATGTTTATATGGCCGACTTGCATTTTTCTTGTGTTTTCATTTAATGTATCACAAGGTAGGGGTTGCTATTTAACATTTTAAAGAAGGGGTGAGGGATGTTAGAAGGGTGCCACTTGGAAACAGCAGAATAACATTTTTGAATATTTTCCTTGATTTAAAATT
Source organism: Agelastica alni (assembly GCA_950111635.1). Lineage (NCBI taxonomy): Eukaryota > Metazoa > Arthropoda > Insecta > Coleoptera > Chrysomelidae > Agelastica > Agelastica alni. The sequence goes on along the minus strand of OX467719.1, from coordinate 10,453,884 downwards.
CGAAATGTTTTTTATTTTTCTTATATTTACTCAAAATCAAAGTTATTTGGACTGACTGGTTTTGATAGAAAGCACTGTATTTTGAAAAAGCCGCAAATTTGATTAGTTGAGCAGCTGAACACCGGTAGCGCCTCAACTTGTTTCCGACTTGTTAACATAGAAGTTGTACTGCTATGTGCCACTTTATTGTTAGACTTTGTACTGTATGTTTTAGATTTCTCTGGGCAGTTACATGTGCGGTAGCTCTAATAACCGCGATGACTTTATTAGGAGTAGCCTATTTACGTTTTCAAGAAGAGCCCACGGTAACAGTTACCGAAACAAATCATTATCCTATTTGGCACTATTACTTTCCTGCCATTACTATTTGCAATTACAACATTATTTCGAAGAAAAAATCTGTCAAATTCGCAAAGTACTTGTAAGTAGCTATTTAAAATTAAGCACTAGGGTGCATATTAATGAACGCTTTGTCGGCCTCCGCCTCTGTCTAGTAAATTCTCGCCGCGTCTAGAGACTTCAAAATGATAGATGGATTGTTCCGGACTCTCGAGAAACAGGTGGAATAGTCTGGAATTATGATTTAGAAATATAAAAAAGACAGCGGTCGTAAAAAAGACAATTTTAAAAGTGTTTATAAGTTATGAAATTTAAATAAGGCGTTTGAATTTTTCATTTTAATTCAATAATATTCATAAAAATAATTATTATTGTTGTAGAGCGAGGAAAACGGAATTTAAATATGAAGAATTAACAGAAAAAATAAAAATACTCTTTTACCTTTTACAATACAACGCTCCTCATAAAATTCCTCTCGAAAATCTCACGTTGCTCCAAAATCTACTGGACAGAAAAAATATTTCTGCCCACGATGCGTTTAAAAGGGTATCCTCATCCTGCGAGGAATTTCTTACGAGGTGTTTGTGGAAAGGCGAAGAAAAACGATGCAACAGCATTTTCGAAACGATTTTAACTACCAATGGATACTGTTGCAGTTTCAACAATTACGCTATTAAAAACCATACGTTTAGCGGGTAAGGCAAATTAAATTTATCAAATTCACTCCCTGTTTAACCGATCTATAAAAAATAAACATTTTCTTGCATCTGGAAACGCAGTGATTTCGTTAATTTCTACAGTAAAATTTCTCTCCATGCAATTACTACGTATTTATGTTTTGTCGATTATAGCAAAGCTTTTGATAACGTAAAATGGTCTATTATGTTGTCAATGAGTGTCCCAGACCATCTAGTGTACTCATACAACAATTATATGATAACAATTCTGCACGGGTTGGGGTTGAAAAATGCTTGTCTGATAAAGGTGCCACATGCAAGGGTGGCTATGTTCTCTCGCCGCTTCTTTTTAATACCTATAGCAAATTTTTTATGAGACAGGTTCTAGAGGACAGGCAGGGTGGAGTAAATAATGGCGGTTCAAAATTGTCTAACTTAAGGATTGCCGATTATACGACGTCGATAGCTGCCTCCCGAAAAAAAATTTTGAAACTCTTGATAAGACTTGAAGATGTCGGTGCTCTTTACAGTCTAAACATAACTTATAATAAAACCAAAATTATAATCATTGATAGAGAACATAACGACTACCCTGAAACTCGGACTATTGGACACTGCAAAGTTGTCAACAGTTTAGTCTATCATGAAGCCATATTGGAAAATAAAGCGGGATGTGATGGCAAAATAAGACGGCGTATTCAGCTTGCTAGGTCAGCAATGTCACAGTTAAATAAAGTATGGAGAGATCGGAATATCACAAAACAAACTAAACAAACTAAAATCAATCTAGTGACTACCTTGGACCTTTCGGTCTTTCTATATGCTTCAGAATCTTGGACAGTCAAAGACGTAGAAACACACACACACACACACACACACACACACACACACACACACACACACACACACACACACACACACACACACACACACACACACACACACACACACACACACACACACACACACACACACACACACACACACACACACACACACACACACACACACACACACACACACACACACACACACACACACACACACACACACACACACACACACACACACACACACACACACACACACACACACACACACACACACACACACACACACACACACACACACACACACACACACACACACACACACACACACACACACACACACACACACACACACACACACACACACACACACACACACACACACACACACACACACACACACACACACACACACACACACACACACACACACACACACACACACACACACACACACACACACACACACACACACACACACACACACACACACACACACACACACACACACACACACACACACACACACACACACACACACACACACACACACACACACACACACACACACACACACACACACACACACACACACACACACACACACACACACACACACACACACACACACACACACACACACACACACACACACACACACACACACACACACACACACACACACACACACACACACACACACACACACACACACACACACACACACACACACACACACACACACACACACACACACACACACACACACACACACACACACACACACACACACACACACACACACACACACACACACACACACACACACACACACACACACACACACACACACACACACACACACACACACACACACACACACACACACACACACACACACACACACACACACACACACACACACACACACACACACACACACACACACACACACACACACACACACACACACACACACACACACACACACACACACACACACACACACACACACACACACACACACACACACACACACACACACACACACACACACACACACACACACACACACACACACACACACACACACACACACACACACACACACACACACACACACACACACACACACACACACACACACACACACACACACACACACACACACACACACACACACACACACACACACACACACACACACACACACACACACACACACACACACACACACACACACACACACACACACACACACACACACACACACACACACACACACACACACACACACACACACACACACACACACACACACACACACACACACACACACACACACACACACACACACACACACACACACACACACACACACACACACACACACACACACACACACACACACACACACACACACACACACACACACACACACACACACACACACACACACACACACACACACACACACACACACACACACACACACACACACACACACACACACACACACACACACACACACACACACACACACACACACACACACACACACACACACACACACACACACACACACACACACACACACACACACACACACACACACACACACACACACACACACACACACACACACACACACACACACACACACACACACACACACACACACACACACACACACACACACACACACACACACACACACACACACACACACACACACACACACCGCACGACGCTTAATCAGCATGTTCCGAGAGTATCTATAATTTTGTGCACACAAAATATTTCATTTTAAATTTCTAGGACAATGCCTTTCAAAGTCCCCAAAGAACCTAGGCGCGTTTCTGCTTGTGGTTATCAAACCGGGATAGAATTACTTATCAACAACAGTCCAGAAGACTATTTTGCCTCTATGATACCTTCCATTGGATATAAAGTAAGTACGCCACAGCCTATATACAAAATACAAGTGTTTCTTTATTAAACTGACTCTTTAATTGGACTAGTATTTGTCTATTATTAAAATGCAGAGCTCCAAATGTAGTGAGCTTGGTTTTATTTAACCTTTGCACTGTGTTATGCGTTTTTTATTACTTCGCGTATTTTGGTGATTGGATTTCAAATAAAAGAAAATGTGTACACTTCAATACTCGAAAGCTGAATGTATATGAATGTTAACACAATATTTACGTTACTTATTTAAATTTTTTCTTGGCTTTATGTCATTTTTTTCAATATAAATACAAAAAGACGGTTTAAGTTGAAATTACCATCATTTTTTGACGTTTCGGCTTTTTAAAAATATATTTAGAACTCAAACGTAAAATAATTGAAAATATCCATTAAATTGTCCAAAGTTAAGACTTCTGTTAAGAACATAAAACATTTTTATTTGTCACAAACAATACACATTTACAATAGCTAATTTACAAAACTTTTAAACACTTAAAATCAATAACAGTACCGATTTTACTGTAACACGTTAAGTGTCGTAGGCATAAAAAACCCTTTTGCTACAAAATCCTACCTACTAGCAATATAATAAAATCCCAAACACACTGTATTCATAAATTGGCACGTGAAAAATTTAATATTTCGCTTTCTACTGAGAGCATCTTTCATATAAGGAAGACACAGGTCACTATCATAGGATAACAGATAATCAAGGAAAGAAGACTTTTTTTTATTTTTTATGTATGTTTAAATTTTGTAACTATTTCTTACTTTTCTTTATATTAGTTAAATATTCCTTCAAACAATCAAGTGTTGAGGGTAAGGCATCTGTTTAATTTAAGATCGTTATCGTGCTGCACTTGACTTGTTTTAGAAGTCTCATAAGTGAACTCTTATTTATAAATTTATTAATTTTAAAATCTGATAGACGAACATTCAAGAAGTCTAAGAAAACAGCTCATAATACTTTATTAAGCTTTAACTTCGTTAACGTTTTAAGGGCAAATATTTAAGACATTTGGTCAAAATCATCGTAAATTAACACATGCACGTAGGACGCATCACTTCTAATAGTATCCTCACTCTGTCGGTAGGCTAATACCCACATACAATTCTTCACAAATCAGAGTCTCTAACCATCCAAAACGTTCTTTTTAAAACTACAGGTAACAGAGCAAAACCAGTAGTATTACACATCCAAATAATTACACATAAACGATAATAATTCACATTTCACGAAGACCATACCTGGGTACATGCAGGGTGTTTCTAAATTCATGCGAAAAAATTCAGAAGGTGATGGCCCGTATGAAATTATGATTGATCTTTACTATAACAAAATATCCTCAGCAAAGGAAATGATTGTGGACACGCTTTTTAAAAAGTTGCAGGTCATAGTTCTCTAAAAAAACTGATTTTGGAAGCTTATTCCATTCCGTAGCAGCCCTGTAAAAGAAGGATTCTTGATGAAGATTGGTCCTTGTAGTGACAATCTTGAGAGTAAATGGGTGAGACTGATCAGCGTGTCGAGTTCTTCGGCTGAATGTGGCCAGTGGTGGTACAAGAGTTTTTATTTCTTTGGAGCATCTGCCATGGAAATATCTGTAGAGCAATGACTGGTCTGCAACTCTTCTTCTATGTTCAAGAGGGTGAAGGGTATCTGTGAGAGTTGAGCTGTTTATCCAACGAATGGCTCTTTTCTGAATGGAATCTAGAAGACGAAGAGAATGCCTTGGTGCTGAACCCCAAATGTGCGAGCAATACTCCAGTAGAGGTCGGATTTGAGCCTTGTACGTCGTCAACAGTTGATCAGGAGTAAAAAACTTTCTAGCTTTCCAAAGAAAACCTAGCCTCTGGCTTGCCGACTTTGCGATGTTAGCAACATGGTCATGCCAAGACATATTATTGGACACCGTGACTCCCAAAAAAACGAGATGGAGGGACTTGGTTCAAGGGTATTTCCGGACATTGTGATGGGATGATTTGAGGAATTCACTTTCTTGGAAAACGTGGCACTTTGTGTTTTTTGGGCGTTGAACTGAACAAGATTGTTGGTTCCCCACTCGACGATTGCTTCAAGATCTCTATTGATGGAATCAACCTGTTCCTGCCCGAGTCTATTTGTATCATTCACCGAAAGTTATCGATAGGATGTGAAAGTTGAGACAAGTGTGCTATCGTCTGCGAAACTGTAAATGGGGTTCGTGGTGGTTTTCAAGAGGTCGTTGATGTGTAAAAGAAATAAGGTGGGGGACAGGATGGAACCCTGGTGGACCCCGGCATTAGTTTTAAACGCATCAGAAGAAAGACCGTCAACTGCCACTTGTAAGGAGCGATCTTGCATGAAGCTCAAGAGCCATTGGCGCAGTTTAGTTGGGAGACCGTAGGCAGATAATTTACTTAACAATGCCTGGTGCCAAACGCGGTCAAAGGCTTTAGATATATCCAAGGCTATTGCACGAGATTCACCAAACTTTTCAATAGTGTTTGGCCAGCAAATCTCCAGTAGACCGAGATATCATCCCTAAAAGGTTAGGTTAGATAGAAACTTAAAATTTTATTTCCGTGCAATTGCAAAAGACTAACCACCGGTATTTTTTCAACATTCCTAAAAGGTTGAAATTAGCATTAATTACCTTCCTCCTTTCTAATCATAACATTTTTATAGATGTGTTGTGATCCATATTAACGAGGTTCAATGTTTTGGATGGCTCTTTTGATTGCATCGCGCCATTTATTTCAATTAGATGACATGTGAACCGCTTGTGGGAGAGTAGCATCTAATAATTTTTTGGTAACATCCACCCATCGATTTGGCGATCGGCCACGCATTCTGTTTCCTTCAGGTTTTTACTGTACAATAACCCTTTCCATATGCTCACTCCGACTGATGTGTCCGAAAAATGTAAGAATTCGAGAGTACACGATACTGGACAAACGTTTTGACGGACGTATTTTTTGTAAAACCGAAGCATTTGTTCTATGTGCGGTCCAGGACACTCTCAACATTCGTTGACACGACCACATCTCAAATGCATTAATCCGACGACGATCTACTTCTTTGACAGTCCAAGATTCTGAAGCATATAGAAAGACCGAAAGGACTTGACAATATTCCTTATCTAATAAAACTGAGGCCAGCACTCTTGTTCGATTAAATTCCTTGCTAGATTCATTTTTCTAATTTTTCGGGGACAAGTTGGAGTCAAAAAGTAAAACTGCGGGCCATCCGCGGCACACACGATAGGTCTACCCTTTTTGCGACTTTTCAGTAAAAAAAATATTGTTAATTTTCTACAGTTTGTATATGCTGCTTCTGCTGCTGCTGCTTCTTAACAGCTTCTTGTGGTTTTTATTAGAAAATTTACTCACGTAAGAAATTTTTAGGTATTCATACACAATCCCTACGAATTTCCAGACTGGAATTTCCAAAGCAACTTAATCAGGACGAAGAGCGTTTACCTACTGGGTCTAAATCCGAGGGTTTCTTATTGTTCGCATAATATAAAAAAAATTTCGCCGAATAAAAGGAACTGCCTATTTACAAACGAGCAAAATCTGATCTATTTTTCAAATTATAATTTTCACAACTGCATGATGGAGTGCAGGATGAATTTAACAATAAAGTTATGCCAGTGTATTCCGATATACTTTGTACCTAACGAGAGTAAGTATCTTTACATTTTCATATTCATTTTTCTATTTTTATTATCTTTGCATATTCCTCGATGGGTGTTGAGAAATCAGCAGAATCTGCATCGACTGACCTCTAGTGCCGCAAACTCAAACGAGGCTAGACGCCCTCGATTTTCTCAATATCTCTCGACAACCTATCTTCGAATGCTTGTAGGTACGTTTTAGTCAGCTTCTATTTCTTTGTAGTTTTTGAGAATTTTTCCAATGAAATTGGTTTTATCTAAACGTATTTTTTTTAATACTTTTCTTGTATTGTTCACGCTTTCATGTATAGCGTGATTCACTATAAATAACTAGCCCCTTATCATGGGTAATATTGTTTGCTACGTGTTATAAAAATCTTTGTTTAATCATCAAAATCTTCTGTTTCATAGTTAAAATTGTTGTTTTATTACTCAAATCTATTTAAAACGATTGATTCAATGTGTAAAAAGATTACTTTTATTGCTATCAAGTTTAAAATTGAATGACGAATGAAGAATCAAATAAAAAAATTGTAATATCACGAAATATGTTGAAGATAGCTATAGAACATGTTTAATAATAATAATATGTACGTACATATAGTCACTAACAGAGTGGTAAGTAGTGAATTGTAGTCGACATTGTCTATGTATGAGGTAGTTAGATACCAGTACTGAAATCACTTTACGAGGTTTCCACTGCTTGTATCAGAATAAACGGAGCTTGCACGAAATGGTTTAACATCGAAAAGGGTGTAAGACAGGGATGTGTGGCTTCGCCATGGCTGTTCAACTTATACATGGACGATTGTTTAAAAGATTTAAAAGAAAGTGCGTATGGATTGAAAATGAATGATTTGATTGTCAAATGCCTTCTTTATGCCGATGATCAAGTCATATTAGCGTCTTCTGAAGAGGAGTTGCAGGCGATGGTTAATGTTATGCATAAAGCCGTGAAAATCAAAGGGATGAAAATAAATGTTAGCAAAACGAAAGTAATGGTATTTGAAAGAGAAGAAAACATGACAAATTGTGAAGTTCTGATTAAGTGAAAAAGAGTAGAACAAGTAAATGAATTTGTGTACTTGGATTTAAAATTTACGAGAGATGGAAAGTATGACAGTGACATTGAGCGAAGGGTGTTGGCAGGAAAACAAATAAATGAGGCACTGCATAGCTTTATAAGCAGGCAGAAAGTGTCAAAAAAGGCACGTCTGCTGAAGTATATGCAATCAACACACTACAAGGTATAAACAACTCCTTTTCCGAAGACCCTTTTGTCCAAACGGTGATTTCTCTTCTAAAACATCTGATTGATGAAGTTAAGGACGTAACCTTTATCTGGGTACCCAGGCATCAGAGGTAATGAACTAGCTGATGAAGCAGCACGTCGTGCAGCCGAGATTGATAATGTCAATGTAAACCTAACCAAACATATAGACCTAAAATAGCAACACGAATGGAGTAGCTAAAACAATGATCTAGGATCGCTAAAAAAAATGTAAATCGATGAAAGCCTTACCGAGGAACGACCTGATAAAAAGTCACCGACTTAAAATTGGACATACTTTTATTACTCATGGACATCTAATAAACGGTGAAGAACCCAAGACCTGCAGCAAATGTGGAGAACGCCTCACAATATCACACATCCTGCGTGAATTCAACGCATACGAAAGAATTAAAACATAGTTTAACTTACATACATACATATATTACACAACCTGTATTTCATATGTCCAATGTTAGATAAGAAATGCAACATTACTACTGAAGGCAGAAAAAAAATTCTGTTTCACCAAGATCGAAAATCCACGAATTACGGTTTAAACTGCTTGACCAACCTTCATAGTCACCAGATCTTGCACCAAGCGACTTTTTTTGGTTCCCTTATTTGAAAGTTGGGCTCGAAGGATCTTGTATCTTTGCTAGGTCGGAAACTTTTCAGATCCCCCTCTTATGCACATTTACAATCCAAAAAACAACGTAAGTGCAGAGTGTTTCTCTTAAAAAACATATTTTATGCTGTTCTGCTTCTTTGAGACACCCTATATAGTTCTAAATAACAGTTTGTGACCTTATCATAATATGGCTAATAAAGTTTCTTAATTATTTTTTACCTTCTAGACCAGTGTTTCCCAACGTGGGGCCCACGCCCCACGGAGGGACAATTTTATTGTTAAGGGGGGCGATTCGAAAATGGACTCGATACAAATTTAACCCTTTCGCTCAAGGCCATACTGAAGTAAGATGGCTATCTAAAGGGAACTGCTTGGAAAGATTCATGGAATTGTTTAATACTCTTAGTGATTTTGAAGCGACAAACCTGAAATGAAGTATCTGTTTACAATCGATGGTAGAGCATTTGCGAGTTATTTAGCCGATATCTTTGAAAAACTAAATATATTAAATAAGCAACTTCAAGGAACAAATAAAACACTTGTCGATGCAAAAGCGAAGATATTTGATTTCATTATCCATATTGAGTTATGTCAGAAACATATTAAAAACAAAAACTTTGAAGTTTCAGTTTCATTGGCTCCAAAAGTGTGAAGTAACTGATACCGCTTTACTTGTTATTGTCAATCATCTGAATATTCTATCGGCTGATTTAAAAGAAAGATTTTCTGATTTAAAACAAATTGATTTTCCAAAATGGATGATGCAGCCAATGTTAGTGGATTTGTCTGATATATCAAATATGTAGTATCAAGAAGAACTCGCAGAATTGCAAAATGATGAGTCAGTAAACACTTTATTTAATATAAAAGGAGCGATGGCATGGCTTTGTAAGGAAACATAAATCAAATACCCAAATGCGCAAGAAAACTATTCCTACCGTTTCGATCTTAATTTTTAGCTAAATGTAGATTTAGTGCTGTAAATGATTTATTGGTAAAAAAAAGAAATCGGCTGGATATAACACAACGTGGAGACTTGAGACTGAAGCTAACCAAATTGGAACCTAAAAAATCTCTGTGCAGCAAGCATCAAGCGCAAGGATCTCACTAAATTAAAATAATAAATTAATATAGAAAGATCTTTATTAAAATTATTTGGAATTTTAATTTTAGTTTTTATTATATGTATTGAAAATTTACTTACTGTGTTTCGTTAACAATTTCCTAGTGATTTCTTCCTAAAACCTATCATCTAAGTTTCTTAAGTAAACAATTTAATTTTTCAATATTAAAAATTATGTATGTTACATAGTGGGGGCATAAGAATTTTAGAAAGGCTAAGGTGGGACATGGCACAAAAAAGGTTGGGAAACACTGTTCTAGACAAAACTCGTTGACTCACCCTGTACCTTGCAATCCTTTTTTTCCAATTGTAGCGGCTATAGTAGGTACTATAATATTATTTTTTAGTTAAAAATACTTCAGTGAGATTCTGTAATCTCGGCGATTTAGAATGTTTGTCGAAAACCTCAAGTAAGTTACTGTTGTGGGAAATAATTTTCCGGGATGAAAAATTTGATTATTGTAGGTATCGTACAAAGTTCCGTGCCAGGATTTAACTTTGAAACCATCAATGATGATCGCGTTTACGGTACAGAAAAAGGAAATTGCAACTGTTTACCGAACTGCCAATACATGTCGTACACGTCGGAAGATTCATCAGGTACTTTATCCAGAGAATTTACCATGAATCACCAAAGATTGTAGTAAGTTTATCAAGTTAAACGCGTTCTTTAAGTTTATAAAATAAATAGTTTAATAGTGTATTATGCAAAGATCATGTGTTGGAAATGAGATTTTATCATATTTAGAAAGTAGGTGTAAGTTGTTAAATGTTTTCCATGTCAACGATGTAAATAGAATTATCAAAATTATAAATACTGAGTTGTCAAAGTTCTACAAATACATTATTAATATTTCAATACTTGTCTTGTTTAAATAAGTTACAGTGATAGATTTCTACGAACCTAACAATCCAGTTACAACATTTGGCGACCGTGAACAGTAGAAATGGAAATCTATCAAATTAAACGAGACAAAGTTAGGGAGCATGTCGACAATACTTTCGCAGAAATAGAAGACGTTTTGTCGGCTGAAAACCCATGTAAAGAAGTGATCATCGACCTACTCAAAGTTTTAAAAGAGAAAGGTGATAGGCTTTTCAGTATTGATAAAAATATTGAACAAGCATTGTTCAATGCAAAGCTCAGTAAAGATGTTGATAAAGAGTTCGACAGTGTGGAGAATTACAGGGAAAAGATTACTCGCTGCCGTTCCAGATGTGAAACTTTTTTAAAGGAAGACAATTTCATAGAGAAAAATCAATATAATCCATCGCAGAGTTGCAAGGGTCAAGACCGCTAGTGGGGAACTCATTAGACCATTCCAACAATTATACCCGTTGAAAATATCTTCAGGAGAAGAGATTGGGAAATTGATACAAAGAAATGAACAAGAAGAAAATTCTGAAAGCAGAAGCAACATGGTAGATCAAGAAAAAAGAACTGAAGAAGACGAAAGGAAAGAACAGAGACATGAAAACCGAGAGGAGACTGTTTTTACAAGAAGTGGCAGAATGGTGAAGATACCAGATCGTTTTAAATGTTGATTTTGGGGGGGAGTATGTAGGAAATGAGATTTTATCATATTTAGAAAGTAGGTGTAAGTTAAATGTTTTGCATGTCAACGATGTAAATAGAACTATCAAAATTATAAATACTGAGTTGTCAAAGTTCTACAAATACATTATTAATATTTCAATACTTGTCTTGTTTAAATAAGTTACAGTGATAGATTTCTACGAACCTAACATTCCACTTACAACATCATGTATTAATAGCCATTACCTGATAGTTGCATATACTATTTCATCTATGACCAATAAAAAAAAATTGGTAGTTGTAGAGACTGCCGATAGAAGTAAAAACACAATATTTTTTTGTAAATTTCTAGCAATAAAATCAACGTTTTTTGATTAATTTTAATTGCTTGTGTAAATCTAAATCAATTATTCACGAAAGGGTACGTCTATGCTTGAAGAACGAGGAATTAACGAGATAATTCTGGCCGCATGCGACTATAAACCATTCACTTTGTTGATGACCCCGACAGTTATTTAATTCGCCTATTATAATTCGGAAGTAGATAAAAAATTTAAATGTACTTGATGGCAGTCGTAACCATTAAACTCTGACTCAGGGATGTGTGTTCTTGACTGCGCAATTGAATTATATTCGACTAAACTAAAACCACGTTAGGGCGCCAAGTGATTTTATTTAAAAATCACTAAAAGAGAAAATAAATGTAACCTCGAACAAATCCAATTGAAGCTATTTAATTTAGTACTCGTGAACGAGCAACGTGTTAAACTGGCTTCAATGTTACTAGGTGCCTATCACATTTTCTTTTATAATTAGATTAGATTAGATCTCTGGACTTTTCCTACTTTTGTATGGTTGACTCCCTTCTCTAGGGCTGGCCACCATACTAACGATCCATACATTAGAATCGGTCTTATGACTGTAATATAGTAATTAGAAACAAAAAAACAAAATTAAAACAATTTAAAAGCTCACAGTTAATGCTGGATTACAGAAAAAATTCAATTAAAAAATTAAAATCAATATAACTTCCCCGGAGAAACTATTCTAGCACCAACACTATTTTTACTTCACATCAACGACCTATTGAAAGCAACTTCATGTCCCGTACACAGCTTTGCCGATGATAGTACCCTCCATACCGCTTTCTCTTCCAGGGCCCCTATATCAGCCCGTGAAACCAGAAATGAACGAGGAAGAAATGTTAACAATATAAATATGGACTTAGCAACAATTCTCGAATGGGGATCCAATAACTTGGTAGAATTCAATGCAAACAAAACACAAGCATGTCTTTTCTCTAGAAAAGCCGATCTCACTGTGCCTAACATAACTTTGTCAGGAGTAACCATACCACTGAAGTCATCCATATCGATGCTTGGTATTACTATCAGCAATAACCTTTCCTGAGAAAATCACGTGAGGTCCATTGCCAAAAGTGCATCCTAAAAACTTGGTTTTTTGTTTCGTGCCAAGAGCTATTTCACCTCCAGTCAGCTGCTTATGATCTATAAGGCACAGATCCGACCTGTACTGGAATACTGTTCCCATATTTGGAGTGCGGCACCTAAACATATCCTGAAGCTATTGGATTCTGTCAAAAAAAAGGGCAATTCGTCTCGTCGGTGATGCCTCGCTTACAAACTCGCTCACTTGTCTGGAACACCGTAGAAAAGTTGGCGATTTGTCTCTATTTTATAGATATTTTCATGGGCGATGCTCTTCTGAAATATCAACAAACGTTCCTCCTTTGGCAGTCTCTTCGAGATTAACCCGTCAAGTTCAGTCTTCACACCCCTTCGTGGTCACTTTGGAGACCTGCAGAACATCACTTTCCAAAGACTCATTCATTCAACGAATTGCGAGGCTTTGGAACTCATTGCCTAAGGAGGTGTTCCCCGAGGCATACAGCCTCCAGAAATTTAAGAAGAACACCAACTCCTACCTTCTTTCCCTTGGTTCCCACGATGTTCTCTGAACATTACAGGATATCCCTTTTCGTGGGAACCAGAACATAAAAAAAAAAAAAAATTCAGAATATAGACCAAGAATAATGTAGAAGATAACTTCTCTTTGGGAAAGCTTTACAATAAAAATAAATTACCAATTATATTTTTAAACCGAAATATATGAACCAGTAACGGCTATAAAATTAAAATAATGTAACTAAATTACCAAGACCGGCTCTGACAACCCGATGTCTCGTTAAATGATTTCATGGTCCTTTTCAAATCGCATATAAATTTTAATATTTATTTTAGTGGAACTGTATCGCTAAAAGATCATACCGTCATAAGGGTGTTTTTTAATGATCTTGTTGGTATTAAAAATCGTACAGATGTCCGATTCAGTTGGCACACATTGCTGGGTAAGTTGTGATTTCACAATAAATGTTTAAAAGGCCATACAGCTACGAGATTCATATCAAGTCACCGTGGAGGTGAAATAGATGTGAGTATTACGTTATTTATACGGGTATCAAAGAGTTAAACAATAGGAGAAGGAAAACCTCAATACGGAAGCGAATAAGTGTGGGTAGCTGCACGTTGTCCTTGTTGCAAACCTAGGAAAGGAACTGTGAAACACAGAACAAAGTTCACGAAAGTCAATGTTAAACAGGAAAAGGGCTGACTTTGTTCTGCGATTGTCCGATAAAGAAGATTGTGGACACGATATCTTGAGACAGAGAGGCGGTAGGTCACTAAAACTTACAGGTTAGAAATTTTTTCCCGAGGGACAAGACCGAGTTCGAGGATGGGCCATAACGGTACATTCCTTCAGGTAGCTGCCGTACAAGGTGATCCTCAAATTTACCGCATTTTGTACTTTTCGCACGATAACTTCAGAAGGAGAGCTAGGGCGATGAAACTTTTAGGTTTTTTTTACTATATTAAATAGAAAAAAACCTTCGGTTTGGAAAAGTTAGTTTTGCTACGGCAAGCAATACTGTTTGTTTTTTATAAATAAGTACATAAAAAAAAATAGCTGGCCGTCACGGGACGCCCGGCAGATGTGAAACATCTTAGTGAAGATTCAAATTTCTAATAAATAAAAATCAAAAACAAACAAAAAGTATGAAGCAAAATAATAAAAAATAAAAGGCGTGCGAAGAAGCGGTAAACATGTCAAGTACCTATATACTAAAGCCGGATCAGAGAAAAACTGAGACGGTTAACTTAATATCCCAATCTCAGTGGATTTATGTATATATCTATCCCTCTCTCGTATGCATTTCGTAAAGCATTTTGTAGATGTCACTGATGTTGATTGAAATAAGTATTTGATTACTCTAACATTACCGGAAGTCAAACGTGCTATAAAATCTATGAAGAACAGGAAATCTAGCGGTCCAGGAGGAATACCACCGGAATTAATTAAATACGGAACTGAGAAGTTGGGGCGAATGATACACGCAATGTTCCTCCGAGCACTAAATGGAGAAGAACTACCAGATGAATGGACGGAAGCCTACATAACGTCTATCCATAAAAAAGGAGAGAAAAAAAAGTGCGAAAACTACAGGGGAATCAGCGTAATAGCTTCGATGGGCCGACTATTTGGAAAAGTCGTCAAACAAAAATTAGAAGAACAGATACAAGGAAAAGTTGATGAAGATCAGGCAGGATTTACGGCTGGAAGATCATGTATGGACCATATATATACAATTCAACAACTCATAGAGAAAAAAATGGCCAAGAACAGAGAGGTACATTTTGCATTTGTGGATATCCGAAAGGCCTATGATTCTGTCCCTCGGTCTAAAATCTGGGAAGCCATGTTAGAAATGGGTATAACGCAGAGAATTATCAGAACAGTCCAAAATATGTACAAAAAAAATACCGTAAGGATTAAAGAGGGAAATAAACTATCAAATGCCTTCAAAACAACTAAGGGTCTCCTCCAAGGATGCTCAACATCACCCACACTATTCAAAATATTTCTACAACAGACACTAAGACTATGGAAGAGAAAATGTGCAGGAATGGGAATACCAATTAGGAATGATCATCTGTATACTCTAAGCTTTGCCGATGATCAAGTAATCATAGCTCAAGATGAGGAGGATTTAGGTTTTATGATGCGGAAACTAGAGGAGGAATATGGGAAAAATGGAGTGGAAATCAACCTCGAAAAGACCCAATATATGTCAACGGCACGAGACAGGATATATCACCTAGAAATAGATGATAACCGACAGATCTCAGGAACAGACAAATTTAAGTACCTAGGGTTTATAATATCAAAAAGTGGAACAACAGAGGAAGAAATAAAAAATAGACTAGGTCAAACTAGGGCATGTATTAATCAATTAAACCCAATATTATGGGATCGTCATATAACCAAGACTAATAAAACGAGAATATTCAATTCAATAGTTCGCAGCATAATGACTTATGGAGCTGAAATGTGGGTGATCAACAAAAAAAACAAAGGGAAGATTGTAGCCACAGAAATGGACTTTTGGAGAAGGAGTTGTGGAGTGAACAGATTAGATCGAATAAGAAATGAGGAGATCAGGAGAAGAATGGAGGTAAAAAAAGACATACTAGAACACATAGAGGAAAAGAAACTAACGTGGTACGGACATGATAGAAGAACTCCGGAGGATCGCTGGATACACCGGGTAACTGAGTGGAGTCCATTAGGCAGACGAAAGAGAGGTCGACCAAGGCGATCATGGAGAGACGAAGTGGATGAGGCGATGGAATTAAGAAACCTGCAGGACGGAGACTGGCAGGACAAGGACAACTGGAGACAAGGGCTGAAAGCAGGAAGGCAGCGACAGCTGTAGATATCCTGGATTATATATATATATAAATATATATATATATATATCTATATATATATATATATATATATATATATATATATATATATATATATATATATATATATATCTATCCCTCTCTCGTATGCATTTTGTAGATGTCACTGATGTTGATTGAAATACGTATTTGAATACATATTTAAATTTACGTTATTATATTTTCACTTGAAGTAATATTTCGTAGCGATTTATGCACAATTTATAAAGTACTGACACCTCCACATCGTTATCTCAAATTGAGCAGTGTAACGATCAAATCGGGATGGTGAGTGGAATAGTGTTGTGTTCTCTGACAAGGTATGTTGTGCTGCCATTCCTACTGCGTAAATTTTTTTGAAAGTCACTATATTTTTGAAGATAATACCAAGTTCAACCAATTGAATCATTTTATGATCCTGCTGCTGTATGGCCTATTAACCCTGTATGTTTATAATGTCGAGACGTTTGCAGATGTTATTTTCAGCATTCTACGGCGGACTTTTGGGTCTATTTATGGGGTTTAGCTTCATTTCTGTTTTGGAAATAGTGTATTTTTTCACGATTCGTCCATTCACAAAACCCAAAGATGTGAGCGACAAGATAACTGCGAGAAGAAACAGACGTATTCAACACTATTTCTGATCATTTTAAAGTAGAATAATTTATTTTTTTAGTAGATCAATAAAATATTACTAAAATGTATACATTTTTTTTTTCATTTTAATAATAGGTTTCATAGAAAACTTCTAGCCAGATTGTACCTTCCGATAAAACGAAAATTACAGGAAATCCTGTATAACTTATGGATAAAATCGTATGTTAATTGTACAACTATCGTTTGTGTTCTTAACTTTACCAAAGTGGAAATTTCGAGTAATCGGTCTGACTCTAATCCATAATAATGAAGAAAAAAACTCCTGGTCTTATCGCGTTCGAGCCAGACACTTCAATTCAAAAAATATCACAGATAGAACTACTTAAATCCGAGGCAGAAAAATTTTGTGCTTACACTTATCTTCACGGATACAAATTCATAGTTTTACCCAAACGAATGCTGATAGAAAGGTAAAGTAGATAATTAGAAACTGTCCCATTCACGAATCATTTAGGCTATTGAAAGAGAGTGCATATGAATGAATAATTTAATCGTCATATGCCTTTTTTACGCCGTGAACAGGTCATATTAACATCATCTGAAAAGGAGTTGCAGGCGATGGTTAATATTATGTCAAATGCCCCCTTTACGTCGCGATCAGGTCATATTAGCATCATCTGAGAAGGAGTTGCAGGCGATGGTTGATATTATGTCAAATGCCTTCTTTACGCCGCGATCAGGTCATATTAGCATCATCTGAGAAGGAGTTGCAGGCGATGGTTGATATTATGTGAAATGCCTTCTTTACGCCGCGATCAGTTCATATCAACATCATCTGAGAAGGAGTTGCAGGCGATGGTTAATATTATGCATGATGTCCTAAAAATAAGCAAGACGAAAGTAATGGTTTTTGAAAAATAAGATAGCACTGCTATGTGCTAATTGAAGGAGAGTGGCACAAGTGAATGAGTTAGTATACATTGGTTCAAAGTTTACGAGAGACGGAAGGTATGACCGTGATATTGAGCAAAGGGAAACAAATAAATGACGCTCTGCCTAACATTATGAGCAGCCCGAACGTGTTAAAAAAAAACACAACTGGCTGTGCATAGAGGAGTGCTGGTCTGCTGGTCTGATAGATAGATTGATAATTGATTAATCTCTTGAGGTCTATTTACAAAACATGACACAAGTTATTCAAAAAGAGGTAGCCACCAGCATAAGTAGGCGATTTCTTATGAAGCATTCTGTGGTACTGTTGTAGGTGAAAATCATTTTTCGTTCTTGTGTTATAAGTGTGGTACTCATTGTTTTTTCTACCGTCACCCTATTGCAATGAATATATGTTAGTAGTTCGTAGAGGTAAATTGGTGTAACTTGAGAAGTTCATTTTCAAAAATGTATTTCTGCATGACTATCTATAGCACAACCCCCAACGATACCTAGAATAAACGCATCAATGCCTGAGGTCGCTATCCTCCATCGCACTATCAGGAAAATCCTACGAAATCTTGACTCTAATAAGGCAGTAGAACCAGATGGAATTCCGACAATTGTCCTGAAGACCTGTGCTCAAGAGCTCACCCCAGTTCTCTGTAGACTCTTCAAGTTATCATACAGCAAAGGAGTATTTCCGTCCATGTGGAAGTCCAACCGATTCCGAAAAAAGGAAAGAAGACTATTCCTGCAAATTATCGCCCTATTGCATTGCTCTCAGTCATATCCAAAATTATGGAAAAAGCGATTAACACGGAACTCATCAAATATCTGGAGAAATTTGAGATAATACATGACAGACAATATGGATTTCGACAACTTCGGTCTACTGGAGATTTGCTGGCTTATGTCACTCAGCTCTTGACAAACACTATTGAAAAGTTTGGTGAATCCCGTGCAATAGCCTTGGATATATCTAAAGCCTTTGACCGCCGGAGTGACTCTGAGGAATAGTAAGATAAGGGAACGATGTGATGAACGAAATAGATTTATGAGGCGAGTGTGAATGGGCAAGTCGGTAAAAGTCGATCTTGACGAACGTATCTTGATCAGATCCAAATTGTTTTAAGGAAAAGCCAGGTCAAGAATGCCAGTAACTTACGAGCATTTATGAAAGCGTTGATAAAAGTAGAAGAAGAGAAAAACGTGAATCGGGGAAAATGCGTGACAACCACACATATATTTTTGCTTTATCTACCCCATGATATATCCAGTATTGTAGACACCTTCTTCTGCTGTTGATGGTCTCATTTTATCACCAATATTCTTCAAAATATCTAATATATCAACCTTTTCATGTGGTATATGGGAACATAATGATTGATAACTCTGTAAATCAAAGACTTTATTCTTTGTACTAATCTTAATCTACCCCATGATGTTTTTAACATTATAGACACTTTCTTTCTTTATCAGGAGTCTCATTTTTTTACCAATATTCTCTAAAATATCTGCTGAATGAATTGTGAATCGATGCAATTTGTCTACTCGGTATCACCGTAAAAAACCTCTTAAAACGTTTATTTCATGCTGCAAATTTTGATTTAAAAATGACTAATTTATATTGAACGTTGTTTACAAACAATTTAAAATTAGACATTGTATAAACGCCATCTATTGGTGGAAGATTCTCGTGTTAAATAAATCGTTTACAGCGGTAGAAGTTTATTTTCCATTCATTTTAAATTGTTTTTTCCTATTTACTTAGGTGTTTTTGGTTCGCGATATGCATTATCTCATTAGTGATTACGGTAACATTAGTAACGACATCATGGTACAACTTTAAAAACCAGCCCATAATTTTGGTGACCGAATCATATCGTTGGCCGATACACAACTACGATTTCCCCAGCGTTACTATCTGCGCCAACAACAAAATTTCGCTAACAAATGCCAAGTGGGTCGCCAGTAATTTGTAAGTATCAAAAAAATGCAACAAAACAAAACGAGGTAACACTCAATTCTTATAAAATCTTTGTATTACGTGTATTAGAAATGTGTAGTAATACCATTGTCTAAAGAAATATTTAGACAATGGTAATACCAAAGAATACAGATAAACACCTCATAAATCCACATTATGTGTGGCCAACAGGCATTTGCTACGAACAAGTGCTCGTTGAGTGTACGGATGCTGCTCCAAACATCTGTTAAGCAATGATAGTTCAGTCACCTTAGCATAAGACCTATTCAATAGGCGCACCCTCTTGCCAATTTTTTTATAGGTTGTTTGTCCCTCTACATAAGAAGGGATCGCTGACAAATCCAGACAACTATCGTCTACTTTCCTTAATCTTGCACGCTAGCAAAGTAATGCATAAACATAAACAGATTCTAAATCTAGGACAAATAATTAAGAAGGCCAGAGAACACTACTTCCCAGTATATATATATATATATATATATATATATATATATATATATATATATATGTATATATATGCTTCGTAGACTACTCGAAAGCGTTTGATAACGTACAATGGGCTAAACTATGGGATGTTTTGCATGTCATGGGGGTTGCCGCTCATCTAATATCAATTACTAAACAACTTTATGAAAGCACCACAGCTCACGTGCGAATTGACGGCATGTAGTCAGCCGAAACAAAAACGGAAAAAGGCGTTCGTCAGGGCTGCATACTATCCCCTATGCTCTTTAACGCTTACTCTGAATTCATCATGCGACAGGTGCTGGACAACTACGGGGGAGATATAACTATTGGTGGAACTAGGATGTCTAACTTGAGATTCGCCGACGACACAGCTCTCCTAGCAACCACAGAAGCTGAACTATTAGCTCTCCTTAATACTTTAGAAAAAACTAGCGAGACTTACGGCCTTAAAGTTAATTACAACAAGACCAAAGTGATGATTATAGACAGAGAACATAACAACCATCCGCAAAAATCTCAAGTTGGAAGCTGTCAAGTGGTGCAGAACTTTGTATACCTCGGATTTTTAATCGAAAACACAGGCAGCAGCGAAAAAGAAATCCGCCGGCGCATTTAACAGGCACAACTAGCCATGACAAAACTTAATAGAATATGGCATGACTCTAACATCACCAAAACAACTAAAATATCTCTGGTCCGATCCCTGGTTTTTTCCATCTTTCTGTAAGCTTCAGAGACGTGAACGACCAAACAGGTTGATCACAATCGTATAGATGCCTTCGAGATGTGGTGCTGGAGGCGAATGCTGCGGATTCCGTGGACGGCACATAGAACGAATTCTCAGTTTTAAATGAGATTGGTAATCCAAGGCGCCTGTCCTCCATAGTATTAAAGCGTGCCCCGATATTTTTTGGACACATTCACAGGAATGACAACATGGAGAAACTAGTTGTACAAGGCCATCCCTCCACTGGTCGACGACATGGTCGATCTCCTTTATGTTTTTTTATTACTATACAATACACAATAATTGAAATAGGTAATGAATTTGTCCCACACTGTAGAACGTTGGTTAGTCAGCTTATTTTTACAATATTTGCTTAATACTTATTTTTCAAGTACGAAAACCAACATCAGCGAACTGGCAAACGACTTGAAAAACATGTACTACCTGATAAAACCGAGAATATTAAATACGACGACGATGAACAAACTGAGAAAGCTTCAAGAAATGTTCGACAATCATTCAGTATCGGCAGAAACTATATTAAGACGATTATCAGACGATTGTAACAAGATGTTAAAAAAATGCATATGGAAAAGGTTGTCGATCAAATGTTCATACTTGTTTCAACAAGTCAGAACCACCGAAGGATTTTGTTGCAGCTTTAATTCATTCTTTAAAAAAAAACACACTTTTTATCGGTAAGTAGAGAAAAGTAAGAACATATTTTAATACTCCAGGACATAACTTTAATTTAATGTAACTGAACCAGAGTCAAGTTTATATACTTATAAAAGTAACAAATTTTGTATAAATTTGATCGATCAAGCCTTTCCAAAAGTGGCAGGTGGTACTTTCTTTCAGGAACCAAGTTGGTAACAATTCTTGTTTGATACCAAAAGGTGCCACACCACAGTTAAAAGAGTAATATCAGTTAGATCACTCTCTCTGTTTATGGCTATAAAGAGCTTGGCCGCGACAGAAAGGGATTCCTAATAATATTGAATAATAAATCGTAAAGCGTCAATTCTGTCTCCTTTAATATTTAATATCTACTCTGAATATATCTTCAAAGAAGCCTTGGACGAAGTGGACCTTGGTATTAAGGTAAACGGAATTAACATGAATAATTTGAGATATGCGGACGACACGGTGCTAATTGCTGCTAGTCAGGAAGAACTGCAAATACTCATAAACAGAGTGACCGAGTCATGTAACAAGAATGGGCTACGACTCAATACTTCAAAAACCAAAGTTATGGTTGTCAGCAAAACACCAATACCACCAATAAAAATCAGGGCTTACGGAATACAGCTAGAAAAGGTTAACATCTCATACCTGCGCGCTAATATCAATGACAACTGGGACATGAGCAAAGAAATAAAGATCCGTTTTGAAAAAGCCAGAACCGCCTTTTTTATATTAAAAAGAATTCTCTGCAACCAAGGAATCATTTTAAAATTAAAAATCAGACCAACACACTGCTATATATTCTCCACATTGCTCTATGGAGTAGAGAGTTGGACGCTGACCGACTCATTATTGAAGAGGCTGAAGGCCTTTGAAATGTGGGTCTACAGAATTATTCTACAAATAAGCTGGATGGACCGAATAAAAAATGAGGTGGTTCTACAACGAATGAAGAAAAACACAGAAATAATTAAAATAACAAAAAGCCGAAAACTCGAATACTTCGGCCACGTGATGAGGCATCCAGAGAAATATTACCTCCTTCATTTAGTGACGCAGGGTAAGATTTCCGGAAGTAGAGGTCCAGGACGAAGAAGAACATCTTGGCTCAGAAATCTTCGAGAGTGGTATCGCAAATCATCCGTTGAACTATTCCGAGCTGCGATAAACAAAGTTATTATAACCAATATGATTGCCAATGTTCGATAATCGGATAGGGTACCGGAAGAAGAAGAAATGAAATATTCATTTATACGATACAAAAAATCACCATAAATGAATAAAAACAAGCTATTTTTAGTTTTCTCAAATACAGCATGTTTATGAAAGTTTTTCGAAATAGTTAATTTGGAATTTGAGAAGATTGTTCTCTTTTATCCCTGACCTCTTTATTAAAATAATTGATTAATAAATAACCTAATAAAAGTGGGCTGTCTACTCGAGGCCACTTTTTATCCCAATGTTGCTGACGCTGACGCGAAACTAAAATTTGCCCCCCATCAAATTTTGCTTAACGCGCCTGTAGAAGTTTTCACTGTTAAAAATCATTTAATTTTTAGGAAAACTTCACATCGATTTCCGAGCTCGCCTTACAGAACTTCGTCTTGCGGTTATCACACAGGATTAATAGCTTTGGTCAATAATGATCCAGAAGATTATTTTGCAACCCATCTGCCTTATATAGGCCACGTGGTATGATTTTCTTTGAATATTCGCTCATTTAAAAAATCGAGTGGTTCGAGAAAAAACGTTTGTTCTGCAGTCCTCTCCTTGGATGTTGTAACGAATGTTTACCGTTGAGCGTCAAATTTGTGTAGTAACCAAAATAAAAAATAAAGCTAAAAATATGTTTATTTTACAAAAAAAAATTCAAAATGGGATCCACATTAGTTAAGGAGATACATGAACACAGAATATTTTTTTTGTATGAGGTTTACTTGCCAAGTTATAGGCTTCTAAAAAATTGACGTTTATAATAAGAGGATTTTTTGGAAGCAGTTTTCCGGATCAAACAAATTTGCAAAAAAAATTAAGCGTCGTGATTTTTTTAGAACATTTACTGCTCTTTTTCATTTCAAAAATTTTTTTTTCCTGCACTAAACCGGAAGTAAACGTTTCAAATCATAATTTTAATAACTTCAACCATTTTTTTTTAGATTAATTTAATTACAAAATAAAGCTAAAAATATGTTTATTTTACCAAAAAAAATTCAAAATGGGATCTACATTAGCTAAGGAGATATTTGAACACAGAATTTTTTTTTGAATGAGGCTTAGTTGCCAAGTTATGGGCTTCTAAAAAATTGACGTTTACAATGAAATGATTTTTTGGAAGCTGTTTTCCAAGTTAAACAAGTTTGCAAAAAAATATTAAACGTGGTGAAATAATTAATGATACAGAACCTCGCATTTTTTTTGCTGTCCGCTTCACATGAAATGCCCCTATTAAGCCGTTATTTATTTCAGATAAAAATCCATAATCCGTATTATTTTCCCGATTGGAATACTCAAAATATCGTCAGTTCGAATGGTTGGATAAATTTCATATCCGTTTCTGCAATAAGGACCGAAGCTGGCAACGAAATCAGAAACATACCGGTAGGGATACGTAAATGCATATTTTCCGACGAAAGATCATTGATTTATTTCAAATCCTACAATTTTCATAACTGTTTAACTGAGTGCAGAATAAATTTAACAGTGGAAATTTGCGGCTGTACGCCATACTATAATTTGCCACACGATGGTGAGTATTTCGTCGTGTTATCAGATACATTTGAACCACAACACTGGCTAATCCACAGCGTGTTTTTTTTTTTTATTAAGAAAATAGTCGCAAAAAGGGTAGACTTATCGTGTGGGCCGCGGACGGCCCGCACTGCGACTATTAGAAGGGGAAGAGATTATAGAAAGGAAATGATTGTGGACACGCTTTTTAAAAATTTGCAGGTCATAGTTCTCTGGAAAAACTGATTTTGGAAGCTTATTCCATTCCGTAGCAGCCCTGTAAAAGAAGGACTCTCAAAAGTCATCGTGAACCTAACATAACCTCGTGTAATCTCCGACGTACTGTTTAAATAAAAACCGAAAAACCATAAGCATTCAAAGACGCTTTTGTATGATCCGACAAATACTCAGAGGTTGTCTATGGGTATACACAGTCAGATGACGATCTTGTGTGGGGTGGTAACCCTTGGTCACCCACTTCTAAGTCTTCCTTTCACGTTTCCAGTTGCTCGATATCTACGGAGAAGCCACGAAATGACACTTTCACTGACTTGGAAAACGTCCGCAACTTCTATCTGAAGACGACCCGCCTTAATCATACCAACAGCCCTATTAGCTTCATTCGCGCTAAGTTTACGTCTATGCATTATTTAAAACAAAATTTTAAATTTTAAATCACAGTTGTCTGAATAAAGTGGAAACAATAACTGATGTAAAATTAATAATATATATATATATATATATATATATATATATATATATATATATATATATATATATATATATATATAAGCAAAAATTATAGAAAACTGTAATACTATTGCAGTAAACTATAAAAGTATTTTAAAGTTCCGACAGCGAAAAATAGGTGTGAGATTTGTAACTGCTGTATGTATCTATTTTTAAAATAGATCGTGACTAGCGCTTTTTGCGTGGTTCTTTATGTGTACTTGCTAGGAGTCGGAGCGTTGAATGTGTCCGTTCGAGGAAACCTACCCTATGCTGACGAGGGGCAATTCACCTCGAAACCGGTCCATAGGTGGTATCTTTGAGCAGATAAATTTAATAGCCCTTTTTCTTACTTAACAAGCACCTGTATATCTTGCTTTCTGTGATGGGGTGGTATATACGATTATATATCAGATGTAATTCAATGCCTGTCACAGGCATATAGCCAGAGAAGTATTTTGTTTTCTGATATATAATCGACCTACATATATCTATTTTAAAAATAGGTACATACAGCAGTTACAAATCTCACATATATATATATATATATATATATATTTATATATATATATATATATATATATATATATATATATATATATATATTTATATATATATATATTTATATATATATATATATATATATATATAAATCTAATATTTGTGAACTTCCCTAACTTTTTCTCTCTCTCTCTCTTTCTCTTTCTCTTTCTGCACGTGTACGTACACGGTGCATTATTTGACAGATATGCCCTGTATTTTAATAAAAGTCTAGTCAAAATGGTAAGTTTATTAAAATTGTCGCCACATTCTTTTCAGCGTTTATCGAAGGAGTTAAAGTTTGCAACTTACTGGATGTACCTTGTTTGGGGAGGATTGAAAGTATGTTTTAACATTTTAGTAATCGTGTGTACTTATTCTGGTTTAATTTTTACTGATTAAAATATTTACATCGCACCTTAATGCACATACACTCAAAAGTTCGCTTCACTTTGAATCTGAAGTAATATGCTAGGTCTATTTTAAAATTGAATAAATATTTTTAAGGAAGGTTTTAAAATTTTTATTCTTTTCCGAAGTATTATGCAACAACAAATATTTCTTATTAACAAAAAAACCCCCACAAAATAAATGTAAATTGGGTCCCCTAGTTTTTCTAAAATTGTGATATGAAGACCACAAGTGAAAAACTTGTTAGTCCATTTTTTGTTAACTTCCCAGTGGAAGTTATAGTAATAAGTCCGATTTTGCGAATCCCGAATTTTGATATATCTCCAAATTTCAAGGTCCCCAGAGTCGAAAACAATAGTTTTTAAGTGGAAGTCTGTGTGTGTTTGTACGTATGTGCGTTCGAAATTATTTTTCTTCTCGATTAACTCGGTAACAAAAAATGATATTGACGTGGGACCAATTGCATTCGACGTATAATTACGCAACTTAGAACTGATTAAATTTTTAACAAAATCGGTCAAGCTGTTTTTTATGTAGAATCAAAACACTAAAAAAATGGTAAACTACCTGAATTTTGCAATTTATAAATTATACTATTTTTAATACATAATTTTAAGATCTTTTGAATAATATGATTAATGCATGTTAGGAATATTTGTATAAAAAATTATATTTCATGAAAATAGATAGTTTTAGAAAACCAAAAAAGGAATTGGAGAATTTTAAACTTGTGCGAGTATTGAGAGAATAGCATTAAAGACGCTATAACAGTGAAAAATTATTGCTAGTAATAATTAAGCATTGTTTATAACAATTGAATATTCATATTAATTAAAAAAAATTTTTCAATGTTTCAACAATTGAAAATAGCTTCCGCTTATGAAATGAAAAAGTTTAAAGAATACGGTTGACATACACAGAATATTGTTAATGACAATTATAATTTGTTATAAACAATTTGAAATCGTTTTTTATAATAATTATAACAACAAAATATATTGTATTTTTTCATTATTTCCACTGGGAAGTTAGTCGTGTGGACCTCATTGAATAGAACTTAACTCTAAATTTTATTTTATTCTAATTTTAATTCTTTACGATGCCAATGTCTTAAATTATTTAACAATTTAAATATAATCAACTCAGCACTTATATCACACATCTAACTACAATAAATATAATAACCGAGATCGAGATCCGTTTGACAAATACACACCTTTTATCGTACCAGCCGCTAGCAATAAAACACAACCAGTGACAGCATCGGAACCAGAATAAATTCGGTAAAATACGAGGGACAGCTCTAATAATTTTAAATCACAAATGCTAGGTAAAGCGTAACTTTTGAATCTATGTGTATATATATTATCATCTCTTATCTCCATTGCACAATTCGACAGCACTATTAATACATACATACACGCTAAAATACACCTAGTCACACCTTTTCCCCGAAAGAGGTAGGCAATGACCACTTGTTTCCACTGACTACAGTTCTCACACAGGTTTTTCGCTTCTTCTACTTTCATTAGCACTTTCGTACATGCTTTTTGGTTGCTATTACTCTTGACCTGGTCCTTTTTTAGAATAATTTCGATCTGATCAAGATACGTTCACCTAGATCGATCTTTATCGATATGCCCATTCACACTCGCCTTAAAAATTTGTTTCATCAATTTTTTTTTATCCATCCTCTCTAAGTGTTCGAACCATCTAAGCGTTCCTTTATTTATCTTTGTTATATATATATATATATATATATATATATATATATATATATATATATATATATATATATATATATATATCGGCTTATAGCGTTCTACGACGCCTTCCGGCTACTAACCGTCATTCATCTCCATCTTGCCATAAGTTCTCCGGCAAGTCTCTTTCTTTCATCTCTTTGTCAATGCCCTCTCTCCAGCTTCTTCTTGGTCTTCCTCTTCCTCTCTTCCCTTGAGGCGTCCATGTCAAAATTTGTTTTGGTAACCTATCGTCTGACATTCTTTGGTCGTGACCATACCATATTAACAGTTTTGTCCTTATATCATCAACAATCGTGTGTCTGGCACCCATTATAACTCTTATTCTGTCGTTGTGTATCCTGTCTCTTCTTGATTTACCCGCAGATCTCCTCCAGAAGTCCATCTCAGTTGTTATTAGCATTTTTTCTGCAGACTGTTTTATTTGCCATGTTTCACTACCGTAGGTTATAATGCTTTTAAGGATGGTATTATATATTCTTTGTTTATTAGCTTTCGATATAGTTTGATCTCATAAGATTCCGTTCATCATAGAGATAACTTTTCTGCTTGTGTGTTTCGTTCTTTGATTGCTGTGTCGAGTAGCCCATCGTGTGTTATCTTCATTCCCAAGTATTTATATTCCTCGCAGTGTTTAATCTTTGTTCTATCATCCAAGTCAATGTCTTGTGCTAGACCACCAATGCACATGCACTCTGTTTTTTTTATGTTGACTTCGAGGCCCCATTTCTTGTACTCTTCTTTTACACCACACCGTTCCCTTATTACACTATTTCTCCATTAGAGTCATCCCACCTACACTGTTTAGATCTTCGCAGCATTTATCTTACTTTCATGCTTCTTCCGGCAAACCCAACATTCACTACCATACATAGCGTCTAGCACGCCTCTATGTAGTCGTATTATGTATTTTTGGTGTTGTTAATTGAGGTACCTTATTGCAATAAGAGCCATCTGTCTTGCAGATATAGTACGTAGTTCAGTGCCAGGTAGCAATGATTCGAGAAAGTTATCTGAGTTCAGGATGTTGCATGAGAGATGCGGTTGTTACCGAGACTGTGAATTAGTATTGTATAAAGCTAAAGGATATCGCGCTCTGCTCAATGCCAATAGATCGACTTATTTACCGTATTTGTTGTAAGTAAAGTTTGAGTACTTTATTCAGAAACTATCTTCTTTTTCTAGGTGCCATGACCGTTTAACGATCGTTGGCGATCATTCTGGCAATTATGTTAGCAATCATGATTTTGTTGGTAGCCGCTCGGAAAATTTGTATAGTGGTGAGACCAAACCATTGTCTGAGATTTTTGAGCCAGGAAGTTCTTCGTCTGCCGGGGCGTCTCTTACTATTAATCTTACTCTGTATTATAAGATGTAGAATGTCATACTTTTCTGGGTTTCTCATGATATTCAAGTTTTCGTTGTTTTACAATATTGACCACTTCTGTATCTTTATGCATTCGTCATGATATTTTTATTACAATCATGTGACAGTTTTTCTTTTAGTGACCGCATCAAAATAATGAACCAAAGCGTCTTAAGAATATACTTCGGAAGCACAGTCGGTATTCAAAATAAGCGACGCATAAAACTCACGTGGGACACAAATTTAGGTAAACAGTTATTTCACTAAAAAACTTACGAGATAAGATCAAAAAAATGGTGTCATTGGACACCCGATAGGAACGAAGTTCCTTGTGCTATTTAGAAATTTTAATCAAGGATTTTGTAAAAATAAAGAGAAAAACAAATATAATTGTTACTGATTCTCATACAAAAGATATATAATACCTGGCAAAAAAAATTTTGGTTTGGGACGCAAATGTGTAATAAATATGTACAAAATTCTGAACTAGTTTTTTTGGAGTGTGTCATAAATGCTGGTGTAGCTTTAAGGACATCTGTTATCTGTAAGTTATGTGTAATAACAGTACTCGTTTATAAATATTTGTATTAAAACATTAAAAGACCACGTATTTACTGTAATAAGTCAGCTGCCGTTCTTATAACATAATTTACCGTAACATTTTGTTATTAAAAACGTATTAGAGTAATGTCAATATCTTCACCGTTTTGGCAATGCTCGAATTCGTACGGAGTTTTTTGTTTCGTTTCCAGCATTTTATGGTGGGCTTCTTGGAATTTTTATCGGCTTCAGTTTCGTCGCAGGCATAGAAAATATTTATTTTTTAATTGGAAGACTGCTAATACCCATTGCAAAATCGAAGATGTTTCGTAACACCATCAAAATCAATCCCTTTTTCAAAGTCGATGCAAACTCCAATCGAAAAAATGTTAAAATAAATAAGAAATATCCTGTTTTTCCCTATTTGGAATAAAGATATTATGGCAGTTTTATTTTAATACATGTTATGTACTTAAACGTTGTACAAACCGCACAAATAATACACTTGTAACTAACAATAATGATTAAACTATAAAAAAAATCTGCTTTTGTTAAATTTTCCAAGAGCATATGCAGAAGGAAGGCTACAATGTTGGACACAAATTGGTCACGTAAATTTGGATTCCACGAATTCAAAAAGTTATGAGAGTCCAAGGACAATAAAAATTAAACAATTTTTATATAAAAAAAAAATTAAATAAAATTATTTTTTGAAATAATTTCATTTAGTCCTGTCGTTAACATATTTTAGACCTTTAAAATCTTGTGGCTGGTGTTCGTTTTTCAATGTGTAAAAAGTCCTCCTAATATTCCAAGAGTTTTTTATTGCTTATAAAGATCTACAGTAGGATACCACAATTGTATAAATTGTCAACTAATTGGCTATAAAAAAATAAGAGAGCCTCCTTGTTATTATCTTCTAGGCCACTATCACAAGAGTTATCCATAGCTGAAGAGTTATCCATATCACTTAATATAAATATGCTTTATTTTCGTTTTACTTTTCTGTGATATTTTAAGTGCCTGTTGAATAGCTTAAATTACTAGACAACGAAAGTATTAAGAGGCTACAAAGGCTTTTCAACCGAATTTACAACACAGGAAAATTCCCAACCAAATGGCTTACATCTCTTTTTATTCCACTCCCAAAAAAGAACAACGCACCAAGATGTGAAGATTACAGATTGATCAGCTTGATCAGCTTGATGTGCCACACTCTGAATGTGTTTCTGAAGGTCATTCAATACAGAATATCCACAAAATGCGAAAGCGCTGTTGGATCCTTTCAATTCGGATTTAGAGGAGGTCTCGGTACGAGAGAGGCACTGGTCGCAGCCCAAGTGTTGGTTCAGAACTGTTACGATCAGAGAATAGATGTAGTAATGTGTTTCATAGATTACGAAAAAGCATTTGATAGAGTGAAACATCATAAACTCGTTCAAAGGCTGAGGCGACTTGACATAGATAAAAAAGACATACGATGTATTGAAAATTTGTACTGGAACTAATCAGCTGCAGTTAGATTTAACAACGAAGTTACAAAGGCACAGAAAATCATTAGAGGTGTAAGACAGGAATGTGTCCTCTCCCCACTTCTGTTTAACATTTACTCTGAAAACATCTTCCAAGAAGCTCTCGAAGGACAACAATTAGGCATCAAAGTAAATGGCACATGGATCAACAATAGACAGTATGCAGATGACACAGTCCTGATAGCAGATAATATGAATGACCTCCAAAGGCTCCTGGACATAGTTGGAATGCACGGCCGACTTATGGGAATTAACATCAACATAAAAAAGACAAAATTCCTAGTAATCACCCGCAAATTGGAGGAGTTCCAGAATGCGAAACTCTCATACGATAGTGAAGACATAGAACGAGTAAAAAAGTTTAACTATCTGGGGACTTGGTTATGCGAAGACTGGTCTTCAGACGTAGAAATCGAATGCCGGATAGAAAAAGCGAGGAGCTCATTCCTAAAATTCAAAAACGTCTTCACGAACTCTGACTTTGACCTTAATCTCAGAATAGGATCCGCAAAATGTTAGTATGGTCCGTACTGTTGTATGGTATGGAAGGCTGGACATTGAAGGTTAGCACAATAAATAGGCTGGAAGCATTTGAAATGTGGATCTATCGAAGAATCTTGTAAGTCTAGTAAGATACCATTTGCTCCAACTATTAATAGATGGAAAAATAGAGGGAAGAAGTGGTGTAGGCAGAGAGAGGATGTCGTGCCTCCTAAATATCAAAAATTGGACAGGAATAGGAACCACAGGAGAATTAATTCACACCACCAGAAAAAGTGAAAAATGGTCAGAAGTGATCACAAACATCCATTAATGGATAGCAGCGGAAGAAGAAGATATTTTAAATGTGAGTGCTAAAGTATGTATTGTAAATTTGTAACGAACAATTTCAAACGAAAACAATGACTAAATTAATATTCTTCATTTTTCGTTAAGATTTCATTTTTCAGCTACTACAGCGAAAGTATGTCAACAGCCACAACAGTCGATTTAACTCTCGCCCGCGGAATTAGATATTTCACATCAATAAGGTGACGAGTTATTAAGTTACATAAATCTTTCCATATGGTTATGTTAATAACTAACAAAAAACATCAAAAATCTTGATTTGAAACTTTAAAGTTGCACATTTAAATAAATAACACACTAAAACATTTTTTGCGAATTTTCTGTTTATTTTATTGTTTAAAAAAGTAAATTGTCCCTAATAAGGATAAAGTATTAACATTAATATATATGTATGCGAATTATACACATGTACAAAATGGTTTATATTAAAACAAAAACCAATAGTAATAATAGTAAAAGTAAAACCTCTGAAAACTGTCTACAACGCCTCTCTGTTCCAGTTTTGTGCTTAAGACAAGTAAAAATAATATTCTAAATTATCGTTGGAGTACACGATTTGAGCATGAAAACAGATTATTCCATTTAAGCTTCCGACAAACGCAAATTTTTGATACCAACAGACAAATACAAAAACTTTTGACAATTACCTGACTGACATTTGACACTAATGACAATTAGCTAACTGACTTTTGACACTAATGACAATTAGCCAACTTTGACACTAATGACAGATAAATATCAGATTTTCATAATGTGTAAATCGGTTGATTCATGTAACATTCCAACGAGAATTTACGAAATTGCACACACAAAAATTAATTTTATCGTTCATCAAAAATTCCCATATATAAATATAATTCTCGGATAGATATATTTACTTGTCTACATATTGTTTAACTACAGTAACTACATTGCATAACATATTACATTAGTACAAAACATACAAAATATATATAATGATGGCATTGTAGAGATCAATAAAGATTATATAAAAATTGTGAATCATTATATTACAATTACATGAAACTGCCCCGTTTTTTTATTTATTTATATAACAGAACGTTTTAACTCTATGTACAGAAGTATTACATTCAATATTTAAAATATTCACACCCGAAACCTAAAAAAATAAACAATTACTTCCAATGTATTAAATTTTTTAATACGAATTGCCACATTATCAAGTGACGATAAAAAATTATTTTTTTCCTATTAGTAAAATAAATAATACAATAATCGGGTTTTAGGTTTCGAGAAATGACTAAAAAAAGTGGAAGAATATTTTTGTTAAAACAAAACAAAACGCGAAATAAATAACTGACATTTTCAAACCCTGTAACTTTATAATCATTGTATAAATATTTTTAAGCTAATTTAGGTAAAAATTGTTATAAAATTTATAAAACACACAAAATTTCGCTACATCTGTTGAAATTTTTAACTAGGATCCATCAAATTCGCAAAAGTTTTAAGAATATCGCCTAATTTTATTATGACTAAAAACAATTTCATGTAAAAAAAGAGTGTAACACTGAATATTGACATTTTAACCTTCATTTTCCCGCGCTGTCATTCTGTCGAAAAACATATTTTTTTGACGCCAAGTGTGATTGCATTTGCTATAACCTATGTAGGTGTTTACTAAGGGAAAATGACAATTGAGTGAACATTTCGATGCTCCAGAGAAATAAAAACTTTTGTACCACCACCGGCCACATTCGGCCGAAGAACTCGGCACGCTGATCAGTCTCACCCATTTACTCTCAAGATTGAAACTACAAGGACCAATCTTCATCAAGAATCCTTCTTTTACAGAATGGAACAAGCTTCCAAAATCAGTTTTTCCAGAGAACTATGACCTGCAACTTTTTAAAAAGCGGGTCTAAAATCATTTTTCTATAATCCCTCCCCCTTTTAATTGTCGCAGTGCGGGCCGTCCGCGGCTCACACGATAGGTCTACCCTTTTTGCGACTATTTTTAGTAAAAAAAAATATTTGAACGTTATTAAATTTAATATTTCATATTGAAAGGAATTCAGATATATTTATACCATTGTCCTCAATTTTTGTTTATATGGCTGCTACTCCAAGTAGTCGATGCATCGTGGAGGGTGAAGCTGTTCTTGCAGCAAACCACATGATTGTTTGTGGTGTCAAAGAAAAAAAGGATGATAAGTGGATAATCAGATCTTATTGTTTGCAGACCAGTGCTATTAAAAGTGATCCCCATGAAATGGATGACATGACTTCAATGATAATTATATGTATTTATTTACTTTTGACTTCAATAAAATAACCAACAAGAGAACTTGCCTTGTCTTCTTTCAATGAGTTTTTTATATCTTTTCTTTTCCTCTGCTATCTTCAGACTTTTGGACTTTGTTAAAATGCTACACAGGTAAGTTTTTACTTGGTATAGCAGTGTTTTTCAGGTATTTGATAGCCCACCGACAGATTTATAGGTTCTATTAACCACATAAAATATATAAAACAAAATACTTACAATCACCAGGAGTTATGAAACTTTAATCGCACAAATGCGAGCTTCAGGGTATATAAACACAAAGGAATCATCACGTGATATTGATGCGAGTTTATTTCGTCAGATGGCGTATTGTTTAGCATTAAAGGACAATTACAAATTTTTTAGCACTGACAGTTAAGTGACAGCTGACACTGACTTTTAATAGCAGATTTTAAAACACTGACAGTTAAATGATAGCTGACAATAAAAAATTTGCAGTTAAATGACACCTATTTGACTCCGTTGTCAATAGATTTTGAAACACTGACAGTAAAATGACGACTGATACTAATCGATTAGTAGTTTAACAACAGCCACTTGACCTGAATCTTACTAACAGATTTTAAAACACCGACAGTTAAATGACAGCTGGCAATTAAAGATTGGCAGTTAAATGACACCTATTTGACTCCGATGTTAATAGATTTTGAAACACTGACAGTAAAATGACAGCTGACAATTAAGTATCAGATTATCGACACATTTTTTTTTCAACTTTTTAGAAATTATTTTGCAGCCATTTTTGTGAAAATGAAATAAATCTGGTTTTTCTAGCACACGACGTTTTTCGAAAAACTTTTGAACGAATCCAATGGACATTGTGTAAGCACCATCAATGTTTGACATTTCATTTTTATTTATAAATAATTTAACTACAATTTTTAGATTCATATGTACAAAAAGAGGATGCCTCGCAATTTCAGCTTGTCTAATATTAAAAACTAATTTAAGAAGTTCTTGACATTCACTCAAGAATACAAATGGCACAATTAATTTAATAAATCACATCCCAGTGCAGACTTTTTTTTTCTTTTAGCTGGCAGTTATTGCGTGTACCATACAAAATGGGAAAAATAAACTCAAACATTGCTTGTTTCGTTTTGTCACTAATCCTTGTAAATATAATCGCGAAATAATTTAACCATAAAAATTTTGCTGCTTTTACCAACAAGTATGTATTTGCACTAACCTTAATTATCTCA
Organism: Agelastica alni; assembly: GCA_950111635.1. Taxonomy (NCBI): domain Eukaryota; kingdom Metazoa; phylum Arthropoda; class Insecta; order Coleoptera; family Chrysomelidae; genus Agelastica; species Agelastica alni. The sequence continues at coordinate 10,417,682 of OX467719.1, read as the reverse complement.
GACGGTTACTTATATTGAGAAACAGACAGTTACATGGATATATTTTAATATTGCCTTCACAAAAACATATCTAGTTCATGATATACAAGAATTATTCTATCATCAGCCTTTTCGAAGATTGGCGTTTGGAAACTAAATTAACAAAGGACGTTGTATCGATGATGATCAGAACGTGGTTAATAGTTTTTTACTGATAATGTAAGCAGGAAAAAGCGATGATTCTGGATGGTTCTCATTATTCAACAGTTTGATGATAAACGAAAGTGCCGAAACGTTTTCGGATTAATTTATTAAATATTTTATGAGTAAACAATAATTTCGTTTGTGTTTTTAGAATTAGATATGATAATTTAAAAGTTATAGTGGAAACGTTTCAAATAATGAGGAACATCCACTACCGCATTAAATCTTCCATCGAAGCAGCAGACGCGTCTAGCTTTAGCGGTTACACAAACATACAAACGGTCTTTAATTATACAAGGACCTGATATGCCAAAACTTGAGAGTATCTCGAAGTCGAATTAGGTTATGTCAATTGATTAAGCCATAGACATAGGAGACTAGAGACAGTCGCTCGAGAGGTTGTCTCGTGCTTTCTCTAATGCTTTCTCTCCCCCCCTCTCGAGAATCGGCTTACGACCGATTCTCGAACCCCGCCCAATAGAGAGAGCACGAAACAACCTCTCGATCGACTGTCTCTTTTCCATCGGGAGCAAACTCTCAGCACGGGGACCCACAGTCTACTCTCCGATGTCTATGGATTAAGCTCGCAACTCAATTTGAGAATATTTTCCACAGTTTATATTAACACACGCAGCATCAGTAAGTCTTTGGGGTACTTAAATGAGTCGTTTCACTACGTTTAGGTGGCGGAGGTGGAGGTCTTTTTGATTTGAATTCCATAGACGTAACGGAAGACCTATTGTGCACCGGACTGGTGGCGTATTCCACGACTACTTCTTGATTATCTCTGCAACACAACAAAGTTACGGATCAAATACGTGAAATCAGCCAAAATTGGCAACCTTTATCCATTTTGTCAAAAATTAATATAAACTGGTATAGAGGTTGACGGAGATCAATTATTTGTTGACTTACAGAAAATTCATATAAACGTTTTGATGATTAAGGAAAACGGAATCTAAAATTTTCATTCAAACTGATGTTCCCACTTCAGTCCATGAGGATTTTAGGTTACATTTTTCTTAGTCAAAATAACACGTCTTATTAAATTTTTCTGTAAAATTAGGTCACATTTTTTTTAGTCAAAATAACACGTATTATTAAATTTTTCTGTAAAATTTATATTCAAGAACCCGCTGTCAACTTCCATACCAGTATAAATTCATGTTTGGATAAAAGAATAGAGTTCCCTTTTTAGAGAGTCCAAAATTACTTTTAACTAAAAGTTGATGTAGCAAAAAGGTAAGAAATCGCCCCAAAATATGGGTACTATTTCTTTCCGCCAGAAAATGTGTATTCACATAAACTATTGTGACAAATAAAAAAAATGGAATATACAGATAGCACATATAAAAACTAATTACCTATAAATGTTCTCATAGAGGTTGTTCGATCCGTAGTGTTCTTGCACCCAATTGGAGACGTTGTGTTCTTTGTAGTCAGGAAGGAGAACCGGCGGATCCCGGAATCCTAGCACCTCGTGGGGAGTGGTTTCGGGTTCCAGTTTACACTTTTGTGCTACCTACAAATAAAAAATAACATTTTTGTATAGCCTTTTATCAAATATACTGGATACAAATGAGATGAGTAGTCTGAGAATTGTATAGCCGAAGTGACTCGGTTGGATAAAGTAAAGAATAGTGAGATAAGGGAACGCTGTGGTGTAAAAGAAGATGTGGTTACAAAGATAGAAAAATGAATACATCTGTTGGAGAGTAGTTCAAGCGTCGCCATCTATTTAAATTAAATTCATGGGTGATATCAGCTATTTTTAATTTATATAAAACACTTTCTCTTAAATAAAAGATCCTGGCCAGGATCTTTAAAATAATTTATGAAAATATTGTATTGTTATCGGTCCTTTAGAAGTTACATAGATAGATAGATACGAGTCAAGCTAATAAAAATCGTGTAATAAATTCGGTTAGATTTTATTTGGTGTTATAGTTTAGTTCCTAAAAGATCAATAGGTGGCGCTGTTTATTTTTAGAACACGCTTTAGAAATGTTTACGACAATCCACCTGACCGGCATTATTTTAAAAGTTAGATCCACAAAAATTCACTAGATGTCACGGTTCATTTTTAAAATGAAAATGTTGGACTATAAAGAAATTCTTTAATGTTAATTCGGATGTCAAGAAAAGTTATCCTCTTTTAGCTATGCTAAAATAAACTAGCAACAGCTGGTCTAAAATACATTTTTAGTGCTACTAGTTTAAAGCAAATGACGAAGATATTTTAAAAATAGACCGTTTGGTCGCTCACCTGCCATTTTTTCCTCATAACCCTCTGCAAATCCTTTAAAAAATCCATAGGAGGCTCCACCAACTTTTTAGGACTCGTTAACTTGGTCGATTCGGATCTCTTGGGCGGCTGCGGTTTCTTTGGCAGTGGCGGTACCTCTTGGGGAATCAAATTAAAAGTAATCTTTTTACCAGTCTTTTTGGGGCTCGTGGGTTCTTGGAAGTTGACCTTACGTTGGATGCCGGGCGAGTTTTGGTAGGTGTTTCCCGATGAACCGGAACTATTACTAGATGCTATGCTATTCGAAGATACCTGCCTCGGTAGGGAAGCTTGCCTAATGGACGATCTCAGACCGACATTGTTATTGAAAGCGTTAAAGCCCGGTAGAGTGCTAGATTGCCTAAATTGCGGAGGAGTGCTGTAAATCTGTTGTTCTTGGTTGGCAAGAGATCTATGCGCCATGTTAAAGTTGACGGGTGGGTGACTTTGCACGGGAGTACTACACCCGCTACCGGAATTCGACAACGGTGGACTACACACCGGCGTATTTAATCTTGAGTGCGTCGGTGTCAAATCCGGCGACATTCCTTGAGTTGGCGTCCTCTCTGGACTCAGCACGTTAACGGGAGTAACGTTTCCATTTCTTTTTCGCATAGTACCAGTATCTTCACCCGGCGGAGGCGGCAACGACATAAGGGATAACTGGCTACCAGTTAATTCTCCACCCGTCATCGGAGGCAGGTCGTTTGGATTAGGTGGGGGAGGCAGACTGTCCAGGGAGAGATTCGAATTATATACTTCCGGTGGAGGAGGCGGAAGGGTGTAATTTGGAGACGTGTTTAGTATTACGTCGCCATTCGTTTCCGGTGGGGGAGGCAATGAAGTTATGGAGTCGGTCTGAAAAAATATAATTTTGTTATTTTTCTCACTTTGTACAAAAGCAATTGTCAAAAAGTAAAGGCATATAGATACAACGTGTTGATAAAGAATATTATCTAACATTTTAAAACTTACCATGCAAGAAGGCAGATTGCTCGTAGGTGAAACAGATCCCCTTAAATATCCTCCAGTCGGTGAGGATCCGTTTCTTTCGGCAAACGGCGACACGCCGTTCCTTTCTGAAAATGGAGACACGCGGTCTCTAACCGGAGTTCCGCACAAGGGCGTAGAATTACCGCTTCTACTTCCCATCGATTCTATGGATCCTCTAGATTTGTACGAATGCTGTCTCTTCAGGGTTCCTGTATTGGACGAATCGTCCGATTGGTTGGATTTTCGACGACTATGACCGCGCGTTAACGTTCCGGAATTTGTATAAGCGATCGGACTCGAAGGTAGAGGAGTACCATCGTTTTCGTCGCGAGTCTCTCCTACTTCCTTTAATTGTCGCGTTATGTTCGTCAGGGGAAGACTTGGTTTCATCGACGGTTTTCGTTTAATCGTTCCTATTAAAAAAATCAATCGGTTAGATATTGACGTTTCAGAGGGTTCTTTCATCTTACCCATGGGAAATTCCGAATCAAAAGCGTTCTCACAACTGGAAGGGGCGCCATCGGACATGCAACCGCTAGAACTCGAGCTGCTGGCTCTGCTATGTCGGCCAGAGCTCATATCCGTCGATGTTGAGTATGTTTCACTTTGAGTTCCATAACCGGCCTCGCTACTTTGATACCTGCAATGAAATTAAACGGTTACATTTTAAACAGAGATAAGAAAACTGGAATGGGTTACGTGCACGGGGCTAAGCAAATTCTAGAATGGAGCAGAAACGACCTGCGAAGTCGAACGGATCTGCTTACAGAACACTGTCGTCTAAGAAACCACCTCGGAAAAATAGGTCTGAATCAACAAACGGACTGCCGGTTTTGCTGCGTGGAAGTCGAAACTGCTGAACACATACTATGTTTATGCCCCTGCCTGACAAGAATAAGGTTCAACATATTTTGTTATACCAACCTAGAACCTACCGATTTTAAGAAAATCTCAACACATGCAACCATGAACTTCGTGAGAACTTCGTGTGCGGTGAACTGTAACCTCTAGAGGTTACACCCACCAAGGGTCGCAGTGAAGAGCTACCTACGCCCTACTAATATGATACCTAACCTAACCTAACGTGCAGGGGACGTCACAGCTTGACATTGGTGGTATGGATGACGTGCTTGTGACGTCACCCATACAACATTAACACTGTCAAATAGATACCTCATTAAAAGATAATAGACGTCTTGATGAATACGGGGGATGGATGATAAAGATCTAAGGATCATCCGAAACCTTTACTGGAATTAATCAGCTACTATAAAAATTAATATGGAAGAGAAAACCAACACAGTAAACATTCTTTGAGGAGTTAGGTAGGGCTGTATCCTGTCACCACTCATATTTAATCTCTACTCGGAGAAAATCTTTAAAGAGGCCCTTGATAATACCGACATAGGAATTTTGCTGAATGGAGAACAAATGAACAACTGATACTGATACTGATACTGTGGTTTTCACTGACAACATGAACAACTTACAAGAACTAATGAACAAAGTAAAAGACGTCAGCAGTAACTATGGCTTAGAAATTAAAATTAGTAAAACCAAATTCATTGTAAAAAATAGAGAAACTGGTGGAAGATAAGGCTTAACGATCAACAACACACCAATAGACAGAATAACACAGTTCACCTATCTGGGAACCATGATAAATAATAATTGGGACCACTCACAGATCAGGTGTAGAATAGAGAAAGCAAGTGCCGCCTTCAACCAAATGGCTAAACTGTTTAAACCTCAACATAGACATAAAAATCAGACTCCTCCGATGCTATATTTTCTCGATTCTTTTCTATGGGATCGAGTCATGGATATTAACCAAGGCAACACAAAGAAGAATCTAAGCCTTCGAAATGTGGATTCACAGGAGGATGCTGCGAATATCATGGGTGGATAGAATGAGCAACAAGACAGTGATGGAAAGAATGAAGAATGACTTGGAAGTAATAAACACCATTAAGAGAAGAAAGCTTGAGTACCTCGATATATGAGGAACGAAAGCAAATATCACCTTTTAAAGTTTGTTCTCCAAGGGAAAGTTTATGGCAGAAGACCACCCAAAAGAAGGAGAATATTATGGCTTAAAAACTTAAGCACATGGTTCTTAAAAACTACTACCGAACCGTGAACAAAATCCAGGATGATTGCCAATATTAGGAACGAATAGGCATTTGAAGAAGAAGATCACCAATTGAGGAAAGTAAATCAATGCGTAACTTGTGGGATTTAATAATTAAAACAGCTTACCCTTGCGTTGGGGTGGTAACATTGGATGGAAAAGATTGCACCGCTATAGAACTAACAGAACAACTTCTAGCGTGTGCCAAAATATCCAGATCTTCCTGTGCCAATTCGTCGATGAGACTCCTGTAATTATCCATGAGTTGTTTACCGAACTTCGCTATTCTCATGCCGATCATCCACCTTTCCAGCGTGGTCTGGTCTTCGGCACACAAGTATTTAATGTACTTCGTCGATTTCGGTTCTTGTAATCTAGAAACAAATGAAAACAATGTAAATTTTCCATTACGTATGTAAATAATATACTGTAACAAAGTTACAAAATGCCACGCAAGTGACACTTAGGAAGGATAGCTACAAAAATTGCAGTTCTAGAACTCTGGAAGTTTTTTTAAATTTTTTAATCTCCAGAAACGTAGCAACAGTTCCTTACCTTGGGTGTTTAACGGCGAAACAAAAATCGGTCGGTGCTTTGTATTTCTTCTTCCATCCCAAACCGTAGTAAATGTGATTGTTATCGAAAGTGGCCAAACACACGAGGTCCTTAGCAGATTTGACTTTGTCCTTTGGAAAATAGTACAGTCCCGATGCTCTCAATACGAAATGATGTTTCTTCCAACCCTTTTTGGAATCCGCTTTGAGATACAATGGTCCTTCCACCTCTGGTGGGTTATTAGAGGAGAAATATTCTTCCAACAACATGTTTCTAGCGTGCTCGTCGAAATCTTGATTCTCCTTTTTGTCTGTATGAGATAATAGGAACCTTTCCGGTTGTAAAAAGAGTTTGATCTTGTCCTGTCTTTCTACGAAGTAGATTTTGTTTTTGGAGTCGCGGGTCCACAGGAGTAGATTGTCCACGAGTAGCTCGTGGTCTTCGTAAAACCTCTCTACAAAAAATTCAAATACATGAATCTAAGAATGAACTTCTGACAATGAAGTGTAAGTACAAAATTAATTAATTCTAAAAAAAATTATTTGATTAAATTTCGACACCATGAGATGAATTTTTTGGCTTACCCATGTATAATTCTGGAAGGTGTTCGACTATGGCCCACTTGGGTTCCATCTGCACGTGATTTTTGTCCGCCAACAATCTGGTAACGTAAGAACAGACCATTTTTTCGTCCACTAACAAAGACTTGGCGGAACCGTCTGTAGTGAAAACTTTTAGGAACAATTTTTGAATGTTGGCTTCTTTTATCTTCTCCATTGCCATTTTTATCTTTTCGGCTTTTAATCTTGATGCATCGTCCTGAGTAAAAGAAAACAAACAAAATGGTGAATAATACAGAATTGTTGGTTTGGATAGAGATCAGCCGATTGAAAGATTGAAGTTGAATTTAATGTAGGTTTGTTGAGCTGTAAAAGTCCAGCAGATGAAGGGAAACTTAGTGTTGGGTTGTTGAGCTAAATAGAGCACATCAGTTAAAGGGCTGAAAGAGAACCTAGCATTAGATAGTTGGTTTAAAAAAAGTTCAGCGGATTAAAAGGTGAAGCAGAGTCTAGTAACTGTGCTGTTGGGCTAAAGAGAGTCCAACAGATTAAGAAATGAAGGAGAACCTAATGTTGGGTTGTTGGTCAAAATAAAATTACAGCAAATTAGGGAATAAGGGAGAACATAGTGTTGAGCTAGATAGAGTCAAATAGATTAAAGAAGACAGGAAAGCCTAGTGTTGAGCTGTTAAACTGGATAGAGTCTAGAAGATTCAATAATTTTTTTTACTACTCTAATAAAATTACAATTTGTCCACTAGATTGCCTATCTATGACTGTATTAATAATAAAACAGGTCAAAGAACACTTAAAATATAAATATGTCTATCAGGTCGCTGGGTTTAAAGCGTTTTAGTCGTTTTAGTTGTTTGGCTAGGGTGTTACGGTGTGCACTTTCTTTAACTTAAAAAGTAGGCCCTCGTGCCTGACATTAAATAATAAAGTTGAACTTAGTGTTGGACTATACAGAGTCCAGCAGATTAAAGGATGAAGCTAAACCTAGGGTTGAGTTGTTGGTCTGGATGGAGTCGAGTAGATTAAAGCGTAAAGCTAAACCTAGTGTTCAGTTGTTGGTCTGGATGGAGTCCAGCAGAATAAGAAATAAAGGAGAGCATAGTCCAGTAGATTAAATGATGAAGCTGAACCTAATGTGGGGTTGTTGGTCTCGATAGAGTCCAAGTAGTCTATGTGAAGCTATACGAATCTCCGATAAGGAGACTAGGTTTTTTTTAATTTGTTTTATTTACTTACCTGCTGTAGATTTTGCAACCTCAACGACTGCGGTTTGGCTCCACTGCCTCCGCTGCTGGCCGACGATTCGCTGGACAGCATCGACACGGTATCACTGAAAGCAGAATCGTTATCTGGCGATTCGGTCCTTCCCGAATCATTTTTTAACATCAGATTGTCATCCGTGTCGATTTTCACTCTGGAAGCTTCAGATGATGATCTTGTGTGCGTTCGGTTTTCGTATTGTGACAGTGTTTGAGTTTCTGAAAAACAAAAACAGAAAATTAAATAAAAAAATATCACCTTCGAGGCTAACAAATAAATTTAAAACGTGCGCGTTTCCACATCGTTTAAATAGTTCTTCTGCGAGTAATGCAGCTCAAAGGAGTCTCGAAAGAACTTTCGAAGCAAATGTTTTCGATTGTTTGTAGTCTTCGAAGGATATTAAAAATCTTACCAGATTGCAATTTTTCTCTGGCCTGTCCGATTTCTCTTTCGCAAACTGTTTCCAAGGCGCAGAGCTCCCCGAGGATGGCGTCCAGATCTACGTCTTGGGAATCTTCTAAATTTGCCATAGAAAATCTGTAACTGTCTATCCTAGGAGCTGTTATTTCGGAATTGAGGGGCCGTAAGTGTGATGTGGAATTGGTGGGATCTAATCCCTGAAATAACAAAGAAAAGAAATGGTAAAATTTTTAAAATAAATAAAACGTTTAAATATATCGTTTGAGCATTCGACTCATTGTAATATCTTAGCGCTTAAAGTGAACATGTTTCAGCGAAGTCGAGTGCCTATATATAGACAGCTTTGTGAAGTGTGTTTTTATATAATCATTAGTTTTACTAAGGCTTTTATCATTATTGCAAATTTTGCAGAGTTAAAACTATAATAATGAGAAGTTTGTTCATTAGCAGTCAAAATATATAATTACGTACACATACAAAACGTGTACGTGGTTGTGACAATGCAAAGTACGTTGAACCAAAAGATGTTGAACCATTACACAGACAAGATAATGAATTGTTGTTGATTTTTTTCATTAGATGTCGCCTGCATGTCGGAATATAATCGGCTCGTAGAAACAGATATATACGATTATGGCAGGAACATATTCACTTTTGCGGCTATTCACAATAAAATGTAGCGTTTCTCCTGTCTAATTTGACTAATTTAAGCTACAACTGTACTTACTTCATACAGGGTGTCAGTTTAAAAACTTAGCAATAAGTATAATGTCTAATAAAATGTACCATTTAAATTTCTGTTTAAATAATTAATACCAAATTCATATGCGTATGTTACTTTGTAACAATAATCTATTCATTTATGAGGTATAAGATCATTTGTTATACATGGTGTCCCGTTAACGAGTCGGTTTGAATGAATTTAAATTGATTACTTAACAGCTATGTTGAACCATTATTATTTCTAGCTAGAGACTGAATAAAAATAAAACGAGAACACCAAATCAATAACTGATTTAAGATCCCTTTTCATATTTTTTAAGTTTCCAAATTCCGTTTGACAGTGTCAGTCAGTATTCAAATCGAGAAGCTTTCGTTTAGACTGTTTGGCTCTCCAGAATATACTTCATGAATATTAAATGGTATGGTAATATACGAAATGGAAAAAGTTTACGGGAAAGTAGGAATACTTGGATTTTCTTTTTGATAAAATATTATACGATACCGGATGGTAAACTGTCATTGAAATAAATTTATTGAAAGCAGATTTTTGATACGAGGATAGTTCACCAGTTGTTGTCGCTAACATAGTTGGCGTTGAATGACAAATGCAAATAAGAATCGATTCTACTGGGGAATTATATGTAAGTGGTAAGCTGGTGTTCCGCAAGGATCCATTCTAGCACCAACACTATTTTTACTTCACATCAACGACCACACAGCTTTGCCGATGATAGTACCCTCCATACCGCTTTCTCTTCCAGGGCCCCTATATCAGCCCGTGAAACCAGAAATGAACGAGGAAGAAATGTTAACAATATAAATATGGACTTAGCAACAATTCTCGAATGGGGATCCAATAACTTGGTAGAATTCAATGCAAACAAAACACAAGCATGTCTTTTCTCTAGAAAAGCCGATCTCACTGTGCCTAACATAACTTTGTCAGGAGTAACCATACCACTGAAATCATCCATATCGATGCTTGGTATTACTATCAGCAATAACCTTTCCTGAGAAAATCACGTGAGGTCCATTGCCAAAAGTGCATCCCAAAAACTTGGTTTTTTGTTTCGTGCCAAGAGCTATTTCACCTCCAGTCAGCTGCTTATGATCTATAAGGCACAGATCCGACCTGTATTGGAATACTGTTCCCATATTTGGAGTGCGGCACCTAAACATATCCTGAAGCTATTGGATTCTGTCCAAAAAAAGGCAATTCGTCTCGTCGGTGATGCTCTTCTGAAATATCAACAATCGTTCCTCCTTTGGCAGTCTCTTCAAGATTAACCCGTCAAGTTCAGTCTTCACACCCCTTCGTGGTCACTTTGGAGACCTGCAGAACATCACTTTCCAAAGACTCATTCATCCAACTCATTGCCTAGGGAGGTGTTCCCCGAGGCATACAACCTCCAGAAATTTAAGAAGAACACCAACTCCTACCTTCTTTCCCTTGGTTCCCACGATGTTCTCTGAACATTACAGGATATCCTTTTTCGTGGGAACCAGAACATAAAAAAAAAAAAAAGAAAGTAGTAGCGATTTCCTAGTTAGAATATCTCTTAGGTTGTAAAATTTATATGCTAAGCGCCTAAGCCTGGTAACAATAAATGAAGCATAGACTGACATCCCATCTCATATGCTGATCCAAAATCACCCCTAAATATCAGTAGTCTGGGTGCGACCCGAGATGTCCACATGACTAACTTCCTAGTGGAAAGAATAAAAAAATACCATATGTTTTTTTGTTATAATTATTATTAAAATTATTATAAAAAACGGTTTCAAATTGTTTATAACAAATTATAATTGTCATTAACAATATTTTGTTTATGTCAACAGTATTCTTCCAAACTTTTTCTTATTATTTTATAAGCGGAAGCTATTTTCAATTGTTTATAACAATTGAAATTTTTTTTTAATTATTATTATCAATAATTATTTGTTAGTAACAATATACAATTGTTATAAACAATGCTTGATTATTACTAACAATAATTTTTCACTGTTATAGCTTCTTCAATGCTATTCTCTCTATTTAAGTTTAAAATTCTCCAATTCCCATTTTTGTTTTTTAAAACTATCCTTTTTATAAAATATTGTCATCATATTTTTCATACAAATATTCCTAACATGCAATAATAATACTATTCAAAAGATCTTTAAATTCTGTATTAAAAATAGTATAATTTAAAAATTGAAAAATTCAGGTAGTTTGCCATTTTTTTCAGTTTTTTTATTCTCCATAAAAAACAGCTTGACCGATTTTGCTGAAAATCTAATCAGTTTTAAGTTGCGTAATTATGCGTCAAATGCAATTGGTCCCACGTCGATATCATTTTTTGTTCTCGAGATATTCGAGACAAAAAATAATTCCGAACGCACATATGTACATACACACACAGACGTCCACTTAAAAACTATTGTATTCGACTCTGGGGACCTTGAAATGTGGAGATATGTCAAAATTCGGGATTCGCAAAATCGGACCCATTACTGTAACTTCCCACTGGGAAGTTAAAAATTTAATTTTAGTAGTTTTTTCGATTGTTGGACATTTGTTGTTCAGTTTGGAGTATGGTTTTTTAGTTGTTTAATATGGTAAAAGTAATAAATTTTGTGTTACTTACATACTATTTCATTAGGATTATTTCAATACCTGCTGATTTATTAATACCTGGTACGTCTATGTATAAATTCTCGTCGTTTATTGCCTCTAAATTTAAAATACAGTCCTCATAAAAACGTCTTTAAAAACAGTTCATTTCATATTTCAATTCCCTGAAAACATCATTCAAATATTCGAAACGTGTTTTCAACCTTCCAAACGCATTTGCACGAATATTTGCTACGAATTTTTTTCTCGGTATATTCGCCAGACGTGATGACACTAACGCAGGTATAAAGTAATAACGCCATAAACTACTGTCGAAAACGTTATTGTAAGAATATCTTCACGAGGTGCCAGCAGTTCACCAAGTGATATAAGGAGAGGTTGCTGTAAGATTTAAGTATGTTAAATTGTTACAAAATTATGCAGATACAGATATTTGTGAAATTTAAACATGGCACTTAAAGAACATTTTTTCATTATCTTTTACGTATGTTTTTTTCGAAAAATACGATTCTAAAAATAACTTTCTTTATGGGTTCTTATGGCAAGTTCCCAATTTGGGTGATTTTAAAAAAGCTATATTATAAGTTTAGATTGTCTTTTTAGAAACAATTTGTGTCATATATTTTGCAAAGGTTACAGCGTTATAAAAACATCACTTATTGAAACAATTAGTTCGCGAATTATCTGTCCAATGTAAACAATTAATCTGTAGATTAATACCAGTTTATGACAGTTTTTTACATTTATGGATGATGTGATAAAAGAAACAAAATAAAAATCAAAGGCATATTGCATACTGGATACAGAAATTAATAAGGAATAGACATCTCAAGACTGTGTATTTGCAAATGATATTGTAATTATAAAACTCTACTCAAAATGCTAATAAGTAAGACTAAAAACTGTTTTAGTTTTGTTCTCCAAATATGATTAAATAAACACATTAAAATTAAATCATTTTTGATTTATTTACGTACTTAAATATGAAATAGGTCAAAAAAATTCTGGCATCCGCGTCCGCAACCCTGCTTTAAATTTAGTAACATTTAAGCAGTAAATTTTTGATAAATAACATTTTGTGCGGAATTTTGCACACATTAATTGTTATATAAATGTAATAGTGCTGCTAGTCAGGTCCTGCAATATATTTATAACATGTACTTGATGGACACGTCCTTGGCACATATTTTAATTTCATATTCGTGCATTTGTCGTATACATACCGATGAACAGCGCAAAAGTGGGCGTGGGACACATTTTACAACGAATAATTTCTGCTTACCGCACTTGTTTACAACATACGTACGGTCGTTTGATACAGCAAAATTGGGTGGTGGGTCATTTAGGACCACCGACGAGTTAAATATTTTGTCTACTTACTACATTCCAAAAAAAAAACAGTAGGTATTATTTCTTGTGTTTGTTGATAAATATTCATGCATAATCTAAAGTAGCAAAGATAGATAAAGAAATGCTTAGGGCCAGTTGTATAGGTTACGTTTATAGTATAGTTTAAACTGGGGTTTAAACTGTAATTTAACCTCAAGTTTAAACCGATAAAAATGATAAATATTTCTAACTATTTCTAACTTCAAATTACATTTGTCCCTCAATATTTGTTTACGTTTTGAAGGAAAGATGGCAGCACTGAGTCGGAGTCACATACCTCATGTCCGAGTTTCTGACAAGAATGACAAGTGAAGTTACAATTGCAATTAAAACACAATAGATCTTTAAATATTTCAAATACGTCCATTTTGAAAACATAAAAAAATCTGGTCAACGAGACTAACAAATATTTATAGGTTATACTTAGTTATAGCACGAAACAATCAGTTTTAACACATCAGTATTTAATCGGTGTTTAATCGAAGCTTGAAGTTTAACTGACACTTGTGGTTTAAACTGAACCTATACAAGTGGGTCTTAGAAGGTTTGGACTCGTAGAGAGGATGGATGAAAAAACATTGACGAAAGAGGATTGTTGAATGAAATAAGTATTGCATTTACTGAAACGATAATTCATGAAGATAACCAGTTATGTATAAAAAATGCAACTGAACAATAAAATATCAAAGATTATATCATTATATCATTAACACAAATTAAGTATAGGTAACATATATGTATTTTGTAGCAGAACCAACTTGCTTACATTTTCAATTCACGTCCATTTAAAGATTTTTCACTCACTTGGGTTTGTCATGTAAATGGATTAAGTGGGAGTGTTGATATTATATATTCATGCGTATTCCATTTTCCAAAAGTTTTGACTGTCAAATGTAATTTAGTTTCGTCAGAATTTCAATAAAGAAGAGAGCATTGATTTTTTTCTCTCGTTACTGATTTATCAAAAGAGTTAACCAAGAAATGTTCAACTATTTTAGAGCTTAAAATTTGTCTTCTTTATTAGCAATCGATGACTGTCTTAAATGGAAAATTAAAAATTACCTTACTTCCAAATTTCCACCCCTTAAACATCCTTATTTAACGCCCGCATGATGATACCGGAAATAGCTCCCGAAAACTATCAAGGTCAAACGGCTATCTGTCTCCATAATACACCGAAAAAGAAGAAAAAAAGAACGAAACACTATTTCTGCGTCATTTGGCGAATACACAAATCGAATCGAAAGCGATAAACTAACTAGGAACTAGACCGGCGAAACGGCATGGACGGATATAACCAATCCTTCCGCGTGTGACGTCACACTGCCAGGGTTAGTCCTCAATCGCTCGAATTAGAGCTGAGACTCCTTGATCCTGGAACGGTTACATTTCTCCACTGATACGAGGGTTGTGCGTGATCGTTTTAATGAGAAATGAGACGTCGCAGCAACAGAATTTCAACTGCCAGATGTACAGTATTATTTATAACCTCACTTTAACTTGGGTGTTTCTTGACCTCGGTTTCCCCCCAAGGCTTGGAGTTCCTTTGCAAATAAAAACGGAAATCACCCAACAAAAAATGGTGTTATGCACAAAAAACAAAAAAATATTCGAAGTACTCTAATGCTAAGTAACTGTATATTCAATTCTAAAAAGAAATTAAGCACAATGTGCCAACGTCCCTAGTATCAGCCGTCTCCTAGTCCATAAATTCATATAATTTTTTTTACATCATAAATTGCATATTTTCAATCCACTAAAGAATATTATTATACAGAGTAATAAGTAAATGGCTTGGTTTCCTGTTAGATTGCATGAGGCGGGCACCATCTACTGATGGGTCCCCGGTGTTTACCTTCTGGTCAGTGTCTTCAACGTTCCATAGGATCAGTGTAAAGGTTAGCTATCAATGGATTTGTATGATTTTCATTTCTAGTTTTGTTTTTGTCACCTAAGGATTGGATAACTTTATTAACGGTTGGCATTCCAAGATCGTTATGTATTGTATGGTTGCTTAAGAACTATGTAACTATAGTTCGAAGTGTTTGTAATATTTTGGTGTTTGATGGTTTGATACAACATACTTACATACATATAGTCACGCCCTTTTCCCGTAAGGGTAGGCAGAGACCACTTCCTTCCACTTCCGCTACGGTTCTTACACACATCTTTTGCTTCCTCTACTTTCATCAGTGCTCTCATGCATGCTCGTTGGTTGTTGATACTCTTGACTTGGCCTTTCTTTAAAACAATGTTGATCTGATCGAGATATGTTCGCCGAGGTCGACCTCTACCGACATGTCCATTCACACTCACATTATAAATTTGTTTCGTCAATCTTTCTTCATCCATCCTTTCTACGTAATCAAACCATCTAAGCATTCCTTTATCTATTTTTGTAACCACATCTTTTACACCACAGCGTTCTCTTCACAGCGTTCTCTTATCTCACTATTTTTTACTTCATCCAACCGAGTTTCATGGTAAACGTGATTTGTGTGCATTTGTCATTGATAACTTTTATCCTCCACTGTTGTAGCTGTCTCTCTATCTCTTTCTATCTCTGTAGCTCTTACAACCCAGGATAGGTCTTGGCTGACTCACTAATTCCCCTCCATAGGACTCTGTCCATCATTAGCTCTTCTGCTTCCGTGATAATCAGAGTTCTAAGATCTGATGCTATGTTGTCTCTCCACCGTAGTCGTGGTCTTCCTAATGGTCTTCTACCGGTCGGGGCCTACTTCCAAACTAATTTGACAACACTTCCATTTTCCTGTCTTTTGACATGGCCGGCCCATCTCAGTCTTTCCGCTTTAATCATTTTCACAATGTTCGGTTCATCATATAGTTCTTCTATTTTCCTGTTTTTCCTACTGCATTACTGTTGTGTAGTTTGATCGCTTGTAGGTCCGTATATACTCCGTAGGATTTTCTTCTCTTCAATCCTCAATCTGTTCTCGTTCTGTTCCATCATGGTCCAGGTCTCACAGGCGTTCGTCATAATAGGTCTTACAATGGAGTGGTATATTCTTATTTTAGTCGTCCGAGATACCTTTTGAATTTTTTTTTTATTTTCTGTAACGCAAAACAGCAGCGATTGGCACTTTGTATTCCGATGTTATTTTTTTTGGTCATGTTATTGTCTGCCGTGATAGTGGCACCCAGATATTTAAATTCATCGACTCTTTCGAAGTTGTATTGGTCCATCGTCACATTTTGTCCTATTCGATCACAACGCTCCGTTCTTGATGTGGTCTCATGTACTTGGTTTAGCCAGTCTTATAGTAGATTTAAATGAAATTGTAGCCTGTAGGATCTTGATCTGATGACTTAATTGCGGTATCATCTGCAAAGGTGGCGATTAGTGCATAAATACAAGTCACCTTCAAAAACAGACGCGCAAATGAACGAAAGAAGTTTCTGTCGCACTCCTAAATGTCGAACGTCTACTTTATCAACAATATCGACGTATCAAAGCCAGTAAGAAGTAAATTATTTCCTTTGTGTGCCATCCAAGCCTTAAAATACGCGTAAAACTAAAATATGATGTCCGAAGAAGAGAAATTTAAGACATTATCTCAAAATCAATCACGATAACAGGTAAGTGGCCGAAAAACAAGAATTTCTTGTCATTAAATTATATTTGTATTTAATCTGCGAATATTTTTTCTCGCCCTGACCCATTTCCACCATTAAATACAGAACACAAGAACTTAACCTAGAATTGGTTGTCTGGTCCTATAAACAATGAGTAGTAGGGAATTAGCTCGTTCCCATCTCTATCCGATATTCTTCCTGCTCGTTCAGCATCGTGGGCGATCGGATGCTGGGGATGTAAAAAACGGGAATATGCAGGAATTTTTTTAGTCGTTCGGGGGGTTAATTATAGGTTAGGGGTGTTGGGAAAGAGATTTAAACGCTCGTTAGGGTGTTGGAGAGTCTATTTAGAATTTGTGTTGATGACGATTGAGAGCCCCAGGATGTGTTACAAATATAAATATCGATTTTAAGCGACGACAAGTGTTTCGATGTGAGACATAAATTAAAAACGATCGTATAGGGGGCGTAACGAGTGAAATCAGTTAAAGCAAACCAGTTTGGAAAATGTCCTATAACTTAATTTCCAAATTATCTTCCGCTTTATACAAATTAAAAATTATTTTGACATTTTTTTTTAAATCCCTGAAGACGGTTTTTAAAACGAAATAAATTTTGTTTCGAAAAAATTCTTGTAGCATTTAATTACATTACAAATTGAGATGAAACAGAGATAATAATAATTTGTTACGAAAATTTTACTAACAATTCTATTGAAATGAATGTATGGAAACTGCATTCACGAAAGTAGACAGTCGGAATATTTAATTGATAGGATCTGATAAAAGTTTAATAAATAATAAAATGGTAATAACGACTTGTTATAGTTATGTGCGAAAGCCCATTTTTAGATGATGAATGTAAAAGGAAATAAAATTAAGATTTTATGCAATTATTAATAAATGGTAAATGTTTATCTAGCACCAAATCAATTAATCATTATTGTTAAAACGGAATATTTATACCATTTTTGCATTTGCTTAAAACATTTTCGGTTAAAAAAGATTTCCTTTTAGACAAATAAAGTATTATTAGTTATCTAGCAAGACAAATCAAAACAGTGAAAGAACAATTAGCAAAACCATTTGCTAATTTCAAAATCAAAATAGCGCAGCAATTTATGACTAATTTATTACCACATTGGCGAATTTATAACCTTTCATTAAAACAAAAAACCCAACGGCTCTGCTAGCTTCATATAAACCTAGCAGAGCCACACCTTGAGAAATATTTTTATCCATACTTAAAAAAAACTCCACCTCTATTTACGACCGTCTGGCTTTTGCCTCCAGTGACACTTATGCCTGTTGGCCTATGTTTTATATCATTGTACCCAATCCAGTACTTTCGTACCTTGAACAAGTTCTGCACTGGTTGGGAACAAAATAGTTCTGGGTCGCTGGATGGCGGCTAAAAATTTTTCTGTCTTTTGCGGTCCAGTGCTCCACGGTAGCACAGTATATGTTTTACTGTTTACGGATCCTTGCCGCAAAATCTGCAGGTCAGGTCACCATTATACAGTCCCATTTTGTTCAAGTGCTCCTTTACTGGTGCGTGACCGGTCAAGAGCCCCGCAGTGATTCTTAGCTGATTCCTGTTCATTGCTACCAGTTCTGCCGTTCTCTTGTGACACGTTCCTTTTCCATACTTGACATAGGTCATAATTTGTTACTCTTTTATTACTAATCTATTACTACATCCCCACATATTCCGATCTTAACCTAGCAGGATCAAGTATACGTTCAAACAAATTTGATTCGGTCCAAAAAATTGTGAATATGGCAATAAATTAGTAATAAAAGAGTAACCTATATCAAGTATACATAAAACAAAATTTCAAGGTGTATATGAAACTAGCAGAGTCGTTACTTTTTTCGTTTTAATGATGGGTTATAAATTTGCCATTGTGGTAATCAATTTGTAATAAATTACTGCACTACTGTAGTTTTAAAATAAGCAAATGGCTCTGCTGGGTTTATTTGGATGAACAAGGCTAGAAAACTGTTCGATACTTCAAATCTACTTTGACACAAACTGACTACATATCGCAGTCTACCAGATACCACTACCAGGACTTATATTACACAAATATAAAATTACTTTAAGGCAGACTCCCAATAAACCTAAATGAAAAAGTCCAGTTTCAAACAAATAACCTTTTTGGTGCGTTCAATAGTGACTGGCGGTGGCAGTACCACAAGGAGTTTTGACCTTATGTACCAAGAACTATCCAACCAAAAACAGAATTTCTACGACTACGCTCTGATGAGCTGTCTTTCATATTCCCCTTTCTGGATTAAATCCTCGGAAATCCTAGGTGTTAGGTGATGCGTAATGCTACCACGAAGTTCCGCTAGCCTTCTCTGTCTTCAGCAAGAATTCCCTTACCTAAAGTGTAGATATGGATCAAGACGCCAATAACTAAGCAACTTAAGAGCCATTTGTGGTGTCTTTTATAACTATACTCTCGAAGAGATGCCTTCCATAGTAACTGGCAGTGACAGGAGTCGACCGTGCAAAACTAAGACTTTCCAAATGTAATGGTCAATTGTGTCATTTGTCTTACGTAATAATTAATAAGCGATATGATCTTGTCACATTATTACAATTAATGATTACACTTCAACTGACTCACGCCACGTGCAGCGAGTCCATTTTCCTCAGAGACGTCGAAACATAGTATCGGTTAAAAATGGTCGGAGAATCACGTAATCCCTTTACGAAACAACAAGAATATTTCATTATAAAATCCTCTGATTAATGACATTATCGGGCTGGTTCGATGCTGTAAAGTAAAGGTTACGTGTTTTGACCTCTTTGACCTAAATCCTTCGACGTTATATCTCGACTGAAAATCTTGTATATCCTTTTTTTATTGTATTATCAGATCCCTCGGCAAACTTGCAAGGCAATTACCAGGTAGTACAGTCACGATCAAGGGTAAAAAATATTAAAAAGAGGGAAAAATAATAAAATGTAACGGAAATATTATTTATTAACATTTTCACCTTGTCTAAAAGCAATAAGTAGATAAATGCACCAGATATATTAAACTTGAATTTTAAAGAAAGAGACCTGTCAACGGTGCTCACCATATTACCAAAGTCAGCAGATGTGCAGTGCCAATATAAACCAAATTTGGTGCCAGTAGCGTATCGTAAATAGTTTGTAACGGTTACCAAATATTTATGTAGCAGAAAATGTATTAAAATTGAAAGTAAAAAATATATAAAGATTGATAGTTTCGAGATCATTAGGGGTTGCTCTTTTCACCAGTGACAGAATAAAAAATTACTGAAATTGCAGTAACTAGCAGTATCCACAACCAAAACCATGTTTAGTCTTATATTTATAACCAACTGTGTTCTTTCCCACCTCATTCATATCATCGTGATAATCACCAATTTTTTGGCCATGTTTAAATATTAGAAGACCATTGTTTACAAATCCCATTCTCTACCAGCGTGCACTATAATAAACCTTTTTTCTTTTCTGTAGGGTTTTTAAAATTTGTTCCCAGATTTACAGTGTCTACCCAGGTATTTTTCATTACATGAGAACTATGTATGCAGATAGGTTTCGTCTTCATTCTTTACGATACTGTGTTACACACTGTAATACATCTCTATTATCGGGTCTTTTTTGCCACCGAAAACCTAATTTAAAAACTTTTTTAAAAAATGACTGCTCACCTTCAAAACTTACGATTCTACATCTACAACCAGTAGATCTGTTTGGGAAAAAATGCGCAGCTAGTGCGGCTCTCAGACTCAATGCTGTGTCCCCATGGACCGAAACACACTATGGTCACTCTAATTTCCTAAGAGAATACGACCTGTGCACCAAAAACACTGACTATACTAAACCTACCCCTATGTTCGAAGGCGAACTATCCCTGGAAATCCCATCCAGAGAAGATTGGGCCGAAAATCTAGTAAAACTTCAGTGCGCAGTATTTTATACGGACGGTATCTTCTCAAAAGACCCCTCACTTAGCCTGTCGTTTCGTTTGCCTAATCACTGTAGTGTGTATCAAGCTGAAATGACGGCTATAACCGAGGCAGCTGTCTGGACACTCCGCAACAAACAAAAGTTCAGCGAGATATCCATTCTTTACGACAGACAGGCTGTCTACTCAGTCTACTTGACCTCTAGGGCAGCAGTGCAATGCCGAGCCGCCCTGAATCAGCTAGCAGCTAAGTTTAGAGTTCACATTATCTGGGTACCCGGACACAGGAGGAACATACCAGGCAACTGTAAGGCGGACGAGCTAGCAAGAAAGGGCACCACCCTCCCAGCTGTATCTGTCTCATCTCAGCAAGGAGTACCGATTGCAAACTACCTCTCCTGCACAGCAAAGTAGTTAAAAAGCCAACTTGAGGTGGCAAAATAAACCCACATGCACATCATCGAAACAGATTTGGCCCAAACTAGATCGACTAACTAATAATGTTTTAGCTCTATTCAGGGAGTCCATTGGAAATGTGTTTGCGGCCCTAACAGGACAGTGGGCAGGTGGATCCCATGTACAGCGCATGGGAATCGCAGAGCTACGACACGACTTCTGTAAAAGCTGTCACGATGAGGAAGAGGAGGAAACAATGGTACATCTTCTGTGCCACTGCCCTGCCCTAGGCAGAAAACGGCTTTCTATACTAGGGCAACCAAACTTATCTGATCTCAGCTCACTTACCATTAAAGACCTCACACTTTTTTTTAACAGATCCAACTGGTTCTCTCGGTAATGGGGGAAGGCACCGCCGTCCATCACAGTATCACAACAGGCCAAAAGGCATAAGTGGGTTCCCTCCGAACCGCTGTTTTAACCTAACATAAACTAATACCTTGCGACGATAATTATCTATTGAAACTTGCAAGCCACCTATAATAGCCTCCTTCTAAATTACATATTTTCGCTTAAAAATTCACGCGTACTTCTTTGTTTACAATTCAGCAGAGGGTTATTCGGCAACGGTCGTGTGTTTTTGACCTTTCATTCTATTTAGACTGATATAACCGGAAGTGGTCCCTAACATCAAGTCTATTAAAAAAAGGCACAATTTCAGCGTCCACACTTTATTTTTTTTTAATAATAAATTGACAGATGCAGATAATAATAAATTGACAGATGGACCTTTATATTAAAAATTTTGTGTGAACATCCCCTAGACTAAATAAAAATATCTTAATGTGGTGGTTAGTACGAAAGTCATCTGTAGTTAGTAGTATCTTAAAAACTTCTTTGCAGTATACAGGGTTTGTTAAAAGTGATAAAATGTTCAACTTCAAAAATGTCAAATAGACTACCCATTTTTTCTCGATTTACTAAAATCTTTTACATAAAATAAGGGGAGTTTATGTTATTTTTCCTATACCTAAACGTTATCGTTTTTGCGACATTAACATACATTTAAAAAATTTAATTATTTCGAAGTGTTTGCATGTTAAAATAGTAGGTAATGGTAAAGTCGACGGTATCTGTTGTAATCGTAGTATCGTTGTAATTTTGACCCTGAAACCGCAAAATTGGTTCGCGAGGTTCGACATTTTCATTCACATCTCCTGCTATTTTCGACGTTGCGCGCGTAACGCTCTCATTCGATTTTCTATCTTCAACGAGCTCATAATTCACTTTTCGCGGTGACTGGGGCCAACGTACCGAGAGCAACAACAACAACAGGCATTCGCAAATTATTCGTCCAATGTCAGGTCAGCCCCAAAAAAATTTTAATGTCACTGACAAACGCGATACAAAAATCGCAGAAAATCATTTATCCGGTGTTAGCTTGATACATTTTTTAAAACCCATTAAAAGTAGGAAATGTCAATATTACAGGTATTTGAACATTAAGTGTTTTTTTAACTATCATCGTAAAAAAAGATTGTGGTAAATATGTATACATGTCAGGCATAACCATACCGATGAAGTCATCAATCTCGATAGTATAAAAATCATCAGCTAATAAGTAGGGCGTTTGATGCTACCGAAAAGCCATAAATCCTACAATTTTTTTGCCGCACCGTCAGGTTAAATAATGGATTACAGGGGCATACTCGCTGACCACAATCCTTAGCAAAACTATGAAAAAATTAATGTCAGTTTAATGAAATGTAAAATAAAAATTCTATCAAGAAATACTAACAACATTCAAGTAGCTATAGTTATAATAAAAATGATGATTTAGTTTAATATTTAACAAATATATACAAACGTTATTATTTGTAATTATCATTAATTCGGTCATAGTTTTGGATAATTTTTTAAATATTTAGCATTTTTTATAATTTTACTGATAGAACTGCTCGCTGATCCACCCTATATTCCCGATTTAGTACTCGTACCACTAATTTACCGGTGTTTTAGTGTGATGAATGAATGTTTTTTCGATTTTATCTTCTACGATTACTTTTATGTAAAAATCCAAAAAACCGTTATGTATTATAGAAAATAACAATGGCCGCTCGTCGATTGGAAAAAGTTCATGACCATTGTTTAACGAAACCTAAAGAGGAAAAGGGCGTACCCCAATTGTCAGCAGCTCTCGAATAATAAGTAAGTTTTCTGAATAGGAAAATGTTTTGTAGGAACAGCGAAAATATAATGGACTAGTGAGCCATTTTTATTGGGAATTATTCCTTTTTTATTTGTCAGATCATAATATGAAAGTTATTTAGCTTTGATGACGACGTGAAGTCATGCGTCCGTAAAGACATAGCGTATTATAACAGATATTCTGTTTCATTCAATAGATAGATAATTGTTTGGACTAGTGAGACTTTTTCGCAAACGCTTCTTAGTCTAGTTTGGTCCAAGCTACTTGCTTAAGATCATCGATTTATTTTTCCAATGTTAGAAATCTTAGCAGCAAAAGATATACTGATATAAAGAAGTTTTTCAGTTATAATGATGGGGTAATCTTGAGTTCGTCTTCAATATCATCTCGAATGTATGGTTTCTTCTAATTTCTTTTAATAGCTGGTTAAGTGTTCCTTCTGCACAAAAATTCTTAATCTAGCTTAGTTCAAACTAAAAATTCTAACATTTCAATATCTATTGAACCTTTTACTGTTTCTTTTCCCACTATTAGAAATCTTTGTCACGAAAGACTGTTTTACTCGTATGTGTTAATAATACTACATCTGATTAAGAAATATTCTGTTACTTCTCTCTCTCCTCGGTCCTATTACCCTCACAAGGGTTTGGTGGCACTATGCTTCTACCATTTTTATAGCAAATTTCCACTCCTCTCGTTTCTGGGCTAGTTCTGTGGCCTCGTGCAGAGAGAGTCCAGACAAGCTTGTGATTCCGTCTACCCATCAGGTTGGAGATCTTCCTCGTGACTTTCGTCCGTCGACTTTGTCTTGAACCACCAGCTTTTCTAAAGCATCCGGTCTTCTGGAGACGTGCCCGAAATACCGCACCTTGTTCCGGTTTATTCTCTTAGACAGCCTGTCCTCGATTTTCAGTTCTTCTAGGATCGATACATTGGTGCGGTGCTGCGTCCATTATATTCGGAGCATTCGTCGTTAAACACACATTTCAAATGCATCTATTTTCTTTCTGTCCGCTTGTCTGATCGACCAGGTTTCAGCCGCGTATGATGCAATTGGAAAAATTAAAGTAGAGACCAGCTTTATTTTCGTAGCTTTACTAATTGACGTGTCCTTCCATATGCGTGTCAGTTTAGTTGTTGCCTTTCTTGCTATTGCTAGCCGTCGCCTTATTTCGGCTTCGCTACCTCCTGTGTTGGTGATGAGGGAGATAAATAAATTTATCCACTACTTCGAAACCGGCTGACTGTCGGATATGCGGACAGTTGTTCGTTTTCCGGTCTACTATCATGACTTTGGTTTTACTGATGTTTAGTTTTAAGCCGTACTCTTTGCTTATATTTCCCAGTCTTGTCATGATCATTTCCATGATCTGTCGCCAATATGAGAATATCATCGGCATATACCAGATTACTTATGCGCCTTCCTCCAACTAACTTACTTCTAGTTGATCGATAATTGTAAATAGTGTACACAAGAGTTCACAATCTAGCTTATTGTTAGTCCAATTTATAAGACTTAGATTCTTAATATATCTTGAAACTGCTGGTCATTCTTTGCATAATGCTGTAGTAAGTTTGGTATAGTTATGAATATATAACGCTACATTTGGTTCAGGAACATTATGTTTCTTCTAGTCGATCAATTATTGCTAAAAGCTTGCACAATCATCCTGCCACACAAATGTTTACAATCTAGCTTATTATTGGTTCAAATTTTAAAACTGATATATCTTGAAGCTTTTGGAGTTTCTTTGCGTAATGCTAGAGATCTCTACAGTAAAGTGCTGTGTTGAGGACTATGGTATTAATGTTTTTTAAGACCTTACGAAACCTTCCTCTTTGCTTTGAAAGTTACTATCAATGTTTGTCAGATTGTTTATGTTATCTCATAAAATATGTAATGTTTTGTTTTAATTTTCTATCGGACGTTGGGAATTTAGTACACACTGCACCGAGATGTATAAGCTATTCATTGATGGTTCCTCTCGCGAGATGCGATTATTGTAGTTGCTACTTCAAAATAGGGTTTAGACAACAACGATATTAAAGTATTATACAAGCTACCGGATGTGCCTATTCCCCGGGATAAGTGGTAGATATTTCCGGTTCTTCATTGTCGTCGAATGGTCACCGCCAGATGTTCAGTGCTATTTTTATTTTAACAGTTGTCAATAACACCTCACTCTATACGAAAATAGAGGTGGGGGAGGTATTTTCGGAACGCTACCCGTATTAACAAATTACCAAATAAATAGAAAACGAAAATAACGTATCGGGCATACCGGGTGAAGGAATTTTTTTTTAAACAGCAGCCAAGCAAAAAGTTGACGCCTAGATCTGCACAGAAAGGATATTATTCGTCGATAAAATTAATAATATAGAAAAAAAAAACATGCGTTATTATAAACAAATAATTATAAGGTAGAGTCAAAAGAATCAATTCTTTGAGTCATAAATACAATCTTCTATGTAAATAAAAATCAGGTATGTTTGTCCCCTCTATGGACTTCAAAAAGGCTGTACTAATTTTGATGAAATTTTCAGGCAATCTTTAGATTAGCCCGGTGGGTGGTCCTGTGAATTTTGGTAGCGATCGGATTAACAAAAGGGGTGTGGGGAGGATGAAATATAAAAACTATTAAAAACGTCGATATTAGTGTCAATTCATAGTTTTCGGGGTCGCTGAGTTTGATAGTGATATTCCCAAAGCAGACAACGGTCGGACAGGACAACGTCTGTCGGGTCCTTTAGTAGTTTATAAAAAAGGATAATTATTTTTGGACTAAATTTACCCCTAAAATATCTCGAAATTATTTTCGTCGAGTTAAGGTGTCGTTTAGGTTTTTTTTATAAATATTTAAATATTCTTTTATTCGTTTTCATTTCGGGTAGAAGATTTATATCCTCTATTAAGATAGATTTGTTGTACCGAAAATATACACCACAGCTTCTTTTTATAACCAAAGGAATTTCGAATTCTGTGAATAACTCTCTCTAAGAAAAGACTACAAGAAAATAAAGACCATTTTATTACGACGTGTGATAAAAAAGAACTTCTTTGTCGATTGATTCTCGGGTTTTCGAAGGATCCTCCAAAGGCGATTTAGTAGGTAGTGATATTCGAAAAGGAATTATAATAATTGTTTATTTAACTGTTCCTGAGATTTTATGGGTTACTAGAAACGGGCGTTAAAACCGTTTAAGGTGTTAATTAATTAATGCAGCTCAAAAATCCGTCGTGTACAGGGTGCTTCAACATTGATCGTACGTACGAAGGTCGTTTTTTAAGTTTTTACAAAAAAGTAAAAGAAAAAGAATTTCATTGCTATTTAAAAGTTGCGATTAAAATTTTGCATGAGTTCGAACATCTCGCTCTAGCGGTGGTTTGTAAAATCTGACCAAAAAACCAACGAATTAAAAACCATGACTAACTTCTGAAAAATAAACTTAAAGTTTAAACATATTGTGAAAGGCTTTCGCGGCCATCGTTTATTGGTGAATGGTTTTTCGGGTATGCTTTTCCATCATGGTTTCACAAAATTCCATGTTTTACAGATTTGGCTATTGTTTGGCACAAAAAGGTGGTTTGTTTGAACCTTAACTGCATAGATTTTATTGTTTTTTATTTCGTAGAATATTTATTTTATTTTCGAGACCGTTTTGGTGAAGGTGAACACATTTTTAATAGAGAAATTGTTTGATCTCTTGCATGCGTCAGACGTGCACACCGTCGCTAACAGTTTCAAACTGATTGCTAGCGCCGCAGACACATGTTTACGAGGTGGTGACAGTTTAAATTGGAGTCTTGTAGTTAATTACTTGATTGAAATGAAAATTGTAGGGCTGTGTGCACGTGGTAATAAAATTTTGTATTTCGTGCATACAGGTTTTTTGCTATTAGTTAATGGGAATAAAACTTATCAGCTAAAAGAAAGTACTTAACTAATACAAATCTTGATTAAATCTGCCGATCTACATCAAGTAACAGTTTCATCTCAAATGCTACCAACAATTCGACTGCGCCATTTCCAACTAACGCGTAAATTATCATCAGAACTGCTGCAAAACCCCCGAAACATCCTTTATAATTGTATCGAGCTTTCGATAAAGTCATTAACTTCGTATATCGGAAGAGTAAGTAACATCGTAGACAGCAAGCATCAGACAATCGGGTAGACGAAATGATGACGCATCCCCGCTTTCAACGTTCAGATAATATTGGATGATTCATCAGCGTCGGGACGCTCGTCATCGGGCGCCCGGAAATGCACCGCCGGAGGGTGACTTAGAAGAGGGGAGTTTGAATGTCACTTTATTTTTTGGGAACTTTCAAATCCTGTTATTCGTCTGCGTGCTTACTTGTCTGCTTCAGAGAGCCGCGTAATTATCTTCTTTATTTACACAAATGTAAGGTTAAGAATTCTTTAAGAATAAATTAAATGTCTTGTTTTCCTTTAGGACTCGACATTTAACTTGTTTGTCTACCGAAAAGTTATAATTGTTCTTTCAATATCAACTTCTCGTGGATAAAAACAATAAAACGAAGAAAGGTTTACACACATTTGAAATAAAAAATATCCGACACATTTTTTGGTGTCAAGATTGAGTAAACAAGACGTACCTGATTTTCGAAAATAGTTCCTGCGAATTTAACCCCAAAAAGAAATTTCTAAAAATTCAAAATACAAAAAATCACAGCATTTTGAAAAATTTAATATAATAGGAAATTTTTCATCACAAGTTCCGGGAGTTCTAATGAAAGTTCTGTTCCTTCCCCAAATAGGTCTACCAAAAAGTTCTACAACAATTTTTGATAAAAGTTACCAAAAAAATTTGATTTTCAAAATTTTGAAAGTTGCAGGAGTTCTGATGTCAAATCTATTTCTTATCCAAAGAGTTGAAAGTCCTACAACAATTTTTGATAAAATTAAATTTCAAAATTTTAGAAAGCTTTAAATTTACCAAAAAATTTTGAACTCTTGCAACTTTTAAAATTTTGAAAATTAAAATTTTTTGGAAACTTTAGTCCTGTAAAATTTTGGATTTTAAGTTGATCGAAAAATGTTGTGGGACTTTATGGTAGAACTCTCTGGGGAAGAAACAGAACTTTTATCAGAACTCCTGGAACTTGTAAATGATGAATATTTCCCGTTATATTACATTTTTAAAAATGCTGTGATTTTTTGGATTTTAAATTTTACGAAATTTCTTTTTTGTAGAACTCTAGAACTCTTTTAAGCAAACAAAATGGCCGGAAGAAAAATTTATTTTTGAAAAAGTGGGGGGACGGATTTTTTTTCGAATTTTTTTTTGGGATTAAATTCGCCAGGAACTATTTTCGAAAAGCATCAGGAACTCTAGAACTATGCTAAATCTACCCAGAACAAAATTCACTTTTTCAAAAGTGGGGAGGAGCGTGAAGGTAGCCCCCATTTTGAAAAATTGATTATTTTACTCTTTAAAGGTCAGAACTATTCCGAATATCTATCAGGAACTCCAGAACTATTGAAATAGAACTTGGAACTCTAAAAAAAATGTCGAATTTTTAACAGTGGGGGTGGAACTTCACAGGGATCCTCCTTAAGTTTTTTCTTCCAGGCGTCACTGTCGTTAAGTTTCCTTTTTATATATTTAATTTAGAATCTAATAAAATCGCAATTTGTTATATGCATATGCAGTCATGTATTGTATATAATGGACAAAAATAACATATCCAATGGGACATGGCTAAAAAAGCGGTGCTGGTGTTTTTTTGTAAAATAATTAAAAAATAATATTTATTAAAAATTTTGACTTAAAATCAACCCAATTTTGGAAAAAAAGTCACAGGAGGGCACCCAAAAAATTTTGCTTTGTCCGCGAATGGGTTATTCAACCCAATTATGTACGCCTATGTAACAGCCCTCAGAAAATGATTTATTACTCCGTACCATTTCCCAATAGTGTATAGTGCTCTAGAAGTTATATTTTAAATGTGAGTATATTTTTAAGTCAAGAATGATTCCTAAATCTTAAATTGCATATCTTGAATAGTAAAATAAACCTAAAACTACAATCCACTGCTTTTTCTATCGCCTGTATGTAAAGCACAAATAAATACTGCATTATCAAAGGTGTGGCTGAACCCTAAAGGTTATAAAATTCCCTATTCAATTCCAAGCACGCGACCAGCACAGTTATCTTATCACAAGATTTATTCTCTGATAAAATCAGTCGACAAAACACTGCTTATTACACGTGACTAATGACTTAGTAACGATCACCCTGTATTCGATGCATTTTAATACAATCGCATTGTGCAGCGAATCTGTGAACCGTGAAATGTCGCCGTGTTGCCGCGTTTCAGTAATCTGCATTTGTCATATAAATACGCTTTCACTACAGAACCAACTAATTAAAAAGTAAAGTTCGCTACTTTATACCTCGTAAAATATATTATTTCATACCACTCGTATATATTTTGGCGTTAGTATTTAACGACACCTAGTATATTTAGACCAACAATTTTGGTGTACTTGGGTTTAAAGTTTACTAGAGATGGAAAGTATGACAGTGACATTGAGCGAAGGGTGTTGGCAGGAAAGCAATGAAAATACGATTAATGCTGCGGAGATGAGTAGTCTGAGAAGTATAGCCGGAGTGACTCGGTTGGATAAAGTAAAGAATAGTGAGATAAGAGAACGATGTGGTGTGTAAAAGAAGATGTGGTTATAAAGATAGATAAAGGAATGCTTAGATGGTTTGGACACGTAGAAAGGATGGATGAAGGAAGATTGACGAAACAAATTTATACGGCGAGTGTGAATGGACAAGTCGGTAGAGGTCGACCTCGGAGAACATATCTCGATCAGATCAACCATGTTTTGAAGAAAGGCCAGTTCAAGAGTACCAACAACCGACGAACATGTATAAGAGCACTGATGAAAGTAGAGGAAGCAAAAGATGTGTGTAAGAACCTTAGCAAGTGGAAGGAAGTGGTCCCTGCCTACCTCTATGGGAAAAAGGCGTGACTTTATGTATGTATGTATGTATTTTGGTGCATCCAATGACGGAATCTTGGAGTAGTTAAAAAATTGAAAAAACGCGAACAGAATAATTTGGTAATCCTGACAAGGTAAACTTTTTAATCCGACAACGTCGGCTAATCGAGACAGTGGAGCTGTCATGGTACATTGCCCTATTACCGAGAAAATAGCAATTTTTTTCTTTAAATCGACACGATTCCACGGTCTGGTGCCTTCATGTCTAATTTCTGACCTTTACCCAACTAAATAGTGGGCGGGGAGAAGCATACTGTTCACTGACTGCATTATCAATAATGATAGTAATTCATTGTGGTTGATAAATGGAGGGACGAACGTCTCAAGTGGGCATTTAAACGTTTGGAATTTTCAGTGATAAAATGTGTAACCCAACAATAATTTAAATTAAAACGGAGTATTTTTATTAAAAATTATTAACAATTCAATCGATTTTTATTAATACTGTTACCATATTTAGGTTCGTTATTTTAAAACTAAAGGTTAGGTTAGGTATCATGTGAGTGGGGCGTGGTCGCCCCTCCACCGCGACCCTTAGTAGGTCTATTGTGGCTTACCCCTAGAGGCTACAGTTCACCGCACAATCCAGCCCTTCTTACGAAGTTCATGGTTGTATAGGGTGAGATTTTTTTAAAATCGGTAGGTTCTAGGTTGGTGTGACCAAATATGTTGAACCTTATTCTTCCCAGGCCGGGGCATGAACATAGTATATGTTCAGCAGTTTCGTCTTCCACGCAGCAAAACCGACAGTCTGTTTGTTGGTTGAGACCTATCTTTCTGAGGTGGTATCTTAGCCGACAGTGTCCTGTAAGCAGTCCCGTTAGAATACGCAGGTCATTTCTGCTTCATTCTAGGATCTGCTTAGTTGTGTTTCTCGAGGGTTTAGGTAGAAACGCCTTCGAGTGAGTTAACCTTAGTATATCGGACCAGTACGTGAGTATTTTCCTCTCCGCCCAGTCCGAAATAATTGTTTTGGTGGCACTTGTGGTGACTCCAAAAACCGGTTCTGGTCCAGTGAACGCAGATTTGGCCCCCTGTTTTGCAAGGGTGTCGGCTTTTTCGTTTCCCTCCATCCACTGGTGCCCAGGAACCCATAGTAGGGTCACCCAGTTGTTCGCACTAAGGTACTCTAGGGATTCAATGCAATTCCATACAAATTTAGAATTTATCTTGTTGGAGCTCAGTGCTTTTAAAGCAGCCTGGCTGTCTGATATTATACTTATGTTTTTGTTTGCTAGAGGTCTGTTAAAAACAACGGCCCCAACTCCATCAGGGATTTTTGAGCCATCTGTGTACATTACGTATTCCGTCTCTGGGAAGAGGATTTCTCCACTCAACCATTCGTCTCTCTTCGGAAAGAGGACTTTGAACGACTTTTCTACGTGTATTTTTGTGGCTAGCAAGTCAGGAACCATCCCGAGAATTTGGTGGGTTTTTAAAACTAAACAATTTATTATTATTTTTACTTTATTTATTTGTTTAATCGAAAATGATGGTGAAAAGTCAAGTTTGAGAGATTATAGTTCTAGTTATATACATGCAGAACAAGGAGCTCTTTTGGGCACTACTAATAACTCTTAAGTAGTATAATCGAATTAATACAGCAATAATTTCTAAATGTAAACTATTTACACACTTAATAACTGAACCATTTCATTAAGAGACAGCACTTGCACTAGCAGCACTATTAATCTAGACAACGCTATTAAAGCTTTTTTAATCACTAACTTTTTGAATTGTATACTTTCAAGACTTAAATACAGAGGTCTTATAGTAATAATTTCTTACTGTTAAGTATTCGCGCATTTCAAAAAGTAATACATTTGCACCACTAGGTCGTTTAGAAGTAGTAATCTTGGACAAACCTGTAGAAAAAGGGACAGACCTTCTTTGAGCACTATAATACAGATAAAGCTTCTTCTAGCAGTAACTTTCTGAATTATATACTTTTAAGACTTAATACAGAGCTCTTATAGTAATAATTTCTTACTGTAAAGCATTACGCATTTACAAACTGATACATTTGCACCACTAGTTCATTTAGTAGCAGTATTTTTGGACAAACCTGCAAAACAAGGTACAGAGCTCTTTTGAGCATTATTGATCTAGATAAAGCTATCACAACAGCCACTTTTAATTTCTTCTAGCACTAACCTTGAATAATTTTTACGTTTAAGATTTAGATAGAGCTCTTTGTAGCAAAAATTCCTGACTGTAATGTATCCACGCGATCGAAAACTGAATCAGTGTCATCACTAGTTCTTTTAGAAGTAATTTTGGTATTCACAGGGGTTGCAAAAACTCTGGAATGGGTTTACCGCGAAATTTTTAGGATATATTTTTATTTCCTTCAAGCTTCTGTCGCGTACTCGCGACACACCCTGTATAATAACCCTGCAATTTTAATAAAAAATTGTCACAAAATAATTAATGTCCTATCTGTTTTTCTTATCCTGCATTAATATTCGGAGGTCTTGTCATTAATGAGTCACTCATTCGAATAGAAAAATTCATTCTGATGAACTGATCGATTTTTTATGGCATCTTGAAATTCTTAGAAACATGTGCGTGGCACGTGAAAGCTTCGCGTGCATATGTGTCGAAAAATGTTCGACAGACCATAGCGAATTTTAAAAACAGATCTACGAACTTATCGAGTACTATAAAATTTGTGTTGGATTACTCGGTATTCTTGCAAATCTAATAAAACGTTTAGACGAGCTATATTTGTTATGTTGCAAAGCAGCTTTAAAAAAAAATGTAAAAATACCCACACAGGTCTGAATATGAACGTTCTATTTCCACGAAGCGTTGCTAAAATTATTTTAACCCCACATCAACTGCAATGCGTTACAAATGGAAGTTGTTAATTACTAGCAGGAAAAGACAAAACACGAATTGATTGTAAATTAGATTTTACAAGATAAGTTAATATCTTTAAGGAATTTAAGCACTTTCTGAAGATCACTGTTGCGGATTGTTCTGATACTCAACTCTCACAGATACCCTTCACCCTCTAGAAAATAGAAGAAGAGTTGCAGACCGGTCATTACTCTACAGATATTTCCATAGCAAATGCTCCAAAGAAATAAAAACTCTTGTACCACCACAGGCCACATTCGGCCGAAGAACTCGGCACGCTGATCAGTCTCACCCATTTACTCTCAAGATTGACACTACAAGGACCAATCTCCATCAAGAATCCTTCTTTTACAGGGCTGCTACGGAATGAAACAAGCGTCCAAAATCAGTTTTCCCAGAGAACTATGACCTGCAACTTGTCAAAAAGCGTTGGTCTTTCCATCTCGTGGCTACCCAACTAGCAAAATTGAATTCTTGAAGGACTGAATTATTGTATAACAGTCGAATAGCGTCATTTTAAGGAATGTTTGTTTTTATTAAGCCTTTTTTGTTTTATTAAGAAAATTGTTGTATAAAATGATTTTATGGTGACTATAACAATATATGCTATAACGCATTATACGATCATTTCTTTTAAAATGATATAATACTTTATAAGCAAGTTATAACTTCTCACTGACTGGTTCTTTGATTTATCTGAATTTAATCGTTGTTTCGGACTGGTTGATAGGTAGATCCATCATCAAAATTGACTAAAATGACGATGGACATCGAATAATTTGATTTTACAATCGAATACATCAAAGGAAAGTACAATGTTGGAGCAGATGCTTTATTCCGCATCACATCTAAAGATTTTAAAATATCCAAGCCGTCAAAACAAGTGTATACGTTGTGACATGATCAATGTCCAAAAATATAAAAGATAAAGAAATAATGGGAAAAATGTTATGCATGATACCCTAAAAATCAAGGGGATGAAAATAAATGCAAGCAAAACGAATGTAATGGTTTTTGAAAGAGAAGGAAGCATGACAAACTGTGAAGTTCTGATTAAGGGAAAAAGAGTGGAACAAGTAAATGAGTTTGTATACCTGGGTGCAAAGTTTACGAAAGATAGAAAGTCTGACAGTGACATTGAACGAAGAGTGTTGGCAGGAAAACAACTGCATAGCTTTATGAACACCCAGAAAGTGACAAAAAAAAGCACGTCTGGCTGTGCATAGAGAAGTATTGGTTTCTACATTTATGTATGTTAGTTTGGCAGAAGAAGCATAAAAATAGGATTAATGCTGCGGAGATGAGTAGTCTGAGAAGTATAGCCGGAGTGACTCGGTTGGATAAAGTAAAGAATAGTAAGATAAGAGAACGCTGTGGCGTAAAAGAAGATGTGGTTACAAAGATAGATAAAGGAATGCTTAGATGGTTTGGACACGTAGAAAGGATGGAAGAAGGAAGATTGACGAAACAAATTTATAAGGCGAGTGTGAATGGACGGAAGTCGGTAGAGGTCGACCTCGACGAACATATCACGATCAGATCATCATTGTTTTGAAGAAAGGCCAGATCAAGAGTACCAACAACCGACGAGTATGTATGAGAGCACTGATGAAAGTAGAAGTGGTCTCTGTCTACCCCTACAGAAAAAAGGCGTGACTATATGTATGTATGTATTCCCCACTGTAATTAAGTTATTACAATTTACCTAAAATACTTGTAAATGTAATTAATTACATATTGTAACGTTATTTTAACATCACTACATAATTTTAAACTCCCTCCTGCCGTTTTTTGAGAGTTTTAAAAACATTTTACGCATCTGTTACTGGACTCATTAAAAATAAAAGCTGGCCGAGCTAATTTCGGTTTCGTACAAAACAACTTTGCACTAGGATACATTATATATACAAATTATAGTAACTAATTTCTCGTTTTACACACCAAAGTGTATAATTAACGACGATAATAAACAACTACCAAAAGGAGGAGGGAGGGAGGGGGCGTAGAAGAGTTTTGGAACCAATTGATCCATCGCATTGACGCGCATAGCAACGCTACACGAAAAATTTCCGCCGGAGGATGCAACTCTAAATTAAAAATTGTTCGAATTGCCCTCCGCACAACGAACATGCGGGCAACAATATTCTTCGCTGACCCTAATAAAATTAGATTTCATTAAACAACGAATGCCATGTTGCAGTTATCGTGCAAGCAGACGGTAGGTAGCTGGATGGATGTACCCATTTAGAAATATGGCACGTTTCTATTTATTAATTTTTTTAAACAATAACCTTGCTCGTTTTTATTCGTTTTGGGTTGGTACTGTGATACATCACCGACGAATAAACAACTAACTACTCTTCGAAAACACTAATTTGTTCAATAATTAGTTTCTTTTTCTTACAGTGCCTATCCGTTTCGGATGTTGGCGACCATCATGGCAATCTGTATCTTGTTCGCAGCTGCTCTTAACAAACCCACAGTTGTTGTGTTGAACCATGTGCGTAGATTTTTTAGCCACGAAATTCATCGTCTTCCAGGATCCCGCTTACCGTTTATCTTTCCCTGTAAGATTCCATATCTTTGGCTATTTCTCATTATGTATCCAAAGTATTCAATTTTGGATGTTTTCATCTTTAATAGTAGTTGTTTATCCTTCCCCATCTTTGTCAATACGTGTTGATTAGTTACATGAGCGGTCCATGGTATCCTCAAAATTCGTCGATATAGCCACATCTCAAAAGCATCGATTTTTTTACATGCAGCGTCCGTGAGAGTCCAGGATTCCATCCCATATAACAACACAGGAAAAACATCTTCTTCTTGTTGTGCCATACCCCCTGGGGGGCGTCGGCGACCTCTCTGCAACTATTCATGTGCACGCTCAATCAGTGTTGCATGAATAGAAGCGACCTACAGTTTAATGCCGGTTCCGAACGGCTAGTTTAGAGGGGCCTTACTAGGCAGAATACATTCGGTGGTTTGCCATTGCCTTCCGAACGGCAGCAGTCGCTTATAATTCGTTGGTTTGACCTGAGAATCGAACCCAGGTCTCTTGGTGCAGAGGCTGGCGCGCTAGCAACTACACCACGGCCACTGCAGGAAAAACATAACACCTCAATAATCTTATTTTTAAGGGCATAGATAAATCATGACATCTGAAGAGTCAAGCCATTCCCAGTCTTCATTAATAGTTGTTCCAAGATAGGTATATGTCTTCACTCTTTCTATTCGTTGATCGTGTACGATGAGTCGTTCCGTTTGGATTTTATTTTTGGAATTAATTTTGTAAACCTAAAACAGCTTGTTAAATTTTTTAAAAAAAACCTGACTTAAGATATCTAATCTTTCCTCCCTACCAAACGGGGAAAAACATTTTGAAGTAAGTTTCACAATACAGAGACCCTGTACACAAACGAGAGATCCAGTCGGAATGTATTGAACTGCACAGAGCTATGGAAAACAATTCCTCATCCATTCAAGCTCCTCACTCTTCTGATTCCATCTGTCCACGCTTCTGTCCAATCCCTGTGCATTATTTCTTCGTCTATGCCGCATCTCCACCTAGGTTAGGTTAGGTTAGGTTAAAACGGCGGTTCGGAGGGAACCCACTTAGGCCTTTTGGCCCGTTGTAATACCGTGATGGACGGCGGTGCCTTTCCCCTCTACCGTGAGAACCAGTTGGAACTTTTAATAAAAAGTGTGAGGTCTCTAATGCTAACTGAGCTGAGATCAGATAAGTCATCAAAGTTCGGTTGCCCTAGTATAGAAAGCCGTTTTTGCCAAGGGCAGGCAGATGCAGAGAAGGTGTACCATTGTTTTCTCCTCTTCCTCATCGTGACAGCTTCTACAGCAGTCGTGTCGTAGCTCTGTAATGGTCGCGATCGCATTTCAAATGGGCTCCCTGGATAGAGTTAAAACATTCTTAGTTCGACATATATCTAGTTTAGGCCAAAGCTGTTTTGATGATGAGCATGTGGGTTCATTTTGTCATCTCAAGTTGGCTTTTAAAACTACTTTGCTGTGCAGGAGGTGCCGGCAGTTTGCAATCGGTACTCGTTGCTGAGATGAGACACATACAGCTGGGAGGGTGACGCCTTCTGTTGCTCGCTAGTCAGTCTTATAGTTGCCTGGTATGTCCCTGTGTCCGGGTACCCAGACAATGTGAACTCTAAACTTAGCTATTAGCTCATTCAGGGAGGCTCGGCATTGCACCGCTGCCCTAGAGGTCCAGTAGACTGAGTTCAATGATTTGATAGCAGCCTGGCTGTCGCGAAGAATGGATATCTCGCTGAACTTTTGTTCATTGCGGAGTATTCAGACAGCTGCCTCGGTAATGGCTGTCATTTCGGCTTGTTACACACTACAGTAGTCAGGTAAACGAAACGACAGGCTACATCTTGGTTTTTTTCTTTGTCCTTTTCCAAAGAAACTACTTATTTTGTTATTCTGGAGTCTTTCTTAGTAAAGTCTGAAGTTAGACATGAGCTTCCCTGCAGCTAGAGACTAGAAATGTGTTGAAGCAGGATTCTCAAAAAACTGTGACAACTACATTTTTTTACAGTGTTTACGCCTACTTTCTGGCCCATAATGATATCATAAGCGACTGCAGTAGTACTGGTGGAGCTATGAATCCTTTGCAATCTTTTAACTAACACAAATTACATAAAAAAAATTTGAATAAAAAAAATATTCGAAAAAATATCTTTACCAGATTTCTTTGCACGTCATTCTCTTCAAACGAAATAAATATACAAAATAATATTCATTCATCAAATCTCTCCCATTGTTATCATCTTCCACTTCAAGGCAGCCCTTTCTTTAAAAAAAATATTTAATTTCGTAAGGGCATAGCGCAATAAATCAAATTTTAATAATGGTTTCGAAATCTATTAGATGAGCGAATGGGTGTTTCGGTTCCCCTATCTTCAGTGTAATATCTAAACGATACTTCGTTGTTTCGTACTACAAAATCCGTGCTTTATCTTTCCATTCTTGCCAGCAGTTGGGCCATTTTGCGTTTACATTTATATTACCATCACTAAATTATTTTTTTTTCATTTTTATTCACTCCATTATCGTAGCAATTATTTATTATACGAATCATCAAGATTTTATCAATTATTATATTCATTTATTCGGACATTACATCATTATTGACTAATATAATTAACATTACTATTGCTTAAGTTATATTACCTTATAAGCGTTATTTTTTTTAATAATCAATGTTTTTAAATAGTTATTTTACCTGATTCTTATTTCGATATTACTGAGATATTCATAAATATATTTTTTTTCCATTTTCGCATATTATTTTTTGGTAAAATTACTTTTTCTGCAACCGCTTAACTAAGTAGCCTTTGACGCTTTCAAAAATCCGAACACAAAGTTGGCGATTTCCGAAAAATGTAATTATTTGACAGCATTTGCGCTCGTGAGCACAAAAATTAAAAAAACTCAATTATTTCATGATGGAAAATAGTGACAATTAAATTTAATAGTGACTATTAAACACACCTCCTGGTATAGCAGAAAGTACAGAATCTCTAGCTCCATAAAACTGGCGGTGGCAAATGGGCAAAAGTTGCCAAATTTGTTGCTAATTAGTTGCCAAAGAATCGAATTTGTAGCTCGAATCGATCACGTTAAACAGGCGAAGACAACAAATATCAAACGATCTAAAAAAAACAGAATGGACCAAAATTTGTTGCTGAAAAACCATACTAAAATATATAGAATTTTTTATTTTTCAAAATTTACACCGATCATGCTAACTTAAATCTCGATTTCTACCTAATAAATAAACTATTTATTACATAAGTTTATCAATAAAAAAGGTCTTCTAAATTTAAGTAATTATCTTGTTAAAAGATCACAGTTGGTAGATTAAACTTTAGGATCTAAAGATCATTACCAAATACAAAGATTCAACACCAGAGGAAACACTTATTATTGAATGATTGAAAAAGAATGATAACTTACCATAACTTTTTAAAACATCACATAATGCTGTATTTAAAAATTTATTAAGGTCAATGTACTTCAATATTTAGTAACATTATTTTTACTCGTAACACACCGAGACATAAACCTAACAACAGATATTGGGTCTTTCGAAAGAGTGAAAGATTTCAAGTTCCTGGGCTCACAGATAAACGAAACAAATGATGTTAGAAAGGAAATACAATGTCTTATACGTAGCGAAAACAGAGTCGTAGCTGCCCTGAGCAATTTACTTCGACCACGCAATCTACCAAGAAAAGTAAAACTGAAGATATACAATACAATAGTGATCCCTTTGGTCCTGTATGGGTGCGAGGCGTGGACCATGACTTAGAGAACAAGAACTCTACTTCGAGAATAAAGTTTTAAGGAAAATATGTGAACCCGTACAAGATCCAGTAACAACCCAGTGGAGGAAACGCAGATGAGGTGAAATAAGGGAAATGACTAAACAGCCATGGATCACTAGCACAATAAGATCTAGAAAGCTCGCATGGACAGGTCACGTAGTCAGAGCGGAGAATAGGGATATTGGGACCGTTTAAAGAGGCAGACCAAATGCAAGAAGGCCACCAGGACGACCTAGACAAAGGTTGAAAGATAATGTAGAGAGAGATGCCTATATGATGGAAATACGAAATCGGGAAGAAGTAGCAAGAGATAGGACTAGATGAAGGGCGGTTGGTCGAGAAGGCTAAAACGCTTAAAGTGTTGTTTGGTCACGTTAAGTATTATTTTTATTCTTAAAAGAAAGATTTCAAATGATAACGATATGTTATGTTACAGCTATTGAGTTAAATAAACAACCATTTTTTTTAATAATAATACAGGAAAATTGTGATCAACTTAAGTACCTCCAGGTTGGACTATAAAGGATGACAAATATCCCATAAAAACGTACACAAATAAATAAAGAAAATGATAGAGTTTAATTTTTGATCAACCTTCCTTCTCTTCGTCGAAAAATAAAACTATTAACACGATCGCTGACACACGTACATGGAGTATGCTAGAAATTCCCCTATCTTGTTGCAGTGATAAAAATATATTAAAATTGTAATGTCCTTTTTTTTTAAATCGATTATATCACAGAACAAAATTATCGTTTATATCCACCCACACGATACCACCACACATTTATTTATTTATTTTATAGTATAAATGTGCTACATCTGTTTTAAAAATACAAAAACGAGATCTAGCCGGAGTTAGTTAAAGAATACAAATTTGTAGGTCAAGCTCACGGATCATAAAACAGTCTGTGGTTTTGAGCGAAGGCGCCAGAGTAAATTTAAATGTGTCTCAACCATGTGTTCGGTTTTTAAGACGTTGTAAAAAAGTGAGGGCATTTACACATCAGTGTCGTACAAAGTTTGTTTCATTTTAAGTTTCCACATGCTTATCTCAAACCGAATTGTCGCAGACGAGAGTCGGTATTAGAAACACAGTTCGAATTTAACATTCATTTACGTCTCAGCTTTTGTTCTTTTCCAGAAAGTGGGTATCAGTCCCATCTTTCTAACTACGTTGTTAAACCGTTTGTTTAATTACATAATTGTGTTTACTCTCGAACTATATTAAAAGAAAGACATTGCAATCGATTCTCTGTCACATCCAAAAGGACAGGAGTTTATACTTGGAGCGGAATCGGTCG
Source organism: Agelastica alni (assembly GCA_950111635.1). Classification (NCBI taxonomy): domain Eukaryota; kingdom Metazoa; phylum Arthropoda; class Insecta; order Coleoptera; family Chrysomelidae; genus Agelastica; species Agelastica alni. The sequence goes on along the minus strand of OX467719.1, from coordinate 10,376,842 downwards.
ATCGTGGAGTCTATTTTTTATTATAGCCGGTTACATATCTATCGCAGGCTTGTTCTCATGCTAGTGATACATCTACAGGATTTTGGACAGAGCTTTTTCTAGATCTAATCTTAATTGTAGTATGCCATAGATCATGATTTATAACACAAGTCCAGATTGGAAGATCCTAGTTGTAGTTTACAGAACTCTTTTAGGTTCTATTAATAGTTCTATGTAGTATTAATCTAAAAAATCCGTTGTTGCAACTAATTATAACTTCTTCTATCACTAACCATGAATGATATTTCGTTTTAAATATTGGACAGAGTTCCTCACAGCAATAATTCCTGGATGTAAAGTATTTACACGATTAAAAACTAAACCATTTCCACCATTAGTTCATTTAGTAGCAGTAATGTTGGGACAGAGCTCTTTCGAGCCTCATTAATTGGTGACTAAATTATATCTACACGCATCAAAATAAAACCATTTTCACAAGTAGATCATTTTGTAACAGTACTATTGGCTTGTGTATACACAGAAAAAGCTATTTTAAACTTCAGGTTGTAATAGAACTAGTCCAAGTTGTTTAGTACCGTGTAGAATTTGGAAAATTCATAATAGAATTAAACTAGAAAAACCAGTATAGCTTCACAAGATCAAAAACTAGACAGTTTCCACCACTGGTCTTCCTAGCACCAACCTTGGCTTGTGTAGATACTCGTACACACAAAAAGCGCCGGGACTGGGGCAGGAATCTACAGTGGTACGATTGGGATCGAAGACTCGATCTTTTGATGCCAAACTAGCAGTATACAAACTGACCGGTCATGGTACCCATAGATACCACATGCACAATGCCAACAGCCCTAATTGTGGATTGGGTGAATAGGAGGAGGCCAATACTAGACTAAGGCTCACTTTTCTGAGCTTCTGTTGAGGCCGAGAAAGTAAGGCAGCGACTTGCTCCTATTCTGGAGGACAACAGTTATAGCAGATAACTAATTGCTATCACGGCGAGACACAATGAACATTGTCCGAATGCCGTTGGCGGAATGCGAAAGGAACAGCTCTCCAGTTAATTATCATTAAACACAAACAGCAGTTGCAAACATACTCATATATACAAATAAAAGCTATTTTCCACACGAATTCAGTCTGTGATATGCTCGAAGGGGTAAAGCTACTTTTGACACTAGTCCTTGTGGAATACGTGTAGAATTTGGAACATCCCCAGCTGCAGCATACCTGAAGAAACTGTCACGTAATTGTTATGCTCGCAATGTTCTTTTCGATACTCTGTTCTGATGGATGAGAATTAAAAGTTTCGAAATTAATCATTGGCTCTTAAATTTTCTACAACTCGAAACACGTGTGAGAGGTAAATACGTAACTCCCTGCAAGATATACAAGGTCGAAAAATAAACAAAGGTACGCCTTTTGTCGAATGAAAATAGAGTATACAAAGAAAGCCCTTACGGTAAGTAACTCGTGAAAAATACATACCAGCATTATTTTTAACAGTAAAATTACCAGATAGATAAACGTGATGGTGTATCGAATCAAAGACACATGTTCCATCATAAATTGTTTAAGTTATTGCTAAGGTAACGCAGTTTTTTATTGCTCCCAACAACAAACGCAGAACAATCGAACGAGTCAATAACAAAACGACAAAAATATTTTATTTTATTACTTAATATTACTGTTATTATTTATGATAAAAATATAAGAGATTATATACGGGCAATTTCATAAATTCGGCCTTCAAACAATTCTGCATTGGAAAAGTAATTACTCGAGATGAAAGATGTATTTATTGTTTATTAAAAAGGGGTTGTGTTGATACGCTCGTACAAAGATACCCACTTAGTATGACGAGTCCAGTTTTTACTGACAGAAATTTTGATTCAAACGTACTGTAGTTATTCGTACTGCTTCAAAATTATATTATATATTATTTGTTTTTAAATTATTAATAATTAAATATCATGGTTAGACCATTGATGAGTTTAATTAGGTTAGTACATAAAACATATTAATATCAACGTTTCAATGCGTTTTCGTACCAACCAGCCGAGGAACCGAGAGAGGAACCAATTTTATTTAAAACTGACATTTACTTCAAAGAGTTTATTTGACATCCATGGTAATCGCAATTGTTTAAAACATTTAGGGAATATTTTTTTTAATGAAAATAGTCGCAAAAAGTTAGACCCATCGTGTGGGCCGCGGACGACCCACACTGCGACTATAAGAAGGGGGAGGGGATTATAGAAAGGAGATGATTATGGACCCGCTTTTTGAAAAGTTGTAGGTCATAGTTCTCTGGAAAAACTGATTTTGGAAGCTTATTCCGTTCCGTAGCAGCCCTGTCAAAGAAGGATTCTTGATGGAGATTGGTCCTTGTAGTGTCAATCTTGAGAGTAAATGGGTGAGACTGATCAGTGTGCCGAGTTCTTCGGCCGAATGTGGTCAGTGGTAGTATAAGAGTTTTTATTTCTCTGGAGCATCTGCTATGGAAATATCTGTAGAGCAATGACTGATCTGCAACTCTTCTTCTATGTTCTAGTATCTGTAGGTATCTGGGTGAAGGGTATCTGTGAGAGTTGAGCTGTTTATCCGAATGGCCCTTTTCTAAATAGAATCTAGAAAACAAAGAGAATGCTTTGGTTCTGAACCCCAAATGTGCAAGCAGTACTCCAGTATAGGTCGGATTTGAACCTTGTACGTCGTCAAAAGTTGATCAGGAGTAAAAAACTTTCTAGCTTTCCACAGAAAACCCAGCCTCTGGCTTGCTGATTTTGCGATGTTAGCAACATGGTCATGCCAAGACATATTATTAGACACTGTGACTCCCAAAGTCGAGATTGGAGGGACTTGATTCAAGGATATTTTCGGACATTGTAATGAAATGATTTGAGGAATTCACTTTCTTGGAAAACGTGGTGTTTTCTGGGCGTTGAACTGAACAAGATTGTTGGTTCCCCATTTGACGATTGCTTCAAGATCTCTATTGATGGAGTCAACCTGTTCCTGTGAAAGTTGAGACAAGTGTTCTGTCGTTTGCGCTCAGAACAACAGAAATGAAAACAATACGCGCAATAACAGGCAACATCCTTCTGGATAAGGAAAGGAACGAAGACCTAAGAAGACCAGTGATATCGTAAGATTGTGCAGAGCTCGACGAAGATACTGGAACGCACACGTCAGCAGGATGAACGAAGACAGACTACCACGAATCGTCAGGGACAACATACCAACAGGAAGAAGACCCCTGGGCAGACCATCAAAAAGATGGAGAGACAGCTGGCGGACCACCTTACAGGAAAAAATCAGTGAATTACAGGCGGTACGCCTTCTACAAGTGGAAGAAGCATTTTTACGCCGCCCACTTCAAATAAAATGCCCTTTTTTTGAAAGTAACTATATTTATCATTCAAAAACTTGCGTTTACGTGTATTTTTGCAGGTAGTGTAACGAACTAATCACAATTCCGTTTTGAAACCGAGAAAATTGATGTTTCCACTCGAATGATTGGATTTGAGAGAGGTTAAGTAAAACAGCGTTTTCAGCAACACATTCAGATTGTTTTTACCCTCGATTACCTTTGGAGTGCAAGGCTTTTTTTTCCATCATGCATGACTGCTCCTGCGTGAAAATGCAACTTATACACAGCCAAAAAAACTTCTTGCAGCGAAGGATTTTTAAAAATTCCTTAACCGGTTACCCAATAAACATTTCACGTGTCTAATTTTTAAATTCTAAACCGTATACAAATAATACGGTAAATGATTTTTAAAGAAAACATATTAATATTAATGGGTTGCATTATTGATTGTCGTTTTCCAGTGTAATAATTTAGTAGCGCATTCAAAAAAAAAAATGTTTGGTATTGAAAAGCACGGATACCTAACAACGCGGTTCATTACCAAACAAAGAACCTTTGTAACTCCTAAAATGGTAACATTTATTCGGATATTATTTTCTAGAGAGGCTTGCGTCATACGCATACAGAGTGTCCGAAATACCACGAGCGGTAAACGATCAAAAACACGCTAACGAAGTTACGTTTACGTTCAGTACGTTTTACAATATACCCTGTGCTCCAGACAAAGATTTCAAAAACGGTCGTCAAATATTTCGCGCTTAAAATGACGTTTTTTCCAGTGGTAGCTCATGCGAAAAAAAAATTGGTCAATGGGAAAATAAATTAACATCAATAAAACCAAGTATATGCTAGCAACACCGGAAATACCAAGAGAAGTAAACCACTGCAGAAAGCTAAAGATAGATGGCGACGATATAGAATCTTACTGGATAAGCCCGTAGGACAACGCAGAAGGGGAAGACCTCGAGTGAGGCTATTAGATAAGGTAGAATAAGGGCCTGAAGAAGATGGGCGCTGGACAGGGACGTCTGTACTTGAGGAGGCTAAGGCCCACGAAGGGTTGTAACGCCGTACTGATGATGATGAGTAAACGATCAAAACCACGCTGACGAAGTTAAACACAACGTTTTGCAATATATCCTGTGCTCCAGACGTAAATTTCAAAAACGGTCGTCAAATATTTCGCGTTTAAAATGACGTTTTTTCCAGTGGCAGCTCATGCGAAAAAAAATTGGTCAATGCGAAAAAAAATTGGTCAATGCGAAAATTGCACGACGACTCAACAAGTTTTCATTTCACAAAAAATGTTCAAGTTGTGACACCATGTTAGAATGCTTATCTTCTGGCTATCAAAGAAGTAACAGATAAGCAATTAAGAAATAACATGTGGCCTTTTATTTTGATTAGAACGGTCTCTCTTGATCGATGTTATTTATTCACTAAATCCTTTTCGAAACGCGGCGATGGGATCATGCTTTGTGTGAAATAATTTAATATGGTAGCAAAAACATCGTTTCGGGAGCGTCGTTCTAATATCGTCTTTGCACTCTGACGAAGAAAGCCCGTGAAAAATGATTTAGAATCGCTCTTTAGTACGTGGGCCATATATACGAACTTTATTCAAAATCTAAAATGTTCAATTCGCGATTTTAGAAGCTCTGTTTTCAGAATTATTATCGATGCGTCAAAACCAATTACAGATTTGCTATTTTTGCATTATCTACTTGTTTTTTTTTTTAATTAAATAAGCGCTATTTGGAACTTTTTGTAAGAGCTTTTTAAAATGGAGGTATGAAATGGAATCGTCTTTTAAAAAATTTAACAATGAAAACTAATTATAAATTGGCTTAATTTGAATTTTTTATTGTCACTAGTAGAGCACCTTAATAAATACCTAGAGCAAAAACATGGAGAGTGAGTGAAAGACAGCAAAAAAACTGGAGGTGGTGGAGATGGAAGTGATGAGAAGATCTTTATGTATATCCAGAAGGAACCGAATTAGGAATGAGATAGTAAAACAACGAATGGGTGTGGAAGGATCTATAATTCAAGACGTAAATGCTAAACAGCGAACATGGTATGGGCATGTACAACGAATGCCAGCATCAAGACTACCAAAACAAATTCTACAATGGCACTTGATTGAGTTGGATAAAAATTCTTGGAGGTGTTCGATATAAATAACGGCCTTTAACAGGGTGATGCCCTATCACCGCTGCTTTTTAATGTTGCTCTGGAATATGCCACCATAACGGCTGAAATCTGCCCTCCAGCGACGGTCTTTTAAAATAATGGCCCTAAGCTACTCCTGGCGTTTGCGGATGACGTGAATATCATTGGAAACAGCAGACTAAATGTCAAAAATACATTCAGCAACTTCGAAGAACATGCTGGAAATATGGGGCTCAAGATTAATGATGAAAAAACAAAATATATGTACTCCACCAGAAATAACCGGATCAGAGACAGAGTAGGTCAAAACATTACAATGGGTGACTACAACTTCTAACGGGTCAAAAAATTCAAATATCTTGGAACAACACGTTTAAAAGACACTGATGGGACAGAAGAAGTTAACTGTAGAATACAAGCCGAAAACAAATGCCTTTATACAACTCATAATCTACTAAAATCAAAGCAAACATCAAGACGTACAAAAATAAACATATACAAACTAATAATTAGACCGGTTGTGATGTACGGATGTAAAAGGTAGACGCTGACCGTGGCAAATGAAGAACGCCTTCGAGTCTTTGAGCGGAGAGTACTCAGGAAAATATATGGTCCAACCGTAGATATGCAACAACAGGAAGATACAGAACTCGTACAAACAGAGAGCTAGAAGACCTATACGGAAAGCCCAACATTGTTCGAGAAATAAAATCCAAACGATTACAGTGGGCGGGGCATGTGAGAAGACTTGCTTGTATGGGAGGAAACACCAGAGGGTAAAAGACCACGACTCCAATGGAGAGACAATATTGCCAATAAACTAAGGACAATGGGCATACAAAATCCACTCGATGCCATGAGCGACAGACAACAGTGGAGGACTATTGTGAAGTCAGCAAAAACCCACCCTGGATTGTAAGCCACCGAGTAAGTAAGTAAGTAATTGATAGGTCGACAAAAAAGAGGCAGACCCAAAATAGAATGGCAGAAGACAATCCAGAAAGCCATGAGTGAAAAAAATTTAACAGCGGACGACTGGGAAGACCGAATGAGATGGAGATAAGGCATCGACTTCTTTTTTGTAGCTATAACTTCAAAATAAAGATCATTTTTGCGACATCTCAAAAACCAATTCGAAATCATTAAAAAACTATAAGCAATAAAAACTGTTGCTCTATAATAAAATCGATACTACGACTCTGGTAACCGGTTACTTTTAAGTAGTGATGGAATTAAATGGCATTTTTTCCACATTCCTATGCACTTACACTGCCACAATTATGCCGCTCGGAAAGAATCGTAAAAGCACACTATTCATTACTAGAACTTTGGAGGTTTTTATTCGGTAATTTAACTGAAATCAACCTGTTTCTTCCATAAATGTAAAATTTCTATGCGTAATTAAAAGTTGGATACCGGGATTTTAATCTTAATTAAATATTATGAGTACTTATCGATATGATTGTTTAATAAAGATAATAAATTACGCTGCAACAATAACAAAAAAATTGTTTTGGTGTGCGAAGAGAATCGAAGGATAGATAGATAGTGGTCAACGACCACAGCAACTACTTTTAAGAGCTTTATATATCTGCTGTGCCTATTAACAAGCAACTTCTTAATTTTCCACCAAGATGTGTTAAACCAACGACGCGCGTATAGCTGCTTCAGCTGCATTCAAATGAAAACAACATCATGGACTATCACTGAGATACATTTCCTATAGCTACGAAGATCAGAAAGGACTTCTTGCACTGTGCTTATATCAAGATTATCAAGTAAACAAACTATAACACGAGATTTCAACGTTAGAATTTCACAATTAAAACTTCAAAATAGTCTATTAAACTATTATAGGAATAGGTCTACACGTACGACTTTTTAATCACAAAAATAAAATTCAATGCTTTAAATACAAATGAACAAACTTTAGGTAATAGCAATGAGGTTTTAAAGTAAGAATTGCACAATAAAAACTTCAAAATGGTCTATTAAACTATTATAGAAATAAGTCTAGACCTACACGTGCGATTTTTAGTCGTGCGTTTTTTTAATCGCAAAAATAAAACTCATTGCTTTAAATATAAGTAAACAAACTATAATATCAATGAGATTTCAACGTTAAAATTACACAATTAAAACTTCAAAACGGTCTATTAAGATATTATAGGAATAAGACTAGGTATACACGTACGATTTTTAGTCGTGCGATTTTGTAATCGCAAAAATAAAACTCATTGCTTTAAATATAAGTAAACAAACTATAATATCAATAAGATTTCAACGTTAAAATTATACAATTAAAACTTTAAAACGGTCTATGAAGATATTATAGAAATAAGTCTAGGTCTACACGGACGATTTTTAGTCGTGCGATTTTTTAATCGCAAAAATAAAATTAGCTGCTTTATATACAAGTAAAAAAAACTGTAATAGGAATAAGTTTAATGATATAACTGAAAAGGAAGGATTTTTCTCATTATTTATGTTTAATATATCCTAAATATTTATTTAAATCCTCAATTATTTACACTGTAAGCAGAAAAATGCGTTTTGTACGTATTTTTTGTCGTTGAAAATTAATTTCCGCAAACAATTTATTTTTAACTTTCCACGGATTTTGTCGTATAAACAATGACATTTCTGGCTGAAGTTTAACAGAAATAAACAATGTGAATTATCTCTTCAGGCGCCGGAATTCCTACCGCATAAAAAATTAATATCTATATCTACTTACATATACTGGGTGTGTCTCAAAAAACTTTCATTATACAGATAAAGTTCTGTAAACGTTTTTATCAATGTGGGTATTAGGGTGGGTCAAAAAAAACTTTCTTTCTTTTTTTTTATGAAAATAGTCGCAAAAAGGGTAGACCTATCGTGTGGGCCGCGGACGGCCCGCACTGCGACTATTAGAAGGGGAAGGGATTATAGAAAGGAAATGATTGTGGACACGCTTTTTAAAAAGTTGCAGGTCATAGTTCTCTGGAAAAACTGATTTTGGAAGCTTATTCCATTCCGTAGCAGCCCTGTAAAAGAAGGATTCTTGATGAAGATTGGTCCTTGTAGTGTCAATCTTGAGAGTAAATGGGTGAGACTGATCAGCGTGCCGAGTTCTCCGGCCGAATGTGGCCAATGGTGGTACAAGAGTTTTTATTTCTCTGCCATGGAAATATCTGTAGAGCAATGACTGGTCTGCAACTCTTCTTCTATGTTCTAAAGGGGGAAGGGTATCTGTGAGAGTTGAGCTGTTTGTCAAGCGAATGGCTCTTTTCTGAATGGAATCTAGAAGACGAAGAGAATGCCTTGGTGCTGAACCCCAAATGTGCGAGCAATACTCCAGTAGAGGTCGGATTTGAGCCTTGTACGTCGTCAACAGTTGATCAGGAGTAAACAACTTTCTGGCTTTCCACAGAAAACCTAGCCTCTGTCTTGCCGACTTTGCGATGTTAGCAACATGGTCGTGCCAAGACATATTATTGGACACCGTGACTCCCAAAATCGAGATGTAGGGACTTGGTTCAAGGGTATTTCCGGACATTGTGATGGGATGATTTGAGGAATTCACTTTCTTGGAAAACGTGGCACTTTGTGTTTTTTGGGCGTTGAACTGAACAAGATTGTTGGTTCTCCACTCGACGATTGTTTTAAGATCTCTATTGATGGAATCAACCTGTTCCTGCCCGAGTCTATTTGTATCATTCACCGAAAGTGATCGATAGGATGTGAAAGTTGAGACAAGTGTGCTATCGTCTGCGAAACTGTAAATGGTCGTGGTGGTTTTCAAGAGGTCGTTGATGTTTAAAAGAAATAAGGTGGGGGACGGGATGGAACCCTTCTTTCTTTAGTTATCGTCCAAAATGACGAAAAATTTTGTTTAGGAAAGTTCGAGCTCTTAATATAAATATTTTGAGGTCGCTTATCGTGATTTATGATTTTATGATTTAAATAACACGGGAAAAATTGTTTTTTTTTAACTAGAATTTTATTGCGCTTAAACGAATTATCGGCCACTGAAATTAAATACATATACCTGTAGGGAATTAAACGATCTACAAAAAAGATCTAATATGATTTTTTGCTTACTCGACTCGTTTAAAAGTTATTCGAGGTTAAAGTTCAACCTCAAATTGTAAATGATGACTTTTATACTCTATCGCAAAATAACTCAAAAACATAAAATATCATATTTATCGTAAACTTTATCGAGTGTTTTTCGATAAAACAATAAAATTTGTTTTGGAAATCAGAAATCAAGATGAGCGACCTCAAAATATTAATATTAGGAGCTCAAACTTTACCGGATTTTTTTTTTCGTCAACCTGGACGATATTTTCGTGGTAACTAAAGAAAAAAATAAAAAAGTTTTTTTGACCCACCCTATTGGGTATAATATATCTTAGGGAGTTAAAGATTACAAAAATGAGAGAGACATCATTAATTAAATGTCTGTGATGGAAAGAAGAGTGCCAACACAGTCCAGGTGGTTTACAAAAAAATAAAAGGTACCATGTACAACCGAAAACTCACACACAATAAAAAATGTGTCACCAAGACGAAAACTATGTAATTAATTCGAAGAATTCCTTAATAAATTGTCTGTAGTCTGTGGGAATAAAAAAATGTTTTTGTTACAAATCAATATATTTACCTGTCGATTACCGATTTGATGAATACGAGACACTGTGACACATTTCGACTGTTTTGCTTTATATTCGGCGTGACTAAATCATCGTTCATTCTTTCTACACGTCCGAACCGTCTCATCACGAAGTGTCCGATCCTTTTTCTTTTTTTTTTACAAGCACGTTTCTTACTTTAACCAATAAAAAAAAATGTCTTCCAAGCACCATGTTTTTTGGCCTAGATACAAAATTTTATTTACGGTACCTATTAGGAAAATAAATAAATTTTTTATGTACCCCTTATCAAATCCACTATAAATAACTTTTATCACCGTCCCGCAGACCTGCAACAGGATAAAAAGGAAGAGCCTAAATAGAAATGGAAGACATATGGTCGCAATGTTGCCGGTTAGTTTAGATATTTGAGAATTAAAAAGCATATTAGCCACGTGATGAAATTTATTATGAAATTCACTGACTTTTCCAGAAACATTTTTCAGTGACTTAATGGTATTAACGAAGTTGTTACCCCAATAAACCTAAAAGAGCCATATGCTAATTTCAAAATCACAGGTCGAAATAACACAATCGATGGTTATTTATGGAGAGTAAATAAATCGTAAATGTGGTAATAAATTAGTAATAAAGGAGTAACAAATTATAAACTATATTAAGTGCGGAAAAAAGATTTCTCAAGGTGTGGCTCTGCTCTGCTAGGTTTATATGAAACTAGCAGAGCCGTTGGTTTTTTCGTTTTAATGAAGGGTAATAAATTTGCCAATGTGGTAATAAATTAGTAATAAACCATGGACCGAATGAAATTTCTATACACGCAGTTTTGGTTCTGCTAGGTTGAGATCGAAATAACGGAATCGATGATTTTTACCTTAAAATGGAGAGTCAAAAATCCAGGTTTTGCAATCTGATACACTGATAAACATTAAGCAAATTTTGTGAGTTGTATGTAGACATGAAGGTCCTTTATTACTGTTCCTTTAAAATTCTAGTTTGAGCTAGAGAGCTGACCACATAATTACAATATTCTTAAATTACAGTGTTAACATTTATTTAAATCTATAAACCAAGTCAAGTATTTTTGCACGCTTTAGCCTGTATTTTTCCTGGCTATTGTCCAGTAGATTCAACGCCAGATAGTCGGGGTGTAATTCCAGCCTGCTGATATAAGTTGCACTGTGTCTCAAGATCTCTTCTCTGACTGTAGGAACTTTTAGGTCCCTACGTATCACGTCGATTGGCACATACCAAGAAGCATTAGTGATCTGTCTTAATGTTTTGGATTGGAATATTTCTAGTATATCGATATTGGAGTTGCTTGCGGTGCCCCACAACTATATCCCATAACACCAAATTGGTTTGATCATTACTTTATAGAGTAAGAGTTTATAACTTGGAATTAGTTTTGAGTATCTTCTGATTAGCAAGTACATATCACGTAGTTTTAAGCCAAGTTGCTTCCTTTTGGTCCATATGTGTTTTCTCCACGTAAGCCTTTGATCTAGATGTATACCAAGATATTTAACGTCATCTGCTTGTGGTATATGTTTACCATTTAGTTTTCTTTCTCAAAGTGAAGGTTACTTGGGTAGACTTGGTTTCATTAACTTTTATGCGCCAGTGTTGAATTTTGTTCACGTAGGTCTGCAGATGTGTTGAAGCCATGGCTGGTACAGTATGGGATGAAAGTATTGCAGTATCATCGGCGTATGTAGTAACTGTCGTATGTCAATCATGGGAAAAAATATTTTTTAATTTTAATTTTTTGAAAATTTTCAGATTTTGAAACCACTAAAATTGACGTTCATAAAAAAATTAGCTCGAAGAGCAAACACACCATCGCATTTTTTTAATTAATAAATCCAGCTTGCTCTTCTACAAAAGTTGACGATTCACAATTAAAATACAAGACCTTTGAAGACAAAGCTCACTATAAGTACATTTCAATTATCTGTTGTTGTGACAATGAATAAAAAAACATTTTTGTAACATCCATGAGGTTTGAAACAGACGATCAATGAATTGATTATACCCAAAAGTTAATGGGGAATATAATTCCCATACACGCAGTTAGTAGGGACCAAGATGATCGTTTCAAGTTATACCACAATTATTTCTATAGTTGATGGTTGAAGTACGGTTGCAAGTTTATTTTATTTATTTATCGTATGGCATACATCACATAAAATATTGTATAAGTTAACAGGACAACATATAGCACAATGTACAAACAGTGTAAAAATGTAAAGTATAAAAACACGAAAATATAGCATAATTACAGTTGAATGTCTAAGTTGTTAATATAATCAATTGATTCTGGTGTCGCTGTCAGGAACTCATTTGGCTGACCTCCATATGCCCTCAGGTTGCAATCTTCCGTCATGTGGCGGATCGTCTGCCTTTCAGCGCCGCAGTCACACTGTGGGGAGGGTATTATGTTCCACTTGTAGAAGGCATCGGCACACCTGCCGTGGTTGGTCCTAATCCGGTTAAGTGCTACCCATGTCTTGCGTGGTAGTTCAAAGCCGGCTGGGGGAGTTGTTATGCACGGCATGTTGAGAAATTCCGGTTGGGCTGCTTCGGTCCATTTCTGCCTCCACTCATTTATTGTGTTGAAGTCAACGGCCTCCAAGTTTAGAGCCGTTTTGATGGGGGGTTTTCTTGAACGCAACCTATTCCTGTCTATGTCCTCGATGTCTCTGTTTATTGGTAGGTGTGGGTTTTGAATAACCTTGTTGTACTCTCTGACAGGTGCAGTGGATCTCCGTATCGATGGAGGAGGGATATGGCTTAGAACTGGTAGCCAATAACTCGGTGTAGATTTAATTGTGCCCGAGATTAAACGCATCGTGTGATTCAATTGAACGTCGACCATTTTGACATGAGGGCTGTTTAGCCAGACCGGAGCACAATATTCCGCCGTAGAGTAGACCAGCCCTAACGCGGAACATCGAAGCGTCGTTGCGGAGGATCCCCATGAAGTGCCACAGAGTTTTTGTATGATGTTATTCCTTGTTTTGAGTTTTGAGGCAGTCTTAGTTAGGTGTTGTTTGAAGGATAAAGTTCTATCGAGAGTAACTCCCAGGTATTTAGGATACCGGTTGTGGTGCAGCAGCCTGTTACCAAAGCTCACATTGAGTTCTCTATTGGCCATGCGGTTGTTTAGGTGAAAACAAGCAACCTCCGTCTTGCTTGCACTAGGTTGGAGTCTCCAGTTGTGAAAGTATTTCTCTAGGGTTTCCAAGTCATCTGTTAGCACTTCTTCCGTCTCTTCAATCGATATGCTTCTGGTTGCTATTGCCCAATCATCAGCATAGCCAAGTAATTTTTCGGTATTAAAAGCCCTTTTTTGGTATAAAAATGATTTGAAGAGACCACGATAATCATTATTTTCTTGTAACTAAAATGTTGCTAGTTTTGTTATATTTTCTCGATTCTTTTCTGTGGGATGCAGTCTTGGACATTAACCGAGGCAACACAAAGAAGACTCGAAGCCTTCGAAATGTGACTTTACAGGAGGATCATGAGAATATCATGGGTGGGCAGAGTGACCAACAAGGCAGCGATGGAGATAATGAAGAAGAACCTGGAAGTAATGAACACCATCAATAGAAGAAATCTTGAGTACCTCGGACATATTATGAGGAACGAAAGCAAATATCACCTTTTAAAGTCCGTTCTCCAAGGGAAAGTTTATGGCAGAAGACCACCAAAAAGAAGGAAAATATCATGGTTTAAAAACTTAAGAACATGGTTCTTAAACACTACTACCGAACTATTTAAAGCAGCCGTGAACAAATTAATCATATCCAGGATGATCGCCAATATTTGGAAAGAATAGGCATTTGAAAAAGAAAAAAATGTTTGTATTAAATTTCTGTGTTAGTCATTCTTCCATAAATAATTCATTTAATCAAAAGTCATTTAATTAATCATAATAATCTTTTTATGGAACTATTTTTTACTCATTAAAAACCGCGATTTTCTACGAATATTAATGTACCAAACCACGATTTAAACGTACCTCATCCATTAGTCTAATCAACATGAAGTAATCAGACGAAATATTTAAATTATTAAAATAAATGAGTCAAATTATTTGTATCGTCATTAAGTCCGATTGCTATACAAATATTTCAGTGGTTCCTACGTATAAATTATACAACCGGCATCACTGTATGCTTCGATGTGGCGTAGGCGATAAAATTAGTTGCCCCTTTTCTCGTTTTTGTATTCTAAACTTAATCCTCCAGTTGTCAGACAGTAAAATAAATTCTTACAAAAGGCACTAAATCACAAGATGCTGCTACGTCACTCTAATAATAGAAAGAGTTAAAAAAAATAATAAAATGGGACTATTTAATGATTATTATTGTTGTTAACTTTATAGACCTATAAGTAAATGAAAATAAACGTAATACGTTCTTTGCTATAAAGTATTGATTCTTCTTCTTCTTTGGGTGCCATCTCCTATCATACATCATATCATCATTGCTACTCTTACTTTATTTGCCGCCACTCTGAAAAGTTCTATTGAGCTACAGTTAAACTAATCCCTTTCTTCTTCTTATGGTGCCATCTCTACACGGAGGTTGGCTATCATTATGGCAATTTTTACTTTAGACGCTGCGACTCTGAAAAGCTGGAGGGATGTGCATCCAAACCACTCTCTTAGATTTTTCAGCCAGGAAATACATCTTATTCCCACCGATCTCTTTTCTGCAATCTTGCCCTATACAGTATACTTCTCCACGCATAATGTGACCGAGATATTCCAGTTTTCTGGCTTCAATCAAGTTCTCCAATCTTCTTTCTCTTTCTACTCGGCGTAGAACCTCTTCATTGGTAATCTTTTTTATTCACGATATTTTAAGTACACGCCGGAAGATCCACATTTCAAATGCCTGGAGCTTTTTCATTGTGGCTTTGTTGATCGTCCATGATTCTAGTCTATATAAAAGCACTGGGATTACATAACATTTAACCATTCTCAGAGGTAGTTGAAGGTTTAAGTGTGGGTTAGTAAATAGTTGTTAAATTTTAAAGAAAACATTTCTAGCCTTTTCGATTCTGACTTTGATTTCTTGAGTCTGATCATGCTTATCGTTGATCCACGTGCCGAGATACTGATATTGCTTTACTCTCTCAACCAATACTGAATTGATATTGATGTTGGTATTAGGATGGTTTAATGGGGTTTTACTTATGACCATGTATTTAGTTTTTTTATAGTTCATTTTTAAACCGTACTCCCTGCTAATCCCTTAAATTTTTCAAACATGAAAATCTCCTTATACCAATGCCTCTTCTTCCCTTTTAACTTGCATAATTAGTCCAAGCATCTCATACCGCTGTCCTCTCATTATATGTCCTAGATATTGTAACTTTCTTGCTTTTATGGTATTAATTATTTCATATTCTTTACCCAAGTTTCCATGTTTGTTTTTCTTTCTGTCCATGATATCCTGAGAATTTTTCTGTAGCACCACATTTCGAACGACTGCAGTTTGTTCTTGTTTAAGTGTCCAGCTTTCCAGTCCATAATATAGTATTGAAAAAACATAGCATCTTAATGTTTTGACTCTTAGTTCTATTGTGAGGTATCTGGAACGGAGGATTGTTTTCGGTTTTACAAACGCATTTCTTGATGTTTCTATTGTAGTTCTTATTTCTGTTGTTTGACCATTATTTTCTGTAATCCAGGTGCCCAGGTATTTGTATTTTCGAACTCTTTCTATTTGTCGATCCACTAAATTTATGTTTGATTGTATATAGGATTTGCGGATGACACAGTGTACGGCAAGCTCCGCGGAAGAACTTCAAAGACTATTAAATATGGTAATAACAAAGTATTGGTTACATTATTAGTATTACCCTGTATTTTAAGTTTATAAGAAATATTTCTCGTTCCCCCCCCCCCCGTTACCGATGACGTCAATCAGCGGTACTAAAGCATCGAACAGTGATGTTCAATTCCTTTATTAGTTAATCAATACAAAACTCATAAAACTTTCATGACGGTTCTCCATCTCATGAAGATGTACAATAGTTGTAAAACCCAATGCACTATGAGAATTCTGTTTATACAAAAGCTTGAAAAAGTTTAAAAGCAAAATATTAAAAACAGTATTTTAGTACCATAAGTAATGATATCATCAGTATATTATTAACACTTGTGTAATGATGAATAAGGTGTTAAATCAGTAATAATACCAGAATTTTAGGTTTGTTTGTTGGTTTAAATTGATTGGGTATATTAACTAAAGAAATCCTTCGACCAGAAGCATTTTTTTTAGGATGGTTGCGGAAAAATTTTTGCAGAACTTAACATCACATGCTTTTATTAGACAATGTATAAATATGAAACTGTTTGGGTACTCCAGGTAAAAAAACACAATCAAAAGATTTTGCTGCATCAATGTTTATCAAAAAAATAGTTACTGAATGACATAAAAGTAAAAGAAACCTTCCAGTCTTCCTCTGATTCCAGACTTAAATCTTAATACTGGAATTTCATTGCATTTTTAAATCAACTCTGCGGTTTCAATAACATAAGTGTCAAAATTTGTAACGACCGAAAAAATATGTACCTATAATTATTCAAATTTAAAGTCCCATCGATGCTTAATGTCTGAAATCGACATTTATTTTTTGTAAATATAAACGTTTGGTGTCGTAAGAAGCACCCACTTACCGAATCGTCGGAATACGTAGAGCTACTGTCATCCTCATTGTCGACAATTTTTTTAGCAGCCGCTTTGACGTTGGATCTTCTTATCCAAGACATTACAACACAGCGTCACGCACTGTTCACACACACACACGCGCGCGCCAAAAAAAAATTAAATCGTTAACCAGTTAAAGAAAATTTTGAATAAAAGTACCGTCACATTGTTACGGAGGAACGATGTCGAATGGGAATTATTTGGGTTGTAAGAGAGTGCGTTTCCCGCTGCACTCAACCTCTAACAAGAAGCGACTGAACTTGATGCATATAAAATCTACGAACTAGAGTCGCGGTGCCGGGGAATCGACAGTTCCAGTTCCCAAACGCAATCAGACAGACAAACTATCAACACGATACGGTCTAATGATTTTCTGTCGTCGGTAGAAAGACAAAAGGCGAGAGGAGGGAGATTGTTTTAAATTTTTATTTCATTATCTATAAAATAAAGAGGTCTGGCATAGGTAACTAAACTGGAGCATATTTTTTAAAGGTCTATTTAAAAATCAGCGATTTGGATCATTTTAATATTGCAAAAACGTGTAGGGGAGCTAGGGG
The DNA here is from genome assembly GCA_950111635.1 of Agelastica alni. Classification (NCBI taxonomy): domain Eukaryota; kingdom Metazoa; phylum Arthropoda; class Insecta; order Coleoptera; family Chrysomelidae; genus Agelastica; species Agelastica alni. Next base: position 10,359,378 of record OX467719.1, on the reverse strand, counting down.
CTTCTACATAGATATCCATAATATGCAGGGTGTTTCATTACTAATTGGAATTATTTCAACTATAGAATCCTGAACTCAAAATATGAAGATTCGACCCAAATCACCTAAATAAAATGTGTCTCCTGTCTGGGTTACAGGGTGTTTTATTGAAAATTTAAAAATTATTTGTGCCCAGTACTTAAAAACTATTCGAAGTATTATTGTCATATTTTGTGGGGAGTATAAGTACTATACACCCTACTAAATTATGTAAAATAAACGTTACTACTACCAGAGGCGTACGACAGGGGCAAGTGACTGGTAGATCCGTCCCAAATTCTGCGCCACTGGCGGAATTGCAATTTTATCACAAGTATGAGTTCTATGGGCTGGCGTTAGCAAATTGTTGTTTGACTACATGACAGTAGTCAGTGTTATAGTAGTTCGAATTTCGTTAACTGCATTACAAAAATGCACAAAATAACATTGGTTATGGAGATAACACACGGACACAAATGAAAGTAACTGGCTTATTTCATGAAAATTTTTCAAATTTGCCGTCTATATTCCGAGGGACAATTAGTTAAATAGAAAAGCAGTTTTGCCAGCTTGCGCATTTAAGGCAGATAAACAGAGCAGCTGCAAATGCAATAAGTAATGATACCAAATTGAATATTATGATTGAGTTTGAGGAAAACCCATATACTTCTAGTCGACTGGCAGCCCCAACGTTCGATGTTAGCGATTAGTCGAACATTAAAAGAAAATAAAATGCATCCCTAAAATTATACCAACTCAAGAGCTCATGGAAGACGATTTTGATAGAAGAATGTATTTTTGTGAACGAGTGATGGCAATGTTAGATAGATTTTGTAAAAGAGGTCGTGAAGGCTATGCTGCTTTTCAAGCACTTCGACCTATCAGATCTTTGTTTTCTGATGAGTGCACCTTTACACTTCACGGTCATGCTATCGTCATTACTGCCACTGTTGGCCATGGAAAAGTCCTCACTGGATAAGAAAAGAACATACTTAATACCCTGAAAAGTTTAATGTTTAAGCAGGAATCGTTGGAGATCATATCATAGGTTCTTTTTTCAATGATGGCAATTTAAATGGCGATAATTATTTAGTACTGCTCCAAAATAATGTCGTACCAATTTTAACAGCAAACCTACAAGCTCCCGCGAATACATTTGGTTTCAGCAAGATGGAGCACCGTCCCATTACCAATCAATGTACGGCAGTACCTTAGCTGAATATTTCAAAATTAGTGGATATGGAGGCGAGAATCGATGGAATGGTCAACAAGATCCCCTGATCTGACGTCATTAGTCTTTTTCTTATGGGGATACGTCAAAAGTATTGTATATAAAACTAAACCCCTTGAATTAGCTGACTTAAGATGACGCCCAGTCTGTGTTTGTTTTTCGAATAACATTTCATCTCTAAATTTTCACGCGACCAATGGCAATCGAGACCATAAATATAACGCTGATAGACGGACAACAACAAGCAATCAAAAAATAAATGTTTCCCAACGTTACCGGTAAAAACTGATATATATATATATATATCTCTGTATGCCGAAGAGACAGTTAATTTATCAGTGTAAGAAAAAATAATAAGAACGAACTCCGGCTAAAACCGAGGTGGAAGTTTAATAGGTTAATGTTTTTGCATCTTTAATTAGAAAATTCAGTCCTTAATATTTGTATCTCGCCCAATCATTTCCACTTGTCAAAAGAGACAGACTATTTATTACCCAAAAAAAAAATTAAAATATTGATTAGCTTTAATTTAAATTAAGCAAAGATAAAGCTTAAATAAGAATTTATGACATGTTGACACCTTTCTATAACATATTTTTATAATCATATTAAAGCTTTAATATTAATACTTACCTTAAGGTTGTTAAAAGTGGGGCAAGTAAATAAAAGTACATTTTTAAAAAAATAGTCTCCGAATAA